>OY970758.1:14368385-15008052 GCA_963853795.1 Xestia rhomboidea | reverse complement strand
AGTAACTGTACACATACTGGGTTAAAACCTAATAACAGCAGGCTTCGCAGGCATCTTAAACCCAGTAACTAAGATACTGTGATTAATTTAAGTTTAACTTAAATATACATTAAGTATACATTTTACGGAAATTTTACTTATAACCACAGTATTTGAAGAAGCTGTGTTATAGCCAAGCAAAATATATTTATAAAAATACATGAACACATATTACAGCACAGTAAATAGTAATTTACTGAGTTCAAACATAAAAATTCTAACGCACTGTGTTTTTATTAAAAATGTCTTGATTTTTAGCGAAATACTGTGTTTTTATCTATCGTATCTCCGTAACGGTCGTAGATACAGACAAACCGAAAATTTTCTCAGATAGCGCTCGGTCTCCTAATTACGATAACAAATACAAGCATAAACACAGTAACTGAAGTTACTGTTTTATTTACGCGGGCAGTACTCGACTTAGGCTGACAATTTTAACAACAAAATGAAGTAAGGCTCCAAGAGCGAGCGGAATGAGCTCGAACATTTTAATACTCTACCTTGGACTGGTTACAATTGTTTAGTTTAGACCCTTCATACAGGAGTTACTAGATCGACCCTTAGACAAAGGCAACATTCAAGAGGAAGTAGGCTGCAAGAGCGAGCGTAGCGAGCTCGACATTCTTAGGGCACTTTGCTTTGGATAGGTTAGAATGGTTTCAATCCTTCGTACAGGATTTACTTGGTCGACTTTTAGATCAATTCAAGAGAAAGTAGTCTGAAGAGCGAGCGAAGCGAGCTAGGAAATTTTACACTTTTCCTACCTTGAACAGGTAAGAATTGTGGAGGAGTGCCAATCCAGAGGTAGAAAAAAGGAGCCTTTTTATTTAATAAATGTTTTTTCGCAGGGTATATAATGTACATAGGTATTACGTACAATACCGTTCGATGGCATCAAGCAGGAAAAGCTATAATTTTTAAAAATCCCGAGCCTCTCGGGGCAGCTGCCTCCTCCTGGCGACACCCATGACAAGATATACAACTAGAATTGTTAGAATTCCGTCAAACTATGTAGTTCTAGCTTGGCTAATGACGTATTTGGTCCGGTTCAGAGGGGGGCAATTGCACCCATTGCCCCCCCCCCCCCCCCGCATCTGTATCCGCGCCTGGCCGTGGACCGATGACCTAGTGAAGGTTGCGGGGATCTGCTGAATGCGAGTCGCACGGGATCGGGCAATGTGGCGTAGGCGCATATGTCCAGCAGTGTACATCTTTCGGCTGAAATGATGATGATGATCAGAAAGGTGTGGTCATATTTAATAGGGATTAATATCATAATCGCGAAAAAATACTCAACTGTCCCATAAAAAAAAATGTAACACGGTCAGGTCAGCCTCAGCTAGCACTAGCACCATCTGTGTTGTGTTTATCTTACCACATGGCTAATATCTGGTAGGTAGTTGACGTTAATGATAAAACATTGACCTTGCTGCTGCCAGCTGTCCCAGCGGAAAAGGTACGTACCTACCTACTCACGGAGTTCCAATAGAATTCGGCTGTCTGCTTAATAGGTGGTGAGGGGTGGGTGGGGATCACGGTTTTGTGTGGTTTTGTTGCCGCTGAAGTGCAGTCGATTAAATTGTACTACTCTATATGGAGATAAATGGATTGATTGTGAGTTTCCTATTAACAATATATACAATACCTCCTTCATGATTAAGGCCTCCTGGTAGTTTGTGAGACTTTATTATAATTGCTTCTCATCTCATATTGTCTTTGCTTTCTTTTAAAGATATGCGGTGGGATAATCTTTGCATTCACTAAAAGTGTGTTAAATAATGGAAAGGAAAACGTGGCATTGAGTTAGTGTTACCTCTCGGGATATTTTCTCTCTATGGGTAACAGTGTACAACATATTATTATGGTTTAACTGAACGGGAACAAACCGTAATTTTAATGAAAATATAATCGCGAAATGGATTTAAAACGGAAACTCATTTGCAATTTCAACAAAGCGCTACAATAGAAACAGCAACGTTGAAAAAAAACATTTTATTTGTATAGAATCTCATCTAGGTACCTACCTATCAAAGTTTGGGTTGTTGTAATTTTCTCACAATGTAATTTTGCCACAGTTTTTAAAATTCCGTAGCTTCATTACGTAGATTGGACAGAGGTTTTATTTTGCAGTTATCGACGATATCGTTTGACATGTTTTTTTTTTTATATATCAAAAATCAATATATTTTAAAACTAACTCAAAGTTTTACTGCCCCATTCAGAATTTAGAGTCGTCACATATAGGTAATGGATCAATAATTAAGTAACTTTACTGACCAACTATCTATCTTATAGTTTCCTTACGTACCTAGGTTAGATCTCTTTAAAGTTTAACAAAATTAAAACCTTGTATTTGATAGATTATGAAAGTGACGTCTTTGAATTAAGGTGTCAAATTTCTATTAAAAACGTGCGGTTGACTGTATGTTAGAAAATCTTTTTGCATAGACCATACATGAAAAAAAGATAGGTACGCGACAAATACAACTTCCCTTTTTAGAAGCCGGTTATATTATGTCTTCTATACTTTGTAGCCAACAATATGGCCCTTTGCAATAGTCTCACCAAGGAAGAACCACAAGACTACTTCCAACCCGACCAGGAACAGAAGCCAGGCTTGCTTCACTGTTATGTACATGAAGCAATTGTTTTTCATGAAGTCTTTTATCAAATTAATGTCACTCATAAGTTTCTGCAACAAAAGATAATGTAAACTGTAGGTAAGGCCGTATACTGTATTATGGATCTTCTTACAGGGAGGAGTAGAAAATTCCACCAAATAAATTGTTATGGTAGCGTACACTCTCGCGAGATACACCCGAGGCAGGGCGAGTGGGAGAGTTACATAGGCGCGCTCTTCTAGCCCCGAAGTTCCTCTTTTAGCTGTATACACTCGCACTCACACTTCTTCGGAGTGTCGTGGCGAGAGTGTAGGTACCTTTACCGTATCATGAATTCAGTACGTACATGTATGGTACATGATTCTAGAATCACCAGCGCTAAAACTTTTAGGTCTTCTATGTCCCTTACACCCAAATTCACCCAATATAGGATTTCTATCAAATGCACACTCTATATTCACTATGATGACATGGAGGGATTCGAGTATTGTAGTGTAGGTTATTTGATTTATTCTTCCAAGACCAAGAGTGTTAACTAGAAACCAGTAAAATCGGTTTACACCAATAACCCAATTTCGCAACAATACAGATTTGTACACACACCTGGTGAAACCAGTTTACCTAGGTGTAGATAAACCTAAACTAGAATAAATTAATTCCGGTGTGGGATTAATGGTCAAAACCAGTAATGTTTTCAGAATCCTGATTTTATTTCTTATACCTACATGCGAAAACCCAAATTTCGGCAGAAATGTCCGGGTCACCAACCGGGCGCAAAGGAAACTGCTGTTATTGAGAAATTCCTAATGGAAAAACCCAATACTATCAACTGTCAGCTGTACCTACATATAGGTGCTAGGTATAGCTCTATAGAATATCTAACGTAGGTACGTTGTTCGTTTGATGATGGCATAATATAAGAACCTTATGGTAATGATCGGAAGATTACGTGCAGAACATGACTACAAGCCATTCACTAGTGTTCGTTAGGTGGTTGTGTGTAGGTTTGTTAATGCTCCTTTGTTCCTTTCCTGGGGGATATGACGCACTTTGGATATTAGAACACGAGGTGACAATGTTCTTTGAGAAAAGGAATAGCATGTTTGTGGTCAATCCATAGAAGCTGTTTAGATATTCGAGATACTAAGCAACAAAGGGACTGGAACTTTTTTTGCAATGGAGGTTTCGAGTAACTGTTCCAGTTACAGCATCGCCATTTTGATTTCTTTCGTTTTCTATATTGATATTGCTACCAAATTATGCGTTGTATGCAAACAACCGCGTCACTTTAGAACAACATATCTCTGGAGATTTGTTAAGTGCCGTACCAGGGCCGTCCAAAAGCGGGTCAGGTTGACGATCATTATCGTCAAAGTCGCGGCAAATAGATGGATTCTGCGGTTCCGTCTGTTCTATGATTCCGGGCTGAAACAATTCATCGTACGCCCTAACTTTGAAGAATAATCAAGATAGCTATGGGGATACCTATTCTATGTGAGGAATATTGTGAAGTATAACAGAAATGAGCCTTTTTGCTCTATACTGAGTTTAGCCTGGTTGTTTTTATAGTTTCGTTTAGTAGGTTGCGAAAGTGATATAAATTTTCCCAGTGGGATTTGTGCCCAGTTAATAGCAAAGGTCAACCCTATCAACCTGGCATAGGAGGTAACCTATAATGTGTTTGACCATTAAAAACATCGTCCACAACCACAGCGCTAAGCAAAGAAGGTAAGCAAGCATAGCCCAGCATGTCCCAGCACTAATATTTAACACGCAGAGACGGACACAGGTTGGTCGAAGCAAGGAAAATCTGTTCAGGTGGAGATTCATAGAAGATTCTGCCCTGGAGTGTAAATGTGGTGTTGCCCCACAAACGATGGGAAACTTGATATCGTGTCCTGCCTCTTCTGTTGTTTGCACATCACATGAGCTGATAGATGCTATTGAAAGTGCCAAACTCGTCGCCAAATTTTGCGCTGACGCTGAACTGTCATCGACACGCTAAGAAGAAGAATATTTAAATGGCGGTCCCGAAAGGCTGCTGTTTCGCGACTTGAGATTTAACAAATTGCTTTTGAGTAGCTAAAATTGGTTAGGTACCTCCGCTTCACCTCCTCGAAATGGTGAAAATTCAACGGTATAATATCCTTTAAGAACTCGCAGTTTCTTTGCAAGCCCAGACTTGGCCGCAGCTTCTGCTTTTTCTAAAATAAAGTAATATAAATGTAAGTTAGAAGAAGAAATAAGTATTTAAATGTAGTATGGATGTAATTTATCGTATAATGGGACTCTCTCAGCATCTGCTGAATGCTGCATCACGGCAGATCATGGCGAAAATGGTGGGACGAGCTTGACTTCCGCCGAATGAACTAGCTGGCACTAGCAAAAGAGAGAATTGTGTGGAAAAGAGAAAGGAAGACCTTTGCCCCAAAGTGGAGGACAACAGGTTACTACAACAAACCTGATATATCCTTACAAACGATATTCCGTTCACCTTGACGGCGTAGAATATGATAGCGGTATACCGCTATCATATCCTACGCTTCCGGTCTGATGATACGGTGATGGCTGTGGTCGCCCTTATCGTATACGTCTCTAAGGGCATATTATACATCTTTATTGAAATCGGTTCTAAAAGGCTAGCTTGATTCAGAAGGAAGGCTGCCTGAAGCAAAATCGAATCTTACAAAAAAATCGAATTAACCTTTCATTACTTCCATCAGTTTCTCCCTGGGTCTGGATATGGCTGGTTTGTATATTCCAGTCAATTCATGCATCATCAGCATCCATCTGCCCCCTGAGGATAGGATAATATTGGTTTATCTAGTAGGTACTTATTGTTCATTAGGGTCAATACAAGTTGCGCAACATATTTTGTGAACAACATGTTCACAAAACACTGCACGCAGTTTTGCTTTTTTTATGAATGCGTAGCTGCTGCAAGGAAAATACTTACGGACGATATTCGCCAATCTTCCTACATTTAAACTAGACATTTTGAGATTTATTTGACCACGTAAGGGCTAAGTATTATTCTTTGACAAGCACAGGCTTATTTCAAAATGGTTTTTCGAGATTCAAGCCTCTTTTTCTAATTTATATGAGTCAATAATGTGTGACTTCTGTAAAAAACTGTCAAAAAGTGAACCTACATATCTTGTAATGTATGTCAAATAATTCAGTTTTTTTTTTTAAGTCTATTCTGCAATAGCTACATGAAGTTGCCATTCGTTCATTTCCACCTTTTTCTATACAGGTTTGTTAGAATGTGGGTTTATGTTACTGGCTCCTCTACACTTTTTATTATGTCGCTAAGCCCGGTTTCCACTGGTAACGGGCAGGCTCCATACGGACTCCGCGACTACAGGAGCTAAATTAGCAACTCTATTTGTGGTGGTTCAAACTTCGTTTGAAATACTGCTAGAATAAAGTTCTAATCAGCTTGCACTACAAAGTGGTTGTTACGTCAGTCACTACGGGCCGAATAGTGCAAAATAAGTGGTTTTATGCGATTCACAAAAAAATCCATTGATTGGACTACAAAATTATAACACTATCATGATGCTTGTAGAATTATTTGCCAAAAAATCAGAATGATCGCATGTATTTTAGTATGGTTTTTACTCGTTATACCTAGTACATTTTGATACAGGTGGAGAAAGTTTGTTATTGCATTCGAGGCGGAATTAACTCCCGAGCCGTAGGCGAGGGTGTTTTTGAGCTGAGAACTGCAATAACAAATGTCCACGTGTATCAAACGACGTTTTTCAATACACTTTTGAAGAAATAAAATACAATAACGAAAAACATTTTTGTCATAAATTAATAAGAAACTATGATTTTAATTTTCTTTTTTTCCGCGCTTCGCTTTCGCCAGGTTGAAGGAGAAGCAAAGGTATGAAGCCGCTAAACAGCCTAATATAAAAATTTGTTTTTTTTTTTATATTTTTGAATTTAGAACACAATTAAATGTTAATTTGTTTATAAAAGTAAAAATTAGTTTTAAATAATCATGTTTATCTATGATTCTCTATTTATAAACACAATTTGAATATTTAAAAAATATTATTATTGCTTTGCCAAAATTAAAAAAAAAACATTCGGCTCCGACTGAATGCATTGAACCAATTTGGACTAAGTATAGGCACTATAGGTATAGTTAGTTATCTGTGGCTATTTTCATGCCCGCACACGTGTTGGATTGGAAAATGAAAAAAATCGCACGCGTGTGAAATACATTGCATGTTGAACCTAATCGTAATGCGTTATGAACCAGTTTTCGAGGAAGTGTATAGAAAAAAGTTTTTTTTAGAGATAAGTTCGTGTTTTTTTTTATCGAGTAAAATTCGTTGTATTATGTTTTCAAAACATTATCATACTAGCATATATCCTGAAGACTATCATATATTTTTCTGGTTTTGTTTATTGCAGTGAATCATATATTATGTTTTTATGCATTATAAAACTTGCGTTTAGTTCCTGTAGTCCCCTTAGACAAATCTCTAATGGCACCAACAAGAAGTGGAAGACGTTGCGTCGGAAGGCCGCCCACTAGTTGGACCGATGATCGACCGGTTTATACAGAGGCTGAAATAAATTAGGAGCCCCTAGGCCTTAACAGGCAATTTTGGAATGCATACACAAGGTTGCAAAATATGGAGCATGTGGACATTTTGATCTCAAATTACATTATTAATATCTGAATTTATTTGAGGCAAGATGCAAACATTTTCGACTTTCGAAAATTTGCAACCTACTTTCTCTGGGATCTTTACATTGTCTATTATAAATCGACGAAGGAACTCCAATAGGTCGAAACAATAATTCTAACATATCCAAGGCAAAATGAAAAAAAAAAATCGAGCTCGCTTCGCTTGCTCTTGCAGGCTACTTCCTCTTAAATCTTTGCTTTGTCTGCCAGTTGAGCAAGTAACTCTTGTATAAAGGGTCGAAACTGTATTTCTAACCTGTCCAAGGTAGGGTGCTAAAATATTCGAGCTCGCTTCGTTCGCTCTTGGAGCCTTACTTCTTTTTATGTCTCCATAAGTCGATTTAGTTCCTAGACTTTTCAAATAACTTCATTTGTAACTTCTACTAGACGTTAAAACGTCAAACCGTAGGTACTCTTCACTGTCACTGGTAATTCTTAATTTATTTAAAACCGAACAAATTTAAATTTTCGCGGTCAGCTTTATCTTCTAAACCAGTCACAGATTAACAATTTAAAACACAAGGCGCCACCTTCATTTGCGGAAAAACCATGGAACTAAAACTCTCAACATTTTCGCAATGAAGATGGTCAATTGGTAAATTTGTTCGGTTTTATATAAATTTATTAAGAATGTCCAGTGACAGTGAAGAGTTTGCCGCCAAAATCGCAGAAGATTTACCTAAAAACTTACGAAAGTTCTGTGGACTGGAGGAATAATAAATGTTTTTGTACTAGATTGACTATTTTTCTCGCACTCAAAGTGAAAAGTACAGTTTGCACCTCGAGATTAAACGCCAACTAAATATAACCTCGGTTTCATTCAAACCACGTCTGGTATATTATGGCTTCGTTTAGTCCCTCGATATAAAATATACTATGGAACAGCTGTTTTTTTTCTTCCTTCAAATTCTTGTACAGGCTAATGCTCAAGGTGAGAGGACGCCTTTAAAATTAGTTTTAAAACGAACTCGTTTCGCTCATGCAAACGGAGCAGAGTACGCACGACGACCAACCAGCTAAACCAAACCAGTTTATGCTGATCTCTCTTTGTACGGGAAATCTATACAAAGCGAGCCCACGTTGTTCTGGCAAAGTTGGCCGTGTGTACAGTAGTGGTCTTTTCCGCCTGACCAGTTAATTTTTTATTCGCTAAAATCATGCGGAGGCGGCTGAGCCACTCCACCTTAAACTTTAGGCCTATTAGGAAAGCGTCAACTTTGGCGCGCAAAATAACAATAACTCTCGTTTGGCATGTGTCGCCGATCGGTATTTTTTTCATTAATTATTTATTATTTAAAGTCAACGGGGCGGGGATAGAGAGCGTTTCTATGTTTTAAGTGCAAGCAAAAATGAGCTTAGTGGTGATCAGGCGGGAGTGTCCTCGATAGTACGTGTGAACTCAGACTAGCAATCCAAAATTATATAGCAGCGCTTCCTTCTCTATCTTGGTTTTTTAAAGAGGAAGGCTAATCATAAAATTGTCAAAATCATCTGTTTAAGGTCATGACCATGACCATTCTTGAAATGGTCTTTAAAGACCATTTTAAGAATTTTAATTTTTAACGTGAGTCATATTAAGATTTTGATTAGAGCAGCCATTTTAAAATAAAATTTACTGGGTTGTCAAAAGAGGCAAATTAATTAATTATTATTAATCATATAAATAAAAATAAAATCTCTTCTTTTAAAATTTATCGTCATTTTTATACATGGATATCAAAATAAAACATGTTTCAAGATTTTACTTAGGTACCTACAAAATACGCAAACTTTAAATTATGTTGGGGTGTAAAAGACCCACCACATATTCAGGTCTTTCAAAATCGAAAAAAAAAAAATTGACATCTACCAGAAATGATGGTTGTATGTACATTGAAGGTAATTCATATTTATTAGACTATTGTATTTTAGTAACTCATTTTGTCAATTTACCATAATGGACACAATTCCAGAATCCAGGCTGCTACAGAAAAAACCTAGTGATCGCAGTTAGACCTAGGAATCGCATCCAGGACCAAGGCTTTTGCTCAGTTGAAGCGGTTGCTATAGATTAGCGAAGTAGTCAATTGTTTACGTTATTTTTTTTTCTTTATTTTGTCTGACCCACTACCGCGGGTCTTGATAAGAACTAAGTTCACTTCTTCTTTGGTTTCTTAGCCTTTTTTGCTTTTGCTGGAGCTTTTCCTTTTGGTTCTTCTTTTGGTTTTTCTTTTGACTTCTTAGCTGCCTCCTCAGCTTTCTTTGCTTCGGCTGCAGCTGCGGCTTTTTTAACAGCTTCAGCAGCCTTCGCTGCTATTTCTTTGATACGCGCGGCTTCTTTCGCTGCTGCTTCAGCTTTTTTCTTTTTTTCATGTGCTAGTAACGCGGCTTGTACTTCTAGCCTTGTTCTTTCAGCTTCAGCATCTATTTCCTTTATTCTGCCAGCAACAGCGTTAATGAAACCGTTTGATATTTTTGCAACCAACTGCTCCATTTTTCTACCACCCGGTCCATTAAAGAAGCTTACTGTCATAGGCGGTACCGCTTCAACTTTTAAGTACTTCCATGCTATAGATCCAAAACTATGTACGGATTTTGCGGCACCTACAATGTACGTATAATATAAAGTAAATTAAATCCTGCTAAGTGGTTTCTACATCATGTTTTTTTTTCTTCTAGTCTCTTTTTAGCGACTTCTAACTGTTTCTCAAGATAAGGGATTTCCTTAGTTAGTTGTCGGTCGCGTATTTCTTCTATTTTGTATGTCATCTTGCAGAACAGTGTGTCTACACCGGTTTCTATGTTGCATACAACTCTATTGTCCACAAGAGGTTTTGCAGCAGTATTCATAATGAAAGTCTTAGCTGTACCCCAACCTTTGCTAACCATAGGTCGAACTTTATCCAGCGAAACTGCGAACAAAACAAATGCGGACTTATTTGATCGGTTTTTATATCAGGTGTTGAAGTACTTTATTTAATTAATCAAATTAAACTCGAGGCATATAATTATATAAATACTTATATAATTACTTGGTTGCAACCACTTTTGTTTTGCAACAGTTTCTTAAAATTAAAACATACTATACCTAATGTTATATCAAGGACCTGTCTAACCGTCCTGCTCATCATTTATAGCAAAAACACGGGCTTCCAAATCCTTCTAAAAATACCAATAATTTGGTTGTAGATTTTTTCAATATGATTATGTGCCACTTTGAGACTAAAAATGACAGTTTGTTGACGCTGTCTAATTTGCTTTTCATAATTTACATTGTGTGCCTGTAAAACTCAATGAGGATCAATTATTACTATTAAAAAAAGTTCTTTCTTTATTATTTCTACACAAATTAATAAGGTAGGTTACATATGTATAAATATAGTTTTTGAAAAATCAAAAAAAAAAACGTAAAAATTTACTTGAAAAAATGTTGCGTACGCAACAGCGCTTATCGGGAACACAGTCCAAGCTACGCCGGTCAGGGATATTTTCAAAATAATATTGAAAATATATCATTTTCAAATGTTATTTTGAAATTAATATTTGTGAGATGTCTCGATTATAGTTCGTTAGAATTTATCAAGATAAACTTAATATTAAATACGCGCTGACAAAACGATATAAGAAACAAAGCTCACAAAGTTCCTGGGAAGCTAAGTATATAGACGAGAAAAAATGTAGTAAACATACCGAACCAATATAATAAAAAGAATAAATCAGCTCCAGTACGCTCTGCATAATCTTAGTAACATAACAAGCCGCGAAACCGTACTGTACATCATGATACGTGTCTTCTACATTACGCTAAGGCATAATGTTCTGGGGAAATTCATCAGATAGCTAGTGTTTATGGCACAAAAAAGTGTTTAAAAGCTGTGTGCCAAGGTAGCCTGTACTCTCTGCTCGTCCCTCTCGATACGTCTGGAGGGAAGAGCAGCTGCTGGGCCGGTGCACCCCGGGCGCGGCAGTATCCTTCTCCGGGGAATGAGAGGAAATGAGAATTTCCTCTTATCCCTCGGGGAGTGGTACTGCCGCGGCCAATTATTCTGACATGGGTGGGGTCCGACCCGGACCAAGGTGCGTTCCTTTGCGTGCCCCTCTGTTTAGCAGAGGGCATAGCAGAGGAGTGAGGGCGGGCTCGGTGTGCACTTACCCTGCCTCCGAGCAGACAGAGAAGGATCGTCCTCCTCTGTCACCGCCGGTCTCGTAATCCCACCGTCGAAGTGTCGTGGATCAAGTCTCGCGGCTTCGACAGGGACCGAGGGTCTTGGCTTAACCGCCCGGACCGCGAGGTAGACAACCTCTATAAAAAGTTACCCCGAATCCCAAGCGGCGACGCACCGCGAGGGGATGTATGGCTGACGGGTGTTCCAGAGAACAAATCAGTCGCTAGTGCGCTCCTCGCCAGGGTACCTGCAGACCCCCTGGCGAGTAATAAATACTTTAAATCTGCCCTTCTAGGTACAGGGGTCTCTGCCTAGTAAGGAGTTTATTTCCCCCATACTCGTGGGTTCAATTATGGAAAATTCTAAAAACCAAAAACCAACCGCCGGCAACGGCAAGAAAGAGGAGAGGAGGGATGCGGGGTCGGAGTCCGACCTCGCATCCAGCGATGCGAGTGCGGGAGGCTCAGGGAGCTCCCGCCGCGCGAGTGATGGAGCCGCTGCGGAGAACGGCAAGTTCTTCCGCAAGCGGCCCAGGCGGGATGGCGACCGGGGGTCGTCATCCGGAGAGGAGGAGGCCTCGGCCCGAAAGATCCCCACTAACAAGCGTGGTGGGATCCGGGGCAAGGGGAGGGGGCTCTCTGCCGCCGTGAGGGCCGAAAAATCGGCAAGGCTTGCCGAGGAGGGGCGCCACCCGGGCAGCAATGCTGCCCCCGGATCTGGCGACGAGGCAGGTGCACCTGGCGGCTCCGATGTGGAGCGTAAGACCAGGTTCGCGAAGGAGGTAGAGGCCGCGATTAGAGGCGTGGCCCTGAAGATGAAGACTTCATCAAAACTCAGGGCCATACCCGCGGCTTCTGCCTCCATCATGGCGGCAGCGGAGGCCAACTTTGGCGGACCTCCTCCTCCTCCTCCTCCTCCTCCTACGGTGGATGGGGCGGAGTTGGCCAAACTGAGGGCGGAGGTGGCCCGCCTGTCGGCAGCCACGGAGGCTCTCCAAAAGGAGAACGCCAGGCTCCTAGCAGACCTGGCCAGTCTGCGGGAGTCTGGCTCCCGCGTGGCACCGAAAAAAGGGGACCAGACGCAGCGACCCAGTCAGCCCGAGCCAGTCGAGAACCAGGTCCTGAACCTGGTTAGGCAGGAGCTGGCTTCCTTCCAGGCACGGTTCTCCGTCCTGGAGGGAATTGTTCTGCGTCCCCCTCTGGCGGCAAGTAAGGCAGCCCCGGGTCCGAGGGCAGCCTCATATGCAGCGGCTACGGCTGCCGCACCCAGACCGGGGCCGTCCAGCCAGCCCTCCGGCACAGCAGTGGTGGCCCCTCCCCCAAAGCCGGCTCCGGCGAAACCGGCGCCGGCTAAGAAGGCGGCCAAAGCGAGGAAGGGCAAGGCGGCTGCACAGAAGACTGTGCCGGCGCCGGTCCCAGCAGCGAGTGGGCCGGCGCCGGCGGCACGTCAGCCGCCGCCGCCGCCACCGCCCCCCCAGCAGCCCCCTATACCTGCCGCGGCTGAAGCCGGATGGCAGGTGGTCGGGGAGAAGAGGAAGGGGCGGAAGGCGGCCAAAAAGGCCCGAAACAAGGAGCGGCAGCGCCAGTTCAGGGAGCGCAAGATCGCGGCTAGGCTCCGCGCCCCTAAGACCGCGGCTGTAGTGATCACACTACAGCCGGAAGCGGAACAGAGGGGCGTGTCCTACCGCGACCTGCTGGCAAAGGCAAAGGAGGCGGTGGACCTCGGGGAGCTCGGGATCACCGGGGGCCTCCGGCTGAAGGTCACAGCGACGGGGGCTCGTATGCTCGAGGTCCCCGGGGAGGCCAGTGGCCCGTCCGCTGACGCTCTAGCTGAGAAGCTCAGAGCGTCCCTAAACGCGGACGAGGCCCGAGTGTCCAGGCCCGTCAGATGCGCAGACCTGCGCATCTTGGGTCTGGACGACTCGGTGACCAAGGAGGAGGTGGTGGCCGCCGTCGCCAGGTCCGGAGGGTGCCCTGCTGAGCAGGTCAGGGCAGGCACCCTACGTCCGGACCCCACGGGTATGCATACCGTTACGGTATGCTGCCCTGTGACGGCGGCGAAAACAATTGTGGAGGGCCGAAGGCTATTGGTGGGCTGGGTTTCAGCGCAGGTTAAGCTGCTGGAGCCCAGACCTCTGAGGTGCTACCGCTGCCACGTGGGACACCACGTGTCAGTCCGGTGCGCCTCGGAGGTGGACCGCAGCGGGCTATGCTTCCGCTGCAGTCAGCCCGGTCATGTGTCCGCGGCTTGCTGTGCCACGCCGCACTGCGATGCATGTGCGGCGGCTGGCAAGCCGGCCGAACACCGGGCTGGAAGCAAGGCCTGCGCTCCACCCACCAAGGCCACCCGAGGAAAGGGTAGGCCCTCCGCCGCCACCGCCACCGTCGCCACCGCCGCAGCCGCAACTGCCGCCGCTGCCGCTCCCTCTGTCGCCGCCACAGAGGGGCCCTCACAGGGGGCCAGGTTGGAGGAAGCGGTAATGGAGTGCCAATAACGGCCCCATTACGCTTCCTCCAAGCGAACATCAACCACTGCGCCTGCGCTCAGGATCTATTGCTCCAGAGCATGGCGCAGTGGTTGATTAACATCGCTGTGGTCGCTGAGCCGTATTTCGTCTGGCCCAGGGAAGACTGGGTGGCGGACCTAAGCGGCTCAGTGACCATAGTGTCGTCGGCCGCCGCCGGCACCCCGACCCTTGAAAGTGTCAGGAGGGGTCGGGGGTGCGTAGCAGCCCGGTTCGGGGGGATCGTCGTAGTGGGTGTCTACTTCTCCCCGAGCCGAACTCTCGCCGAGTTCCACAACTCTCTCGCAGAGTTGAGTGTCGTCGTCGGAAACCATTCCCTCCCCGTGCTTGTCCTCGGGGACTTCAATGCCAAGAACTTGGCTTGGGGTTCCCGTTGCACAGACGTGCGGGGAAGGATGGTGGAGGACTGGGCCCTGGAGAAGGGCCTGGTCGTCCTAAATCGGGGTTCTGTCGCCACGTGCGTGAGGATGCGGGGCGAGTCGGTGGTGGACATTTCGTTCGCTAGCCCCGCCCTGTCACCGCGTGTCGTTGACTGGCGCGTCATGGAGGGGGTGGAGACCTATTCCGACCACCGGTACATCCGGTTCGACGTCTCCACCCAGACCTCAAGCGCGCCGGTCCAACAGGCCCCGAGTGGTCCGCGTTGGGCGCTGAAGCAGCTGGACCGGGAGCTCCTCCTGGAAGCCTCGATCGTGCAGGCCTGGGTGACATCACCGGACAGGCCTGCCGACGTTAACGATGAGGCAGGGTGGTTCCAGGAGGCCATGTCCGATATCTGTGACGTGGCTATGCCCCGAGTCCGGCCAGGAAGCGCCCGACGTCAGGTGTACTGGTGGTCGCGTGAGCTGACGTCTTTACGGGAGGCGTGCGTGGCTGCGCGACACCTGTACGCCAGGCACCGCAGGCTCCGCATTCGCCCACCGAATGCGGCAGCCATTGAGGCGGAGCTATATGAGGGCTACAGAGCGGCGAAGACCGCCCTCCGCGGGGCTGTCCTGCGGGCCAGGGATCTGGCCCGCGAGGAGATGCTGGGGGCTCTCGACAGAGATCCGTGGGGGCGCCCTTACAAGATGGTGCGGGATAAACTCCGCACCTGGGCCCCCCCGCTGACGCAGAGTCTCCGGCCTCAGCTCGTGGAGGACGTGGTGAGCGCTCTGTTCCCCTCGCGAGGGGAACACCCGCCCCCGCCTATGGCTCCGCCGGCTGCGGTGCCGGAAGCGGACCACCAAAGTGACGACGACGACGCTCCTGAAGTGACCGGGGTAGACCTGAGAGTGGCGGTACGAAGGCTAGGTGCCAAAAATACCGCCCCGGGACCTGACGGCTTGCCTGGCAAAGCCTGGGTCCTGGCCTCGGAGGCTCTCGGGCCCCGACTGGAAGGGCTCTTTAGCGCATGTTTGGAGAGAGGCCAGTTCCCGCTTCGTTGGAAGACGGGGAAGCTGGTCCTCATCCGGAAGCCGGGGCGCCCGGCGGACTCTCCGTCCGCCTACCGGCCCGTGGTGCTGCTCGACGAGGTGGGCAAGCTCTTTGAAAGAGTAGTTGCAAACCGCCTCGCCGAGCACCTTGCGGGGATTGGGCCGGACCTTGCGGAACACCAATTTGGTTTCCGCAAGGGGCGCTCTACGGTGGACGCCATCATGCGCGTGAGGGCCCTCACGACGGGGGATGCGGTGTCCCGGGGTGGGGTTGTCTTGGCGGTGTCTCTCGACATCGCCAATGCCTTCAACTCCATGCCCTGGAGCTGCATAAGGGAGGCACTCCGGTATCACCGGGTGCCGACCTACCTCCGTCGTGTGGTCGGGGACTACCTGGCAGGCAGGTACGTCATCTACCCCGGTCGCAGTGGAGACTGGAACCGGCGAGAGATGTCGTGCGGTGTTCCGCAGGGATCGGTTCTAGGCCCATCCTTGTGGAACATCGGTTACGACTGGGTGCTGCGCGCCGACCTCCCTAGCGGCGTCAGCGTGGTCTGCTATGCGGACGACACGCTGGTGCTCGCACAGGGGGGGTCGCACGAGGCGGCGGCCGAAGTTATGACACGCGGGGTTGCGATAGTCGTCGAGAGGATCCGGCAACTGGGTCTCGAGGTGGCATTGCACAAGTCCGAGGCCATGTGCTTTCATGGGCCTCGGAATGCGCCACCTCCGGGATCCTCAGTGATGGCAGGAGGGGTTTCCATCGGCGTCGAGTCGACGCTGAAGTACCTGGGACTTGTCCTCGACAGCCGGTGGAACTTCGTGGAGCATTTCCGACGTTTGGCCCCCAGACTGGAGCGGACAGGGGCTGCCTTCAGGCGGCTCCTGCCCTACATGAGTGGCGCGCGGAGGCGCTACGCCGGGGGGAAACTCCGCTGCCGCGGCAAATTGTCGCTCAGCGGACGGACTTCCGGCGGGATCTCATGGCGACATGGAGAGAGCGACTATCGCAACCCCGTGGAGGGCACGCCACAATAGTGGCGATAAGTCCCCTCTTTGAGGAGTGGCTGGAGAGACGCCACGGCGTCCTCACCTTCCGCCTGACGCAGGTTCTTACCGGACACGGATGTTTCGGTAAGTTCCTGCACCGAATCGGGCGGGAGGAAACGCCCGGGTGCTATCACTGTGAGGATAGGCCGGAGGACACGGTGGAGCACACTGTGGAGGTGTGCCCCGCTTGGGTGGAGCACCGCCGTGTCCTCGAGGTGGCGATCGGCGGCGGCGACCTCTCGCTCCCGGCCCTGGTTCGTGCCATGGTCCGGAGCGAGACGGAATGGGACGCCGTCACCTCCTTCTGCGAAGCAGTCATGCTAGCGAAGGAGGTGGCGGAACAGGACAGGGAGAGATCCTCACGTCCCGGCCGCCGCGGGAGACGCCCCGGGCGTCGGGGGCCACGTGGTGGCTTCCGGCCACCGTAGGCGCGGGCCTGTGGACGGGGAGCTATGGGCTAGCTCGCCGTCCGTACGTCTCATGACGACAGGCCGTGTCGACGGCGCGTTCGTGTTCCACGCGCGCCTCAAAGAGAGTCAGCAATAGTGAAGGGGTCCGCAAGGACCGAAGCCTGCCGGGGCTGCGGGACTATTCGAAAGAGATACCGTGGCCCCGGAACACAAAGGGCGATGAAGGAACATGGATGGGTTTTAGTCAGTAAAAGTCTGACACTCCCTCCTGCTCAGCCCAGAGCGGGAGAAGTCATTTGATGATTTCCCATCCGAAAAAAAAAAAAAAAAAAAAAAAAAAAGGTAGCCTGTACTGATAGTTGTTTCGAAGCCGTCACCTCCTTCTACAAAGCAATCATGCTAGCGAAGGAGGTGGCGGAACGTGAGAGGGAGAGAACCTCACGTCCTAGCCGCCGCGAGACACACCGAGCGTCGGGGGCCACCGTAGGCGCAGGCCTGTGGACGGTGAGCTATGGGCTAGCTCGCCGTCCGTCGGTCTCATGTAACGGGCCCGCGCCGCCGCCGCCGCTGACTTCGTGAATGAGAACTAAAACGTGATTTTTCAACCCAAGAAAAAAGTCGTTTCCCAGCAATATTTTTTGCGTAGAGTTACTTAGTTTGATGTACAGAATGCTTGATTGACGGCTTCGTGAAGGGTCCGTTTACACCCTGTACCTATATAATTTAATTTTAATAATAATTTTAATTATTATTTTTCGTATCCAAAATTTGTATGCCTATTTAGGTTAAGGGGCAGCGCAGACGACAGACTTTTTGTGTGAAAAACTCTGCGACAAATTTTGCGTAATTGTTATGTAATGATGTTGTGTAAACAATAAACATCCAAGCGATTGCAGCAATCACGACAGATTTGCTTTCCATCAGTAGATCCTTATAGTGGACAAAAAAGTAGTCAAACACATCAATTACGCAAAATTTGTCGCAGAGTTTTTGTCTGTCGAAGACGTAGGTACACACAAAAAGTCTGTCGTCTGTGCTGCCCCTAAACATAGCGAGCGATCCTGACATTCGAATAAGATCTTATATATTGTAAGCACTATCGAGGACACTCCCGCTTGATCACCACTAAGCAAATTTTTGCTTGCACTTACAACATAGAAACGCTCTCTAGCCCCGCCCCGTTGACTTTGTATAGAAATAATGAATGAAAAGATACCGATCGGCCGAGCGCACTGTCGACGCACGCCAAACGAGAGTGGTTGCGTATTTTGCGCGCCGAAGTTGACGCTTTAATAATAGGCCTAAACTTTAAGGGGGCGTGGCTCGGCGCCTCCGCATGATTTAAGCGAAAAAATGTTTACAGGTCAGACGACTGTACCTATGTTTCACAAATAAATAATTCTTATTTAGTTTAACTAGTACTATTATTATACAGGGTAAAAGGAACATCGACGCACAAACGATTGCCACGTATTCAGTACATCGTTACGAACCCCTTCCACATAGAAATTAATAAAAGGTAATTTAAAAAAAATGACTGTTCCATGGTTCCACCCTATAAAACGCTTGGTCTCTGTTGTATTTTACTCAACATAGAGGTAATGAGCAATCTCAATTTTGCGAACACACTGTAAGAATCGTTCACCCAAATAAATTGTCTTTTTATCTAAATTGTATTGCGAATTATGGTTGCAAGCATAAATTAAATAGGCGTTTATTTAGAAAGAAAACGGTCGGTGCAAGTATGGAAACGAGCGTTAGCGTTGAAGTACGGTAAGTTCAAACGTCAGTAATCTGTATTTATTTTTATTTTTTTATTTGACAGTTTCGGGTAGTTTGATGTGCTTGGCATCTGTACAGTCAACTCCACGTCATTGTAGCAATTGGGCTACAACAAAGAGCTAGTAACTAAAATCATGCCTAAAATCATTTAATTTAATCACAATCATTTTTAGCGGTCAGGTAAAAAGCGAATTAGGTATACGTTTCAAGCGAGTACCTACGCAATAATCATTGCAATTGAATTCAATTTCGACATTAAAACAAATAAAAATCCCAAATATTTGGATTTCATTTATAAATAATTGCATTCACTTACCCTAATTAGTTTTCCGCTTGCAGATTGCGATTTCCTTGACGCAAACAAATATAATTATGTCGGTGTTTTATTTGTGAATCGTAAACTAATTAACCTAATTAAACATACCGCATAAATATGTTACTTGGTCTGAACATTATGCATGAGAGCTACTTTTGGGCCTATATGTATGTATGTGTTTGCTTTGTCAGGTTTTTAGTGAACTTTTCTTCAAAATCGTTTCAGAGGTTATATCGTGGAATGTTATGGACTGTACACGCCAAAGCCGACATGGCATGGCTTTTGTGTGTGGAGTCCATAAAGGTACCAGGCAGTAGAGACACGTTCACATTTCCAACAGTATGAAAAGGGATACCAAGATTTTCTCAGGATACCTGCAACGCCCGATCAGTCGCCTCGCCGCTTCTGTGGTCACGAGCGGCCTACTATACAACGTAGAACCGTACCTACAACTGTTAGTAGGCCAGCTGAATCCGGTGAGATAATCCATTATTTGTTTAGCCTTTTTTCCAGCTTGTTGGAGTCAGCTTCAAGTATAAACAGATACCAGCAAATACCGGTATTTTACTTTAAGTGTGGCGTGTGGTGAGGTGTGTGCACCAGGGTCGCGCGCGAAATTATATTTTCGATTCGAGACCGTTATACTTACTTATGCATTAAAATCATCCATACAACCCTAAGTTTATTTAATCCTATTGAATTGATATTTTATGAAATGTCTCGTCGAGTCGTGAATCATATTTTGTTTAACATATTTACACCCTGACACCGACTGACCGGCAAATTGCAAAAAATCATAAACAAAAATAAATTTGGATTAAGCGGGCTACTCTGGCGCATCGCCTCCTTATACGTAAAGCCTTTTGCCTATCTAACCTCCACGAACCAGTTACTGGCTATTTAGCTAACACGATACTTATACCTGCAGGGCTATTACGTATCTATCTGATATCCAGTGACGATCAAGCTTCGGTTGTACACCGAACTTTGATGACAACCGTGAATGTCATAATAGTACTGTGGGAAATGGAACGTAAGTTGAAGTAAGTGAAAGAAACGGAGAGAGGGCTATGTGTGAGTGAGAGAGCGAGGACGCCATGTTAAAAGGAAGGACTTTAAAGAAAAAGACGTGCAGGAGTGTGATTAGAAAATAAAAAGTAATTAATCAAGACTGCGATATTTTATTGTCTGCAAGAACCCTGTATCCCACAGTACATTATGATATAAGTGCGGTAAGTTGACAACCTTTTGACAATTAATTGATGGACACTGATCCCAGTTACTATCATTTCGAGCTGTCAACAGAGATACGTAATAGCCCTACTGGTCCTACCAAGCACTTAGTAGTTAGTACCCTTTGGCTTAAGACCCGTTATGCCTGTCAAAGATCTACGAGTGACGTGATGTAGATAATTAAGTAATGAATGTAGGTCGCTAGTAAACTGCTAACAGGAATAACCGGCCTTAAGCAGCTTCATGCCTTTTTCACATGGAACGTTTTAGATGGTGATGGCCGTTGAGCAGACACGCTATGATTTAGGTTCGACAACTGCTTAATTAAAGGCTTATGGTGATTGGCAGGAAAGGCTATTGAAAAAAGGTACAGTCGCCTGTACATCAAGTCACCGCAAACTGTCAAATTACTCCAAATGATTTTAAACCCTTAGACCAAATAAAAAACTAAGACAGCCCTGCGAACAATACATTGATGCCGAGGACGACCCGAATGGCGCAGCGGTAGTGAGGCTGCCTTACGTTCGTTGGGTCCCGTGTTCGAATCCCGGTAGGAGCAAATGTTTGTGTGATGAGCATGGACATTTGTTTCCAAGTCATTGATGTTTATATGTATTATAAGTATGTATTTTCAAACAAAAAAGTATCTATGAAGTATATCAACTATCTGGTGTCCACGACACAAGCCTCGTTGCTTAGTGTGGCACTAGATGGCGCTGTGTGTTAATGTCCAGCATTATTTATTTTATTACTTATGTATTTTACTTATTATGCCGGTTTCGTAAACATGTGTGCATTTTTTGAGCGTAGTTTAATAGTAGTTTGATGTAAATGTGTGCGTGTGAGCGGGTATGCACAGAGCGGAGCTTAGTTTTGCGCTGGATTCACTTTATTGTTCGTAGCGCAATGTCTTGGTTTTTTATTTGGTTTGAGTTTAAACCATAAAATGTTGGTAGTTAAGTTCAAAATCTAATGAGAAAATTTGACAGTTTGTGGTAACTTGATGCACGGGCGACACGGCTCGTCTCAAAAACTCAATGATCAACTGTAAGGGTACATATTATATCTGTAATCTGTAAGTCTGCTACTCCTGTCCCTATAACGAATCTTCTGCCAGCTTCCGATTTAAGATATTTTTTCCAAGCGATTTAAGATAGGGATATCTTAAATCGCTTGAAATCTTTAAGGTGGATGCTCCAACCAGCCCGCAAAATTCAAATTTTCTTACGTTTTTTGCAATTTGCAGGCCAGTGCTAGGTTGTATCTTGATTAAAATATTCCTTGCGACTGTAAGACGTACATGTAGTTACATAATTATAATCATCAATACAACCCTCCAAGCGAATAAAGGTGCAGGAATGACTTTGACCTTGAAAAATTCATTCTTGCACCTGTAGGTACACAACATACAACCTAGCACTGGCCTGCAAATTGCAAAAAACGTAAGAAAATTTGAATTTCGCGGGCTACCCTGACGCTTTCACCTTAAATGAAAATGTAAAAGTCTATCGAAAGCTCAAGAACTCGGTATCAAAACTTGAAAGGTTTTTGGGATTACATGAAAGGCAGTAGCATTTTCATGATACAAACTGTAGTCCTCAATTCGTCTGCGACATGCAAGGCTGTTCGGTTATTGAGAGATTTATGTTGTACCGTAGTACAGGCATAAAATAACTAAATGATGATGAAACATCGTGAACGTACCGACAACAAAGAATAATAAAATTTTAAGTAGTCATCGTTTGAATCAAGGTTTTGTCAATAATTACTGTCATATGGAACCTCAGTTGAAAGGAAATTATGATAAATAAGTACCTCCGTCTTAGAGCCTGCAGTCTACCATTTTAATAGTCCACTCATCGTGAGTCATAAATTAATAGTACTAAATTACTATGATTCCATTCATAAATTACACAATTTTATCATAATCCGTAGTAAACGGGGACAAGGATGTCCCTTATTGCAAAAATAAATAGTTAGGTACTTGTAGGTTCGTGACGCAGTAATTATAAGTGAAACGGTCTTGTTCAATGGGCTCTTCTGATAGATTAGTGATAACATAAACTTATTATGAATGACCATACGTTTATTTATGGTTAAAGGCTTGATTCCTATTAATATGGGCGAGAAGGATTGCGCTGGAAGCTGCCCTACTAAAGTAGCACTTGACTGGTGAGGACCATAGGCCGTTGGAGTAGATCAGTATTTGAGCAGAGAACGCAGTGAATCGGGAAGCCTAGCATTATAAGACCCAGCCCCCTGCCTGGATCGTCCAATGACCATGAAAAAGTACGGTCGACCAAGCCATTTTGTTTACATTTTACAGCTTGGTCGACCGCACATAGTTGGGACATACTGAATACGAAATCTTGGGAGATCGAGGATATGCATAGGCTTATGTGTCCGGTGACTTATGGAGACTTAAATAATTCGTATTCCACTTCCACAAATGACAGTCGCCGACGTAATTGCTAACTGAAAGACGACGTAACATTGTGAACTCGTCATCCATCGGTCAGCAACACGTCATAACCTCATAAGTCACACAACAAGGTCTAATTGCTCTGTCGCAACGTGCAACGCACGACACTCGCGTGCTGTGTATGTACTCTACACTTTCGCCGCGGTCAATGTTGATGCAACACCAAATTGTACCCAAGACGTTGCGAGTCACGTATCTTACCGATTTAAATAATTAGCACATATTGTCCCAGCAGACGATCAGACAGCGACCTAATGCGTTTGGTGTACAGTCACAAGCAGAAGCAATGCAGAGCAACGGGGTAACTCCCCGGCTTACGACTTGTAGTTGAACCCACGCAGGCGCATTACTTTGTGTTTTGTTT
Organism: Xestia rhomboidea; assembly: GCA_963853795.1. Lineage (NCBI taxonomy): Eukaryota > Metazoa > Arthropoda > Insecta > Lepidoptera > Noctuidae > Xestia > Xestia rhomboidea. The sequence continues at coordinate 14,984,960 of OY970758.1, read as the reverse complement.
CATCACCACTGCTCTCAAAACGGTGAAGACTAGCATCTTGAGGAAACCAGCATGTCCTAGAACAAAAAATTCGAAGGACATGTGAGTGTGACATCCACCAACCCGCACTGAACGTTGTGGATTACAGACCACTCCCTCTCATAAAGAGGAGTCCTGTGTCCCAGCAGTGGGACATTATATTAGGCTGATCAATGCTAATGCTTACGCACCAGCGGAAGTCCAAAACTCCATAAAGTCCGATATGGGCGGTGTTTATGACAAGTTTTAATAGCAAATGTCTAAACAGTGATATTGATAAACTGAACTTAAACTACAGGCGCTGAACGATGAAAGGTAAAATTATCATGTAAGATTTATATCTTAACCACTACTATATTTACCTCCCTTTTATACTTATAAAACACAAATGTTATAGGTAGATGAACTAGTTTGAAGTCAATCCGAACCCGAAACAAATGAGTTAAACTGTAAACATGAAAACTGTGAATAGGTAGGTTAGTACCTGTTGTTAGTACTTTAGTTATCTTGAACTAAGTACTCACTTAAAACTTAGTACTCACTTCTGATCTAAAACTAGAAGTAACGGAGTAGAAACATTGCTTTTAAGCATTTCCTCTAATATTCAGGACATGCACATAACATCTCACTATTTCTTTCATTCCAGAAGGGCATAGATGTACTATCGTGGACACTCCCGCCTGATCACTACTAAGCTAATTTTTGCTTGCACTCGCAACATAGAAACGCTCTCTAGCCCCGCCCCGTTGACTTTGTATAGAAATAATGAAATGAAAGACAATACCGATCGGCCGAGCGCACTGACGACGCACGCCAAACGAGAGTTATTGTTATTTTGCGCGTGGCTCGGCGCCTCCACATGATTTAAGCTGAAAATTTTAACTGATCAGGCGGAAAAGACCACGACTGTAAATAATAGTACATCCACTTTTTTTCAGTTATGTGAAGTCCCATTTAATAGGGGGCGAGCCTACTAACATCAACCGGGCACTTATCTAGACTTCGTGTTACACTACACTCACAAAATATGGACAATATCATCATCATCATCATCCACAGCCCGACATCACCCACTGCCGGGTATAGACCTCTCTTTGCTTGTGTCACGTTTCTGTGCCAACCTCATCCAGGATATTCCCGCAGTAAATAAATAAATATTATAATACCTATAAATGGTGCAAAACACCTCTTAACGAAGCCGAAAGGCACTTGTTCTCCCGTCATTGCGATCATTTTTTTGTTTTACACCATACCTTCTAGTTACGGAGATTGTAATGATAAAAAAAAGAAAAAAAGGGGGGTTTTATATGATATTATAAATGTGTGGTGTGCTCCAAATAAAAATAATAAGTAAAAGTGAAAATTCGGGCGCCAGGAGTACACACAAAACTATGCCTAGGATAGACTTACCTGCGGGAGCTGGCTTTTAATCTTCAAGCGGGAAGGTATCAAATAAAAATCGACCATGAAAGTTACAGATCTATTTTAATACCCGAAGGCTGCTGGTTGGGAGAAAAACACAAGAAAATTCCTTTCTAAAATTAACAGATATGGTTCTAACTAGAGGTGTAAAACTAAGGTGAAATAATTGTTATTTTATGGCCTGTCATTATTGCACTTTTGAAAATCTAAAATAAGTATCACAAACCATACTAAATTCCGTCGAATAAACTAAACCCGAGGAGTCAAAACATGCTCATCTTGGTGACCTCAGCTGAGATGCCAACGGCGTCCATGATAAAATTTGGTAGAGGCGAGCGTTCAATTATTTAAGTTGAAGAAGGAAAATATAAGAAGAGAAAGAAACGCCGGGGGGCTGTAAACAAACATTAATAATCGTTAGCTGATGTGCAGCGTTGATAAAAAATGGCGATCGATGAACAAATACGATTAAACTCACCGTTTCTTCCAAAATATTTAAATGTGTTCATCAGTAGACGACGCAATCCAAGCAAACATATGTTCAAGTTAAAAGATCCTGAAACAATTAAATATCGGAAACTATAAGCGTCTGCTATGAAAGTAACCAAGACATGTGGAACGAACTGGAATTACGAAAAATTCGCTTACAATCAAAAATATATGCTATCCAACCAAGATGTGGGCAAGGGCAATCGGCCACCACACAATTGGGACTAGATGCCGCCCATCTGAAGGTATACTTCTAGATTTATTTTAGGAGCGCTGCAATTACGCCATCACCCAAAAATTGACATGTCGAAAAGTGAGAAATGTCAAAGTGAACTTGACAGCGTAAAAAAAAATCTGTGTGACCACTACACAAATCCAAGTCAACCATACAATGAATTTTTTATAAGGCAACACCCAAGCTAAACAGTTAAGCAAACGACGAGAATATGCATCCATGTGACGAGCTAAAAAGCCTCGTTACAAGATATTGGGGGTCAAAGTCCAACTTTTAGACAACTTTTTTTTTAAATACACGTTTTAAATGTAAGATTTTTACATTAAACACCTCCACGACCCCCGTACTATGCAATCCATCCGTCAGCACAATGTTTTGAGTGCGTTACATTGAGGTCTACCACAAAACATGATTTTCCAAAACAAAAAAAAGTCGTTCCCAGCAATAATGTTTGCGTAAAGTTACTTAGTTTGATGTACAGAATGCTTGGTTGACGGCTTCGTGATGAGGTGGTTTACACCCTGTATTATAATACCTACATAATAATAAATTATTGCCTGCTTTCCCGAGAGAAATTCCCGATGGAAAAACCCTAATAGCACTATCCCCGAAATGGAAATCAGCAGTCGCATGTTTTCCATTGAATCAATTGAACTGCTAACACTTTCGGCACCGACTGTACAAACAATAAAAAGTGTGAATGAAACAATGTGTGTCTCGTAAACAATAGACGCAGCATTGTAGCGAAGCTCGAAGGTCTGATTCAGCCGTGACTGCCAGATATTTGAGGTTAATCAGTTATGTAAGGAAACCTCATCATTATCAAATACTTGGTAATGTTTAAGTGTGTCAGTTACAGTCATACACTTTTTCACATCATTGTGATGGTAAGGTTCTTGTTGCTGACATTGAACGCTTTTGGTTTAGTTTTGCACAACATTTTTTGATGAAATACTGGAAATTCTCGTAGGTACATGTTATTGTTGTAACGCGTTTACGTCAAGGTATAAAACATGTTATCTATACATATAATAAAATCGTTGGGACCAAAAAATCTGTTCATTGAAGATTAAAAAAAAAAAACCAGCCAGGGTGACTTGAAATAAGTAACTGAACATATTAAAACCATTTAAAAAAATTTTGTTCGTAAAAACTGCTGAACCGATTTTGTTGAAATGTTCACAAATCTGTTTAAATACATTCAGAATAACATATAGGCTATAGAAATTTTGGATATTTTTGGAAAAAGGGGGTGAAAAGGGGGGGTAAAGTTTGTATGAAAAAAAAAATTTTGATTGTTCTAGAATCATGAAACTCAGAATAAATACTTATTAATAAAAATAAAGAAATACCTGTCTTAGCATTTAGTTTTTTAAATCTCATCCAGAGGCGCAAAAAAGAGGGTTTTGTGTTTAAAATTAATAAACTTCAAACACCTATACAATCAAAACCAATGAAGTGTAACCTTTTAAAGTTGCTACATATACTCCATATCTAATAGAGGTAAATATAATTTCTCAGTTTTCTTGAAATTTGATTTTTGAGGTAAAGACGCACAAAATAGCGGAACTCAAGAAAATCAGCTTTCCTTGGTTTAAGTAGTTGGTACGAAATGTTTGTGCGCGCATCACGTCTAAATTACTGCATAGGCTTCTCTTCAATATTTAAACTATATATTATCACGCTACTTCCTTAAGGGGGTAGGCAATTTTGCATTATTTCCGTATACTTCAATTGTTTGACGTTTCAGTCATGACGTAAGTACATGAGAACGGCTATTTGTGGCTTATGTCAACGAAGTAAATAGCCTTGCGGTTTCATGACCGCTCTGTAAACTACGGGGTTGCAGGTTCAAACCCTCCAACCCTCCCTCACATTATTTTAACTTTTTGTGATTTGTTTAATTTTTTTTTTGATGCTGTGAGATTTCCTATATTTCATTTTGTATTTAAGTTGTGTGCATTTCTTATTTTTTTCGTGAAATATTTTTCCAAAAAGTAATAGAGTATCGATTAGCGTATCGATCGAGAGTAGCGATTCTCTAAGAGAACTGTTTAAGGAAATTAATATCATGACAGTACCTTGTCAATACATCTATGAAAACATCATGTACGTTAGGAAAAATCTGCATTTATTCAGTAAAAGAGGTGACAGACACCATTATAACACTAGAAATAGGGACCAACTAGTTCAGCCAGGTTTCAGGCTTGCTAAAGTAGATTCATCTTTCATGGGGTTTTTTTTTTTTTTTTTTCGGATGGGAAATCATCAAATGACTTCTCCCGCTCTGGGCTGAGCAGGAGGGAGTGTCAGACTTTTACTGACTAAAACCCATCCATGTTCCTTCATCGCCCTTTGTGTTCCGGGGCCACGGTATCTCTTTCGAATAGTCCCGCAGCCCCGGCAGGCTTCGGCCCTTGCGGACCCCTTCACTGATGCTGACTCTCTTTGAGGCGCGCGTGGAACACGAACGCGCCGTCGACACGGCCTGTCGTCATGAGACGTACGGAGGGCGAGCTAGCCCATAGCTCCCCGTCCACAGGCCCGCGTTCATGGGGTACTGTTTGAAATGTTACAATAAAATACCTCCCCACATTCTTCAACTGAATGAGACGAAATTTAAATCTTGTATAAAACGCACACTATGTAGGCAAGCATATTATAAGTTGGGGGATTACATTGATGATAAAAATGCTTGGCTAAATGCTGGTCCTGCTCCACAACCATAGTTGCAAACTAATTGATTGTACTGGTCGGGCATTATTTGAGTCTATCGACACGCAAAGAAGAAGAAGAATTGATTCCCATGTTAATGTATTGTGGAAGCTGCAGAAGATTGTAAAAATATACCTACTTGCATTGTATAGATTCCAGTTTTTAGTATTATATAATTGCATAGCACATGTGTGAGTACTTTGTACTGTTCAGCCGCCACTTACATTTAGTTATCTTTCATTGACTTGAATATGCCTTGGTGGCTATGAGAGGATGTCATGCTCACTCAAATGTCTCGCTGATGGTGGCGGGTGTGTCGGGTCACTTAGTTCCCTTAAATATGGTCGAGTTGAATGGTGCCGATACATGCGTCATGTTCGTGAACGGGCGCTATCAGTTGGGACTGGCCATCTCTTGGCTGCCACGGTTCGTTCATTTTAATTACTTTTATTTTTTTAAATTTTTGATTTATCATTTTACTCTGGACGCTCTTAATGTGCACGTCTTTCTACATCGTTCTCACATATACGTATAATCTCAACATGAATGATGTAACCAAGATTTTGTAACAATATTTTGATTTGAAAGAGTGTCCATGGAGTTTCTTGCCCGTTCTTCTCCATAGAGATCTACGTTAGGGAATGGGCAACTACAGTACTTTCTCAAGTTATTATGCCTTGTGACTGTGACTGTAGCTTTGCTTTTTTTTGTATTTTCGACATTCAAAAGTGCCGTAATGGTCTAATTGAAATAAATGATTTGAGTTTGAGTTTGAGTTTGAGTAGTACATAAGGAAGAAGAATACAATCATACTACCCCCAAATAAATTGGGATAAGGGCAGGAGTATGATAATGAGGATGATTTCTCCAAAAAGAAGTATAGCGAACACCAGAAGCCTGATAAATCCACGTGTTCTTGCCGTGCAAGAACTGTGCTATGCTATTCGCAATATTCAATAATCCATACGCAGTTTACGTAGATTATATTTACAGCTAAATTGTTATTGGCCTCATATCGTGTTTTCGGGCGGGAGGAGACGCCCGGGTTCTTCCATTGTGAGGATCGACCGGAGGCCACGGTGGAGCACACTGTGGAGGTGTGCCTCACTTGGGCGGAGCACCGCCGTGTCCTCAAAGCGGCGATCGGCGGCGGCGACCTCTCTCTCCCAGCCCTGGTTCAATACATGGTCCGGAGCGAGACGGAATGGGATGCCGTCACCTCCTTCTGCGAAGCAGTCATGCTAGCGAAGGAGGTGGCGGAACGTGAGAGTGAGAGATCCTTACGTCCCGGCCACAGCGGGAGACACCCCGGGCGTCGGGAGCCACGTATTGGCCCCCGGCCACCGTATGCGCGGGCCTGTGGACGAGGAGCTATGGGCTAGCTCGCCGTCCGTCCGTCTCATGACGACAGGCCGTGTCGACGGCGCGTTCGTGTTCTACGCGCGCCTCAAAGAGAGTCAGCAAAAAAGAAGGGGTCCGCAAGGGCCGATGCCTGCTGGGGCTGCAGGACTATTCGAAAGAGATACCGTGGCCCCGGAACACAAAGGGCGATGAAGGAACATGGATGGGTTTTAGTCAGTAAAAGTCTGACACTTCCTCCTGCTCCGGGAGGAGTCATTTGATGATTTCCCATCCGAAAAAAAAAAAGCTATATCGTGTTTGGGCTCAATTCATGCACCTTGACGAGAACTTTCGACCTAGCTGGAGTATGACTGTCATCGAGTGTCTAAGGATGAAAACCTAAGGCTGTCGAGGGAAGCCCCAAATTGGAAAAACATAGTACAATATTTTAACGATGATTGCATATAAATCCGAGAAATTAAATTGTTACCTACTTGAATCTATACTTATTATAAAGGAGAAAAGTTTGTTTGTTTGGTTGGTTGAACGCGCTAATTTTAGGAACTCCTGATTCCAGTTAAAAACATCTTTTAGTGTTGGATAGCCCATTTATCGAGGAAGGCTATACGTTATATAACATCACGCTACAATCAATAGGAGCGGAGCATCAATGAAAATTGTTGCAAATACAGCGAAAAATTATTGCTTTTGAGAGCTTCCTTTCCGTGCGCTGCGTAAACGGTTAAAGTTACTCAACAATCATACATGTATGACGGGATTGTTCCTCTTAAAAAGTCCGCTAAAGCATATTATCTGCATTTTTTTTAGGTTGACTCACACTCTCTCTAAGCCTCTCTCTCTCTTACGTAACGCAGACGAAGTTGCGCGGGTCAGCTAGTCTAGTATATAATTATTATGCTGTGGGTACAGATAAGTTTAAAAGACTCTGATGCATGTATTTAAAGCTTGTTGAAAACTAGTCAAACAGGTGACCGATTTTTTTAATAACAACACATCGAATGTCCTAATCCTGTCATAACATAAACATAAATTATAGATTTTTAGTTAAAACCCCAATCAACTTCAAGTATCCTTTACTATATTGAAAAAAAATGCCATTTGTGTACTGGGAAAATACGCACACAAAAAAAAACTTTAAATGCGTAGGTATATAAGAATTTTTGTGTTAGGACCAAAGATATTCAAATATTGTCACGAGGTTACGACAGTTTTTTTGAGGTCGTGCGACATGTCGAAACAACACCAATAGAGAACATCAATATATACAGAGTTGGAAAATAAACTCACCCTGTAAAACTAATTGAACTAATTGGACGTCGTGCGCGTAGCTATTAAAAAAACCCAGTTTATGCGGATCTCTCATTGGACGGAAAACCTGTACAAAGCGAAGCCATGTGATACTGGAAATGTCTAGCTTGAAGTGTCGCCATGTGTACCTATTACCTACGACAGACCCAAATGTAAATCAGATGTGCAAACACCGTGATTTAGTATTAACGAAGATAAAGGTCTTTCGTAATATTAATATTCAAACAGAAGTTATCTGAGTAAATAACACTATTCATAACAATATTACAAAAATTTCAAACCAGACATTTCGTTTCGAAACAAATTCCAAAATTGCAAATATTTGTTCAATTTAATACGCAATTAGGAAAACAACATTGACGATTATAATTTTACACAACATTAATAGTACATTATGATTTATGTGCGGTAAGTTGAAAATTACAGCCGAGGCGATATTGCTACAAGAAAGCAGAGGCTGTAATTATCAAAGCGCACGTATGTCATACGACGTTTTATAACATATTTGCGAGGAAATAAATAAAACAAATAAAAACAATACAGCGAAAAGAAAAGGCGCGCGGAATAATTTTTACTTGTTCACAAATTAGCGATGCGCGCGCATCAGCGCTTTTTTTTAAGGCAAAGACACAAAAAACAGCCAGTATTACTAATAGGTAAAGTAAATTAATATTTTTGTGTTTGTTACAGATAAATGGTTGTAATTTATTGTTAAAAATAATTAAATTATCGAGTTAAATGTTTATTTATATTTCATCTCCCAAAGTTAATTTTATTCATAAAATGTTGACCACTTTTCTGACATAAAAACTCTTTGCTAAGATCTAAAAAAGTACCGTTCGGTTTAGACGGAGCATCTTGATACCGTGCGATTTACTTTACCTACAATAACGCACAAGTACGTAATAATATACATTACGATATTGAAATTGGTGAAATAAGAAACCCTTTACGAGCAAATGTGTTATAAAATAAGTTTACGCCTTTTCCTCGTTGTGATAGCGCAATGGGGGCTATCGTTTTTGAGCTCACCAGATGGCGCCACTGTCGAGTAAGGTCCTGTAACGGTAACGGTACCAATAACTTCATAAAAAGTTTATTTTATTACGTATAACAACATTGTGTAAACTTCAGATACATATTTACAATATTCTCCCTAAAATTATAAAGCATGAAACATTTAAAAATCATTCTACCTCCAAATACTAAAAAATAAGATCTTAAGTTGCTACTTAAAATCTTCAAGTCATAATCAATCAGAAATGGTTCAATCTAGACCACAAACGTGAGTATTAGTAAAAATACGTGATAAAAAAGCACGCAACGCACGAACACTCTAGGACATCTGACATTCCGGAAGGCCCTCCTCAACACAAACGCCTCTAGCGGCGAATTCATTACACTTGGTCGTTAGCCCGAATTCGTTGCTTATGGAATTCGTACGACCTAGTGTAAATGGACAGGATCTAGTACCTACGCCCGTCTTCGGACATTCTTGTTTGGTTTCATAGTTTCACTTCATTCGCTAGTCGTAGTGTAATAAATGGATCGGGTCAAATCGGGTGCGTGCATTCGAGTAAAGTCTTCCCGAATACGGGTGAACGACCAGCGAACAGATTTTAAAGTATAAGTTATAAAGTACGTTATTAAACAATAACGAAGTTATCCAAAAAAATGCAAACCTATACAACTCTAGTACAGAATAACGGAACCCTTCGTAGGTAATTATCGGTCTGTAACATATAAACATATCTGGTCATATTTCATTTTTTTTATTTTTATTTCGCCGTTAACGGAACCATAGTGTGATTCAAGAATCGGCTCTCAAGTTCATCCTATTAGGCGGATTGAAAACACCTACTTTAAATTTCCAGTTATTACAGACGGCGGCGGGCCTATTGGCATCAACCGGACACAAATCCAGACCTGACTGAGAAATTCTTTCAGGAAAAACCCATTAACAGTTTTCCCGACCCAGTGCTCAAACTCGGGTCCTCGTGATAAGCAGTAGCGCTTGTGGCCACTGATCCAATGAGGCAAACTCAAAAATACGCAATTAGGAAGAGAATGATGACAATTTAGTTACGTGTAACTACAAAATTCCGAATTACACGTTCAAATGGAAATATTATTCAAATGGCTGTAACAATTAGCTTTAACATCTACAAATTTTCTGCCTCTCTGGTACTTTACGTTGTTATATGTTCAAACATAATGTAGCTTCATGCGTGTTTTTAACGGGTATTGCGGAATACAATTCGACATAACATAGCTTCGCGCTTGTAATCCGTGAAGTGTTTGGCAGATGTGTTGCTAAAGTCATTTCGCCAGTTACGTTTAAGTCCCATGTAGGGAGCGAGCCTATTGCCATCAACCGGACACAAATTCAGACTCCGTGGCTACTACTGAGAAATTCCAGATGGTCATTATGACATTTCGCACAAAATGCCTACTGCGTCTTTTACTTATATCATCAAGCCTATACATACCGAATCTCCTCCACTCTCTTGTCAATAAACCAACTCAAATCCCTGCCGACTGTCAGGCATGTACACCTAGTGTTCTGAAAAGTTCTGTTGTTTGACTTCGAGTCCCTCCTTTCTCTCATCAGTTTGCCTCCTGTATATCCAGAACGACAGCAGGTGCCCGGCAGGTGGTGTGAATAATAAGCAGAAACAGATTATCATTTAGGTCATTGTGAAGACCTGACATAATCATCATTTCAGCCGAAAGATGTTCACTGCTGGACATAGGCCTCCCCCAAGTACTGCCACATTGACCGGTCCCGTGCGTCTCGCAACACGCAGATCCCTGCAACCTTCACCAGGTCATCGGTCTACCTAGTGGGAGGCCTTCCAACGCAACGTCTTCTGGTTCGCGCTCGTCACTCCAGAACTTTTCGTCTCCATCGGCCATCCGTTCTGCGAGCGATGTGCCCTGCCCACTGCCACTTATGTTTGGCAATTCTTCGGGCTACGTCCGTAACCTTGGTAACCTTGGAAGACCTGACAATTCAAATCATAATTATTAGTGTCTGTGACAGTAGTAGTGTAGGTGACAGGTAAGTTAGTAAAAGTTCAATTATAGAGGGTTTTTTTTCACACACCTTCGTCCACTTATTTTTTTCAAATAGCTTGATAACAGCTTTCTGTCAATGAAGATCAAATGTCAAATAATATTTCACTGAATTTATACCGCTCTGCATAATACAAAAACAGTTTTTGTAGATAATATAGTCAAACAAATCAGAAGACAAAAGCAAGATTTACACAAACAAGTCATAAATCTCATTCATTCAATTAGGTTTGACGTCTAACGGCATATTGTCTGGTTCCGTTGTCGTAAGCTCCAATTTTGTTTGATGTTGTATCACAAATTGGTTCTAACAAGCGATGTGATGTACGCGCAGGTCACACTACGAGCTAAGCTAAAGTAGCTCGATTTATTTCTATGATTCCGTAGCTAAGTGGTTAAAACGGAACCCTTATAGATTCGCCCTGTTTGTCTGTCTGTATGTCACAGCCATTGCACTCAGAGCCTGTTGGCACCACACAGTTACAATTTGGAGAGTAGGTGTCTTCTATGAACCGAAAATGATGTGGTGAGGTATTTAACAAAAGAGATTCGAGATTTCTAAAACACTTTTTTTCCAAAGTCAATGGTTGATGAGATATTTGCTTCTAAACCCGCAAAATTGTAGGAGGAAGAAAAGTCAGAAAATATGTAGGTTTGTCGAACGAAAAAAAACTTTCAACGAAAATTTAACATTCTATTTTTAGTTTTAGAGATATGGGTATTTTTCGTCAAATTGCAGCAGTTTTGTTTACAGTGTGTGTGACTCCGACTTGCACTTGGTCGGTTTTTTTATAAGTAGGTAGCACTGTAACCGAACTTAAAAAGTCACTTATGGGATATCTTCCGTGATTATTATTGATTTTGAGCTCCCGATATTTAGAGTTTTTTAGAGTTTAGTTATAAACCGTGAAAGCTTAAAACAGTGTTTGAAGTATAAGCACTGTATTCCGCGTTGCAAATTGAATTATGAAAAGCTAAGACACCATTCTTAGCCATGCATATGCTAAGAGCTAGCTTAGTTGGCGGTCTCCTCACAACGCAAAGTTTGGGCAGTATGGATACGAATGTTTTGCATGAAAATGAGGAAGCAAAAGAAACTTGCGATTCACGAGGGAGAACAATCTGTTTTTGTTAATTGTCAATGAAACTTCCTACTCATTTTCAATTGACGACTATCTCGCAAAGCGATATCTGATTCCCTGGAAACTATATCATCGTACGGTGTGAAATAACATTAAATACTCTTTTTAAAACATTCCGTCCCACGTAACTCAATTGTCTAATTGAACAATCAATGAACTCAACTTTTCACGGTCTTCAATTGAAAACATGGAGAACTTTTCCAAGTTACTCTATAACCACTCTTCTGGGAGCGTAATAATATTATACACTAACGTAGTTCTGTAAGTTTTTTGTAACTAACACGTGGATCTTTGTTGTCTGAGCAAATAAATTATATTAAACAGGGTGTAAACAACCTCATCACGAAACCGTCAACCAAGCATTCTGTACATCAAACTAAGTAACTTTACGCAAACAAATTTGCTGGGAAACGACTTTTTTTTGGGGTGAAAAATCATGTTTTGTGGTAGAACTCGATGTAACGCACTCAAAACATTGTGCTGGTGGATGGATTGAATAGTACGGGGGTCGTGGAGGTGTTTAAAGAGGAAAACAAATCTTCCATTAAAAACTTGTCTAAAAGTTGGAACTTTGACTTTCTATCTCTCTTTGTTGGCTTTTGACTTTGAGTATTTTGTGTGTACATAAATAAATAAATAAACTTTGACCCCCAATATCTCCGTAACTAGAACTAGTATGGTTCCCATGTATGGTGTAGAGCAAAAATAATTATCGCAATGACGGGGAGAACAAGTACCTTTCGGCTTCGTTAAGAGGTTTTTTACACCCTTTATTGTATTAAAACACCCACTTCAACGATTTTCGCATCTAGTCTATCCCAGTCATACTTTTGTAAGGTCGTTGATATCCTTCCCAGAATGATGTTCCTACCTACTTGTCAATACTCAGTGTCCACTCAAAGACTTTGTTCTCTCTCTACTCTCCAGTCGACGTCTACACCGACAGCCTTTAGTCTTGATAGAAGATAGTCATGGCCGACTTACTTTCAATCACCTATTGTTGCCATTGCGGGAATATCCTGGATGAGGTTGGCACAAGAGTGTGGAGCTTAGCACAAACAAACAGAGGCTTATACCCAGCAGCGGGTGAAGCCGGGCTGTGGATGATGATGATGATGACTAAAGAAAAGAGGGGTTTTTTTGGTAACCATTACAGATATTGTTTCGTAAATTGTATTCAAAAAACAAGATGGCGGTGAAAGTTCAAATTATAAGCACACGCCAAAAGATTCTTGCACAATCACCATCGACTATGTCGGTCACTCTAGTTCTCATCTGTCAATCTTTAATCAGACAGTGATAGTCTAGTGGTGTGACCGTCGGACTGCCAAGTCATAGGTCTTAAGTTGGAACCCAGAGTCCTGAGGAAACCCAGAGATGCGTGTTCTCGGATTTTTCGAATTCATGTGCGTTTTTTGAGGAGCCGGGTCGATCTTTAGGTTAAGCCGTGCTTGCCTAGGTTGGTCTGTGGATGATTGACCACCCATTACATACCGAGTTTCCTCCGTGCCTCGTATATCGTTATAGTGGCCCAAAAAGTCTGACGACCAGTCGTACCAAGGGGTATCGTATTACCCAGTACTAACTGGATTGTGGAAATCAGATATGCAGTCGCGCCATGTAAAATACTTGTATTTAGCTGCATCCGATTAGACTGGAAGCCGACCCCAACATAGTTGAGAAAAGGCTCGGCAGATGATGATGTGCGTTGTAAAATTATCACTTGCTACGGTGAAGGAAATTATCGTGAGGAAACCAGTATGCCTGATAGATATTTCTTGACGGCATGTAAAGCCAAGTCAGAGGCCAAAACTCTGATACCAGTTTAGGCACTAACCACACGAAAACGAAGAAGATCCGAATAATTTCAGACTGCATCTTTTCTTTCAAAAAATCTTCGAGCATATCTCGCATAGCGCGCTAAGCGACCTGACTTCTGTAGTAATGTAACAGCTAGGCTGGAGGTAATCGTTACGATTAATATCAAATATGAAGGAAGCCACGACAATGCACCGCCGCCGCCGCTCACTATTGCAAAACACTTGGACCCGTTCTTTTCTTCGTGTGTAGTACGAATGCTGTTGCAACGCATCTGCAGATGTGCTCATAGAATAACACTACTTAGATGTGTTAATGTAATGCAATTGCTCGGTAAGTGTTCAGTAAAAAAAAAAACATCCAGATTTTCAATTACTTCGGGCCATTTGTTTTTGGTGCAATGCGACTCGAATAATTAAACCTTCATTAATATGTTCGGGAAGACTAATTAAGCGATGGATGGATTGTGTGAAGAATGATATGAAAGAAAAAGGAGTAAATGATAGCGTGACGGTTGACAGAGGAGAATGGAAGAAATCAGTTTTATGCCCGTGCCAGACTGTTGTCAACAAGCCCTAAACACACCTTATCATCGGTCTCCACCGGCGGTTTACAACAGTGCGTCAACAGTGCGTGCTGTTGAGACCGATGTGGAGGTGTATTTAGGGCTTGTTGACAACAGTCTGGCACGGGCAGTTTCAGCACTCATCAACAATCCAGAAGGGTTTTTTTTTTATTTCCACCGTTTAGCCTATAGGCCCTCAGGAATCAAGCAAGAATCAGGAAACCAGTCGATACAGAGCCCCAATCACATTTGTATACGCTTTGATTGCAGTTACCCTACAACAATTTTTCTGTTTTTGTGCCTCGTTCACATCACAGGTTCGTTGCCTTCGGCGTCTAACTGGACGGTTTTTTGCTAGCCAGTAGTTGCCAGACAAACTCGATTGACTCTTGATATGAATAGCCAACACGACGGCATAATACACTCGAGAGCAATGAATCCGGGTCACTTAAAGAATCCTAAAAATCTCGGAAACTAAAAATGCTAGGTTAATGCAATAAATTATATTTAATAGACAATGTAATACTCCTTAAATGAAGGTATTAAAACTTCTTAGTTATTGTATAGTTATATCATAAAAAAATCAAATTTGAAAAAGGGCCACTTTCGAAGATGGAACTACGAAATTACAGCATTTGGTTTTGCTTTTGTTTGTAATCTGTCATTTATGTGGGTACATAAACCATGTTGATAGTGCTCTATATTCATTATTCAAGCTGAAATTATGTCGCTTACGCCTGAAGAATGCACCAGAATACTTACAATGCTGGAAACCGGCCGGAGTCAGCGCGATACAGCCAGGACTGTCGGTGTGTCGCTGTCAACAGTACAAAGAGTTCTCCGACGTTACGAAGAAACTGGTTCTAACCTACGCAGACCAGGAACGGGCAGAACCAGGTGTACCACAGCACGAGAAGACCGATACTTGGTGAACACCATGCTTCGAAATCGCTTTCTCACAGGAACTGAACTCACAAATCAGTTTCGACGCCTCGGAGGAAGTAACCCAAGTGCATGGACAGTAAGACGTCGGCTTGCTGAATCTAACTTAAAACCCCTTAGACCTGCAAACGGCCCGAAACTGGAGCGTGGGCATCGTATTTCAAGACTAAGATATGCCCAGAGCCACGTAAATTGGAGTATTGAAGATTGGTCAAAAGTTATGTTCTCCGACGAATCAAAATTTATGTTCTACAAGCACGATGGAAGACACAGAGTGTATCGAAGACCAGGGGAAAGATTCAAGCAAGCATGCATCGAAGACCTACCTACGGTGGTGGGTCTGTACTTGTGTGGGCCGGAATTTCTTCTGAAAGTCGCACAGAGCTGGTGATCATAGAAAACGGCTCTTTAACTAGCGTAAGATATGTGGAAGAAATCCTCAATGATCACGTTGGTCCATTTATGGTCAATTTAGGTGAGGATGCTATATTTATGCATGACAATGCCCGACCTCATACAGGTAGGATTGTGAATGACTACCTTCAAGAGATGAACATTACTCGTATGGAGTGGCCAGCGCGCAGCCCGGATATCAACCCGATCGAGCATGCTTGGGACGAGCTAGGCAGATGCGTAAAACAACGAAACCCTCCCCCAATCACGCTTCGTGAGCTCAAAATTGCTCTCACAGAGGAATGGGAGAATATTCCCCAAAATCGTATAAGGAACTTGGTGTACAGCATGCCAAACCGCGTAAACGCAGTAATGGAAGCACGAGGAGGCAATACGAAGTATTAAAATTCAAGAAAATCGTAATAAAGTTCAAAAATTTCATGTTTCCTATTTTTGTTTTAAGGAGAGATCAGCAGTTTTTTTCTTTATGTAATTTTGTGTTAATAAAATGTATGGTGACTCATATTTTTTTTACTTTCATTTAAGGAGTATTACATTGTCTATTAAATACAATTTATTGCATTAACCTATCATTTTTAGTTTCCGAGATTTTTAACAATCTTTAAGTGACCCGGATTCATTGCTCTCGAGTGTATTAGAGTTCACTACTTCAATAATCAGTTTAGATAGCCATTAGTTAGACGATACTTACACAATTTATTATTTTAGGTGTAAGTATTGGCTACGTTTCCTGTGTTTCGAGGTTACGTAAACGTGCATTCTCTACAAATAGTGCAGCGTAATCTAATCTCGCTAAATGTAGTTGATCTACTTCTAATCTTCAAGATACGGTTGCATTTTGGACTAGTATTGCGTAAAACTAAAAATCTGCTGCATCCGGTTAGACTGGAAGCCGACCGCGACACAGGAAAAGGCTAGACTGATGATGATTTCACAAAAAAAGATATCACAAGCGAGTGCGATACGTTTTTAGTGTCAAGAGTAACTACCTAATTATTAATTTACACACATGGTATACACACTGGATAGGAATGAATGAGTCCGCATAACACTGGTCAGTTTCCTTTACTCATGTTATTTAATTCGACAGTTTCGTTGATTAGTCAGTTTCGCTGATTGGACAGTTGTGTGAATTCGACAGTTGCGTCAACTTGATAGTTTCCATAATTCGCCAGTTTCTTCGTTTCGTCTGTTGGGGTACACTCGAGCGAAAAATAATAAACAATTAATGTGGATAATTTAACCAGCTGTAAGGAACCCCATCCCAATTTAAATCAAACTTCAACGTACATATTTTAAGTAACATATATTACTTAATATGAAAAAAAAATCCTATTTGAAAACTTACATAACTGCAATTTAAATATTATTTAAAAGAAAAAGTTGCTTGTTTTGTATGTATTTAAAAATGTTTTGTGCTTATAATAATTGTTGAACAATGATTTTGATTCGCTCATCTAATTTAAGAGATCTTTTTCAGGGTTCCGTATTTTCTATTGCGTTCGCTTACGTAAATACAATTATGTTTTATTTTAAAATCTAAGAATTTCCTACCGACTGTACTTCGACTGACGAATTGAATAAAACAGTCGAATCGAAGAAACTGGCAAATATGGAAACTGCTGAATTTACGCAACTGTCGAATTCACACAAGTCTCCAATCAGCGAAACTGACTAATCAACGAAACTGTCGAATTAAATAAACTGACCAATGTTACGCGGACTCTTAGATTCTGTTCTCAGTACCCACAAAGCTACCGAAAAATGACGGAAGTAGTAAGTACCTGATAAATGATAAATAATGTTTATTTTACAAACACGTCACACACGTCATTTTTTTTCTAAACTAGATCGGTCCGGTGTTTCGTACCTGACTACTCTGAGAAGAAACAGCCGAAACAAACTCAGGTCACAATCTCGTTTAAAGACTTAATTTCCAGACATAATCCTGCTCAACTCACATGAGAACTATGCAGATTAATGTCTGAGATGGTCTTTTGAAAAAAGAACCATATTCCTATTTCGTTTCTACCAAAGTCAATGTCAAGACCGATCAGAAGCTATAGATACCTGCTACTGAATCAGAATCTATAAATAGCCGTTTCAATTAATCAGTGGACGATTTACCGACAGTTTTGAATAAAAAAAAACATCTAAGTACCTATTTTATTAACGGCTATTTTAAGTCCCTAACTGTAGTCTATAATTAATCAGTTATAAAATTTGCAATTTGTACACGACATTAGTGGTAATTTTCTACGCTCTAGTAAGTTGAAGCGTTATACCGTATTGTAGACGAAAGTCGTTGTTCACTGTGGTACAAGAACTATCAGAGCACAGTGAGATAAAAACTCAGTAAAGGAACTCTGTCAATTTTGAAGTAGTCAACTGAGAGAATCGAAAACTCAGTCTTTTTTTTGGTTTAAAAATGTTATGAGTAACACGAATCCAAAGTTAGTCGACTTTGGACCTTTGGATACAACCTCTTTTAGAACTACAGATAGGATTTTCAATGATACGTACACTAGGATATAGGATAATTTACATTATAATTTTTAAAAGGTTGGAGTTCTTGTTCATATCGATCTTAACAATTTAAATCGTACGTTTTTTTTGGACACGCCCGCTACTCTATTATCACATCTCCAAACCACTGCAACTCCTGAATGCCAGGATAAACAAAGGCGACCACCATAAAAGCGCGAATCAAAGCTCGACGAAGTCCCAGGAGAAACAACTAAACTGTATTGGATCCCGAAACGAAATTAACCAGAAAACAGAACAAAACAAGGCCAATAGGCACAAGGCACAAAGGGACGTTTACTGGGAACTGGGATAGACCCAGTTGCCTAGCACCACGCATAAAAGACGTATAATGTCTTATAGGTAGTACATATGTACTTACATAGACAGCAAATCTCGTACATGGGCAGACATTCCCACGGGAAATCAGAGCGAACGGCTCGCTTCCTCTTATTATAAGAATACTGACATTAAAAGGACAGCAATCTGCAAGGAACTGTCTATCATAGAAGACAATTAACTAGACATATAATCAACGCCTGTAATCCATATGATTATGCAATCAATATTTAACTGACACGGGAATAAAATCTTGAAGATTGAGGATGTTGAAGAAGATACTAAATGGCGAAAATTGTATGCCTTGGGCTACCAGGGCTATTTAATCTTTAATTTTGTAGAACAGGTGTCAGGGAAGGTTCCAAGCTTTGTAGCAATTTATGATATGACACCTCACACGACTGTTCAATTTATTTCTAACTAGCGGACGTCACGCGGTTTCACCCGCGTAGTTCCCGTTCCCGTGGGAGTACGGAGATAAAAAATAGCCTATGTTACCCAGTAAAGACGTGGCTTTCTAATGGTGAAAGAGTTTTTGAAATCGGCGCAGTAGTTTTTGTGTTTATTCATTACAAACATACACACACAAAAATACAAATCTTTCCTCTTTATAATATTATATTATAGTGTAGGTATTGAGGGCCTGGACAAAGTGTCAGTCTTGCCAAGGGGTTTTGTATTACCCAGTTATACTAACTGGGTTGTGCAGGTCAGTTAGGCAGTCGCTTCATGTAAAATACTTGTATTCAGCTCCATTAGGTTAGATAAAGATCAGAAAAAAACGTACATTTAGGTCTGTTTATACCTAAAGAAATTCCTTTTATATTTATATAAATTGTTTTTTAAAAAATGCAGGTAGGCTACCTGCATTTTGTAAAAGACAATTTATGGGAATCATATGAGAGCAGCTACCGATAAGATTATGTTAATCGCGTTCAAAGTGATGTAGAAATACAAAACGTTTTCTTATATTAGTCTTGCTATTATTAGAGTGTGGTACTTATGTTTACAAAGGGGGTTTCCTTTGTAGAAAATAACATCGCGCCTGTAATCACCGAAGGGTTAGACACAGGGGTGGACCTAATAGTACGACATTTTACAATGTGATTTGTGGCTTAAACTGTAAACCAAATAGCTTGTTCGGCCGTACTTCCACATTTCGCCAGTTATGTTTTTAATCGGGGGCGAGCCTATTGCCCAAATCTAGACTCGTGGCTGCTACTGAGAAATTCCTGATAGAAAAAACCCAATAACACTTTGCCTGACCCGGGAATCGAACCCAGGACTTCATGTTCTATTGACAAGAAGCCACAAGCGCGTATAGATCTAGCGAATTTCATCACTATAAATTGTTTGTTAAACGATTCTGTGTCAGGAGGCAATAAAAAAACTCTAGTAAAGTCAGGTTAAACGGCTAGATTACATTATAATGTAATTATAATTACCCAACTACTATTTGCCTATTAGAACTGTGTATGCCCATCAATCGTGCGTAACGCCATTACACATTAGTAGAATCGTGACGAGATGAGCCCCACGAATTCTTACGTATTTCTAAGACGGTCACGGTATTCAAATATTTTTTTTAGATTTCTCATTCACCATCATTTTTATGTTTTATTTAAAAGTCTTTAGAAAAATTAAGGAAGCGTTTATGAATGAGGAAACAAAAGTCAAAACTAATATTGTTGAATGTGATGTTATTAGACAACAAGGTGAAGCCTTGTTTTCATCTGTTTCTATGTGTTCCGGGACTGAAACAACTCGACGGTGTTTGTTGGTAATTCATTCTGTATTGATGGACCAATTACGACATACGAACATTAATACGTATATAGAGTATTGGTGCTCGTGTGTGTACAGTCGTAGACTTTTCCGCCTGATCAGTAAAAATTAACTGATCAGGCGAAAAAGTCTACGACTTTAAGTTTAGGCCTATTAGGAAAGCGTCAATTTGGCGCGCAAAATAACAATAACTCTCGTTTGGCGTGCGTCGTCAGTGCGCTCGGCCGATCAGTATTGTCTTTCATTCATTATTTCTATACAAAGTCAACGGGGCGGGGCTAGAGACCGTTCCTATGTTGCGAGTGCAAGCAAAAATTTGCTTAGTGGTAATCAGGCGGGAGTGTCCTCGATAGCACATAGGTAGGTACTCGCAATGATTGTCGATTCGTCGTATAAACACACACACATTCATGCCCTTCTCACCCCCATAAGAAACTAAACTAAGGTTGTCTGGAAGATATCGCTATCAGCCACAAGACCGTCGTTGTATCAGCTGCAGCTGTGTGGTGCACAATGATCACAACAAGAATAAAGTATATTAAATTCATCGAAACAAATAACTTCGTACAAAAGTTTTCACTGACAAAGCAAGTCTAAATACAATGGCTTTTCTAGCACGAAAGTGCAGTAATTCTAAAAATAAAACAACGCTACAATGTAAACTTAGAAGCCATTTACTTAAATAAACATTAGTATCGAGTAACATAGTAGATTCCATTGCGTGTAAGGATGTCCTGCGCGATACGACACGGCTGCGCAAACGCTAAGCTTTACCTAACAATGTTGTAAACCAGGCCCGTTTTACTACAATCTTGTTGATTGATATGACTCAGGATAAATGCGTTCCACACATGGGTTGGTATCTGATCTTCGCAATTACGTCATTTGCTAATATAAACTTTTTTTTCTTATGATAGTGACGAATCTGGCGGATGATGGCACACTATAAAGTTCTATTCATTCAGCACTGTTACAATGTTCGCACATTGTTTCATATTTCTTGAAATTCGCCATCATTATAACATCACACCAGTAATTCTCGAAGTATTATAGGCGAATATCTCTAAGAATTAGGTATAATTCTCGAAAAAATATGTTATAATTACTCGACGACCCCAATGGCGCAGCGGTAGTCAGGCTGCCTTACGTTCTTAGGGTCCCGGGTTCGAATCCCGGTTGGAGCAAATGTTTGTGTGATGAGCATGGACAATTCTTTCCGAGTCATGGATGTATGATATGTATAACAAGTATGCATTTACAAACAAAAAAGTATCTATGTAGTATATCGACTATCTGGTGTCCACGACACAAGCCTCGTTGCTTAGTGTGGCACTAGATGGCGCTGTGTGTTAACGTCCAGCGATATTTAATTAGGCGGAGGTGTACCCATTAATACACCCACATTTCGCCAGAAGTCCTACGTAATAGTGGACGAGCCTATTGTCATCAACCGAGCAGGAATCCAGACTCCGTGGTTGCTACTGAAATATTCTTGGTGATCTTTATTTATTTTTCGTATGGTTAGTGCCTAACCTTTTTTTTTTTTTAGGATGAGAAATCATCAAATGACTCCTCCCGCTCTGGGCGGAGCAGGAGGGAGTGTCAGACTTTTACTGACTAAAACCCATCCATGTTCCTTCCTTGCCCTTTGTGTTCCGGGGCCACGGTATCTCTTTCGAATAGTCCCGCAGCCCCGGCAGGCTTCGGCCCTTGCGGGCCCCCTTCCCTATTGCTGACTCTCTTTGAGGCGCGCGTGGAACACGAACGCGCCGTCGACACGGCCTGTCGTCATTAGACGGACGGACGGCGAGCTAGCCCATAGCTCCCCGTCCACAGGCCCGCGCCTACGGTGGCCGGAAGCCACCACGCCGCCCCCGACGCCTGGGGCGTCGCCCGCGGCGGCCGGGACGTGTGGATCTCTCCCTGTCCCGTTCCGCCACCTCCTTCGCTATAGCATGACTGCTTCGCAGAAGGAGGTGACGGCGTCCCATTCCGTCTCGCTCCGGACCATGGATTGAACCAAGGCCGGGAGCGAGAGGTCGCCGCCGCCGATCGCCGCAAGTTAGTACCTAACCTGGTGTCAGAGTTTTTATGCCGCCCATGGGTCTCTGACTTGGCTTTACATGCCGTCGGGAAATCTATCTCCAGCATGCTATAACTTTCCTCACGATGTTTTCCTTCACCGAAGCAAGTGATAATTATACAATACGCACATGAATCCGAAAAATCAGCGGTGCGTGTCTTGGCTTCGAACTCGAGACCTATGACTTGGCAGTCCTTGATGGTAATATTATGAAAATATTGTTGAATGCTATTGTCAAAGTATTTAGAAGCTTTGAGGCACAAGCCGAAACAGCTGAGCTTTTGCTGCTGTTGCTGAGCTTTTACAATTGGTTAATAGTAATAAGCAATGGGTCCTGTAACGGCAAAATGGAAGCGATTGTCTCTGCGGGCTTTCCGCTTTACTTGCTTGCATCCTGTTTAGTTTATATGTGTGAGATCAAAAATCAACGCATCTTGTCTTTTCCAGCAATAGGTGATGAGATTGATGAGTCAGAAACATAACCTGTCCTCCACTCATTCGTGTCTTCATAGAATTTATATAGGAAACAAAAAAAAAGATATAATTACAGAAACTTGACTACCATTCAAGGCTTATTGAGAATCTTTGAAATATGCAGAAATCGTGACGCTTCAAAAGGCTTCAATGGCGTCAGGAGTTCGTGTGTTATCATCTAACATACTTGGGATGATACCATGATGATCTCATACCTACGGATGAGGGCCCATTCTTCTGAATCGTGTTGATAATCCGCAACTTAGCAACTGTAAACATGGCACTTAATTTTTACCCGACTACGGCGAAGCCAAAAGGAAGGGTTCTGATTTAAGCAGTCTATGTATGTATGTGTTTGTATTTCAGTATGTTCCTCCGTAGCGCCTAAACTATTCATCCGATTTTGATGAATAAGGTGACAATCGATTCGTTATTATGGCCCGGGTAACATAAATTCGATTCGAATAAATTAAAGTAAATCATTTTATTTCCAGCAACAAGACTCGAGAGTGTTAGTAACAAAATACTTTTAAACTATGTTAATAATACACTTGCAAACAAAACAAAAGAAAAAAAAACAGATTGTGACATCATTGCTGCAAGGTGACAGGCCCAGCTGAAACCTTGCAGCAGTGGTTCACAAACGCACAATCAAGCCTACTCGCAATCATAGACAGGATGCTGTTGGCGCTGCCCCGCACCCTACGGACCAGAGATGCGCACCGTTTCCGCATCACCTTGTAGAAACAGTCTACGTGAGCTTCAGCAAAAATCCCTGATGCGCTGCAGTATCGGGGCAACCCCATCAGCACCCTGAATGCGTTATTGTATTGGACGCGAAGGGCGAAAAAAATAAAGCGTGCGAATAAAGTCGACTTCAACAATAGGAGGATTCGGTTTTACCTTATAGACCCTGAATTTAATTAGAGCGTGATTTGTCAGTAGTCGGGTTCTTCAGTCGTTATAACACATAAATTCTTGCTTCTTGTACTAAAACACCTTATAATTGCCTGTGTCAGAACGAATTAATTGGGCTGTAAATTAGTTATGGCTATAACTTATAATTTACAGCCAAGTTTATTTCCAGATCATTATTGCTTTGCAAACTTACACTTACCTATTGATTAATTTGATCGTGAAATTTTAATTATGAATTTCAATTAGCTACTTTGTGGTTTTCATCCTTGAAGGAAAACTTCGTGAGGAAACCAGCATGCGTGAGAGCAGAGGCCTATGAGCGGCATAATAACTCTGACACCAGATTAGGCATTTACCACACGAAAAATAAAGATCCTACATTGTGGACAATCAGGACAATGCTAACTGACTATGGACTTTTTATGGACTGCTGAAGACATCTTTGGCGGGGTTATTTAATAATAGTACATTTTGATACAAGTAGAGAAAGTTTGTTATTGCATCCGAGGCGGAATTAACTCCCGAGCCGTAGGCGAGGGTGTTTTTGAGCCGAGAACTGCAATAACAAATGTCCACGTGTATCAAACGACGTTTTTCAATACACTTTTGAAGAAAATAAATAAAAATATTTATGTCATGAATTATTAGGAAACTATGATTTATTTTTTTAAACTATGACCACCAACCAACCAATTTGGACTAAGTACAGGTATAGTTATCTGTGGCATTTTTCATTCCCGCACACGTGTTGGAAAATGAAAAAAATCGCACGCGTGTGAAATACATTGCATGTTCAACCTAATCATAGTGCGTTAAGAACCAGTTTTCGAGGAAGTGTATTGAAAAATATTATTAGGTTATATAATCAAATCTTTCGAATCAAAAACAAATCAGGAGTAATGGACAGACTGGCGAATTCTATACTCTTTGGGGATTGACAAACGTGTGTTATATATAACATGGCTAAGTAATGATCGATAAATTCCCGATGGATTAGAAGTAAGAACATCCAACTAAGCAGTTTTATTGCGTAAATAATACACTACGACTGACAGTCCTTTTTTGGTGATGGCCAAACGAATTTTTCAAATAATTATGAAGCAATGGATTTTTCTGCATATTTGGCAAGTCACTGTATATCAATCATTTCATTCTTTACAAAAATGTGGAAGCCTTTTGAACATTAGCCTTGTCATAAGTATCGTAGTACCTATGTAAGGTCAATTTCCAGTCTAAGAATTGGCGAATTCATGCTCTCGCATGAACCTCTAGGTCAGTTGGGGTCAAGACCACCCTATGAAGGTTATAACTTCGACGGTCGGTCGAAGCAGCGCCTAGTGCTGTTCTAGTAGTGTAGTGCCTACTTTTTGCTCCAAAAATATTTAAAAGTAACTATATTGACGCAAAGATACGAATGCGCTCTGAAGACTGGCCCTGAGTAGCTAAATAAACAGGAGAGAAGGAATGTCTCGTTGGTCTACTGAGCATGAAATCTTGGGGTTTGTTCCCAGTGGGGCAACCACCAATTAATTTAATGTGATAACTTCTGTGTGGGCGAAAAAGATGAAGCTTTACGACATGTTTAGTGTTTCTCATTCCTAAATTAAAGTAAGATTGAATTACTACAGCGCCATCACGATTTCTGAATATTTCGAAAATAGAAGAGAGGTTTCTGCCCTGAATGGTAGACAAGTTTCTGTACCAATTTTTTTTTTCTATTTCTTACGTGTATTCTATTCTATGAACACACGAATGAGTAGAGGGTATGTATGTAGGTAGTGTAGGTACATATGTTTCTAGCTCATCACCTATCGCACACTCGGAAAGTCGAAATGCATTGATCGTTGATCAGGAACATCAGAAGCCATGCTTGCACATACCTGCTTGTGTAGCAGAAAAGTCCTCAAAGGCAGCTATTGTATTTGTGGACATCTCCGCTTTACTTTTTGACCGTCCAAATTTACAAAAGACCGATTATTCTGGTAAGAATCGGAAAGTAAAAGGTAATAGATCCACCAAGATTCAGATTCAATGGCTGTTCCACAGATCGCCTACTAACCTTCAAAGGATTTTCCTTATCGTGATATAAGCCGTGTCAAATCTGCATAACCTCGCCACGGAGTTTACCTAATCCATCAATGTTCTTCCTTGTAGTGGCAGATCGTGGGCTCTCAATTATCTCAATAGCTAGGTAGGTACAGCTATATGGCAATAATTGCAGCCAAAACCATTATTTGTTATCTAACGCGTGTATCAATGGTCTAATGTCACTGTGTACTCAATAACTATTAAAATAACTGGTTGGATAACATGTACCTACATTATTTTGTCATTAATAGACAGAACTGTAAATTACACCCACATTTCATCATCATTTCAGCCGAAAGACGTCCACTGCTGGACGTAATACTACGGGTATTTGGCGAAATAATATCTAATACCAACGAGCGAACCTCTGTGACCAATCCGACCGTTCTTATGAAACAGAAGTAGTGGAGGAAGTTTTAAATGAGACAGGTTGTTCCTGAAAGTATGTTCATCATCATCATCATGATTTCAGCCGAAAGACGTCCACTGCTGGACATAGGCCTCCCCAAGTGTCGCCACATTGACCGGTCCGGTGCGACTCGCATCCAGCGTATTCCCGCAGCCTTCACCAGGTCATCGGTCCACCTAGTGGGCCTTCCGGTTCGCGGTCGCCACTCCAGAAATTTTCGGCCACATCGGCCATGCGTTCTGCGAGCAATGTGCCCTGTCCACTGCCACATAAGTTTGGCAATTCTTTGGTCTACGACGGTAACCTTAGTTCTCTTGCGTAAACACAATATAGGGACTATAAGATCTATATACCCGATCAGTTTCTCGCTCTAGCAAATGACGGTTCTGAGTGGCAGAAATAGGAGCATGGAATAGTGCGATTCCGTGCTGCCAGATCCTTATCTGGCAGCAAACCTAAGAGCGAGCCTATTGCCATAAACCGGGTATCGAATACCTACAAGGAAAAACAACACATTAAAAAACAACAGTTACCTGTAACTAAAACGCATAATCTAGTCATATGTTGGTATTATGATTAATGGAATGTTAAGGAGTTCATTCACCAGCCATATAAATCAGCTTCAAATTCTAAGATGACACGTACTAATACCAACCATATCACTGCAGGTACATGAATATTGATTACGTGTTCACTAGATTCTAATTTGAAACCGTTGGATTTCAACGTAAACTAAGTTGCATGGTAAAATATGTAGTTTTCTTTTTATGTTATTTATTAGGGTCTAAAATAGCCTGATGTGTCGGCCTAGGCGCCACTTGACAGAATTACTTGTAATAAAATTGCTAACAAGTAGTCTGGGCTTTCAGATGTAATCGTGTTTGACCACGTGGGTAGTGAGGCGACAAATAGCAGACGCCACCATAACTCAGGAGAAGTAATGGGGTCCCATGGACCATGCAGATTATAATATTCCATATACGGGACCACGAACAATAACATAAATTGTGGATTCCTAGTTTTGTTCGCTGATTGAGGCTCTTGGCTTCTATGTTCGTTTTTTATATGAATATGTTTTGTTACCCGCTGTGCGATCGTGTTTGAAATTATGTATAT
This sequence comes from Xestia rhomboidea, assembly GCA_963853795.1. Taxonomy (NCBI): domain Eukaryota; kingdom Metazoa; phylum Arthropoda; class Insecta; order Lepidoptera; family Noctuidae; genus Xestia; species Xestia rhomboidea. The sequence continues at coordinate 14,957,720 of OY970758.1, read as the reverse complement.
CCTTTTACAATCACGAGGAATTGTAGTGCTACATATATTTGTTTTTCAAGTCAATATTTGCTGGTCTCTGACTAAATATTCAGTTGTTGAGGCTTCAGTGACAAACAAATAACTTCACAGACACTTGATGTGTCTGCACACTGCTCTTTTAAAAACGCTACTTCATTCATGGCAGTTTTTATTCATTGGCTGCTTTCAAAAAGTGGTGAAGGGTTCTAAAACTGAAGTCAACACTGATTGGTCGCCGTGCTTACGTCCAAAAGTTTTAAGAACAGGCTGCATAAAACCTATTACAATGCTGCAATGAGGTACTAATAGGTACACACATCTGCCTAATCACTTGGGGATTTACAGATCAGCAGGCCTAGCCAAGTTACAAACGCGATTGTAGAAAGCGCTAAATTGGTAGCCAAGTTGACACGACTGAGTCGAGCGCTAAAAACCTACACTTTAGTCTATGGTGAGCGTTCCTACCAAAGAGTATAGCGATCAACGTTGTAGAAACGATAACATTCTATTCTATCATTTTGAACGATGTAAACTTGTCTACGAATTTTCTATTTGTTTGTGTTGATCACGTGATTTAACGTTGAGATGATGTCATTCCACTAGCGTTAACGATTGTAGATTGTCAACTTGGCTAAGCCTGATTGTTGTTGCTGTGTCTACGCATAAAGCTTCGATTGTAATAATGTCTGACAGCTTCGTTGGTCTAGTGGTATCAAGTGCGACTGCGGAGCATGAGGGCCTGGGCTCGACCCACGGGTCGGGAAAAATGTTATTGTATTTTTCATCAGGAATTTCTCAGTAGCAGCCACGAAGTCTAGATTTGCGCCCGGTTGATGGCAGTAGGCTAGGGGTCCGCAAGGACCGAAGCCTGCCGGGGCTGCGGGACTATTCGAAAGAGATACCGTGGCCCCGGAACACAAAGGGCGAGGAAGGAACATGGATGGGTTTTAGTCAGTAAAAGTCTGACACTCCCTCCTGCTCCGCCCAGAGCGGGAGAAGTCATTTGATGATTTCCCATCCTAAAAAAAAAAGGTACTATTGTCTATGTAGTATATCAACTATCTGCATAGCTATTCACAACGCTTCGATTCGATTTTCGATTCGGAAAGTCGTATGTCTATCTCGCTCGATTTCGTAATGTCAAAAAAAGACAGACATACGAATTTCCGAATCGAAAATCGAATCGAAGCGTTGTGAATAAGGGGCCAGGTGTCCACGACACAAGCCTCGTTGCTTAGTGTGGCACTAGATTGAGCTGTTTGTAATGTCCAGCGATATAATATAATTAGGTACACCTCTGCCCAACCCTTCGGGCCCTCGGGGATACAAGCGTGATGTTGTGTATGTGTACTAATGTTTCAAATCATTTCAATAAGCAAGCTTAAACGATATCTACTCATACCAACAATTTTTATTATTAATTGCTCGAAAAACATCTTACACGATCCAGCGCAGTATTATTACTAATAATAGCCCGTCTAGTGATGGTTTTAATGGATGGGTGGAGTAAGTCGAAAATAATTGAACAGTTCCGCATTCTATTGACCTTGTACTTACATAATTGAGATGGAGAGCAAGCCTGCGCCCGCGCAAGTAAGATGACATACTTAGTTAGAGTATAACGTGGTATTAATGGACAGAACTGGGACAAGATGGAGAATAATTTATAATCCATGGGTACATGAAGATAATCTTGGGGATTTTGTGAGTTAATCGCGATACAAGCAGTATTATGAGTTTAGATCATGAAGACCTCATGATCTTCAGGGCAGGGTTCATTTTCAAAGACCAGCCAAGTCAGAGATGATCTAGTATTGATAAGATACACATTTTTTCAATGTACACAATCATGTGTACATCATCAATTACTTGTTGGTAGATATCGTTTAAGCTGGTTTATTGAAAAGATTTGAAACTATGAAGCAAAAGTAATAACATAGCAATTATAACATAACAACAAAATATTACTAAGTTATATATTGCTCGCAGAACGGATGGCCGATGGGGCCGAAAAGTTCTGGAGTGGAGACCTGCGAACTGGAAGACGTTGTGTTGGAAGGCTTCCCACTAGGTGGACCGATGACCTGGTGAAGGCTGCGGGAATCCGCTGGATGCGAGTCCCATGGGACCGGTCAATGTGGCGACACTTGGGGACCCCTATGTCCAGCAGTGGACGTCTTTCGGCTGAAATGATGATGATGTTGATGAATATACTTTCAGGAACAACCTGTCTCATTTAAAACTTCCTTGACTACTTCTGTTTCTTATGAACGAACGGTCGGATTGGTCACCGAGGTTCGCTTGTTGGTATTAGATATTATTTCGGGAAATACCCGTTGTAACTTTTGTAGTTGTTTCTTTATTTTTAACTAAGTAGTACCTACCTACTTAGGTGAATCTAATTCTAAATTATGTAGACGATGATCTTGGCGCACAATAAAACTCTAATTAGAGTTTGTATGTTGGCTCCAACTTAAATGTATAAAATGTATGTATACTACTGAATAAATAAATAAATGTGCTTTTTCTTAATTTTTTTTTCAATTTGCAGGTCAGTGTTAGGTAGTATGTTGATGAAAAATTATTATTTTTATTGAGTAAAATTTGTTGTAGGTCTTATGTTTTCAAAACACTATAGCATATATCCTGAAGAATATCATATATTTTTCTGGTTTTGTTTATTGCAGTGAATCATATGCATTTTTGCATTATAAAACTCGCGTTCTCTAAGTTCATTTAACCCATATTCTGTAAATATTTCATGAAAAGGTCATTCAAATTTTCCTTGAACGGGGTTATTGCAGCTTTTAAACAACACGCCAATAACGTAATGAATATTGTATTGTACTGTAGTTAATCTAAATGAACAGGATATTTCTTCCGACTGTTACACGAGAAAGTTCGTAAGTGGCGTGTAAAAAAAAAAAATTCAATAACCCGACTGCGGAAAAAAATACTAATAACTTTAAAATAAAAACTGAAAAGAAAAAAACAAGAACAAATAAAAAATTCCAATACGGAATATTGACTGCAACAGTCGGGACCCATTTATAATCTAGACTAAAATCATTACATCCAATATGGGTCCCGACTCCTTTTTTGGGCAGTAGTGTAAAAAGGAATTCGTTTGTCTTGGTATGGGCATGTAAAGAGGCGGGATGAAGCGCATGTGACTAAAAGAGTCATGGACATGAATGTTGATGGATGGAGAAGAAGAGGAAGGCAGAAAAGATGGATTAAGTGAGGAATGATATGAAATAGAAAGGAGTAAATGATGCCGTGACGTATGACAGGGGTGAATGGAAGAAGAAAACGTGTGGCGCCGACCACAATTAGAATGGACAAGGGCAGGAAGATGACGACACGCAATGGGGACGCTAATATGACTTCTAGCAATGAAAAGGTTAAAGAAAGTTCATAGTACTAAAATAACCGAAAGATTTAAGACTGTTTACGTATTGTAAGTGCATCGGTCATGTTATATTTTGTTGACATGCCCCTTCTATCAAACAAAAAGAAGATCGGAGTTATCATAATAGTTCTCTTATGTAAGTACGTTGAATTAAGGGGCTGACAACACCTAATTGATGTTTTTAAGCAGGTTTTTAAGAAAAACGATTTGTTCTAGCACATCAAAAAACAAATATGTTAATATTCATCATATTTCAAAGACCGTGGACGGGCTCGATACATAATTGACCGAAATCGGCTCGATAGAAAATAATTGCAAAGAGTGGTCTTAAAATCATCATTAAACGGTTCTATATCTTTATTTTTTTGACGTATGGGTCTGCAATTAAAAACATGAAGTCAACATATTCGTAACTAAATCGCTAACGAGTCATATTCCACAAATAATTCACACTTTTTTTATTTCAATATTTATTCATGATTTTCTTCTAAAACTTGACCGCCCAGTAACTCTCTCGCTCTCGTTTACTCCGATACAAATAGACAGAGTTCGCGCATTTTGCTGTTGACATCCCCTTAAGAGAACAGCTATTATGATAACATCGCTCATCTTCAGTTTGTTTGATCTTGAAATATCAGTATTGTTTTCTTTTTGATGGTATTGTATGTTTATGTGTAGTGTTGTGTTTATTGTATCCCCTTCCGAAGTTCAGGTACAACAATTGCAAAATTACCGCACAGTTGGTGGGTGTGGCTACCTACCTGGTAGTACGCGGCCGATCGCCAACTCGCTGGATCTGATTAAGAAAGCTACTGATTCCACCATGGTCCAGTGTACTCGTAACATACTCGCAACGTCTCCAAGCGGTACAAATGGAATCACATCGCTGAAAGAGCAATCCTCGGGGAAGTCAACGACCCACCGAACATCTCTCCGTGTACCACGTCTGCGCAACCACGACCACTCTGAGAGGGTTTCGACTAGAAGATATAACTCTTCTAACCTAATGTTTAGACGCCAGCAGATCAAAGCTACCTAAAACTGTCAAATTTTCCCAATCAACCGTGAACCTAACGCTTTAGCGATAAAGTTAAAAATCCACTAAAGTAATTTGACAGATCTTAGTAGCTAATGGCGTCTGTACATACAGGTCGTGCCAAGTAGGCGAAAGAATCACGAACAAGATTCTGAAATGCTTACATATTTTGTGGAAAATTTCAAAGCTAAAAAAATGCTCTTTGTAAATCATGATTAGTTTATTGTTCAACGAAAGTGATTAGAACAATATCTACTTAAAATACCTATAGTTCACACTTTCAGAGATAGTTAATCGGTTACTTGCCTTCCACTGCAGTGCCGATAATAACCGAGACTGGCCCACTGGCTGCCTATCTCGACAAGATGGGTAAATAAGAAGAGATATCGCAAAGTTTACCTACATAAGTTCACGCTTTCTTCCCGGGGGTAGACAGAAACTAAACAACGGCGCGCGGCGTCTGCTACTATTCTTCTTACAAAAAAATAAACAGAAAAACACCACATCATCCTCTATAGCTCCGTCTCTTTCCCACACTGGAGTGACATAAAAACAATGCTGCTTTATGACGTCATAGTCATGAAGCAATCCCCCAGGTCGTGTTTTTTTCGTAGTCCAGTGAAAACCTCACAATCTGCTTAATGCTTTTACAATTAAAAAGAAATAATAAAAATACCTTTATTTAGTTTTACATTAAATAAAAATATTTTAGGCTAGTTCATTCTGGCCTAGGGATGCTGTTGAGTATCAGCATTTTGAACATGGATTATTTTCAAAGTGATCGCTAATTATTTTTTTATAAAACGCAATAACAACAAGATGACTTCTAAACTGGACCTCGTTAGAGATATCCAGTTAGTAAGTAGTGCTTTTGGCCAAGGTAAGGTAATGCTCTGAAACCGCGGAGCTACAACTTGATTCCTTCAGGGTTGCTCTAGGAGTGCTGCGGGACTATTCGAAAGAGATACCGTGGCCCCGGAACACAAAGGGCGATGAAGGAACATGGATGGGTTTTAGTCAGTAAGTCTGACACTCCCTCCTGCTCCGCCCAGAGCGGGAGGCGTCATTTGATGATTTCCCATCCGAAAAAAAAAGGGTTGCTCTAGGAATCCTCTGAAACAAACACCTAAGTATATAACAAGGGCTATGGCCTGATTGCGAGCAATACCATGTGTTGTAACTTACATATTAGTATCTTATACCTACATACATACTACATTCCTACATAGACATAGGACCAGCAGGAAGCGCGAGTCAGTTGTGGTCACCGCATATCTAACACCGACTGCTCCATAACGCGGCCATGTGGTATCAATTCGCGTACGAGCGATACACAATAGACTGGTACTCTATTGTCCACGTATTTGGGAGATCATACGACAAATTTTAATAAATTATTGCCAATATTAATTTAGTAAGACTATAATTTTTGAAGCAGAAGCATTATTAATAATATAATTAATTATTATTACCATTATTATTTTCCTTCCGTCGTGGCAATGCTGCCAGGCTCCTGGCCACCATTCCCGTTGACAGTAATGTGGAGGAATTTTTTGCTTATGTCCTTTTCTGTTTTTTTTTTGTAGCCTTGATTGTCCCACTGCTGGCCAATGGCCTCCCCCATATCCTTCCAGGTACTCTTCTCCTGCACCACCTCGGACCAGCCTTCGTGATGCGCGCCTTGATCATCATCCTTTTTACTTAAAATGTAAATATTTCTATTATTATTTAAGTTTTACCTGCGAAAGCCCGAAAGCAAAGCGCGGGAAAAAGGTACCTACGTATTACAACAACTAGTCGGATAATTTATCGAAATACCGAAGCTATTATTTACACATAAAGTACTTACGGGATGATATCCGTGATTTTCCTTAGTTAAGTACTAAAACCGTGAAAGTCTAAAACAGTGCTATTTAATTAATTGAAAAATTGATTAAATTCCCTAAAAATATACTTTTACTTATATCTAATTATCCCTATTCCGTAGGTGTTGCACCTACGTAATCAGTACCTATAGGTGTCTATGGAATTAGCATCGCTTTTGTTACTGATGATATTACACTACCTACATGGTACCTACCATTATCATACTATGTTTTAATTAAGTACGGAGTTTTATATAAGAACATATACCTATTAGTGGCTATTAGGTTTCTATGATTACCTACTTGATAACAGTACCTACACTGTAGTCATAAATACCTAATAGGTAGGTACCACCGACCTAATAGGTAGGTACAACCTACCTAGTAAGTTACAAAATATTCATTCATAGCAGTGCATCTGTATTTACTACCTAGTTCAAATAAGATTCAGTCTAGTCTATTCCAACAGATCAGGAAATTGTGCAATACGTTTTCTATTACATTACGTCGTGGCTTCCATGCCGGCAATCCCGGAAGTCTGACACACCCGGCCTCTCGGCCTCACTTTAATTTGTATCTCAATGTTACATCCCGGCTGACCCCTCCCTACATCCAGGATAATTCGCAAAAGTTCCAAGAACCCAAAATCTTCCAGAATAGACGTGCGGTATCATAAATAACTGATCGATATCTGGTAAGCATCTCTTGTAAACCTGGCACAGTATTGGTGTAAATAAATATACGCACTAATTTTATCCAAAACCCGGTTACTAAACCCACTACTGCAAGAGGTCGGCGGCGGCGGTAACAGTGCAGTGCTAAAACAGCGTGTCATCACATCACTTACGCCCAATCCGAACCCCTTTGAATGGTCCCAGCCAGACGTTGTTTGTTGCTAATCTTAGACGGGACAAAAAACGCAGTCGGGTTGTGGCCCTTCTTTCACGGTCCCTCGTCCCGCGGCGTCGCCACTTCCGAGCCACGCCGCGCGACTGAACGAGTATGGCCCAAGCAGCAGTCCGCCGCGCGCCGCCACCCGGGTCGCCTGTGTCGCTTTGGTACATGTGCATTACAAAAACTTGCTCCATCGCAAGTTTAAACATATAAGTGCATTGAAACCGACTGATATCCCATGTATTTTTGGACAGTGCTCTAACAAGCCGTGTAACGGCACGATTGCGTGCATCCTGGCCACGCAAATGCGGGTTTTGAACATCAGTGGGTGGAAAAATAAACAGAACACTCCGGTAAGTTTATTAATGTTTTAAATGGCTTATCTTTATTTTCTATCTCTTGAGAAAGAATGCTCCTGGGAGGCTGGGGTCCTTTTTTGCTGCAAGTGTCAACCCAACTCCCAAGTTCCCAAAGAGTTACTTTCGAAGGTGCCGTCAAGGTGCTGTTCGTGACATTTTAAAATCTCGGTGACTGTTTAATTAAATTCTCAGCGAAAGTGAAACCGTATCTTTTTATCAATCTTCTCATTTCTCGACCGATATGTATTTATGAGTTCATTAAAACGGTAATAATGATGTAAAATATGTTTGCATGTGGATTCATGTCTGCAGCTTATCGTTAAAACATCATTCATACTTCCGCGCCGCACTGTTCGGTATAAAAGATGAACAAACCATAAATATACATGTCATGTATTTAATGTCGTAAACTTTTTGCCACCAATGGCTCTAAACGGAAACTCCAGTATGCAGTCGACGTTAAAAACATCTTATTCAATACAGTAAAGACGAATGGAACAGATATAATTTTAAAAGACTGTTGAACTTTCAAAACAAACACAAGTCAAATTATAAATAACAAGTCTTTGAGAAGGTCACAAAGACGACAAAAAAGTAGCTGCATCAATTCAACTGGCAATCTGGTTTGATTACACAACGATATCTTCGGATCATCTAAGACATTTTTAATGATGCTACAAAGTTGCTACACTCAGCTTGCGAAAGTCTTGAGGAATAGGAACATTCATCCATGCAGTCTATTCTGATTCGAACAAGTAGATAATATTTCTGTACTCAATTGCAGAGAGAAGTAACATTTGAGATAGAAGTTATAAAGTACTCATAAAGTTTTTTTTTTTAAATGTACGGGTGAAATATCTAAAGTTGGAGGAGCTTAGTCGTCAGTAAAGGTTATAAGCACACAGTGAGTACCAAGTCAAATCGGCTTACCTTGCTTTATAAATGTATTCCACAGCATTAATATAAATCAAGATAAGTGAAAGCTTCTTCATCCTAACCTTTGTCAACCGCAGGCTACCATTTTACCAGGCGATAAACACTATAAAAAAAATGAATTTTGAATATCAACCTCTCTGGTAATTCTAAGGCCAATGTGAACAAAATCAGAATTTGACGAGTGCCCCATATCGATCGTGATTCTTGTTTCATTTTAAACTCATTTTGTTCTTGGTTTATTTTAAAATATAAATAATCTCTTACCTGATCACCTAAAACTGGATCAATCACTGGTAGAAAAGACTTGTTAAGGAACAAGTCTTTTCTACCAGTGATTGATCCAGTTTTTGGTATTGTAGGATAAAAAGGATAAAAATTCGGTATTGATCCGGAACAGCACGCATTTGAAAAGAAATATTTCAATAAAAATATCTTAAAAATTATTGAACTGGAGACTGGAAGCCAATAGTAAATCAACAAACATAACATAACGCATAGCAAAGAGATTGAATAATTACCGGTGCCGCAGCAAAATACATCAATAATTACACGCTAGAAAGGGTACGAGACTGTACTTTTTGCAACGGACATGAGTAACCGGCCACCCTTCGCCTATCCCCGTTCATAAAACATGCCCTTGAATATTCCAGTATTCCCTAATGAATACGCAGCCATACCTATCGTCACGCTTGAATCACGCCCCTCTGTCGTTGGCCTCACTAAATCAATAGACCGGCACGTATGTACAGACAGACAGACAGTATACATACGACACGCAGGACACAATGGACCAGACGGACTAGATAGATGAAAGGTGAATAGCTAAAAGTTGAACATGATTCGGTCAATGAAGCGTGCCTTGTAGAAAGTTATGATCTATATTGTATTTTAACATAAAAGGATTTAGGACAATACACTATCGAGGCTTGTTAAATTGACGCATGCTTGCAGTCATCATCATGGTGGCCTTTTGGTTATCCAATCTTGGATGTAGGCCTCTTACCTCTTCTTCCATTCCTGTCGATCTTGTGCTCGACTCATCCAGTCTCGACCTCGTGTCGTCGGATGTCGTCCACTCAGCGCTGTGGTGGTCTTCAGCGCCCTCGGATGCCTCGGTGTCCTCGGTCGCTCTGGGTCTCCATCTAGGACTCGTCTTATCCAGCGGCTCTTGTCCATTATCGCAGTGTGGCCATTTCCACTTTCTTTGCGCTACGGCCATAATGTCTCTATCTTTGGTCTTACTTCGAATCCAATCATTCTGTCTCCGGTCACGTAGGGTGATCCCGAGCAGTATCGGTGATAAAAGCAAATGTGAAATGTGCAAGTACTTATGTTCTGGATTTTTCCCTCATAGAAGCAATTGAATCAAATTCATTTTATTATAATGTACGACTCCCATTAACCACTTGAATTTTGAAACGTCAATGGCCGCTCATGTGCATAGTGACTCAAATGACACACGTGTCCGAAGAAATTTGATTTTCTGCGATTGATCGGTTGAACACGGAACCGGCAATTAGTTTTTATGCGCTTATTATTGAAGTGCGCATCCTAGCGTAACAATTCGCACAATTGTCTGATGAGAGTATTCTTATTAGTCTGGCTTGGACAAAGAATTGGGTCTATTCATAAGCTCATCCAACTGAAACGACCAGGTAAACGTGACCGCTCAAAATACAGCAAATCGTTACGGTTGAACGAAATTGTAATTGGTTTCGGGGGCCATCTTACATTGGTGACTGTGCTCTCGCCCTTTGCTTTCAAGGAAAGCACTTAACTGACGGCTAGAGCATCAACTTTTCGAATTTATAGCTTGTTCAAAGGGACAGCAATATTATATTGTGCTGATTGTTTACCTCTTCAAGTATTGATGGAAGTAATTCTATGGTAAGTAGTTAAAAACCTATTGTTAGGTGAAATAGGACTGTCATAGATGAATCATGGGACAATAGACATAACATAACACAATAGACCAGCTCAGAGAGAATAGCCTTTTAGATGTCTTTTCTGTGCGGAAATAGGAATAAATAAATATATTCCAAACATGCCTCTAAATAATAGAATTGAACAGAAAAGGCTGTAAGTTTTATCTGCCAAACCGTCAATCAATGTTTGTAAAGAAACTGTGAGAGATCTCAAGATACGACAAAATTGTTGTACGTACGCAATTGTTGTCTCTAGTGCGACGAAAATTGAAGCCATCGAAGGTATTATTGGGTTTTCTATGGCCTCTTAGTTTAATATTTATGAGACATAGGCGAGACGACAAAAAAAAACTAATTAGTCCGCCAGTTAGATTATTAAAAAATATTTGAACCGTGTTTTTTCTTTTGTTACGTAAACCAAAATTGACGAAGATATGACACTTTTAAAATTCTCAATACGTCACGCCTAGGTATAATTTTTAGTTAGTTCTGACGTCACGAGCCCACACTCCCGAGTTTTGATGCGTTTTATCTTTGTCAATATTCATTGATTTACAAAAACAAAAAATACGTGTCCATTAATTTCCAATACTCTAACTGACGGACTAAATAGATTTTCAATTTTTTGATACTGTCGTTACGCCTAATATAGATAGTACCTAATTAGTATAAAACTACAACAGATCAGTTGCCCGAAAGTCACACAACCAGTCTCGGTATTGTATTACCCAGTACTAACTGGGTTGTGGAAGGTAGGTAAGACTGGAATCGCCGTCCAGTCCCCCAGCGTAGTTGGGAAAAGGCTAGGCAGATGATGAGTTTAAAAATTGAACAGTAGACAAACTACTGAAAAAAATTACTAGATATAAAATTTCATATAATATTAAAATAATTTTTTGTTATTATTTTATCTTAGTATCTCATCCAATCCTCAGCTTCTGCTTCGCTCTGAAACTACACTGGCCTGCGAAACTAAGTATCACACTTTTAAAATTACAATAACTTTTTAAGTATAGTGCAGATATACTTTCGAAACAAAAAGACATCGAAAAAGAATTTAATTTTGTACATAAAAACTTCATAGTCGGTAACCTAAATTGCTATAAATCATGATCTGTCGAATGACCGATTTGGTCCAGACGCCATTGTTTAACTATTGTGTCTTCTTCGTGGACAGATCATGGGATAAAACGTTTTTTATTTCATCATTTCTTACACATTATCTCTAACTTCTATAATTAAAAAAAAAAATTTAAAAGTGTAGTACTTAGTTTTGCAGGCCAGTTTAGCTGAAAACCTTACACGTAGTTTATTTAATCGCAATTTTGTTGCTGAGCTCCACAATACGACTTTCTTTTTTTTTTCTACGAGAACACGACCCTCGGGGCAATCGATGAATATACTTTTCATAAAGATTTGTCAAGCTACGTGTTGGAGAAGTTCTCTCTTTTTCTCTAAAGGTTTTCCCAAGACTGCAGGTTATGGAGTAGATAGTCTATCTATCAACTTATCATCAGCCACAACCTCATAGTCTACTACATTCCTCTGGGCCGAAGATTAGTAGTAGTTAAGTCATCCTTTTTCTACCCCCTGCTGGGTACATAACATCACGCTTGCTATCCCCGAAGGGTCAGGCGGCGGTGTACCTAATAGTCCACTCACATTTCGCCAGTTTTGTTTAAGTCCCATGTAATAGGAGGCGAGCCTATTATCATCAACCCCACAAATCCAGACTCCGTGGATGCTATTGAAAATTTCCTGATTGAAAAACCCAATAAAACTTTAACCGTGACCTCATGTTAAACAATCGCACTTGGGACTACTAGATCAGCGAAGCAGTCTGCTGTACTGGTACATATTCTACCTACTGTGGAATATAAATCTTTTCTAGAAGTTGTGAACATTGGTACTCAACAATGTTCACAACTGGCTCGCTTGTTTTCAAAACATAGTGGTCAGGTACCTTTAGTATAATTTTATCACCAAGTGTAATTGATACCAATACCTAATAACTAACCACCAACTGTAACCACTAACTATAACCATAATCTAATTAAGGAAATCCGCGTTATTCATAAACAATTTTGTTTTTGTTATCAATAAAACCTATTACGGTTTGGTTAACTAGATGTACATAATATACAGGGAACAATTTACAAAACATGCCGTTTAAAACGAAAAACAAACTTGGATGTTCTAATGTATTACGTGACACCTTTCGACGTCGCATAGGTAGGCTTGTATAACTTCAAGTCTGTACCGAAATCGGAATCAAGATCGCCTTTTTCGAACAGATTTCTTTAAAAACATTGTAAAATTTGTAAAACCCTTTGAAAAACAGTTTTGTCCCAGACAAAACTGTTGTGTCTACGCCTCTACTGCAGACAAAGCTGAACCTCTCAGCGTACGGTCTATTGTTCCATCTTTGTAGCAGTGTGAACACAACATGTAACAAAGTACCTGATAAGTTACAACCTCCAAGAAAACAGAACTATAATGATAAGGACCGATCCCAACTTCCCAAGCCGCATGCGTGCCAGCCAATAGTGGCTTAGCATTTAGTGGCAGGTCAGGTTCGAGTGTTAAGATAAGTGAGTACAATGCGCTGTGCTGCATTCCACGGCCACCGGCTGAAGTAAGGAATTAGCCATAACTTATTTAAGAGCCTTTCGCACCGTCAGCTCGACAACAAGCTTCGCTTCACACCGGCGCGGGCGCACTCGCCTTGGAACCTTTATGGCATGTGCGGTATTGTTTTTGCCCACGCCGAGATTGTATGCCTTGGCTCTGGTAGATATTTTGAACAGATGTTTAAATATCTGAGTTTGGGAGCCTCAGGAAAATAGGGAATTAGTTCAAAAATTTAAATCTTGGAAAATCCAAAACTGTAGTTTGGGATTTTCCCGTTGCACATCTAACAGGAACTTTTCGACACATGACTCTCAATTAATTTGGAACTTATCATATAATGTGTACCAGGTACTTACCTAGTTACCCATATGATTAGTTCTAAATTAAGTAGCAATTATATCATTTTAAAATATTTTACCTGCTTCGCCATTTTCCTAGTGCAGCATGAGTTCAGCGAGACTCGAGTGCAATGTTCCGACGTTAATCAGAATCTATCAACGGTACTGTTACATTACATTTGTATAACAAAAGCTCGCTTACGACCAACGTTGTAAATAAATTCCTGGTTGGTAATAAAACTCGTGGTATGCGGCATTCACACCGGCCACGATTACAGTAAGTAATTAATAGTCTTGAAGCTTGAGAAACATAATCAAACTTAGATTTCGTAGATATCTTGATTTTGTGCCGAATTAGTGTAAATAACTGATTAGTGTAAACAACTGATACTTAAACTGCACAGCAGTGGTAGCAGTCGTATTTGGGTTAAATAGTATTCAATTCTGAATTAAATACAAGTAGTTACTTAAAAAGTAAACAGGATAGAATACCTATGTAGAAAGTTTAAATTGGCTTCTCAAATTGTAAAACGATCTATTTAATTTGAAAAGTTTTGCAGGGACTGTCTTCGGTACGCCAAAGATCGAAAAAAAAATCTAACTTAAAATCCACGAAGAATCTTGACCTACGTCTACCAATGTGCCGTTGTCCTCTTTATACTTGGAATTGCTAACGTTTTTTTCTTCTACATTTTAATTTAATGGTACCAACGGTCCTTTCAAGTTTTTTGTCAAGATCTGATTAGAAACGACGGAATGCAGAGTAAAAACTACAAGCAAATAAAGAAATGAAAATAAAATTTGCTATCTCCAGTATTTAGAGTACTTTCCCTCTAGGTTGCATTGAATAATTCCACCCTGTACCTATATATGTTTTCATAGTGTGGAGGCCATTTAAATAAATGCATAAGAATCTAGTGTAGTGCGAGTTTTATCGTCAAAAGAGATTCTCTATGCAACAATGAAACTATATCAACCCATTATGTACGTACCACGTATCCACGTGCGATTGTTGATGCTGTAACCTGAGATTTCAGAGTCATAAGCAATAGGATTGCGCCTCGGCTGCGTAAATAGGAATGCTACTTCACAACGTTCCCCCTCAAGTCGAACTGAGTGAGAGTTTCTTGACGATAGACACATAAATCGAGACTTAGAAGAACACAACTTAGAAATTAAAAAACACTGATATTTCCCCGCAGGAAAAAAGAGGAGCTATATCAAAAATCCATTTTTATCATTCCATTTGCTAGTCATGGCGTCTGAGAAATGTTGACATGTGTATAATACTTGCTCAGTTCGCCTGCATTCTCTCTTTTGAGGGACCTTTTGAAGTAGAATTACTATTTACGCGCCCGGCTCCTTTTACCTTACCTGCTAACGTAAACACTCCTAATAATTACCCTCTGTCTACTTATAGCCGCTTCTGTGCGATTAGCAAACATTCACAGTGTTCAGTATCAAGTGTAATTAGATAGTATGTTTACTTTTTAGTTGCATGGCTTTAGCCGAAGCGATCGATGCATCGATTTTTAATGAGTGTGCAATGTTTTTTATTAGCTTAATCGACGAATTAATTTGTTAAAGGTCAATGAATGGGTTACCTTCAGTTGCCTTTTGTGACTGGCTTGGCTTTTGACGTGCTTAAAATTGTTGCTGTTCCAGGTGTTGATTTTGAAACATTAAATTGGCCAAATATCACTTTCAGTTGCCTTTTATTACTCTCTCCAATAATACGCTAATATTGTACCGGTAACTGGGCCAGTTGTTGATTATGCAGCATTCAACTTCAGTTCATTTCCCAACTGCTTTTGGATATTTTCATTCTCTTACTTTCGATATTTGTCATTCCTTGCTCCTAGAACTTTGTCTTATGATATTTTAGACCGTCGTAGCTGGTTATTTCCCAATACTAGGGACAAATCAACTCGTAGAGCTAGTTAACCTAATGGAAGCGTAATCAATAATCATTTATTTTAATGTTCAAAACTGTATGTACCCAACGGTACCGAGGGCTGGACGCTAGGCAAGTGGCATTCCTATGGGCCCCGTGCAGCGTGCGGCTGCCCGGCTGGGACGGCGCGCGGTGTGCGTGAGCGGCGCCACGCCACCGTGATCGCCCTACAGATTTGCGCCATTGCACTAGTGCACGCAATTTTTACTAAAACAACACAAATACTAAAACAAATAGTACGATTTGAAGCGAGTTTTACCTATAAATAACGCGAAACTCCTCATTTCATGTGATGATTATGAGCTCTTACACCAGGAAATGATTGAAACGTTTCCTTTTTAATGGTTATTTGCCAGTTGGCAAAGGGTTCTTAAAAGGTGGTGATTCATATTTTGAATTATAAATTCTTGGCTTCTGCAACGTCTCCATTCTTATTGCACGATCTTGACCCCTTGCCAAAACAATCCAACTAAAACAAAACAGCAATTTACAAATTAAGTAATGCCCATATAACAATACTGCATTCGACATTTATGGCCAGTTGTTCGTGCGTCGTAACCACATTTTAGTTTTGATTTGCACCAGACGACGCCAAATAAATGCTTGAATAAGCGTTAACTAACAATAGATACTTAAATGAAACTCATGCATAGCTATTTTATTTTCAAAGTCTCACAGAATGCATGCCACATTGTCTGGAATCCCGAGTCATATTACGAAATAGAGAAACAATGGAATCTATCCATCCATCATAATCAAAAGTGAAGAGTTGTCATCTTGCCATTTTATACGTTGCAATTTAATTATTCATATACAGTTAAACAGTAAAAACATCAGCTAAATACGGCGCTGGCTTTGTGCCAAAGCATCGGACATTTTACTGCAAAACCGTTTTCCACCGACAATCAACATCGACCACCCAGAATGATTTAATGAAAGCCTTTTACGACTAGGCAATGTCCCGCACAAAGTAACAAAAGTCACACCCTTACGGCATAAACCACTAAACTGATGGATATAAGACCGTTGAAGCATTCAAAGAACGCTAAGAAGGAAATTTCTAGCGGATGACGACCGTAATTCTCGAATTTGCTACGTTGAATCGAAAAGAAAAAATCCATTCCACAAATCTAAATAAAAACAAACTGTTGCGGTCATTAAATAAACGTTACTATGAACTTGAAATCGAAGCCTGAAGCTATAACAGCGTGGGAATTTCCAGCTCAGGTGTAAAAGGAATAAAAAGGGGTTATGATTCATACATACCTTTACGCGCAGTTTGCGTACGTCATTGATCAGGAGTATAATACGAAATACGAATAAAAATGTGGGCATTTGAGAGTTCACGTTTGATTATAATGGCACAAAAACTAAATGGAAGTGACGGACAGGGAACTTCGCTATCCTCAATAGGGAGATAATTGATTGAGCATCCATTCATTGGATGTCTAGGACAAGTAAGAATGAACGGAAGGAACTAACACTTATGGCGGACCAAGGCGAGAGACCTTGCCATGTTGATACTTGAGTGACATATTATATAGTGACTGTATATTACTTAGAAACCTCTCGTACCACTGTCCCAGGCATAGTCAAAGATATCGGATAAAAAGTGAACAATCGAATAAGGAAGTAGTTTACTGGAATTAAACTCCCCAAATTGTCTTACAGTAATCGAAAAGCGATTAATTGAGCAATAAGGTAAGGCAAGACAGGTTTACACAAAACTGGCAACTGTAAATACCAGGAAGCCCTAGAACCGATACCTGATATCCTTGAAAATGGCTGCTGTATTTAAAGCAAGCTGTTGAAGAAAGTCAATTTATGTTCTTGTAATATGATATTTCTTTCTGACTTACAGTGTTTTACACTGACATTATCGAATGCGATTGGTGAGTCCCTATCGTATCTTTACTTATGAAGAAATACAAAATGTTGTTAACAGTGGATCATTATTAAGTATGACAATAAAGTTAAAGTTAAGATATTTTGCAGCGTTGCCTTCGTTTCGGTATGACTTTCCTTATCTTTTTCGTTTTGGTTAGTCTGGAACGTGACTTGGCAGAAGAAATAAAGGAAGCTGTTAGACTCAGACTCTGTTAGTATGTTACCAAAGTAGCGTTAAATCGGGTGCCTTGACCCGACAATGACTGGCCTGGTGGACACAATCGAACATTTTTGTACTCTTGCCAACGAGAGTAAGTAAAAAAATAATGCTCAAAATCTGATTAACTGATAGATGATCCGTGTAACAAAGTTGCTGATTGAAATACAATAGATACAATTGAATAGACAATGACATTCAATACGGAGAGTGGAACGGCAAGGGCGTTGATACGCGTGAGCTGAGACACACTTAGCCATACCTCAATGAATAACGACAGTACTAGTTGTCTGTCATGTTGCGAACCTGTTATTACGATCAGATACTCGAATACTGGATGTTATGAAATAAGTTTTATTATTAAATTCTAAATTTATAACAATGTATCCAGAGGCAACAATGATTTTGCATGAAAACAATCTTAGTACAATGAAGGGAAGGATAACAGAGAAACCTTAGTGCCCAAAGTCAGGTAGAGGGGCATAAAAACGTTTAAAGGACCAGTATAACCCCAAATTGTGAGTTTTGAAAGGCTCTCGTTCTAATATTACTGAAGAATTCACTTTGTGATTAATATATAGCAAAGTTGAGAGTTACTTCTAAGGTGTATCTGTTTCGGAAACACGATTCCATAAAATTTTCTCGATAGAAAAGTACCCATTTCTTTGTTTTCGCGCAGAAAACCCGATAACTTTTTATGATCTGAAGAAATTATTAATTTGTGAAACATGAAATTTAGATTAAAAATAAATCACACGTATTTCTATTTTTTCCAAATGTTGTAGTTTTCATTGAAAAAAGCATTTTATAACGGTTCAAAATCGAAATCTTATGTCAACGTTAGAAAATACAGTAGGTAAACGTACCTGTTATCGAGAGAGATATTTATATAAATAAATACTAAAATAAAATTAGTTTGTTATTTCATTAATTAATTTTAACAATTGAGTATACAATATTAAACATATTAATTACATTTATAGGTATTTTAAGTATTTATGTTTTAAATATTAGACACATAGCAATTACATTTATATAGCAAGCGATTCAGGAAATTAAGACAGTGACAAAATAGAAAATATTTTGACAAATCGTTTAGTGGCTGGCTTAGTGCCTAGGTACTTTAATATAGTTAGTAGGTTTGTATCTGTACCTACATACCTAGAACTGATTTCTACATAGTTCACAGTCTTCTAAACTACTTAATTCGTTTTCCAGACCAGATAACAGTTCAAACAATGCTAGGAAATAAACATGACCACATTTACCATTCTAAAAGGATACTTAGGAGAACGACTTCACCATTCGAACGTAAAATGGCTGATTAGGGAGGAATGCCAACGATTCTGAGTCACAAGAAGTAAGAACTACAAAATGTATCTCACAGAACCGCCTTGACCCGCGCAATTACGTTGTGTGACCAATCTATTTTATAGACAGAGTGTACTAGGCTAATTGAATAGCCAATAAGTTTGACCGTGCAGGCAGGCACAATTGTTCCGCACTGTGCTTTCGTACGCCGTCGTCCTTGAATGCGTTTGTGTTGAATATAATCGTGCTGCATTTCAATTGTGGTAATTGACGCTTTAATTATGCCATATTGATCTTTGCCTACATTTTATTCACATTGCTTACATATATTTAAAACGAGATTGTGAGTTATTATTATTATAATCAGCCATTTGTGTCCCAATGCTGGGCAAAGGCCTCCCTTCCCTCCTTCCACTTATCCCTATCCAGTGCTATTTACGCCAATCCTTGTGGAAGGAGTCGAGTTCGTCCCGCCATTTCCTAGGCCTGCCGCGTTGCCGTTTGCTGCTGTTTGGGACCCATTTTGTGGTAACTTTAGCCCATAGCTCCTCCGGCATGCGACAGATGTGGCCAGCCCAGTTCCATTTGAGCTTGGCAGCAGTGTGACCTACATCGGCAATTTGAGTTTTGGAAAATAGAACAATATCTATCTATCAATACGATTGTGAGTTATTAAAAATAATTGTTTACTTCTTCCAGAATTGTCTACAAATGTTACTGTTTGTTTTGATACCAGAAAAGTCAACGGTGAATATTAAATACATCATCAATTATATTCTTTACCGTATATTTACATTCAAACGAGAAAAAATGCAACACTAACAAATGTATTTTTCTTGTTCAATATCAACTTCTCCAAAAGTAAGTCGCCAATGTCCCTAAAAAGATCTTGTTTCGTAGATCTATATAAAAAGTATTTATATAAAAAGGTTCGTTTATATATAGGATTATAAACATTTCACAGTTTTATCCAAAATGTTACTTACACATTTATTATAGCAGTTCATCATTATTCATTATCTTGCCCTCCACCCAATTCATTTTTGGGATCGGCGCAGCATGTCTTCTTCTTCCATATTTCTCTATTACTTGTCATCTCATAAGACACCTCCTTTCTTGCCAAAACATCCTTTACAAGTTTACACCATCCATCTACAATCATAGTCAAAACTTTCCTCATAACATGGGCAATTAAGTGAGCTAATAAAGTCATAGAACAGCGCAGTATAAAGATCCGTATAATTATAGTTACCTATACATACAAAGTTCGTTATTGTCTACGATTGGGTAAAAGTGCCTGTGAAAAGTGTGAAATATGGTCCTTTGTGGACAATAATATTTTCTTGAAAATTATGAATAATTGTATTATTTTTAGCTATACTTACTTAATTATTTATTTTATGTTTCAGAGTTTGTAAACAAAAAAATAAAAAACACGACTGCTTCAAAAATATCTAAAAAATTAGAATAAAAACGGCTATATAAAGGGCTCATCATTAGGATTTTAAAACGGTATATCTAAGTAACTAAAAAGTGTAAAATAAAAAAAAATATTAAAAATATTTTAAAACCCAACTGGGTAAAAAATAACTAATAACTTTAAATAAAAACAGAAAAAAAAACAAGTTCAGGAAACAGGACATATTGACTGCAACAGTCGGGACCCATTAAATAATTTAGACTAAAATCATTACATCCAATGTGAATCAAAAATTCTCACGATGAGCCCTTTATCTAGCCGTTCAGGCTGCAGAGGAGCGTGTCAAACATTTGAATTTGGCGCCAATAATCCGCCATTTTTTTTTTTTTTTTTATTTTGATATTACCCAGTGTCACTCTCACAGTAAATACGAAACTAACGACACCTCTCTACCTAAAATCCATCGAGCCGTTCAGGCCACAGAGCGTGCCAAACAATTTTACATACATACTTACATACATACTCTCGCAAAACATAACCCTCCTTCTGGCGAAGTCGGGTAAAAACAGGTTCCGATATAAATAATCATTTGTACATCTTATAAATTTTAAAATGTTCGATCTTTTACTATGTTGTGTAAATACAAATGCGGTATTCAAATTACCCAAAAACTCTCTCAACAAAATATCATCTTAAATTACTTACCCAAAATATTGTTTGTAAATAAGTTTGAGAGTATCATAAAATATTTACGATGGAAAATGCAAAGAGTATGGCGGGGCTCCATTACACTTTAGCGCGATTAAAATCGTGATTCTGGCAGTGGTCGGCAGGGCCTTTTTTGTAACTGGTGGTTCTCGGAACTTCCTTAAAGAAGCATCAATTTGCCGCGGCACCGCTTCAACGGCAGGCCGACGACCTTCGCCATAGTGAGTCATTTACACAGTGATTAAGTTAAGAAAACGAGATTGTTGGACAACGACCACATGGAGGGAATTACGTGAATTAATTTCTTTTGCTGCACCCTCATTGGCGAAGCTTCGTATTGTATCTACTACAAAGAGCTGATTCACCAAATAAACCACGTGTCATAATGTTGTGGAATATTGAAACAGACTGCTTAGGCCCCTAGCACACGGCGTATTTTAAACGCGCAGACGACGCGCGTTTCAGGAACGCGCGTTTTCTGCGCCGTAGATGCTGATTTTTGCGTTTTTTATAAAACGCGAAACAAACGCGCGTGTGTAGCGCGTTCGAAACTCGTTTGAAGCCCGTACAAAGGGTCAAAGCCAGCGTAAGCAGTGTTGTCTCAACCGACGTCATTGTACAACTGACGAGGAGTCTCTGACCAAAACGCGGAAGCTACAAGCGAGTATCGCTGTATCTGCGCGTATACGCGCAGTAGACGCGCGTTTCACGATCGCCCCGTGTGCTTAGGATACAAGGTTGCGTTCAAATCTCGTTTGAAGCGCGGATACGCGCGTCATCCGCGCGTCGTCTGCGCGTTTAAAATACGCCGTGTGTTAGGGGCCTTAGGAATACTGTTTAAATTTTGCTGATCGCGTTCAGACTGTTTGGTGAAACTCGCCCTAAGTCTTTTAAGTTCAAAAGCCAGCCTCTTTCGCCTTCAATCGTTCATCTATACCGCAAAAAAAACTCTACCATAGCAGGTAGCTTTTCGTCGTACGCTATGCTCTTTATTAGTGATCGAAGTACGCTACGCTCGTTTCATTAATGTAATGTACGGCCTTCGCACACATCAACTTTGACAGTCACTTCGTTACACTTACCGTCATGGTAGATCCTAAGGGAAACAGGCGTAGCAATTAAATTAAATGTATACATAAAACTTTATACATATAAGCGAAGCGTTATCAAAGACTGATAAAGAACTTTAAGTATCCAACGCAAAGGCTCAAATTCGCGTTCGTTCCTGAATCCGAGGAAGCTTAAAAGCAATATTTAACGAGCCTAAAAACTCCGAGCATAGGTAATAAATATAGGAGATGACAATATAAAATGTAAAAGCGTTTCGTTTGGAGTGCAATGCAAACCGGAATGAATCATGAGTATCGGTACGGGTACAGTTTTTGGCGTTCTTTTCATAACGGGTTCCAATGCCAAATAACGTCTTTTCCTTTAGCCTGCTTTGTCCCTGAATCTTTTATTTAAGTACGTACTTATTCGATACGACTGTTACCCGCAACCTCCGTCCAATCCAGTAAAAATATTATAATAAATATTAGGTAAGTAGGTATCGACTTCCCTTTTTTAAACGAATTTTGTTAACTATTTCAAGTTTTTTTTTATTTTTTTGCTGGGAATCCTTATTCTTTTTTTAAATAAAAGTAAATAAATTACTCCTTAGAACATTAGCTATATGCCAGTAAAAGTCCTGTCAGAATCAGTCAAGCCGTTTCGGAGATTAGCCCTAACAAACAGACAGACAGACCGACCAAAAAAAAATAAACTGGCCACGTGCGAGTCGGGCCACGCGCAGTGTTAGGTTCCGTAGTAGCCCGTTATATTTTGTTTTTCAATGCAAGTCTTCGTCCGTTATAAACAAGCAACCACTTCATATTAGTCACTTAATAGAAATTTGCACTTTAAAGTTTAATATTTCGTAACTCCACTTACGTTAAATCGAAAAGTAGTACTAGCAACCCCTAAATCATTTTAAAAGACCTATTCAACGACCCCCCACGATGGGGTAGACGACGAAAAAAAAATCATCCCCACTTCACATGTGGGGGAGCCACCCTAAACTAAAATATTTTCCAAATTTTTATTTTACCACTTTGTCGGCGTTATTGATATACACACCTCTACAAAATTACAGCTTTCTAGTACTAACGGTCTCTTAGCAAAACCTCGGAAAGACAGACAGACAGTCAGGACTACGGAACCCTAAAAAAGGTGTTTTTCATATTGATATGTACATTCAGTAAAAAGTTATTACTATTATTTTGAAATTACAAACAGAGACTTCAATTTTATTTATTAATTTGTTTAAGTAGATAAACAAATTAATTAAGATTAAGAGCAAAAAGTACACACCGCAAGCATTTTGGAATGTCCATAAAATAATCTTTAGCAATTCATGGAAACGATGACTTATAATGAATGATACAGGGAATCAATTCCAATGTTATTAAGGTCTGCTTAAACGTTCAAACGAGTTTGTAAAGAGTCGCTGATTCTACAAAATGATTATATTTGTATTACCCATTATCAGTTACCTACCTATGTCGATATTCTAAGTTTTTTTAAGGATTCTTAAGTTTAAGTTTAAGTTTATTAAAGCACTTAATTGACGTTACTAATTTACGTGATACTATGCAATAAATATGTTAAAATATTGTCCAGTTTTAAGTAAACTTTAGTTTTGAGGTTACCCTGTCACTGTCACTTAAACATTGTGCAATAAATAAATAAATCGTATTTTTTTGAAGGTATGACCAAGCTGGTCAAGATTTGTCATACCTGATTTATTTCATACTTTTAAAAGACAATAACACTATTGTTATCGGTATCTTAAACATTAAATCAGAGATATCGTCAAGCAAAGTTGATTTATAAACCAGTGACAGCATCCACTTTAACCTGCCAGTCCCTTCATTATCAAAATGTTTATTTAATTGAGATAAACACATTACCAGCATAGGTAATAAAAACAAGCCGCGGATAAGCGGCAATTGAGAGCGCGTGCGCAAATTACAAGTTGCGACCTTTTAGCTGACACACGCGCGCGCGCCGCTATGACTGTATTGTCGTATTAAATTATATAGTGATAACTCCTTATCACCTCGCATTCAACAATTATCAGCAGTTTCATTTGTTTCAATAAGGTTCAATGATTCATGGAACGTACCAACGCAGTCAACCTTGCGAAGACCGTAGGACGAAGATATGAGGAAGATTGGATCAACAGTTTCAAAATTTAGTAGTTTCCTTTTTTAAAATCAGTAACCTGTGCTCGTAAGAGAAACTGGTTTTCTGTCAGAGTCGTAACTTCTCCTGATTTTCGACTCAATTTCCCGAACATCTTGCATAATGCCTGCGAGGCTTTAATAAACACAACTACAGCCTATAAAGTTATTTATGTGGCCATAAATAATAATATAAACGATCTTTATCCTCTCTGGTAGCCGATCATCAAGTGTTTATGGCCCAATCGTCTTTGCCTTCACGTCTGTTTCCTCAATATTCTGATGTATTTATGAGAACGTGATCTGAATGTAAAAGTGGTAACCACAAAACTTCCTTGACAGTCTACACCTGATACGATTTATCAAGCACTTTACCTACGTTACAATAAGTTACACACATAGATTACATACATCGCACATAGTGCGATAGTTCCAGGTCACAATTTTCCTCTTTTATGCACTGTTGACCTAGCACAACTATAGTTAGTGCCAGTTAACATCGCAATAGCAGTCATTGCCCTTTCTCTAATATCTCTTCCTACGAAACAAAACAAATGAACCGTGTATCGTTTTTCATTATAAAAAGTTGAAGATCACGATAGAGGACGATTCAAGACTTAAACAGGCTTATTTTTGGATTTCAAAGTTAAGAACTTTAATACATGTAGGTGGGTCAATGACCGCTTATGCGACCGTAACTGGTACCAACTATAGAGCTGGCTAAGGCCACAAAATCGGGGGAGCGTTTTTCGTGGTGTGCAGCTGGGCGTCAAGGGCCAGAAGAACCCCAAATTGTAAAAATTGAATGGCTCTCGTTTTAATATTCCTGCAGCATTATAAGAGAGTTTGTACTGTTTTTTACCACTGATAGCACACTGGCTTTGAAGTTAATGGAAACAATCAATTTTATTTAAGGCGACTTATACAAGAGCTAAATTAGCAACTCTATTTGTGGTGGTTCAAACTTCGTTTGAAATTCTGATAAAATAAAGTTCTAATCAGCTTGCACTACAAAGTGGTTGTAACGTCAGTCACTGCGGGCCGAATAGTGCGAAATGAGTGGTTATTTGCGATTTACAAAAAATCCATTGATTTGACTACAAAAATAAAACACTATCATGCTAAATGTTGCTCATAGAATTATTTAAAATTCAGAATGATCGCATGTATTTTAGTATGGTTTTTACTCGTTAAAACAAATTTTTAGAGATAAGTTCGTGATTTTTTTTACCGAGTAAAATTAGTTGTATTATGTTTTCAAAACACTATCATACTATATAGCATATATCCTGAAGAATATCATATATTTTTCTGGTTTTGTTTATTTCAGTGAATCATATGCTTTTTTGCATTATAAAACTAGCGTTTAGCTCCTGTAGTCCCCCTTAAGAGAATGTATTCCGAACTAGTTTATATTAGAGTAGTTATTAAATCTATTAGCCAAAAGGTGACATTCAAGCATTCTTTCCAAATAAGAAGTTAATAAGAATCAGGCATAAAATACTCGACTCGACGTACTCGTTGGTGCAGTGGTCGCCAGCACGACTGCTGAGTATGGGGTCCATCCTTCGATTCCCAGGTCGGGCAATGTGTCATGGAGTTTTTCCATCAGGAATTTCTCAGTAGCAGCCACGGAGTCTGGATTTGCAGCCCGTTGATGACAAATGGCTCGCCCCCTATTACAATGTGTGTGTACTTAGGTAGGTACACCTCTGCCTATCAGCAGTTACAAGCGTGATGTTTTGATGTTATACATAAAAAAACATCTCCTATGTTTTAAATATAGGTAGGTACACCCGTCACCTTGTACAACGAGTAATGACAATGCATAAAACCGCCTAAAACAAAAAAACCAAGGGAAAACAGTCGTTATGTTTAATGTAGATCCCAATCTCAGCCACAATAATAATACTGGTCATAATAACGAAACTATGCAAAACAAATCCTTGTGCTAGTTTCGCTGGAAACTTTTATATTCAACAGAACACCCGCATAAACGCTATTCAAGTTACCGAAGTAAGAAGTAAGCCGCAACCCACAAGTCTGGTGACTGCAAACAAAGGATAACCGTGCTATAAGTATCTTATGTGCAGCGAGCATAGGGTTGACAGACATTCTAGATATTTCTTCTGAGGCAATCAGTATCTCTGAACGAGTGGATAGACTGTAACCGAGATACTAGCCCAGAGTCGAAAATTATCCCACGGGAACATACTTATTCTTATTCTCTTATTCTTTATTGCACACACAAAAAAAACATATCAATTGCAATTATATAGCACAGGTACAAAGGCGAGCTTAACCCAGAATTGGGGTTTCTTACAGCAAACCTAATTTTGATAGCGAGATTTGCAGAAGAGGATACACTTATGAATGTGCAGTAACGTTACAAGCCGTTACTTAAATTCATTAATTTTATAAACTAAACTACTAACATACAATATAATATACGTAATACATACTACCGGGATATAAAGTGTCCTATGTTCTCTAACACAGCTAGTTTATGGTATTTGCGTATGCCAATCAAATTATTCATGTAACAAGCGTGAAACAGTACAAGAGAGCAGAGAACTGTTACTACACTTTCTTTTTCATGTTTCATATTAGTTTGGATTTCGCCAATTAACTCGTCCAATAGACCTGGGGCCCAAGTCTGCTATTTTTATAAATTCGTCATTCCAACACGATCCCATTCTCATCCCATTGTCATTTTGCTAAAAGTTCGTAATCTTCTAAATTCTTAATGGTGGATCATTGGTCGGTCAATGGTCTTGTAATAGAATTGTGTTACAATGACATTGTCGTATTGCCATTACTATAAAACCCGCCAGATTTCATTTTTATATATTTTTACGTATTATTTATTAGTGTCTTAAGCAATCTGAAGTAGTAAGAAGTTCGTAAATAGCACCAGTCATTCATTTGTCATTTTGCATTTCTCGTTTCTTTCAATGGAGTGTCAGTGGTTGACCATTGGAAAGTCATAGTGACGCCATCATATTAGTAGATTAGCAAACTTGTCAAAATCAACAATTATGAAATCAATGATAGACCATCCTGACACTATTGTAATAGCAGACTTGAGGCCCTGCTAATCACAGCAGTTAAATAAGACGATCTAGCAGCTCATTTCTGTCCAGATTGGGCTTTCTGTAACCATGCGTGCTTCTTGCATTTATGTATTGGGTGTGCAGTATGCAGCATACTGATAAAAAGCTCCTTTAATTATAACTAATTAAGAATACTGTATGCTTGACTAGTTATAAATATAGGAGCTATAAAGCTAAGCGCTTGATCATTTTTAATCGATGAATGTCCCAATATTTTTATTGGGTTGGCAACAAGTCTACCCAATTTGACACCTGGCAACCCTACCCGCACTATACAGTTGTTCACCAACCTTCTAAGCTAAGTTACAGGCTCCCCGCGGTTGCGGTGAAAGACAACAATTTGTTTCGAATTAGTTTTATAAATTGTGTGTTTCGCAAATTAAATGACAAGGCTGGTTCACGAAGCTCGCGGTTAGAACCTTGGCTTCTGTTGTGATGATACCTCAGCTTTGTTTATTAACTCTCGCTTCACAGCTTGTACAGTCAGGGAGAAATTTTGTTTTAGCAGATTGGTGTGGCACACTACGTTAATTTACTGTATAGTAGCTATTTATTCTAATCATCGAAAATTATACCTAATTGTGATTTAAAATGCAGATAATTTCAGCAAATTTTTTTGTCAATTTACCAAACATTTCGCTTTCTTAACTTAGCCTTGGTAAGGTTACTAAAGCTTAACCGCTCAAGAGCTTTTAAGCTTATGTAAGCCTTTTATTCTTACGTTGTCTTTTCATAAGTAACGAGGTAACAATCTCTCTAAGTATTCATAAAGGAAAAATTTACTTATCAAAGCATTCACAAAACAAATACAGTTTCTGATTGAAACCGAAACACCAAACTAAGGATAAAAACCTCCACCACAACAATTACCAAAATAATAAGGAAGGCACACATTTTCAAACCATTCAAAACAAATTAGTTTTGAAACAATACACTTTACTACAACAAAACCAGTAGCTTATAATGAAATAGAGCCAGGAGACCAGACAGATACATTCTCCTTACATCTGACCGCGCAAATACGTGATCTAAAAGCATTGGATTCAGAAAATAAACCGTTTGTCCGTTTGTCTCACAAAATGACAGTTCTAGGTCTTTGAACTTTGCCATCTGACGTGATCTATGCATCTGTAGGATCAACATACATAAAACCAGTACAGTCGGTACAGTTATTAGGCTTGGTTTAACAACGATATTCGACAAATTACAATTTAGAACAATTTGGACGTAACAAGGTTGATTATCATTGTAGATATGTTTTATTACACCTAAATGAGTGTCAAAGAAGACAGTATAGTTATGCTTGTACCTTTTAAAAAATTGAACTTGCATTCTGCTTCCCCTCCTGTCTCTGAAATTGTTCCTTCTCTGTCTCTTACATGATGCCTTCTATCTCTTTCTTCTTATTAAAAAAATCCACTATTAAAAACCCTCTAAGACTAAGTTTTTAATGCTCTTATCAGGTAAGTTTCTAACGCAATGCCATTGGTCTCTTGCCCTTGTTTACATTGGACATAATAATATTACCCATTAAGAAATTGACTTAGATTGATAAATAACTTGTTCTATACCAGGTCATACTCGTATTGTTAACAAATGAGTATGGAGAATTGAATAATCACCTTAAAACTAAATTTATGAACTATATTATCCAAAATGACATCATACTGGCGTGCATCAAAGCCTACACATTCATTGATGGCTTCATAAGAAGAGTGATTTTAATTTAAAACAGCTGTGGAGTAGCTGGCAAATTCCTCTCAGCATATTAAAATAAAAAGAGCCGCTTTGCTCGTCAACTGAACACATCCTATCCACAATAGAATTGTCCTTGTGACGCGACTCAGGTTTCTCATTCCTACTATGTGATTCAAAGTAGACTATGTTGTCTGTCTCAATTCTTATAATCATAGATTATTTTTAATTCTGGCAATAGAATCCTCAGTGCTTTATTACTACCATAACCAATATCCTCATCCATCAAATCCTTTTGTACTAATCCCAATTTAAACTTAAAATGTCGTGATTACGGGATATCTTCCGTGATTATTGTTAATTTTGAGCTCCTGATATTTCGACGCTGTTGCAAGCGCCATGCGCCATAATCACGGAAGATATCCCGTAAGTAACATTCTAAGTTTAGTTTCAAAAACCGTGAAAGCTTAAAACAGTGTTTAATCCCAATTTGTTTGGAGTTGGCGAAGCATGTCTTGTTCAATACTTCTATTAGTGTAACCACTAAACAAATCAGTGGAAATATTAACCTAACAGTCTTAATACAAGTAATAAGTAACGGTTCTTTTAAAACAAAGACCCCCCAATCCAATTTGCAAATTACATCATTTACAGCAGTGCCAGCTAAATGCAAATGCATGGTTTTTTTTTCGTATTGTTTAGAGTTCATGGAACCGTATCGCCGATGGAAAGGTTAATTGTTGTAACCGCGAAGTCGATGCAGAAAAAAGCTCCTTGTCTACTTCCGACAATCCTATTACTGGAGTTTTAAGTGCTCCGAATTCGTTTGAGCTATGGAGCAAAAAATCTGGCAATTTAAGCGTGATTGTTTTCTGGATTTTAAGTATTGTAGTATCAGTAGTTGTTTATAGCAGAGATAGCCTAGTGATATGACCGTCAGACTACCAAGTCATAGGTCTCGTGTTCGAACCCAAGTCACGCACCTCTGATTTTTCGGATTCATGTGCGTATTGTATAATTATCACTTGCTTCGGTGAAGGAAAGCATCGTTAGGAAACCAGCACGGTAGTTGACGGATGTAAAGCCAAGTCAGAGGCTCATGGGTGGCATAAAAACTCTGACACCAGGTTATATGCACTAACCAAACGATAAAGAAAAAATAAATAATAGTAGACTTGACTATTTTGCCGTTAATATGTATGTTTCTCTCAGTATGTTCTCCACAAGCACCGTTCACCCTATTTAACATTTCCCTGCTCCTAACAACTACTAATTTCCGCGAACACATTTCATTAGCCTACTGCTAGACTATTAATGACAATCGTCAGCGTCTTTCACACAGCTCATGAAATCTAGCCATGTTATTTGCATATCGTGAGTCGTCGCTTCCAGTTCGGGGTATAGTTCGTTGCGTATGCGCACCGTCGCCGCCGCTTCCTGTTAATGAAGCGCTAGCGTCGATGGCGATGTCCCGAGCAGTATAAGGCTCAGGCTACACCAAAACGAAGACGTGCGGGACTCAACCAATCACATTCGTTGAAATCCGCCTCTTTCGTGTCTCTTGTTGATCTACTCGTAGCAAGTGCAGTGTGCACGTCTGCGCACCTCTCCGTTCGTCCGTTTCGGTGGAGTGCGGGCCTAAGACTGTATCATAATTACTTCTGTTGCCAGTCATTGATGTTAAGTGACCGGATAAGGCGGCATTAGCAATGACGCCGTATATCTCCAAGTTATTAAGACTATGATCTTATAAGTAACGCTGTAATTTTATAGACTCTATAATATAGAGGACTGGCTTGGATGTTGTATCAAATGAGATCATAAAGGAGAACATAATTGTCACGGTACTAAAGCATTCTCAAATAATATAGTTAACTATCTACTCTTCATGTCAAGGCAGGGTAATTACGCATAATGGCACAGTGTTAGATTTTTGGGAGTATTATACCCACGAACCTAAATATGTAATTGGCAATCAAATAAGTCAAGTTAATTTGTGAGTCCGAGTGTCGAAGGACAATGATTAGTTTATACTTAATGTTTAAATTTTTTCTCATGTAAGTGAAATGTAAATTTCTTTATGAGTATTAAATGTCTTTAACCAGAACTATAAGAAAGTATATACTTTTCTAAAATAAAAGTAAGCCTTAGTTACCCCTTACAACATTACTTATCTGCCAGCAAAAGTCCCGAAAAAACGGGCTAGTCGTTTCGGAGATTAGCCGGAAAATACAGACTTAAATTTAAAAAAAAATGTTTCAAGTAAGTATCGTACTTATATACTTTTATAATATGCATTCAGTAAAAAGCTGTTATTTTGAAATCACAAACAGACATTTCAATTTTATTTATTTATATAGATGAGTTTATTAGCATACATGGATGCACAATAATCTTAGTATGTTGTCATCCACCCATCCATAAAATATTTCAATAAAAATGCGGATGATTACTCATTCAATATTGATGAACTATACGTTTCCGAACCGGTTAATTACTATTTTATCTTCATAGTAGTTGAATGCTTCCATACTGGTTTGGATAATAAATGATTATCGATTTCTATCTGCTCTTCCCAAAATAGACTGTGTGAAATGAGTGTAGGATATTTTTAAAGACAACAAGTTAAAAATATACCGTACTAGCTGACGTCACGCGGTTTCACCCGCGTAGTTCCCGTTCCCAAGGGAGTACGGGGATAAAATAACCTATGTTCATCAGTAAATACGTGGCTTTCTAATGGTGCAAGAATTCTTAAAATCGCTCGAGTAGTTTTAGAGTTAAATCGTAACAAACAAACAAACAAAAAATGTAATCTTACCTCTTTATTATATTAAATTAGTATAGATAATATAGGGTTGGTGAATCTAAAGGAGCGGTGGGTGCCGATGATTTAATGGCTGATAGTAAAACTAGGAATGTTTTAGCAATCAGTATCAATCTCGTAAACAAAGCTCGCAAAGGAGCAAAATGATAATGATCGGCTTCTAGAAATCTCAAACTTGTTTGCTACCCCGCTACCGGACAGAGCGTTTGTGATCTTGTTGAATATTACTAATGCTAAGACTAGAATATAACTAATACTATATTAGTGGCTAAAATCAATAGTATTGTTAAGCAATAATATAAAAATGTAGAATGTAATTGAAATAAAATAGTGCATGTGGTGTTAGCCTGTAACTAATTGTTGCACTTATAAATGTATATATTGTGTACTTTTAAATAAAATGTATTGTGTAAACAATTGTAGGCTAACCTTATTAAATAAATAAAAAAAAAACTGGGATAAGTAATACTGTTACTGTTAGCCTATGTCATCATCAGAAATAGAAATAAGATAAATAAATACAAGAAACAAAAGTTATTGAAAATTATGATCTTTAGCACAATTTTCTCCGGATGTTCGAGCTATGTATGTTGACATGTTCGTATGTATCTTGTTAAAATTATCACTTTCACACCAAAACGTTGTGTTACGTGGAGGCACGCCAAATAGAGCGAATTGTTACTACAAATAAACTGAAATTGAGTCGTCTTATGTAACTTATTTGAACATCTTCGTCGAAAATATTATAAATATTGTTGTTATTTGGAAGCTGTTTCGAAGGAAAACACTACAGGGGGTCTAAAATGGCCCCTTTATTATATATATATATTCTTAAAATAGATCTTATGCTCATAACTATAAAGTCCATTTTAAGAAATAACATTTTTAACGCAATTCATATTAAGATTCTGCTAAAGTGGCGATTTTAGGCCCCCAGATATCTTTAGGAAATAATTGACTTTTTCATGGTTCTCCTTGGACACTTGGGTTCTAAAGCGAATGTAGTACTTAACTGTCGAAATCCATCCAGCCGTTTGGAAGTTACGAGGTAATAAAGTTTACAAAGAAACATACAAGATACGCGTGAAAAACATAACCCTTCTTTGGCAGTCGGGTAAAAACACAGCGTTATCACGATTTGTATGTTGTGTAAAAAAAGAGAAACTGTGAAAAAAAGTTGTAAATAACTACGTATAAAGTAAAATAAAACCTAATAACTAATGTCGGTGCTTACTTATACATATAGAAGAATACTAGACATAATAAAATATGCAGCAAAACATTCTTACCTAAGTAAGAAAAAAAACAATTATTCCGCCTATGCTTCCACAAGAACAAGAAAAATGTTAGGCCCTCATAAGGAATTACACAGCAAAAACTACCTCCAACTTACAAAAGGGATTATAAACTTCAATTAACATTTTACAACGCACACTATTTTACAACTAGGATATCCTAAGTAATAAAATCTACCGAGGATAAGGTTTATATTTAGTAGCTGTTATTTATTGGCTATTGCATATCTTAAACGGTAATTAAAATACGTAAAGTAACTTTTTATTTTCATTAATTGCCTTAATTAAAGCTCAGTATACGGCCACCAATCCAGCTAAACATAACCAGTTTATACAAATCTCTCATTGTAAGGGAAATTTATACAAACCAAGACCATGTTATATTTAAAATGCTTGATGTGTCGCCGACTCATTACTTTCCACGTCAGAACTAAAAGAATAAGTACTTAGGTTATGAACTTCCAAGAGTCATAGAACAAAAGTTGTTCAGTTTCATGGTTTAAGGGGACTACAGGAGCTAAACGCGAGTTTTATAATGCAAATAAGCATATGATTCACTGCAATAAACGAAACCAGAAAAATATATGATATTCTTCAGGAAATATGCTAGTATGATAGTGTTATGAAAACATTATACAACTAATTTGACTCGATGGAAAAAATCGCGAATTTATCTCTAAAAATTTCTTTTAACGAGTAAAAACCATACTAAAATACATGCGATCATTCTGATTTTTATGCAAGGCAATGGCAAATAATTCTACAAGCAACATATTATTATGATAGTGTTTTATTTTTTTAGTCCAGTCAACAGATTTTGTGTAAATCGAAAAAAAACACACATTTCGCACTATTCGGCCCGCAATTACTGACGTAACAACCACTTTGTAGTGCAAGCTGATTAGAACTTTATTCTAACAGTATTTCAAACGAAGTTTGAACCACTACAAATAGAGTTGCTAATTTAGCTCCTGTAGTCGCCTTAAGTCACCACACGACAGGTCTTGCGTTTGTTCTGTTACACCCTGTATATGGCATGACACAGATTATCGCAGTTTCCTACATATTTCCAGGTTTCACTAACAAGACATAAGTTTGTTTGTTTCCAAACTAGCACAGGTTTATTTCAAGGTCAATGAAATACATTTCTCTAATTACATTACATATTACACATAAATACATAACAATTAACCCATTAGTAAATTTATATCTAGCGTCCATGAAAATTGTTCACGGTCGAAATGAAAATTGTTTCAAAAGTAAAAATGTTGACTGGTATACGCATTGCTTGCCCGACTTTTTGGTCAAATGCCGCTCATATTTTGAGGACACAAGAAGTTTATGTGGATTATTAGGTACTTTTTTATTAGGGGCAATACAAATTAGACCTAGTTTTGGAATAGGTAAATCACATTTCCTTCTAAGAAATGAAAAAAATGTGAAAAAAATGTGAATTTGCGACTGGTAATTTAGCTTTAGCTCGTAACCATGTGCGCAAAATCGCTAATTCCAGCATAGGTGCCTTAATTAATTCTATCTTATTGCAGTGGATTATCTCTTGTGATTTGAGGCATAAATGAGTTTCAAAATATAAACCACATAACCTTTCACAAATAGTCGGATTGTCGAATGAATCTATTCCTGCGATTTACTTCCATATAGTAATTAAATTCCAGACAAACCTTGACCGTCTATGCAGTTCTGTAGTAAAATAAACATTTGACATGCTTTCCACGTATAGAGACTAGCTTTAACTGGCATTATAATCCGTTTAAGTAAAACACTTTCCCCTGTGAAGGTCGCTCTGTGCTTTGAATGTTACGCTTGCGCCGGCGCAACTGTCGGCTATGAATAAACTATTGCTTACATTTTACATCATGAGATGAGCATCGTTATAGGTAAGTATTCTGTCTTCGGTTAGTTCATTATTTGTGTGACGTGGTCGCTTCCATTTTTTGTAATTTTTGTGTGTGATATTTAAGAATACGCGCTACCTTTGTCTGTGTTGCATTAGGCAGATCTACACGGCTGTTATTCGCGACATATCTGTCTACAGCTTTACTTGGCCGTATCCATGTAGGTACACAATATGGTCACATCAGCATAAGCATACGGTAAGCATCCTTCTTATAATGCACCTGCAAGCAAATTGATGTTACGGGCGAAGCAACGACTGGTTTGTGCTTTAATAAATGAGATAAAACCTTTTAATAACAGCGCAACCTAGACAGACCTACCTGTATCCTACGTAAATTAAATGAGAATGTATGGGCTCAATTCACGCTTATGAATAAATAGAAAGAAAAATATGACTTCTTCTCGTCCCTAAACTAGAATTTAAGTACTATCGAGGACACTCCCGCCTGATCACCACTAAGCAAATTTTTGCTTGCACTTACAACATAGAAACGCTCTCTAGCACCGCCCCGTTGACTTTGTATAGAAATAATGAATGAAAAGATACCGATCGGCCGAGCGCACTGACGACGCACGCCAAACGTTTGTTGACGCTTTCCTAATAGGCCTAAACTTTAAGGGGGTGTAGGTCGGCGCCTCCGCATGATTTAAGCGAAAAAAAATTTGACTGATCAGGCGGAAAAGATCACGACTGTACCTACCACATTAGCACATTTGTTGTTAAAATGACCATTAGCTTATCGAACATAGATACAGAATAGTGATAGTAGTAGTAGTTGAATAGTACTTAGATGCAGAATGATGCGTTTTCTATACGCCAGCAGTATTTCTCGTTCATTTTATCGCACTAGTGGACTATTTAATTATGGCTGGACACTTAGCCCAGGTTTCCATGTACCAGTGACCGAACGTGAAGGTTCTCATTAATTTGTTATTTGCGAGGTGCAGCCTTGTGGCTTTCGCTCTTAATTTATTAGTTTTGATAATACATCCATAATTGATTAATTAATTAAAACTCACCGGTTTCTAAAAGGCCAATGCGGACAGAATGTAAAATTTGTGATTTGTCACCAGTTTGTCAGCAATATTTAGTGTAATCAGAACTGAAAATAATTGACAATATACGACAGTATAAACAAAATGCAAATCTATTTAGTCCGTCAGTTAGAGTATTGGAAATTAATGGACACGTATTTTTTGTTTTTGTAAATCAATGAATATTGACAAAGATAAAACGCATCAAAACTCGGGATTGGGGGCCCGTGACGTCAGAACTAGCTAAAAATTATAACAAGGCGTGACGTATTGAGAATTTTAAAAGCGTCGTATTGTCGTCATTTTTGTTTTACGTTACAAAAGAAAAAACACGGGTCAAATATTTTTTGATAATTGTGACGGACTAATTAGATTTTTTTGTCGTCTCGCCGATTTATATCAAGTAAATAGGGATTCCTATGCTTATCACACCGCTTTGAGTTTTATATTTCTCTCAGCATTAGGCTGTTTCAAAAAGGGAAGAAAACTGTACCAGACTATTCTTTTTCAAAAACAAGTCAGACTTTTTTTTTAAAGCACACTGTTCAACTAAAAAAAACATTTAAACACAAATCGTGCGTAAAACATTTCTAACCAGTATTACTTATTACCAATATTACTCCGCCAATATTACTTTCAGATATATTTAAGTGACTCGCCTTGTAACGTTTTCAAGGATAAGTTGTTAAAATTAGTACGGCGACACTAAACGGTCTACAAATTTAACACTAGTTCATATAATTTGTAATCATTATGAATTACCACAAAACAACAACGTCATCACACTTGTAATCCCCGAAGGGTTTCGTAGAGGTGTACCTCATCCCATGATCTGTCCACGAAGTAGACACAATAGTTAAACAATGGCGTCTCGACCAAACTGGTCATTCGACAGATCATGATATATGGTACACCCACATTTTGCCACTTATATTTAAGGCGACTATAGGAGCTAAACGCGAGTTTTATAATGCAAAAAAGCATATGATTCACTCCAATAAACAAAACCAGAAAAATATATGATATTCTTCAGGATATGGATATATAATATGCTAGTATGATAGTGTTTTGAAAACATAATACAACTAATTTTACTCTATAAAAAAAAGTAAAAACCATACTAAAATATTTTTTTGGCAAATAATTTTTCAAGCATCATATTAGCATGATAGTGTTTTATTTTTTTAGTCCAATGAATGGATTTTTTGTAAATCGCAAAAAAACACTCATTTCGCACTATTCGGCCCGCAGTGACTGACGTAACAACCACTTTGTAGTGCAAGCTGATTAGAACTTTATTCTAACAGCATTTCAAACGAAGTTTGAACCACCACAAATATGGTTGCTAATTTAGCTCCTGTAGTCGCCATACGGCCTATGTAGGTATATCATAGAGGGGTGCCTCCTGCCATTAACCGGGCACAAAAATCGTCGGTAACCTAAAGTACTTCTGAACTACAATGTAATAGTACATTATGATATAAGTGCGGTAAGTTGAAAATTACAGCCGAGGTGATATTGCTAGCCCGAGCCGCAGGCGAGGGCGATAAAAAAGCAAAGGCTGTAATTATCAAAGCGCACGTATGTCATACGGCGTTTAATAACATATTTGCGAGGAAATAAATAAAACAAATAAAAACAATACAGCGAAAAGAAAAAGCGCGCGGAATAATTTCTACTTGTTCACAAATTAGCGAGGTGCGCGTGCATCAGCGCTTTTTTTTAAGGCAAAGACACAAAAAAGAGCCAGTATTACGAATAAAGTAAATTAATATTTTTGTGTTTTTGTTACAGATAAATGGTTGTAATTTATTGTCATAATTAAATAAATTAAAGAATTAAATGTTTATTTATTATATTTCATCTCCCAAAGTTAAGTTTATTCATAAAATGTTGACCACTTTCCTGACATAAAAACTCTTTGCTAAGATTTAAAAAAGTATAAACCGTGCATTTTACCACAGATAATATAATACTTCGTATTTTACTTTACAGCACAAGTACGTAATGAGATACATTACTATATTGAAATTGGTGAAATAAGAGACCCTTTACGAGCAAATGTATTATAAAATAGTTTACATGTGTTACGAAGAGGCTACGTCAGACACACACACATTTCACAGATGATGGATGGCCGAAGTCCGCCACAAGCCGACTAACCAGACCGCAAAAGCTAACATATTTGCACAGTTGAGGGAGACTGAATCGTTAGAATCACTGGAGGCAAATTTCTGGTTGGCATAAGGACTTACGATCCATTGTACTGGCCGTCGTGACAATGTAACAGATGGAATGGACACGAACTATTTTCGCACCTGACCAGGTGTTAGTACCTTCCACACTAAGTACTTGGAACTGGGAAAAAATTCAGTTTCTTAAACCAGAACTATCCTTGGAGGTACAGTCACTAAAAGAGTTAGGTATGCAGGCTAGCAATCTTCTTACTACTATTATAAATGCGAAAGTTTGTGAGGATTGATTTTTGTTATTCTTTCACGCAAAAACTACTGAACGGATTTGGATGAAATGGCAAACAGATTGATTATAACCCTTCCTTTCGCATTTATAATAGTATTAAGAAGATTGCTAGCCTAACCTAACTCTTTTGTTGACTTTACGTACAGGGTGGAGATGGCAATACGACGATAAATTAAACTGCGTATACCTCATGACAAGTCATAGGTCATGATGTTCCCAGTCTGCAATAGTCTGCATACAAAAATTAAACAGTAAGTAATATCCAGTAGTATAGTCATAGGATATTATTTTTCATTTTTAACGTTTTCTACATGACAGCTGGCACCGACAGGTTATCAAACCCCGCATCATCAGTATAATCATTAAAACATATGTTGCACACTTGCTACTTCAAAAACTTTCGCCAAATTCGTTCCTTAAAATTTCTGATGCGAATTAATGCTAAAAATACCCAAGGTTAGTAAACCAATATTTATCAATGGTGTTCTGTTTCGTTATCAGTTTTATGCTATTTAGTTGAGTTTTTGTTTTGTTTTATTTTGATCATTTATTTTGTGGTTTAAAAATATGTTATGAACTAATATTAGGTACTTTAGGTAGTGTTTTCATTTATTGTTGTACGGTCGTCTCCCAGTCTCCGCCTTGTTTAAGGACGCGTTTGCAAAATTGATAGGTACAGAATCGAACTACTACATTATAAAATGTAGTAGTTCGATTCTGTACCTATCAATAAATATGTTAATAATAGCACAAAAAATGTACCTAAACTCAACCCTGTATCGTCAATTTTAGGGAAAATGGCAACGACAGATCGATTTTACATTATAAAAAACTAAAATTTTCAATGATCAAGTTCCTATTATTTGAAGATGAAGAACCAATCTATACGAGGTAGTTATTAGTTATATTGGATTTTGTTTGGTTATGCCATAAAATTGTACCGAAAAACTGCATAATTTTACCTGATATGCAAACGCGCCCTTAAGGAATTTTCGCAGCAGCATATTTGAACTATTTAGCTACGCAACGTAAAATAATTAACGAATTACCAATGCCAAATTATTATTATTAAACTTGACACCTAAAAACAAAAGACTGAAAATCAACGTATTTAACAATTTTCCATACAAAAACGCAATTCGCTAATTAAATTTTACGTTTTTCCCACAATCAGATGATAGATAAAATGGCGCCATAAGAAATATAACCGCAAGGGAACCATTCAAAGAGTAATGGCGGCTAAAGTGGATGGTGGTCATCTAATAACATCGTTCACAGTAGTTTTACGGTCGGATGCCATTATGACCGAAGCCAAGGTCGCATTTCGGTTAACCATCAAAATAATTGATTTTCTGTATCGCAAACATCGTGTTTTTTTGTGTTTTTTCGTGGATTGTATTCAAAAGATACTTTTTAGTGTTAGCAACTTTTTTTGTGTGATGATTACCTAATCAAATCAAATCAAATAATTATTTATTGTGAACAACAAGGATAATCCTAATGATAATCGTTATAGTACAAAAAAAAATGCTAAAAATATTTACAAAAGTTTTTATTTTCAATTAGAAACAATAGTTAATAATTGACAGAGCCTTTTGTAGTAATAACATGTTGAAGCAGTCTCAGTTAGATAAGTCAACGAACTATGGAAAATTAAAATGGCGACACCATTTTTTGTTGTTTATTATAGTGATCATGAAGACCTCGTGTTCCCATTTTTTTTTCAAGTTGTCTAATGAGTATGACGTCTCAAAACGTCTTTAACAATGTTATAAATCATCACGAAGTACGTACTTAAAAAAAACTAACGATGTTTGATGTCTTCAATAAACAATATTACGATAACCGTCCTCATGACACATTTTCATTATTCATGGGCCGTTCGCGTGTCCTTTGATAGTCGATAAAAAGCCCCAACTAATACTGGCCACTTACGTAGTTAGAGCCCTACAAATTAGACCTCGCTTTTATAATTCAGACATGAACCAAGGCCAAAAACGTAGGTCACAGTCATTCTTTATTCGAATTTACGTCATGGCTGTAAGTCCAAGCATCGATCGTTTGAGACAAAACACGTAATTGAGAAGTTTCTTCAGACAATTTCAAGGAAATAATATCATATAAATATCAATGACTTTATTATGACAAGTTTATTCTCATGAGACAATAATTTTACATGCTTGTGAGATTGTACCCGCTTAATGAACGTGGAAATGTTAATTGAGATATGATCGATGTCATGATCTGAAATTAATAAAAAAATAAACATTAAATTGAAACAGATGTCTCCTAAGATTTTCACTCTGTCGCTGTCCATTTTCAACTCTTATTAGGATTCTAATTTTAGTTTGCAGAAAAACAAAAGTATAACGATTACAAAATACATATTCTCGTTACAACTAACCAACAATTATAAAATCATGTTGCAATTTAATCACGTCAAATATCACGAAGAGTAAAGATAAAATCAATATAACTCTCATCTCTGCTATAAAATACTAATTAGTCTTAGCCAATAAGACGGCTAACATCTTATAGCCGCCACAAAGGCGCCTCATAACTAGACTGGACACGTAGTTCAGATAAATCGTCGTTCTTCGGTCCGTCTAGGCACTGCAGCCTAGGCTCGCATGTCCAGCATCGGGAATAGATAAAATGTATGGATTAATCTATCCCAAGTCGGTAGATATCGATCTAAATAATGAGGATCGTGAACAGATAAAGACTAATCAGAACTTGGCTTGCTAATTAAAGATTAAAATGCTTGCAAGGCGCCATTACCTACCGTCGCCCAATTAGCGAAGATGAAACTTTATTATATAGACTTGAGTATTCGCCAAGTTTTATGCAGTTCTGCATATAAAATGCACATTTTATTTTGGCCACTTTTACGGAGAGCAGTGCCGGATTAAACCAGTAGCAAATCCTACGGGCCCCGCGCATACGGTGGCTTCGCGTATTCACACACACCCACCGCCGTTAGGGGTTCATCATCATTCTCTTGCCCTTATCCCCGAAATCTCGGATAACTACAGAGGAACCAACCTATCCCACGCGAAATTCCACAATTTTTGAGCTCACTTCGCTCGCTAATACATCCTATACAAGGTACTCGATTCGGGTTTTGATACGCGGGGCCCCGCGCAAAATCTCGAACAACTATAGAGAAACCAACCTATCCCAGGTGAAATACTACAATTTTCGACCTCGCTGCGCTCGCTAATACATCCTATACTTGGGTACTCAATTCCTGTTTGGTTTCGCAGTGCCCAGCGTAAAATCTTGGACAACTATAAAAAAACAACCTATCCTACGCGAAATACTACGGTTTTTGAGCTCGCTACGCTCGCTAGTACATCCTATACTTAGGTACTCAATTCAATATAAGTTGACAGATTTACTACAATTCTAATTTTTATAAATGAACAAAAAGAAAGTAATCCATCCGAGGAAGGTTGTAAAAACCAACATAGTTGAGAAAAGGCTAAGATGAGATAATAATCTACTAAAAGAAATTTTATCAAGCGAAGACTTGTAAAAAAAAATTGTGAAAACGCAACACCCTTTTCATGTTTGGGGGCTTTATAAAGGTGTGATCGTCAGGCTTCAGGTTTCAAATTAAACAGTCTTCTTATTTGACGTTGAACCTTTATAATGTTTTTTTGAATGTGATCATGACGACCGATGACGATCTGGAATATATCGACATGTTAAGATTAGATTGAAATTCCTTTTGATCTGAGTTTTATGGAAGAAAATTACAACCATTTCCCGCGGCGCGGCGTGCGCAATCAGTCTCGTTCATTTCCTGCACCAATCTTCGGTAAACATTTTTGTAATAGGTACTCAAACGAAGTTGTGAATGTGGTTGACGAAATGAGAACACACAAATTTTAAATTGATGTTTTGTTTTGTTCCAGATTGTGGCGCGGCAGCCCCGTGGCGCCCGGCCACACACCAGTGCTGATGACACAATAAATTGTGATGCTGACACGAACAGAAGCCTATAGGAACCTACGTCCTAGAGGACGAAGAAGGACGTTGTAGCTATACCTATACCTTATACTTAACACTAGTTCTAATAACCCTCCTTTTGGGCTTCGCCCCAGTCGGATAAAAATGCAAGTGCCTAATTTTATAATAATGTTGGGTAATCGCCGTAACTTAATATTTAGAGTGAGCATCGTGTTTAACATCGCCGTTTTTTTATACGCGGCGGTGCATTACTCCGGGAACAGCGCCCAGGGGGTGGAGTGGGTGCCCATCACCGGGGATGGCGCCGAGAGGGTCGCAGAGTTCAGGTATCTTAAAGAAGATGTGCGGAACGATACCTCGATCAAACTACTAGAACCTAGTGCGCGCATTTTTGCGGAATTCACTTCCCAAAAGGTGATTCCGTCGACGATGTCCACAGTTAAAAAGACTGTATCTAGTACCGCGTCAGACGTAGAAAAGAAAATAAGTGCAGTGCCATCTGAAGCTAACACAGTAAATGAGACTCTCGAAGCGTACGATGACAGCGTTTTGTCTAATTCCACGCTGCAGCAGCTGCGGCTGCTGCTTGGGTGCAACGATAAAGACTTTTTTCCCGAGACGATGCAACACGGCGAGTATTGGGTGCTGAAGAACTACGTGCGAGCTAACCATGGTGCTATTACATGTCATGAGACCATCACGTACACCACTCACGGCGGCTTCGAATTCCTCGACAACCTGGTTCCTCTAATAGAACGGTAAGTACCTACCTAAGTTTGTTTAATTATTAATTCCAAGATTACGATTCAGTTGAAATTGTGACGTCTCGTTTTGCGTCGGCGTTTCATCACAGTTCTGAGACTCACTCACGACTTCTTTGGCAACAGTCCTCGTCTGAGCATTGATGTCAGCGTCGTTTGGTGTCATTAAACAGTGC
Organism: Xestia rhomboidea; assembly: GCA_963853795.1. NCBI lineage: Eukaryota > Metazoa > Arthropoda > Insecta > Lepidoptera > Noctuidae > Xestia > Xestia rhomboidea. Next base: position 14,914,322 of record OY970758.1, on the reverse strand, counting down.
CCGAATTAAATTAGTACAACAATACTCCGTGCGTATTTTGTTTGCCGGTGCATTGACCAGCCTGCTATTGGGACTAGCTTTATGTTTGTATTTAGAAGGTTGAATATTTACCACAACAACAACAACAACTTACAACAACAACAACTACACAACAACAGCAACAGCAATACAACAACAACAACAACACACAACAACTTACAACTTACTACACTATCCGTTGCATAAGTTAAAGTCATGTCGATTGCTTTTGTTATCTTTTCATCTTTAAATATTTCAAGATTCTTCGGTCATAATAGCGCACTGCGCAACAGCGCAACAGGTTCTTCAACTTCTCACTACTTCACATCACATTGCACTCCATGTGCAGACGTAATAGATAAAATAACATTTTGTATATTATAGTCATTATTATTTGATACACACGATATTGCAGGGATCTTGTTCTCTTTGTGTATGTTTTTTTCTTAATAGGTGACTAGGAGTAGTAAATAGCTTTTTATATATAGGCATGCAATAATGTTTCCAAAGTCAACATCTCAATGAACTGTGTTAAAGCTCTTTCTCACGGTTTTAATAGAATGGACTTTAATGTCAGTAATGTGTACTGTTTTATAGATGTAGTTCATGTTAGACTAACAGACAAAAAACGACACGCCAATATCACGTCTATGATGAAGATATTAGCGTGGAAAATGGCATTTACAACAGCAGCTATTACTCGGCAAGAAGCCTAAAATAAAACAAAAAGTTTTATGCTTTATGTTATGCAGATTACTAGGTTTTTATGTCTTGCCTTGTCTTGTCTCGCAGTCTTGCACTACATTATTATTTTCTTGATAAACAATAAACTCTGAAACCATGGATTATCACAGATTAAAATAATGACGATTCACGTTCATGAAGTTCGCAGAAACGGAGGCATTATGGTGTCATAAACCAACCATAAAACTAGTACTAAAGAGTAAAGACTAGACTTACGGCCAGCGCCAAGGAACCCCGCGAAATTCGAATTATCGTAGGTTTTTTTGCAATTTGCAGGTCAGTTTCAGGCTGTATGTTAAACAAAATATGATTCGAAACCGTAACACGTATACAGGGTGTTAAAGTAGTCGCGTGCCATAGCTTAGGGGTGAGCTCAGTGTCGATAAAGGAACCCGTAAAAAATTAAAAAAATAATAAAATAAAATATTTCCTAAAAAAATTAAAAAAACAAAAAAAATATTGCAAGATCAACCTAATTTAGTAGCTTTTAATATATATTTTTTTTATTTTTTTATTTTTTTTTTCGGGTTCCTTTATCGATTCTGAACCCACCCCTAAGCTATGGCACGCAACTACTTTAAAACCCTGTGTATGTAGTTACAAAATTATAATCATTAAAATCATCAATACAACCCTCAAAGTTTATTTAATCCCATTTGATGATTTAATCCAATGGGATTAAATGAACTTTACAGGTATATTTATTTCGGTCGCCAATCTTAATTTAATCAACATACAACCCAACACTGAGCTCGTAATTGCAAAAGAAAAAAAAGAAAATACTAATGAATTTTGCGAGCTACCTTGGCGCTTTCAGTCTAAACTTAAATCTACACAAACATGTGCAGGAAATTGGCCGAATATAAGAAAGGCCAATCAAACCTGCACTGGACATTAGTTTGATATTCTATTATTGTTGTTTTGTATTAATGAATTAGGGACTCCCAGAGATTCCTCACGTTTTTGTGTATCTCCTATCATAGCATACAAAATGGCATCTACTCGTACAGAGCTAAAGGTAATCATGTTTGCGAAATACATATAATTATACAAATAGGCTGTACTGTATTTCATGGGGCATCCATGAAATACTATTTGCCCAATTTAGTTATTTGAAACTCATTATTGCTGACCATTTTGTAATATACATTATGCATATGAAATACACAATCAAATAAGTTGATCAAAAGCCTTTCATAATGCTCTATAATTATCTAGTTCTGATGCAATAATTTTGAACGAATGCTTTGTTCGTAGGTAGGTACCATTTGAATGCATTATTGAGTTGTAATCTTTTGATGTCAAAAGTGAAAGTAGAACACCTATTTATGGTGCCAAGATACAAGTTCTATTTTCTAAGTTGGAAACAAATGAAGATAAGTGCTTGAAACACAGACATTCGAAAAAACAAAAGTTGAATTTGAATACAAAGGAATCGAGTATTAAAATTGATGTCGTGTCTAATACAAATTAGTTGTCGTGCTCAAACGGACGCAATAATGTCGATATGATGTCATCATTACTTTTTTGACAGCCGTGTGCTTATTGTATATATTTTGTATTAATCGCATAAATATGGAGTACGTGCGCTCTGTTCAGGGGCTGCCCTTTCCACAATAACATATTTTATTTGAATCTGATGCTGTATTTAAAAAACAAGAGACTCAAAATATACAAAACCTACGCCCGGTTTCTCGAAGGCAACACGAAAGCTATCGGACGAGTTGATGTAGTTTGTACATTATGAGATACATAATACAACTATAGCTGTGACAGCCCTGGTGCCTGGCGTCTATCGTCATCGTCAGCCCCACACGAAGCTGCGTCGACGACACAATGGACTATACGACGAAACTATTCCAACAGTTTTATAGTTATACCTACTCCTCCAAATATTTATCTAGGTATGCATTTTTAAAAAGTAGCTAGCTTTTACCATTATCGATTTTGTCCGTATGACAGGACACACCAATCAATTGACAAACTTTTTTATGAGCTGTCAAAACGCGATTCATTAGCATTTATCAACTCAATTACTCAATTATTTAAAGCAACTGAAAATCCATAATTGTCACAGACTGTGTTTTCAGGCCTTTTTTTTTTCGGATGGGAAATCATCAAATGTCAGACTTTTACTTACTAAAACCCATCCATGTTCCTTCATCGCCCTTTGTGTTCCGAGGCCACGGTATCTCTTTCGAATAGTCCCGCAGCCCCGGCAGTGTTTTCAGGCCTTAAATAAAATGCTTATTTAAAGAATTTGTTTCTTGGAATTATTGTTTAGTGGTGTCTACTACCCTATTGATTATTTGATATGATTGTTTCGTTCTCATCAATATACTAAACCTTAGATAAATGCATCGAATCGATACAACTGAACTAATTAGAAATACAAAATTCTCCCATGAAATTCTGATTAATCTTCAATGCCGATGTTATTAGCGACTAATTGGGCTTTGCACCAACATTTAACAATAAATAATTTAATAGGCGAGACGACAAAAAAATCTAATTAGTCCGTCAGTTAGATTATCAAAACATATTTGTTTTTTCTTTTGTTACGTAAACCAAAATTGACGAAGATATGACGCTTTTAGACCCGATTTCACCAAACTATTCTTAATTAGCCATTAACAAATGTTCTGTTAAAATTGACGTAGACGTCAAAAAATTTTACGTTTTATGGAAGGATCTTAACAAGGCGTTACTAAATCAAACATCTAGTTGATATTATCTATGATCGAGTGAACAAAAACGACCGGTCTGACTTTTCATTCAATCTCGTTTTTATGCAACCAAATCAAAATGTCATGGCGTCTAAGCAAAACGTTCTATAAACAGTGTTATTCTATATTAGTCGTTTAAAACGTCAAAATGTTTTGAAATGATTTGCCAGTGCCTTTGGAAAGCGTGCTATGTTATAAAATTGTAGTTGTTCTTTTCTTAGTTCTTCTTCTGAGATAGGAAATTTTATAAACTGGCGTCCGAGAGACGCTATAGCCGCAGTAACTCTGTGTATAATTCTGTGAGAAGTGGACTTGCTCATTCCACAGTAATCACCCATAGTTATTTGTTGTGAACCAGTGGCATAATACCTCAAAGTTAAAAGAAGTTGGTTTATTGGCGAAATCGACATGTTTCTGTAAGCAAACAAACAGGCATTTTTTTATTACAATTCACATACCTAATAAGGCAATGTTATGGAAGGTAGATACTAACCGATTTGATAGATATTCAAGTTTATCTTCAATCATTTGCAAAACCTCCATACAAGATTCTTTTGATAAACGAAACCTTGTCCTGAAATCTACATCGTCATATTCTTCAAAATAGTCACGTCGATCTTTGTATGTTTTAGGACGTCGAACATTATTATCTAAAAGTTGTAAATTTTCTAAAATATCATCATTTTCGTGTTCAAAAATAAAATTATACGCCGCTTCCATTTTATTTGACCAACTGACAACCAATTGACAGCCGTTAAAAGCATTAACGGACCTTTGGAGCAGTGATTAAGTTTAATGCCTTGTTAAGAGGATTAATCATTCGTTAGTACTTGGTGAAACACTCACTACGCTTAACGGGCCGTTGTTTATTTAATGGGACGTTAAAACTAACTAACATAGTATGGTGAAACTAGCTCTTAAAATTCTCAATACGTCACGCCTAGGTATAATTTTTAGCTAGTTCTAACGTCATGAGCCCCCACTCCCGAGTTTTGATGCGTTTTATCTTTTGTCAATATTCATTGATTTACAAAAACAAAAAATACGTGTCCATTAATTTTCAATACTCTAACTGACGGACTAAATAGATTTGCAAGTTTTTGATACTGTCGTCATGCCTATTAATTAAGTAGCACAGAACATCATGCTTGGTTTTTCCGAAGCATTAGGCAGAAGTGAACCTGTAGTTGATACACAGTCTACATTGGGCAAGTTATGTTTAGTCTCATGACTGTGAGGGCGAGCCCTAATCATAGAATAAATTCCTAATGGAAAAACCTAATAACACTTGCCTGACCAGAAAATCGAACCCAGGACCAGAAGCTCAGAAGTAACGCTTACTTACCAGATCAACGAGACAGCCAAGTAGCACAATTGTTAATGTAAAAACTGTCATATTCTTGGTAGCAAACTGTCCTCTTATAAACCCGTGAAAAAAAAAGAATTTTAACTTACCTCTCGGATTAATGTTCAAAACATACTGGCATACGTTTTTAGACAGCATCAATTTAAACACAAATTAATTTCAAATTACCCACTTAAATAAACTAAACGTCTCTTGAAACCTACCCTCATCAAAACATCTCATAAATAACACTAAGTTTGTTTACAAGCTTCCTTTATGCACTTGGGCCACTTTTTCTGCCGCTGAGTGTATTTTGATGTGGAGCAAATCTAACAAGGTAAAATTTCTGTGACTGGTTATAAAAGGAAAATTCGTTTTGTTGATAAAGCTTGAAGCGTAGCGAAGTAACTGGTATGAAAACTGTATTAATAATTGAAATTTGCAAGGGCAAGTCAAATCAATCAATCATGGCTTTTACGAGTTATGTTGTATGAGAATTTTTAAATAATAATAAACTAGGTGTTGTCCGCGGCTTCGTTCGCGTGGAAATTATGATGAGTACTTACGTGTTAGAAAAAAAAAGAAAGTTGCACATATGCTACTATTCCAGACTAGAATCAATCTCTGTGTCAAATTTTATCCAAATCCGTCCATTCTGGGTGATTGAGTAACAAACATCCGTAACCACCCAAACTTTTGCATTTATAAAGTAAGTAAGACTTTCTTTATTCATTTTTCTTACGTAATTATTACATGTTTAAATATTTTTAATAAAAAAATATAATAAAAAATAGTAGCCTACCAGCGCTGGGAACAGGGTCCGAGCTGGTCAGGGCTCTTGATAGAGGAACCTCCTAACACCCTAACAATTATATGCGTCGTGTCCAGAAGGACTGCTGAATTAAGCCCTTGATGCAGCTGCCAAGTCCTCAGATGTTGGTCGAGGCTATTGGCTACCATTGGCCGACACGACTATCGGCACAAATGACTAAGATGCAAGTTAAGTATGGCTAGCGAAGTGTCCACCACCACACGACTTCTTGAAGCCCCAAGAACACCTGGCTCTCGGCAGTGAACTACAGTGGCCTATTTGTAAAGCTCTGTATCGATTGCGTTCCTACCCAAGTACGCCGCAGCAAACATAATCTGGCAAAATGGGGAATTATTGGTTCTTCCAACACCGAGTGCGAGTGCGGCGCTCCGGACTAAACAATGCCCCACCTGCTGGAGTGTCTCAGGTATCCGTTTACCTGCACTCTTGACGACCTGTATAGCGCCTCTACGGCTGCAATAAACGTGGGTCTAATGGGCCCAAACCGTGTAATGGGGACTATCGTTTTTGAGCTCACCAGATGGCGCCACTGTCGACTAAGGTCCTGTCAATAAAGTACCAATAACTTCATAAAAAGTTTATTTTATCACGTATAATAACATAGTGTAAACTTCAGATACTTATTTACAATATTCTCCCTAAAATTAGCAAGCATGAAACATTTAAACATCATTCTACCTCAAAATACTAACAAATAAGATCTTAAGTTGCTACTTAAAATATTCAAGTCATAGTAAATCAGAAATGGCTCAATCTAGACCACAATCGTGAGTATTAGTAAAAATGCGTGATAAAAAAGCACGCAACGCGCGAACACTGTATGACATCTGACATTTCGGAAGACCCTACTCTACACGAACGCCTCTAGCGGTGAATTCGTGCGTGATTGGAACCCCCATTGCAAGGAACATCGATACGATAAGGTGAAGACCAAAATTATCGAACATTTGTGCAGGAGATTTTTTCGCGAACATTTTGCACAGCACAAAATATACAGTGAGTTGACATTTTGTATGAATCAAAGTAAATGTTCAAAAAAATGTATTATTAACAAAAACATTTTATCAGATTACAAATAATAATTTATCATAAACAAAATTAATGCTATTGAATTGCTCCTCATTTAACATTTAAAAGATTCTTCTTTTGTAATGAATTGACCTTTACAAATTAATTCATGAAAGATAAAATCCATTTCGTAATTGATATTGATGCCTCGTTAGTCAATTTGTAATTAGGTCACGTGAACACTTAGTACGGACTTTTTTTCATTCCATTATTTGCTGTTAAAAGTTTGAAAGCATTGATAAAATACCACTTTATTCATAGAAAAATCAAAGAAAGATTTCTGTGACGTTTTGTTTCTATCGGTTGGTAAACTTAACGTCAGACAGAGATAAGCAACCTACCGATACCTGTTGGTAAGTTATTGAAAATGGCCGTAAATCGGTTACCACGTAGGTATGGTATAAAAAAATCTATGAAAAATTTCCATGTGGGGTTTAGAATGACGTACCCCTTGTATAATTGTATATTTATAACACATTTGCTCGTAAAGGGTCTCTTATTTCACCAATTTCAATATCGTAATGTATCTCATTACGTACTTGTGCTGTAAAGTAAAATGCACGGTTTATACTTTTTTAAATCTTAGCAAAGAGTTTTTATGTCAGAAAAGTGGTCAACATTTTATGAATAAAATTAAGTTTGGGAGATAAAATATAATAAATAAACATTTAATTCTTTAATTTAATTAATTTTGACAATAAATTACAACCATTTATCTGTAACAAAAACACAAAAATATGATTTTACTTTATTAGTAATACTGGCTGCTTTTTGTGTCTTTGCCTTAAAAAAAAGCGCTGATTAGGGAGGCGCGCGCGCCTCGCTAATTTGTGAACAAGTAAAAATTATTCCGCGCGCTTCGCGCATATATTCTTTTCGCTGTATTATTTTTATTTGTTTTATTTATTTCCTCGCAAATATGTTATAAAACGTCGTATGACATACGTGCGCTTTGATAATTACAGCCTCTGCTGTTTTATCTAGCAATATCGCCTCGGCTGTAATTTTCAACTTACCGCACTTATATCATAATGTACTATTATAATAAAAAATATGTATACAAACTAGTTTCGATCTCAAACGGAACCGTAATAAGCTCAAAATTCACCAATTACTTTTTCGTCATCGTCTGTCACACAGTAGGTTGCAAAAAAAAACCTCTGTAACCCTAAGATAGCTGACCGTTCTGCCTTTGCTTTGTATTGCAAAACTGATCACAATCCCTTTTTTTTCGGATGGGAAATCATCAAATGACTCCTCCCGCTCTGGGCGGAGCGGGAGGGAGTGTCAGACTTCTACTGACTAAAACCCATCCATGTTCCTTCATCGCCCTTTGTATTCCGGCGCCACGGTATCTCTTTCGAACAGTCCCGCAGCCCCGGCAGTGATCACAATCCCTTAGTTTTAATTAGTTAAACGGGGCTATTTGGGATTTTGGGGCTATTTAATCCCATCAGCCAAAATCTTATTGGGTATTTTCATCAGTATTTTTCAGTAGTAGCCAATCAAAGTGTTTCTAGACATTGTAAAATAACTTCTACTATACACCAACTGACAGTTATCGATATTTTCGTTCGAAATTCTGGGTCATCACAAATAGCCCCCAAAACCCAAATAGCACCCGTTTTACGGTATCGAGCTGATTAAATAACAGCAATTGAAAGCACTTAGCACAAAATATTAAAACATAAATCTGGCTTAGTAGACATTAGACTTATTCTGACCTGCAATCGTTTCCTAAGTGCGCATATACAGGGTGTAAACAGACTCATTACGAAGCCGTAAACCAAGCATTCTGTACTTCAAACTAAGTAACTTTACGCAGAAATTATTGCTGGGAAACGACTTTTTTTTGGGATGAATAGTCATGTTTTGTGGTAGAACTCAATGTAACGCACTCAAACATTGTGCTAATGGATTGATTGAATATTTTGGGGTCGTGGAGGTGTCTAAAGTAAAAATCTTACATTAAAAACTTGTATTAAAAAAAAACTTGTCAAAAAGTTGGAACTTTGTCCCCTAATATCTCCGTAACTAGAAGGTTTCTAGAACAAAAAAATGATCGCAATGACGGGGAGAACAAGTGCCTTTCGGCTTCGTTAAGAGTCTTTTTACGCCCCTTAATTAGTAGGTACTTTAATAACTAAGTAGTTAATCTATGCATGATGATTAGGTACTAACGAATAGTATCAAAGAATGAGGTAATTCAGTTTCAAACTGGTTATTTTTTTCATTAGTAAGTATGAACTATGTAGTGGTTTACACTCTACAGACCTTGAGCTTTTTTATTGAAAAAAATCCTTATAAAAAGTCCATCTACTATTTCCAGAATAGCTACCTACTTAAAGAAGCTTGGAGTAAGGTTTGAAGTAAAACAAATATCAGCATCATCATCATCATATTCTCCTGCCCATATCTCAATTATTTATTTGGGGTCGGCGCAACATGTCTACAAAATAATAGGACAAAACATTTTGTAAGCAATTTATTGAAAGTTATCTAACCAGCTATAGGTATACTAAACTAGTTAATGATAAATTAATCGTACTGTACCTACCAAAATAAGAACTATTTTGACATGCATACTATAAATTCTCAGCTACGTACAAGTACGCAAGAATACGTTTACAATATTTATAAAGCCATTAAATACGAAAGTGGGTATTGTCAACGTGCTCGGTCCATAACCGGCGCTGTCCCCGAGCGAGGACAGAGGGCAAGCTATCATTACCATCTAGTGACCATGTCATTGCCACTCCGGTCATATTCCTGACCTACGTATGGCCGTTAATTACTCTGTCCACAGATAATATAATACTTCGCTCTGTCTAATGGCATGCAAAATGTCGTTTGACGTTTGTTTGAAGTTTGACGTTGCCTCGCCAAGTAATTTCCTTGCGCAGTCAATTTAGTTCCTGCAACTCGGTAATAGGTATAAAGTTGCAAGAAATGTTAAATGGATGATCATTAATTTACTGCACCGCTGTTGCTAGGTACCTACGTAAAGTTTAAAGGTTATCAAACATGCAACTTTACCGTTTTAAAAGAAAAATGTGGAAAAGTTTGGTTTTCGAATGTTATTCTAAGTTAGGGAGGTACGCTTTTAAACTGTAAGCTCTTTCAAGGCAAAATTAATGGTTTTTGCACTTTTAGTTTCTGCGAAAACCTTGCGACAGTTAGCGTTCAATAAAATATAATTATCACTTCTTACTCGGAAATGAGATGTATTTGGACTGGACCGCAAGACGGCCTTTAACAACTGTTATCAAGGTTGTGCCCGTCAATCGTTCACGCATAGAGCTCTGGAGCCAACTGTTGTGCAAGAGATAAGTGCGTATCGGCGGATACGGCGAGTCGGCGATACTGCGCCGGCCGTAGTGCTGGTAGATTGAGGATTTTTTTCCCTTTTTTGGGGTAAAAACCGCTTAAGGGGAAATCTTGGTTTAATTAAATCTTTGGAAAGAAATTGGAGACAATATCCCTAAATATCCGAATGTAAAACTTAGGTAAATAAGAGATACATCTATTACATACACAGACACAATTCGATGGACAGCCAGCGCAGGCAGATAAAAGATGGTGTGGTGTGCCTGCCATGTGCACTGGGAGTGTGCGTGTGACCAGTTCATTTTGAGAACAAACATAGTACTTAAGTAGTTTTTATATTCCCATTTGATTGAACATTTAATGGTGCAAAAAAGTTGCAAAATGTATTAATTTGGGGAAAATTCAGGTAAGTACTCGATCTAGCAGCCCTGGCTGGCGCATGCGTCCGCGCAGACATACGCCGCGTCCACTCGCCGCTCGCCGCGAACATGCGCAGTGCGCACACGTGGCCCAGTTTCGGTGCTCGTAGCTCGCACACCACCGGATTTACGGATGAATACGCATGAATACGCACTTTCATATTTATAAATGAATGCTTATTAATTATGCGTTTGTTTCGAATTCGATCAATATGTTACTGAAGTTATGCACGCTTTTACTTAAAATTTTGTTTGAAAACAATGATGTAACTGGCACATTTAGAGAGAGAATTTACCAGAACGCGTGTCAGTGTGAATTTTAATATTCGAAACTGTATTCTTAATTTAAGAGGTAGATGGATACCAAAGTGATGATCAAATGTCATCAAGCGATGGCAATGGTTTGCTCTATTTACTAACTCGATCTTTACCTAATTGAAACGAGTGAGTTCATCTATCTAAATATTTTCTTCACTAACTCGGATGACCCCGAAATCGTTAATAAAAAGTACGTTTGCCGAGTGTTCTTAATTAATTCATCGATCAAATTCGCAGATGAGAACAGTGAAGCGTCACGCAGACTCTGAACATCTGAGTTGTCGAATACTTATGTTAATACGATACGGAACCGGTTCACGCACATCTCTAGTTTCCACGACGAAAAGTGAAAATGCGCGCATCGAGGTGTGTTGTGTTGACATCGAGTAAAGTAAAGTAAACAATATGTGGGTAGTCTCCAGCGCATCCCATAATACTCCGCCGATACCAGACGCTTCTCTTGAGTGATCTCTGATTGAATTAATTTTTCACACTTGGTTAATTTTTTTTTCATACGTCTCTTAAAAAAAATTAAAACCGTTACATTTAGGATCAATGTCTGTGTTAACTACTCTCACGCACTATTTCTATAAATATAATGGCCAGCACTGTTCATCAGGTTTTTGAAAGGTCAATCATTTATTGACAAGCAGTTAAACATTTATGTTAACTGCCGTGATTGCTGACTGAATCCACCCATTCGTCTCTATCCCTTCAACTCTATCCCTTCTGGATTGTTTCTATAGAGGCTTATCCAATAGTATCTACTTGATATTTTCTGGGATAAATGAAAGTTGTAATGTGCCATCCTCCCCTTTACTATCGGCCACGCTGTTTAAAGGGGAGGATGGCACAGATCAACTTTTATTTATCCCAGAAAATATTAATTAAAATAGTTACGAGTTGGCACACTTTTTCACTTGTTTCGCACGTCTTTTGTTTAGTTGTTAAATTGGGAAAGTAACGAGATGGGCCGGAGCCGGATAAGCCTCTATCTATAGAAACAATCCACTATCTCAGACACCATCAACACCAAACCAGCCTCTAAAATGGCCATGATATCTTCTTCCGCATTGCATTTCTCCATTCAGCCCACATGTCATGACTAAACCAAATTATGTGTATCGTCTCCAAAACTATCCGAAGTGGATCTAACTGTACGTGTACACACACGCGAAATTGAACAATGTAGATTTGTCGAACTATAGACTAGATTGTAACAGGCTTTTGGCAACATGCCTCGTGATGACGTACCATGCGTAAAATATTCGTAGACCGTCTACTACGTTGGTTCATTCAAAATTGTGTGAGAACATGATTCGTTTTTATATCGAGCATGTTTCTGCTGTACCATTTACACAAATGTTATCGTTATCTACAGCTATACTACATATTATTTATATGAAGTTCCTCTCAAAGCGTTTATGTCACAAACATAATAATTTAATTTAATGTTTTGTTTAGACACTTAAATAAATTATTTTTGCGATAGTATTATCGTGTAGGTGTGTATATATATTTTATCATTATGCCTAAAACATAGCAAGGTCAAATGGTCGCAAGTACATCTGCTAAGCAAGTCCTGGATGCGATTCCCGGGTCGGGCAAAGTGTTATTGGGTTTTTCCACCAGGAAATTCTCAGTAGCCGCCCGGAATTCGGATTTGTGCCCAGTTGATGGCAATAGGCTCGTTACATAACTGGGCGAAATGTGGGTCTATTATCAAGGGTGTAAAGAGACCCTTCACGAAGCCGAGAGATACTTGTTCTACTATGTATTTTTTGTTCTGGACCATTACTTCTAGTTACAGAGATTTTGGGGGTCAAAGTTCCAACTTTTTTTAAAATTCATGTTCTAAATGTTATATACAACTCCACTTTGTGCGTTGCATTGAGTCCTACCGTAAAACGTGAATTTCCACCTCTAAAACCGGCCAATTGCGTGTCGGGCCACGTGCAGTGTAGGGTTCCGTAGTAGCCCGTCACTTTAAAGGTCGTCACTTTCAAGTGGTCGTCACTATAAAGGATTTATTTTAAGGATTATCCAACACCCAAGTTCAACGACTATTACTGCTAAACTAATAAAGTTATCTTAACCGCTATAATTTTCCTTTTAAGTTCATGAAATGCACTGTCATCGTGAATTTTCCCAGATTTTCCAAGCCAGCAGTTTAGCTTTTAAAGGGGGGGGACACCCTACTGAAACAAAAATTTGCATTTTAAAGTTTAATATTTCGTAAATGGAGCATTGAATCGAAAATTATTATTAGCAACCCTTATGTCATTTTAAAAGACCTATTCAACGATACCCCAAACGAAGGGGTAGACGACGAAAAAAAAAAACATCCCGACTTCACATGTAGGGGAGCTACCCTAAAAAAAATATTTTCCAAAATTTAATTTTACCATTTTGTCAGCGTAATTGATATACACACCCCTACAAAACAGCACGGCTTTCTAGTACTAACGATCTCGGACTGACGGACAGACAGACGAACATGACGAAACTATAAGGGTTCCTTGTCAGGACTACGGAACCCTAAAAAAGAAGTCATTTTCCATCAATATGTTTTGCATAGATTTACTTAGATTGATGTACAGGATCTTGGTTGAAAGCTTTTACACCCTGTATAACCTACACCTTCGTCTAATCCATCGGGGAATGTGCATTGTTTACATAACATAGCATTTTTATCACGAATTATTTTAGAAAAGTGTGTTTCAACCTTGAGCGGCTTTTAGACTACGCTATAATATAATAGCATATGGTATATAGGTCATAGCACAACAATATCGCGCATCATACATTGTAATGGACACGTCCACACTGTACTGTACTATACAGGGTGGAATTTTTCAATCCCACCTGGAGGGAAAGTACTCGAAATACTGGAGATAGCAAATTTTACTCAAAGGAAACATTCCTTTATTTTTAAAAGAAACAAATCTGTATTCACAGATTTTCAATCTTTTTTTTTGATAAATTAAATGAAAGGAAAACCGTAAATAAAAGTACTATAACTTATTGAATTTATCCCATTGAAATTATAAATGTTCTTTAGATTTCATGATATCCCTTTCATTTTCTCATTTAATTTATCACGTTTGTTAGAGAGATTTGATCCATATGATTGACCCTATCGATTGATGTCAAAAAGGTACAGAATGTAATTTTTTCGAACTTTAGTTGATCCATCCCGGGTTCGATGCCCGAATGTGGCAAAGGAATTTTTGAAAATCTGTGAATGCAGATTTGTTTCTTTTTAAAAATAAAGGAATGTTTCCTTTGAGTTAAATTTGCTATCTCCAGTATTTAGAGTACTTTCCCTCCAGGTGGCATTGAAAAATTTCACCCTGTATATGATTAGCTTACTAAACGCTATAAAATTGGTGCGATGCGCTGAGTTCATGCTGTGCTATATCACGCGCCACCCTCTTCCTCCTCCCTCACCCCCGGCCGTCCCGCAACTGAGCTTGCTATCTTCTATACATATAATAAAATCGTTGAGACCAAAAAATCTGTTCATTGAAGATTTAAAAAAAAAAACCAGCCAGGGTGACTTGAAATAAGTAACTGAACATATTAAAACCATTTAAAAAAAATTTGTTTGTTTGTTTGTTTGACCGCGCATCACGTAAAAACTACTGATCCGATATTGTTGAAATCTTCACAAATCTATTTAAATAAATTCAGAATAACATATAGGCTATAGAAATTTTGTTTTTTTTTGAATAAGGGGGTGAAAAGGGGGCGTAAAGTTTGTATGAAAAAAAATTTTTAGATTGTTCTAGAATCATGAAACTCAGAGTAAATACTTATTAATAAAAATAAAGAAATACCTGTTTTAGCATTTTTTTGAAATCTCATCCAGAGACGCAAAAAAGAGGGTTTTGTGTTTAAAATTAATAAACTTCAAACACCTGTACAATCAAAACCAATGAAGTGTAACCTTTTAAAGTTGCTACATATACTTCATATCTAATGCCGGTAAATATAATTTCTCAGTTTTCTTGAAATTTGATTTTTGAGGTGAATACGCACAAAATAGTGGAACTCAAGAAAATTAACTTTCTTCGGTAAAAGTAGTTGCTACGAAATGTTTGTACGCGCATCACGTCAAAACTACTGCATAGGCTTCTTAAATATTTAAGGTATACATTATCACGCTACTTCCTTAAGGGGGTAGGCAATTTAACATTATGTCCGTATACTTCAATTGTTTGACGTTTCAGTCATGACGTAAGTACATGAGAACGGCTATTTGTAGCTTATGTCGACGAAGAAAATATCCTAGCGGTTTCATGACCGCTCTGCAAACCAAGGGATTTGCAGGTTCAAACCCCGCAACATTATTTTCACTTTTTGTGATTTGTTAATTTTTTTTTGAGGCTGTTATATTGCCTATATTTCTTTTTGTATTTAAATTGTTTGCATTTCTATATTTCTTACTTTTCCGTGATTTTTTTTCCAAAAAGTAATAGAGAAGTGTGGAAGAAGAATACAATCATGCTGCGCCGACCCCAAATAAATTGGGATAAGGAGCAGGAGTATGATGATGATTTCTCCAAAAAGTAGTATAGCGAACGGAAGCCTGATAAATTCACGTGTTCTTGACGTGCAAGAACTGTGCTGTGCATACGCAGTTTACGTAGATTATATTTACAGCTATATTGTTATTGGCCTCATTCCATGCATCTTGGTGAGAATTTAAGACCTGCCTGGACTGTCATCGAAGGTCTGACGGTGGAGACAAAAGTCAGTTGCAAGAGGTTCGTAACAGTTTGCAGCAGCTAAATCGTGTTTGGGCTCATTTCAAGGACCTTGATAAAAGGGCATGCCACGACAGTGGCGGTAAGTCCCCTCTTTGAGGAGTGGCTGGAGAGACGCCATGGCGTCCTCACCTTCCGCCTGACGCAGGTTCTTACCGGACACGGATGTTTCGGTAAGTTCCTGCACCGAATCGGGCGGGAGGAGACGCCCGGGTGTTTCCATTATGAGGATCGACCGGAGGACACGGTGGAGCACACGGTGGAGGTGTGCCCTGCTTGGGTGGAGTACCACCGTGTCCTCGAGGTGGCGATCGGCGGCGGCGACCTCTCGCTTCCGGCCCTGGTTCGTGCCATGGTCCGGAGCGAGACGGAATGGGACGCCGTCACCTACTTCTGCGAAGCAGTCATGCTAGCGAAGGAGGTGGCGGAACGTGAGTGGGAGATATCACGTCCCGGCCGCCGCGGGAGACGCCCCGGGTGTCGGGGGCCACGTAGCTAAGGGCTAGCTCGCCGTCCGTCCGTCTCATGACGACAGGCCGTGTCGACAGCGCGTTCGTGTTCCACGCGCGCCTCAAAGAGAGTCCGCAATAGGGAAGGGGTCCGCAAGGGCCGGAGCCTGCCGGGGCTGCGGGACTATTCGAAAGAGATACCGTGGCCCCGGAACACAAAGGGCGAGGAAGGAACATGGATGGGTTTTAGTCAGTAAAAGTCTGACACTCCCTCCCACTCCGCCCAGAGCGGGAGAAGTTATATGATGATTTCCCATCCTAAAAAAAAAAAAAAAGGCTGAGGAGGCTGGCGAGGGAAGCCCTTATTTAGAAAAACTGAATATTTTAGCGATTAATGCAAATATTTCAGAGAAATTAAATTGTTACATACTTGATTCTATACTATACCTAATATTATAAAGCTGTGTTTGTTTGGTTGGTTGAACACGCTAATTTCAGGAACTACTGGTTCGAGTTGAAAGTATCTATTACTGTTGGATAGCCCATTAATCGGGGAAGGCAACAACGAACAACAACGTTACAACGACAGGACAATCAATAGGAACAGAGCATCAATGAAAAATGTTGCAAAAAAAGGAAAAAAATATTCTTTTTGAGATCTTTCGTTGCGTGCGCTGCGTAAACGGTTAAAGTTACGCAACAATCGTGTATGACGGAAAAAAATCTATAAAAATCCGCGATAGCATTATTATGTCTATTTTTTAAGGGTGTCTCACACTCTCTCTAACCATCTCTCTGTCTCTCTTATATAACGCAGACGAAGTTGCACGGGTCAGCTAGTATACTATAAATGCTTGCGATAATATCGCATAATGTGAACGCCATGCTTTATAGTATAGCATTAGGTCCTTCTTTGCTATACCTAGTATATAGCACAATAGTATAGCGTAGTCTGAAAGCCGTTTGAGGCTTCATTAAAAAAGCAAAGAATTTGTACAACGGTGGACTTTACTTTCTTCGGGTGACAACACAACCGGTTCGTTTAGCAGAAAATGAAAACAATTGCGTAAGCACATTAGGCCCTCACTTTTACCCAATATTTGCTTTTTCTTTACTTTACCAATAGATGTGGAGAAGCTGAAATATTTGCTGATGTGTTGTAATTGGTAATGAATACTAGATAAATATTCTGCCCAAAATTGTATACGTTTAAGATAATGGAACACACACAAGAAACGAGTGCATCAACTGGCGCCATCAGCGAAAACATGATTGCAAAAACAAAACCTTCTTTATTTATTTTATGGTCAAATTTAAAACATCGATCGGTCATTTAAAAAAAAAAAAATAGAATAGAACCTCTATAATAAAGAAAACGTTTACTTTTCGAATCACGAGGAAATGAACCTATGTTTAATTAGAACATCCGAATATCCAGAAAATAGTTTATTAAATACTTGAATGAGAAATTTATGTATTCCATGAACAAAACGTAACTTTAATGTAGGTACCTATGTGTTGCTAGAAAACTCAGTCACACCAATGCAATGGCAGCGCATTGGTGAAACTTGACAGTATTTTCTCCTATTTTCATCGTGTTTTAAAATTTAATTTACCCACGAAGTCAATACCATATTTTTTTCATTTCTAATATCTATTTAAGGCGACTACAGGAGCTAACTGCGAGTTTTATAATGCAAAAAAGCATATGATTCACTGCAATAAACAAAACCAGAAAAATATATGATATTCTTCAGGATATATACTAGTATGATAGTGTTTTGAAAACATAATACAACAAATTTTACTCGATAAAAAAAATCACAAACTTATCTCTATAAATTTCTTTTAACGAGTAAAAACCAGATGCAATCAATCATTCTGATTTTGTGGCAAATAATTCTACAAGCAACATATTAGCATGATAGTATTTTATTTTTTTATCCAATCAATAGATTTTATGTAAATCAATCATCGCAAAAAACCACTCATTTCGCACTATTCGGCCCGCAGTGGCTGACGTAACAACCACTGTGTAGTGCAAGCTAATTAGAACTTTATTCTAACAGTATTTCACTACAAAAAGAGTTGCTAATTTAGCTCCTGTAGTCGCCTTAATTAAAAAATAAGTCTGTAACGGCTACGTTATCCAATAATAAAAGTTGCCAAGTACATAATGGCTAACTACGAAAATTAATACTTAGTAGTACCATACATAATTGCATCGTAAACACCACATACTTTATTAAAACGATTCAATCATAATAAACAGTTGCTTTATTCCTTTTCTTATTCAGCCTCAGAATGTTCAATTTCACGGTATTTATAAAGCAAAAACATTTTTTTGGATACCTAAGTATTTTATGTTTTTTTTTGTTTGGAAGTAAGCCGTAGTTGTTTTATTGCTTACTGAAAGCAAACGATATAATTTTTTGTAGGTATCATTATAATAAGCAACATAAAATTGTATTATGACCAAGTGGATAAAGCAGTGTCACGTCACTGACGAGCGCTATTTTGAGTCCCGAACGCAGCGAGGTATTCCAGGTTATGTTAGAGTTAAGACTATAATTCTGAGAGCCCCGCGGTAGAATGTTGGTGTGGTGTTTCAAAAACCGAATTGGTTTTTATTGCTTCGCAGTAGGTGTGAAAAGTAGAGTATGCTCCTCGTCTTCTGCAAGCTTAAATCACTCACTGCTCTCAGGATTCTAGTCTTAACTCCCTCGCTCTGATCGGGAGCTAAGTTAACTTTTGAGCGAAGCCTCGCTGCCTTCAGGATTCAAAATAGCGCCCGTGACGTAAGACTGCTTTATCCTCTTGGTGCTCTACTAATATTCAGGTGAATTTTAAAGGTGTCTAATGATGAATGATATTGGTATGTTTAACTACTATTTTCTGTTTTAATTAACAAGTGCATTTACCTCACAGAGGTGCGATGACGCGCAATATGGCCGTCACAGTTGAAGGGTTAGGTAAGTATATGCTTATAATATTTATCAGACACAGCGACTAACATTAGCTTCACACAAGAGATACAAAAAAATAAACATGATTAAGTAGGTTATTACTACTCACTCCTACATAATTATGCAGCGTCAATCTAGCTAAACTCTATACATATTGTGTCGTCTATCTATGCCATAGATGGCCTACAATCCTAAATATTTGCAGGGTTCTTCTAGAAAACGCCGAAAGCTCTAAGTTAGCAGTTCAACAAAATTGCTGCCAAACACTTTCTCTATACCTACATAATCTCCCTTTTAACATTATAAAGTCACTGCAATTTTCAAGTAGGCTCAATCGATCACTCCGTAAGGATGGCTGTCATTGTAATACTAATTATAATACAACGTTATAAGGTGGTAATTACAGTAAAGTTATAATGCTATAGGTGGCACGCGGGTGTCGACGGACTAAAACCAGTTGTAGCAAAACAACCACGTGGCTTGCTTAGTGTTCGTTCAAATTACGAGTTTATTGTAATAGATTCACAAAGCCCAATATTGAACAGTTTCAACGTCAATTTAAACCAAATATTAAAATATCCATTTCAAATCCGTTGTCAATGTCTCTGATTTATTAGTGTTTTACAAAGAACAGCATCTGAACACTTGTTTAATCAAACGTAGATCCAAAGCTAGAAATAATGTAAAAGCTCATGAAGTTATTTGTTAAGACAATGTAACAGCCATTATCTGAAAACAGAGGGAACATAAACCTCTCCCATAGTTTGGTTACCGGTCGGTTGCACAGCACACTGTTATAATAAACTTGTTGTTTGTTAGTTGCACAAACAGGATTCTAATGGTAACCGCAAGCAACGCGAAACTAAGGAGCATTTCGCGTGAGCACCGAGTTCCGACATTGAATAATGAGAAGCCGCAGAGATGGCACGGAATTGAAGTGTGTTTTATTTTAATGAACCCGATGTGGGTCAACCGCTGTACACAAACACTGATTTACTAATGATGCAACTTACCTGGAAGCAATCTTGATTGATTTACAATGTAGGAAGCCATTAGTGGCAGAGATGTATAAACTTTATACCCGGGGTCTTATCGAATCCTATTTGTACGAGTACGACTGAATTTATGTACTATCGAGGACACGCCCGCCTGATCACCACTTAGCTAATTTTTGCTTGCACTTACAACATAGAAACGCTCTATAGCCCCGCCCCGCTGACTTTGTATAGAAATAATGAATGAAAAGATACCGATCTGCCGAGCGCACTGACGACAAACGCCAAAACGAGAGTTATTGTTATATTGCGCGCCAAAGGTGACGCTTTCCTAATAGGCCTAAACTTTAAGGGGGCGTGGCTCGGCGCCTCCGCATGATTTAAGCAAAAAAAAAGTTAACTGATCAGGCGGAAAAGACTACGACTGTACAACGAACATCTTGCTAGAAAATTACCGGTAACTGTTATTTAGATTACCGTCGAACGCATGCGTCATAAAGCCAACCATTAAGCTATTTCATTGCAGTCTGCAGACGAATGCGATTTACAGCGTTAGTGCTAGTCGTAGCCGTAAACTGATCTCCGGCTAACTGCATGAAGTGGGCAGCAGGCGAAGACGCAGGTTACAG
The DNA here is from genome assembly GCA_963853795.1 of Xestia rhomboidea. Classification (NCBI taxonomy): domain Eukaryota; kingdom Metazoa; phylum Arthropoda; class Insecta; order Lepidoptera; family Noctuidae; genus Xestia; species Xestia rhomboidea. Next base: position 14,893,717 of record OY970758.1, on the reverse strand, counting down.
TTTTAATCACTGTAACGTACCTAACAAAAATGTGGATCAGTCTGATCGAATATATTGGAACAAGTCTATTGAGGTAGGAGTGCATCTGGGGCGTCCATGCATACATTGCGGGCGCGCATTAATAAACAGGTGTGCGCGGTCGGCGCGGCTGCGGCGGGCGCTCGGCGCTCGCGTGACGCTTGCGGTCACCCAGATGAGCCAAGTGCACCGTCTCCCATTACGGCATCACCATCTCTGTACTGTTATCCGCATAGCTACTGCGGTCACACATGTAGGTCGAACACTTGAACATTAAATTAAATTTATGGTTTGTAAGAATTCCAACGTTAATTGCGACCGTGTGAGTACGTGCCAAGTTACCGATGATAGATCGACGGTATTTTGTATCGACGTATACGTCAGAGTCGTCCAACTATGGTTTAAGCGACGCTTTGAAATTCACTGTTTCATTTTACGATATGATCATCTACATTTCGTAATAGAGTCGCTGTAAGCGTTATCTTAATTTATTGATCATAATTTGTTTTGTAATCCGCCCATAGATATCGAAGCGCACGACGCGACGTGTATTGTGCTTTTACCGACGTGTCATGCGAAGGAGGCACAACAATGACTGGAATGTTAGATAATACTAACTTGGTAAACAGTGCAAAAGGTTGAAAGTCATCAGCTTACAAAATCAGCCTCTCAATTCAACAAAAGTCAGATTCTCTAAATATTCCAATAGACTTTAGAGTGAAACGAAGATGGGGAGAACTCCAGACAATTTAGTTAAGCGGCCATTAACGTGAAAAAGCGGTGCACCTCGGAAAGGGGCTGGAACCCCATCAATCAATTTGTAATCCGTTTTTGACTATCGATCACGTCGCCCCAATGTCACGTCATGGCTGATGCAGCTATACAATGACAATGCCATATAATGAAGTACCATACAAAGTCAACAAAGGTACTTTTATTGTTAACAAGATCATTAATGGTGGTGTACGGTACACAGTTTTGATGGAATATTATATTGAAGACCATGTCGCGAAAGATGACAATTCGCCTCGTTGGTCTTGTGGTCAAGCGCGTCTGGTGAGCATGACGTCCTGGGTTCGATTCACAGGTCGGGCAAAGTGTTATTGGGTTTTAACATCAGGAATTTCTCAGTAGCAGCCACGGAGTCAGGACGCGGTTGAAGGCAAATAGGCTCGCCCCCTATTAGATGGGACCTAAACATAACTGGCGAAATGTGGGCGTACTATTAGGTACCTACACCGCTGCCTTACCCTCCGGGGATTACAGGTGTGATGTTATGTTATGTTATTAATATCATAGTGCCTATTTATAGGACCCTGGAAACAATTTGATGCTCTTAATAAAACAATATTTGCAAATGAAAGCATTTTCTGCAACGGTTGCTGATCTTATGGCGACTACAGGAGCTAAATTAGCAACTCTATTTGTAGTGGTTCAAACTTCGTTTGAAACTCTGTTAGAATAAAGTTCTAATCAGCTTGCACCACAAAGTGGTTGTTACGTCAGTCACTGCGGGCCAAATAGTGCGAAATGAGTGTTTTTTTTGTGATTTACAAAAAATCTATTGATTGGACTAAAAAAATAAAACAATATCATGCTAATATGTTGCTTGTAGAATTATTTGCCAAAAAATCAGAATGATCGCATGTATTTTAGTATGGTTTTTACTCGTTAAAAGAAATTTTTAGAGATAAGTTCGTGATTTTTTTCTATCGAGTAAAATTTGTTGTATTATGTTTTCAAAACACTATCATACTAGTATATATCCTGAAGATTATCATATATTTTTCTGGTATGGTTTATTGCAGTGAATCATATGCTTTTTTGCATTATAAAACTCGCGTTTAGCTCCTGTAGTAACCTTAATAAGAAACAATATACAATACAAAGTACTACCGTCTTGTCTTCACGCGAATCGTTACTCATTATAACTGCTAAGCCATAATTAACCAACTGTGTGCAAGTGCAATCGACTCGCACACAGTCTTAAACGGAACGTGTAAATGTTACTTATTGCTGATTCCTCTCTGCTCTACATGTGTACAGGTAGTGTTTAAAATATGTATAAACAATACTGCTTGTGTTGTTCTTAATTAAAATAGTTGAACAGACCAAAATGGCAGTTTTCACATTTCATCATCGTCATCATTTTCTGTCTGGAATCACCAACTGCTAGAGACCTACGTTCGTTACTACCAACCTTTGCAGTTCTTTTTTCTGTTCCGTGTGAAGTATTATATTATCTGTGCGTGTGGTTAGTTCCTAACCTGGTGTCAGAGTTTTTATGCCGCCCATGGGCCTCTGACTTGACTTAAAGCTTCCATTTCTGAACGCAGCTCATACTCGTAGGTTCATTGTCCTCATCCTGTCTGCAAAATTTAAAAAAAAAACCGAACTGAGATCAACCTCTTCCTGCGTCTTCCGAGTGTGATAATTTCGGCAAATTATATACCTTTAACGCTCATTATATTAGTCATCGGAAAACCCATGCTCCGTCATGTTCTGCCAAACTTTTTTCTTTCTTTTCATTTTACAGTCATCCGACAAGTCGTCATCAGACAATTTGCCGTTTAACAGCAACTATCCTATAAACATCCACACAAAGTATATGCGTAAAATTATTCCTCACACGTTTCACTCTTGAAAAACCGACTACACAGAGTAATCGGTTCAAAACCTTTTCATAGTTTCTCGCCCTCAAATAGAACGCTCAACTACAATAAGTCGAATTGCTAGATTCCGTACATCATCATTGGTTGAAGCGTTTCCATATACGGAAGACAAAGCGTGGCGAGGACCATTCGCTATCGGCTTCCTCTGCGCGAGGTCAATGGCGTAGTTACACCGAAGTATGTCACATACATGAAGAGCTCTAATATCGTAATAATTACATGTGGCTGATACTGTACTCATGTTTTATGCCACATCGTCCCTGATTACATTGCAAAATGTACTTACATACATACGAATTTACGACGAGACGTATGTTTGAGTAATCGGAACGAAAGACTGTCTGATGACCTATAAAACGATAGCTTTTTAATTTGCTTTTTAAGATTGAATGCTATTTAATGTTAACAAAATATGGATTTGTACTGACTGAAATGCAATAGCCGTTGATTTAGGACATACTGCCTCGGCAAGCATTACTGATCAATTCCTTGTATGTGAAGAAGCAGCTGCAACATTATAGGACAGTTAATTACCTACTCGCTAATGTTATGTAATAAATAAACTTGCTACTGAATTGTCAGCACATATATTTTAATAGCGGAACAAGCCGGCGTGATTAACTGATTAAATAACTTTGCTAAAATAGGTACTTCTCTAGTATTTATAACAGTTTCCGACAATAATTCCGTTTTATGTTAACATATGAGTTTTATGTTAATTTAAATAGGCATTTTGATTAGCTATTCCTGTGATAAGACCAACTACATGTAAAATTTTTTTAAATTGTTTAAACTCATGTACCGCTGGTTTGTTTTGAATGGATCGAATCGCGACCTACGAAGATTATTTTGATTAAAGGTCGGTTTTTATGTAAGTAGGTTCACCTCTAAAGGCTAGATCTCCACTTAGAACTGGCCTACAAAACGCCTAGCAATGAACAGCTATGGATGAAAGATGATGATAATGGCACGGACAGAAGAAACGCTCGTGACTTTTTGCAGAACGCATTGACCTCCATAAACGATAAAATATGCTGTTGTTCATACATTATTACGAATGTGTGTATAGTTGCACATAAATCCCGCTTTCCTCCCTTACAAGGTAAGTCGAACTCGGAGCAAAACACGGAGCGAATTAATACTCAATGTTTAACTGAAACTAAGGTTGCCATTTTGCCAAGTTGCCTGGTCATCAGAAAAATGACAAAGCCTTTGACGATCCTTGTTTACTACTTGCAAACAATTGTTTTTGAATACATTTTGAAAGTCGAATTATAAACCATCATCAAAACAATAACATTGTAATATTTTTACTCGTTTATCCTGCTTCCAAGGGTGGACAACCCTACCCATAACACATTGAATAGCCAAGAAGAATGATACATGTACAAGTACATGTGAGCAAACTTTTCCTCCGTTAACTTTTACGATGTGTGCAAGAGCATAACTGTGTAGCCAGCCCTTAACCTCGTAGAAATGTAGGATCACATCGCATTCTGAATAGGCTGAGGTACTTAGCCGACTAGCTGTGATATGCGGCATTCAATGTGCGCGTTTCACGACACATGTTGTGTTGCTGAACTTATGAATAAACAGCTATAAATCTGAGATTTATTATGACATTTTCTCAAAAACATTTTTAGTAAGAAATAACCCGTTAATCTTGGCTAACAGGAAATCGGGAATGGCCAACTTGCTTTAGAGTTTAGAGATGTGTGTGGTACTCCTAGATCGTTCAAATAAGACGTGTGGCATATGAAACAGGCTTTATTCTAGTAAAAGTACCTATTAATTGACCTAAAAACACAATGAAGGTGTCAAGGCGAAGTCTGCACAGGCATTAACACATTACGCTACATGACTTGTTAACGCGCGGATTCTTAAGAATTACTTAATCGTCGATTAGATTCAGCATAAAAAGCTGATTACCTCGTCAGACTGTTATTACTACTTATTACTGCAGTTGTTTAGAATGCGACAACACTTTTTATAGTTCGTTTTATGAACCGCTTTATTTGTAGAGAGAAAAGTAAAGGCCGCTTTACACAGCTTTTGAAAACTGTCAGTCTGACACAGCACACAGCCATTTGTAGTGTGTGTAGCGTCTACCCCGTGCGTCTACCTAAATTACTTTTAAGGAGAAACTTGGGGGGTGTCTGCGGTATTAAAAGGGTAGGGAACTACGAAGCTATTTTGAAATGAAATTTTTAGGTAGTCGGATGGAAGCCACGGGTTGTTTTTTTTTTTCAATTCTCTTACATCCTATTGTTTTTCCAGACTTGACTTTTGCCAAACAATTCTTGTGAAATTCGCAGATAAAACAAACAGGATATTATAGTTAGGTCGTAATATATCATGACATCACGCCTAGTATACCCGAAGGGTAAGGCAGAGGAGTACCTAATAGTTCACCCACATTTCGCCGGTTATGTCCTAAGTCCCATGTATTAGGGGGCGAGCCTATTGCCATCAACCGGGCACAAATCCAGACTCTGTGGCTGCTACTGAGAAATTCCTGATGGAAAAACCCAACAACACTTTTCCGACCCGGGAATCGAACCCAGGACCTCGTGCTCAACAGTCATGCTTGAGACCAGTCGACGAACTAGAAGTCATGATAGTTAGGTAGTGATAACTTAAAAACCCCAGTTATCTGGTCAGACAAAGCCACCGTACAATCTGGCCTCTATTTGCGCCTGTTTGTACCTCACATGTAAGTAAACACGGAAAGATGTTTACTCGGTTCAAAGTTTCTGAGTAAACAAACGTCATACTTATCTACCTGCTTACACAAATACGTAGGAACACGATTACGCGACCTTCAGGATCACGAACATTGTTTGGGTGTATAAAACAGGTTTTTTATGAGCGTTTTATTATGTTATATCTTATCTTTAGGTCAATATTTGTTCCTTTCTCGTTTTTTTATTTTTCCTTTCAAGGGAAACCGTCGAATCTTGGTAAACGGATAAGTGCGTTAATTCTTATTGTGAAGTGATTGTTAACTACCTAGTCATATGCAAAACGTGAGTGCAGAGGCACGTGGTGGCCCCCCGCCACCGTAGGAGCGGTCCTGTGGACGGTGAGCTATGGGCTAGCTCGCCGTCCGTCCGTCTCATGACGACAGGCCGTGTCGACGGCGCGTTCGTGTTCCACGCGCGCCTCAAAGAGAGTCAGCAAAAAGGAAGGGGTCCGCAAGGGCCGAAGCCTGCCGGGGCTGCAGGACTATTCGAAAGAGATACCGTGGCCCCGGAACACAAAGAGCGATGAAGGAACATGGATGGGTTTTAGTCAGTAAAAGTCTGACACTCCCTCCTGCTCCGCCCAGAGCGGGAGGAGTCATTTGGTGATTTCCCATCAGAAAAAAAAAAAAACAGGTGTAACAGTATTATTGTAATGAGGGCGAGCCTACCTATTGCCACCAATGTCCAAATCCAGACTCTGCTACTGAGTAATTGCCCGTCCTGGTAATTTAACCAGCACCTCGTCCTGGAAATTTAACATGCTGAGCAATCTCACAACCACTAGAATCTTGACATTGAAATCAAACATGTTTATATTTACATATATTATAATCATGATTGTCGAGGCTTCAGCGCACACGACGAAAATGTTTGCATAAATTATGCTCATGAACAACATAATTTGGCAGGTGATGTCCGGCGACCTTGCGTAACGTAAATACCTAAATAACTGCCTAAATACATAGGCATTAGCGCTGTCATCATAACGTGATGTGCAGGAAACCAGCTTTATATTATTAAGATAATGAATATACACAAGAATGTCATGACTGTCGTATTACAAGAAAGTTAAATAGGTACGTAATCTTTTCCTTTACTTCCTGATAATGGGTACACGACAATAAACATTCGGTAATGTTCTCTATCCTGCAATTTGTTTTAACACAATATTTTGTTAACAAAACGTTTACAAGATAATGGTGTCGAATGAATCCGACTTCAGGATCTTTCTACATTCATATTATAATTAGTACCGCTTTGCTGGAAAATATATATAATAAGGAAGAGCATATTTTCAACAGACGATCATGTATTTTCACATTCAAAGAATATGAGTAAGTTAGTAGTAAAAATCGATCTGGCTAGAGAGTTTGCAATAAACAATAACAGACATGTCTGCATGGATTTCCCCATGTCTAGACTTCTCAAGGATTATCGTCTCCCTTCGTATGTAGGAGGTCCGAGGTCCGTCAAGGAACCTACACATAATACAGGGTGTAAACATACCCTTCACCAAGCATTCTGTACATCAAATTAAGTAACTTTACGCAAAAATTATTGCTGGGAAACAACTTTTTTTGGGGTGTAAAATCACATGATTTTACACCCCAAAAAAAGTACGGTAGGACTCAATGTAACGCACTCAAAACATTGTGCTGATGGATGGATTAAATAGTACGGGGTCGTGGAGGTGTTTAAAGTAAAAACATGTATTTAAAAAAAATTAAAACTTTTGAAAAAGTTGGAACTTTGACCCCTAATATCTAGTAGTAACTAGAAGGTTCGAAGGTATGGTCTAGAACAAAAAAATGATTGCAATGATGGGGAGTACAAGTGCCTTTTGGCTTCGTTAAGGGTCTTTCTACAACCAGTGAATGAACAATGACTGCCTCGTTGGTGTAGGTGACTGCTAAACATGAGGTGCTGGGTGCTTTTACTTTAGTTAATTAGAATCAGGCGAGACGACAAAAAAAATGTCCGTCAGTTAGATTATCAAAAAATATTTGACCCGTATTTTTTTCTTTTGTTACGTAAACCAAAATCGACGAAGATATGACGCTTTTAAAATTCTCAATACGTCACGCCTAGGTATAATTTTTAGCTAGTTCTGACGTCACGAGCCCCCACTCCCGAGTTTTGATGCGTTTTATCTTTTGTCAATATTCATTGCGATTTACAAAAACAAAAAATACGTGTACATTAATTTAAATACTCTAACTGACGGACTACATGATTTGCAATTTTTTGATACTGTCGTCATGTTTATTAAACGACGTTAGAAACAAGGGCACAATTTAACGGCCTTAGAAACGAATATTGACAAGAAAGCGCATTGACTTCATTCCTCCATTCGACCTTGATATAATTTTGAAGAACTATCGATAGATACCCCACACTGTTATAAACGTAGATGTTTTTTCAGCCTTCAGTTACGTGTATGGAGTTGGAGGGCCACCCCACTTTTATAAATTCGTTATTTCGCTTCACTTGTCTGCAGTGATTCCTAGAAGACACTGCTCTCCAAATTACAACAGCTGTGGGGTGCTAACTGTCTCTGAGTAAAACTGTGGCATACACACGGATAGACAGACAGACCTACAGAACGAATCGGATGGTCACTGAGATTTTGACAATAATTCAAAGTCAGTTCGGTTGCCGTCACTGATAAGTCAGTCAAAATTAAAATGAGCTTTATTTTCGTCAAATTATAGTAACTCTTGGGTTGCAGCTTTCAGATATAAAATAATAACTACGAAAGGACTGCTGTGCAGTAATTCGTACGCCAAACCAGACGCCCTTTAACGCGTAGACTACTGTGTTTAAAATCGATCTCACGTTCGCTTCCACGCGTTGGCGAGGTATAGTCAGTATACACTTTATTTTTCGTGTGAACTTGATATTACTTCACATTTTCTTTTCACTATGTCTGCGCCCGATTGTACGGCGATAGACCTATTAAACGTACATTTATTTCACTTTTATTGCATGTCGGTAATGAAAATTGCGTGTACAACATTGAGCAATCTGCGCCGATCTGTTTTCGGTTTCCCGTGAGAGATTTCAAATATTTAATTGGAGACATAAATCATACTTTATTAAAATATTGTTTATAGCACGATAACTCTCGTATGTATTTCATTTAGAACTGCAACAGTCTAAAATGTCCCCACATGCTAAGGGTACCATAACCAACACGTCCTTACTTAAATAAGTGACCCCAACTGGGGTCAGAATGCACGTATGATCTTCAAAATCGCTCTTGTTTTAAAATAGCTTAACATTTTCTCATCGCCAGGTGTAAATTACGAATGCAATTATTGATTTACCAGCTGCGTGTGCCTGTATTGCTTCCCCGGCGCCCGAACACCAAACACACTTAGTACCTGCCTTGTTTACATAGAGCCAGTAAAAACCGACTAGCGTTCAAGGCGAGTTGCTAAACCACGACTCATTGTAAACTTCACCTAAGACTTTATACAAATAAACTTCGCTTCGCTTCTAATTCTGCTTTTTCTTTAAATATTTTCATAACTGTTCTCTTCTTTTGATAATAGTTTGAGATTTGTTGAATCTAGACGGTTTAGAAGTGATGTTAAATTATGTAGTTTCAGTCCAGGCTATCTATACTAAAATATTATAAAAAGGTAAAATTTATTTCTAAGTTTGTAATTAAGGGGGTAAACTCCAGAACTAATTCTCCAATTCTAAAATTTCTTATACTGGCAGAAAGTTACATTATTCGTGGGCTATAAATTATATTTATATCATACATACCTACAGGGTGCAAACAACTTCATCACGAAGCAGTCAACCAAGCATTCTGTATATCAAGCTAAGTAAGTAACTTTACGCAAAAAATATTGCTGGGTTACGACTTTTTTTTTGAGGTGAAATATATGTTTTGTGGTAGAACTCAATGTAACGCACTCAAAACATTGTGCTGATGGATGGATTGAATAGTATACGGGGGTCGTGGAGGTAATTAATGTAAAAATCTTACAAAAAAACTTTTATTTAAAAAAAAACTTGTCAAAATGTTGGAACTTTGACCCCCGAATAACTCCGTAACTAGAAGGTTCCCAGGTGTAGAACAAAAAAATGTCGCAATGACGAGGAGAACAAGTGCCTTTCGGCTTCTTTAAGAGGTTTTTTACACCCTTTATTAGCCGAGCTATATCAGCATTTTTGCGAACGAAGTCGCGGGCGAAGTGCTAGTTAAAAATAAAGTTTGACTCCTAAATATAATAGTACTGCAATATTGAATATGAATATATTCAAAATTTTCAAAAGGATGAACATAATTATGTTTGTTCGTTAATTAAAAAAAGTTGTAATGTTAGGTACGTGTTTTTACTCGTGTTCTCTCACAATTTCTTACTTTCTTAATTGTATAAGCTGTTTTCTCTAAATACAATCTGTTCCCAAGATATTAACATAGAAAATAAAAGGCGGGATACTTTAACGGTTAAATAACACGCTAGTGCCAAATAAATTCAGGTGTAAACGGTGCATAGACGCGAGGTTACCAGACTGTCGCACCCTCCCCGTCCCGATTCGAATGTTCCACAAAATGAGGCTAGCCTGTTTACTACATAACTAAAATGTATAGTCACCATGAGCCGCTTATTAAATTGTGACCAACCCCTTTCAAATTATAAACTAAAAAGGGGTTTGTTTAAGTCAAAAGCAGATGCAATATTCGTGACTAAACACCGTGTATAACTTGTGCAATGTCGATTGTTTTAAAAAGAGAATGTGCTAGCTTGCATACTTGGTTTGTATTAAGAAATATCGCGATGTGTGAAATTCGATATTAGCAACAATTAACATCGTAATGATCCGATGCTGACTTAACGTTTAGCTGCACTTCTTACGGGTCGAGTAAGTGGAGTGAGACTTCCTGTAATCTGAACAATGCTCGTAGATACTGAGTCACCGATTAGATCGTCTGATATCACTTGAAACTGTTTTACGTAGATAAGTAGCCGCTGGGATCATTTGCATACACGTGCACCGACTACTATGTAAACTATGTATTGTTAAGCAGGCTCATTCTATAATATTCTCACCTACTTTAAATACACTTGTACCTATCAGTGTGCAGTGGTACCAGCATCGCTTCGTGCAACATCACAGTTATTCAAGCCGCGCACCCACTTATCATTTCATCTAGGATTTCTTCAGACGCGACAGTCCCACTGACATTTAAGAACATTGTGGTAATCACAACCTCTCCGTTACATCACGGTTCATATGCAATTACATAAACAATGTTTTGTATAAAAAGTTAGTGAAGATGGCAAAAAGCGAGCGTGACAATGCCCCTTAAGTAAAATGTCACGTGGTCGTGGTGGCAGCACTGTAGCTTCGTGACCTAAAAAGGCGGCGGCAGGCACCTTAGTTTCTTTTTGTAGAAGGTATTCCATTAATAATGTCTTTTGTTGGCTATGGCAAGCGTTTTTCATTAACGGTGAGTAATCGATTTACATTGTGTCTACGTTTTTAGTTTTCGCGCTTGTCCGCGAGCGAATGATCGCTCAGTGTATGAACTGATTATTTTCTGAACGAGTCGTGACTCTGCAGCAGCCAATTTCGAATGGCTAACATCTAAAAGTTAGATTTCCAGACAAATCTTAAGAGACACAAAACCAAAAGTGTCTGACTGCATAAATAACTCATTGGCAACATATCCAAAACCAAGAATATCTGACTTTATTTTAGACGTAATCTGGACCGGAGCTCCAACGATTTATCCACAGGTCTTATCCATAAAACTGAAATAAAGACTTGAGTAAATAAACATGAAATCATGGCTTCCCCCTGCTACACGAACGACACAACATTTCAGCTGGAAGTGTCGGTTTGCGAGCAACCTGTGGCGGCCGCAAATGTCCCCAGTCACGCGAACTGGGCGGCCACGACAGTTTATTGATTAAATATAATTACGCGCTTTCGAACGTTCTTCCCTTCGTTTCAATAAATTCCAGACTGCTCTGGTTAATTAATGTACTGGATATTAAACAGCTGATTGGAAAAACGGTGCTTTTAATCACAATGACCCAATTGATACTGTATTAAGTAGATCGATTCGAAAACACAAATGAGTTGTGTTGACTTTTCTAGAATCTATCAGTGTTGAATAGATTTATTCCCAAATATTATTATGATTTCTATCGGAAATTTCGTAGTACCCTTCTTACTAGGGACTCAAAAAGTTACTGAAGAAATGTGGATTCAATAATAACACTTTTTCCCAGTCCGTTTGAGACAACCGGTCTGTTGTTTATGTGATTGTTGTATTGTACTAATAGTGCACTTTCTTTATCCCCAGATGGATGGCTCCGGTGAGCTTGGCGATCCACGCGCCGGGTTCCGACATGATGCCGACGGTGAACAGCATCAGGTACCTGCGGGACTGCGTGGGTAGCGACCTCGTGCAGCAGTTCGCAACCTTCCACATCTTCTTCTCCAACAAACATATACCTAGCAATGTAAGAACTATTTTACAATTGAAACAGCAACGCGTGCTTCTCACATATCTCACTCACATGAATCACGGCAAAATTGAATGTAAATTTTGCCGCCCGTCTGCTCTGCGCTAGCTGAACCAGGCTGTTAGTATCAAGTCAACCCGAACGTTACTTTGTGTGTAGCACTCTTATGACACTGAAACATCAAGCCCCAACCACCATACTCCTCTAGCCCTCTGAAGAAAACACTTTGGACATTATTCAAGAAATAAATAATACTAAAAAAGAGATTTCGTTCACAACTCAGATGCAGCATTACCCTCAATGTGGTTCCATGATGGCTCTAGTACTTACCTATTAATGTCCGTTATTTTTCAGTAAAATTTACGTATTTTATAGGAAGTCATATAGGTAATGCCGCAAAACCATTCTCCGGATCTCGCTCGTCCGCGCGGCTCCCTTCCATTCTGCTGACATCTCTTTGAGGCGTTCCTACCTCATGTAATACTTAGAAAAAATCTGCTTTGTAGACCATCTTCTCCACGTGACAATCTCTTAGTAAATCTGGACATAGAGCTTTAAAACAAAATGTGTCATCATAATGGACTGTGCGGCGCCAGCGCGCCGAACTTCGCAGACACATGGTGCGCCAATGTTATGTACAACATGTATATACACACGGTCACCTCTGGCCACAGTAACTACATACATAGGTACTAGGTAGTCAAAGTCGTCGACCGCTCCTGGCACAATTCCGGAACATAACAATACTACTGTCTGGCATTCAGCCAGGGAGGAAACTTCTGTTCCTTGTTTGTTCACTTTTAGCTAAAGAGATGCTTTAAATTAATTAAATTAACCATACGGTACACACGCCAGCACATGAAGCTACTACAATCTGTCTTTCTTTAATAGATTTTCAACTTTATCGCCAAAGTATTAGGTTCAAGGTTGATTGGAAAAATTTGACTGTTTGGGATAGCTTGATGTGTTGGCGTCTTTACATAATTTACTGCCAAACATTCATTATACCCATGGTCCCGGTGGGTCGACCCATTACCGGGTCCATGGGTAATTTTAATTACCCGTGGTCCCATGGCATTAGTGATTGTTTCCTGTACTTCTGAAAATATCGATAGAAAATACAAAGCCATAGTAACAGCATATCATATCCCACAGGGACCACGGGTCTGATTGCATAATTTGACTACAGGTTTATTGGTTTTTTTAAGGATAGTAAAGTCTAACGACCCTTTTGCTTGGACGCTCAATTGAATCCTCATCTCATCTTCATTATGCCAACTCGGCATCATCACCATATCAGCCGAATGACGCTCACTACGACAAAGGAATACTAAAACGAGAAGTCCAGGACTTGGGAATCCAGAAGATACGGGAAGCACACTTCCGAAGAAGGGAAGTGTACTTCCCGCATCTAGCGGATTCCCAAGGCTTACACCAGCTCATCAGTTCACCTTCTGGGAGGCCTTCCAACTCGCCGTTATGGCCGCCACTCCAAAACTTTTCGCACCCATCAGGCATCCGCTCTGTGAGCAATATGCTGGCCACTCCTACTTAAACCATATTTATGTGAACTGCAACTACAACATTCCTTATATTTGTTTCCAGATCCCTGACCCTGAAAAATTTCTGAAGACGCCGTTTAATTGCACGGAAACACCACCTTACGTCGTCAACTCCTCCACGACGTACAAACAGCAGAAGAATCTATTGTACCCAATCAACGTCGGAAGAAACGTAGCGAGGAGCGCAGCACTCACACACTTCGTCCTGCCGTCTGACATCGAACTGTACCCAAGTCCAGATTTGGCTCCCAAGTTCCTGAACATGATCGCAAGAAACGAAGAACCACTCAGCACTTCCAGTAATCCTCGGGTCTTCCCTATAACTTTGTTTGAAGTAGATAAAAACCATCTTGTAAGTACAAAATACTACAATAGTCCTAGGCCTTATTACAAATGGCCGCGTCAGAGGTAAATCCTTTAACGGGCCTAGCTTAAAACGGACTTACCATCGAATATTTTCAAAAGAATAAGCAACGGCTTAACATAACATAACATCACGCCTGTCTTATTATCATATGTCATATCATCAAAATCATAAATCAATCAAAATCAAAGCATTTATTTCAAGTAGATAAGCCAGTTACAGGCAGTTTTGAATTGTCGAAACAAAGATAAAAATTAAATGTAGCTACAGTCCTAGTCACAAGACATAAAAACTGTGAAAGTACTAGTTGCCCATTCCCTAGCGTAGATCTCTATGGAGAAGAACGGGCTAGAAACTCCATGAACACTCAGAATCTCAGAATATTGTTACATCATTCATGAGATGGTTCTGTCCACGAAGTAGACACAATAGTTAATCAATTGTGTCTCGAACAAATCGGTCCGTTGACAGATCATGATGTGAGAAAAATGTAGCAAAATGTGCACGTTAAGTGTCCACAGTATTATCTACATACATATTTTAGGCAGTGAACTATCAGAACTACACACTCGCTTCTCGCCAACTCGTTTCTAGTTTCTAGCTCTACTCGCATCTCGCTCATCGTAGGCGGTGGGTTGTCCCACCGCCTACGCCTTATGTTTTACTACACTTCTGTTTTTTAATTAAGAAATATTTAATAAAAAATTTGTTTGAGGAAAGCGAAAGGTGTCGTCAGATGTTGTTTTGTAAGGGAAAATTTAAGATCCCCAAATAAAATATTGAGTTATTTAATTTGGGGATCTTAAATCTTCCCTTTTTTAATCTAACCCTGTGTCCTTTTTCAGCCGCCTACGACAAAATCAGAACTACAAGTGATGCTGAAGAAGAAAATTGCCGTACCCTTCCACAAATACGTATGTCCTGCGTGCCACAACATCCCCCACGGGAAGGAGTGGATGGCTGCCCCAGAAGAACGATGTAAGAATCTATCTTTGATTTAAAGCGAAATTGAGGTTCAGTCAGCAACCAGTCGTTTGACGCTTTAGTTCAACATAATAATGGATGTAAAAAGCTCCTTAACGAAGCCGAAAGGAACGTGTTCTCCCCGTTATCGTTTATTTTTGGTTCTGGACCATACCTGGAAAGCTGCTAGTTACGGAGGTGTTGGAGGTCAAAGTTCTGACTTTTACATTCAACACCTCCATCACAATGTTTTAAGTGTGTTACGTTAAGTCCTACCGTAAACCGCGATTTTTCACCCCAACACAAAACTTGATTCCCAGCAATAATTTTTGCGTAGAGTTACTTAGTTTGATGTACAGAATTCTTAGTTGACGGCTTCATTAAGGGTTTGTTTACACCTAGTATTTAACAATAGTGTGTATATTATGAAAATAATGTAATGCAACCATGTAAACTATTCACTATAACATACAATTCTAAAAAACGTATAATATATATTTGCAATATTGATCGACTTTAGTTGTTGACCGTACAACGTGCGTAACGAATCTTACATCATTTGCATTAAAATCTCGCATACTCAGCTATTTATTGCCAAAAGTCTAGGCTTCACGAGACGAGCAGTGATGCAGCGGCAATTAATCTAAGTGCTGTTAGTGACGTGAGCTATTTATGCCGTCTGTAGCATGGCATTGCCGTCGTATGGGGCATTCTAATTGCGTATTATGGTTCAACGACCGCACCTTACCCGCCGTTCCCAGACGACCGGCTTCAACTTCTTACGCCAATTTGCAAAATCGCAACTTTCTGATTCAAGAATGCGTCAATATCAATATACGTAACATACAGGGTGTAAACAACCTCATCACGAAGCCGTCAACCAGGCATTCTGTACATCAAACTAAGTAACTTCACGCAAAAATTATTGTCGGGAAACTTTTTTTTTTTGGGGTGAAATACATGTTTCGTGGTAGAACTCAATGTAACGCACTCAAAACATTGTGCTGATGGATGGATTGAATAGTACGGGGGTCGTGGAGGTGTTAAACTTGTATTTAAAAAAAAAAACTTGTCAAAAAGTTGGAACTTTGACCCCTAATATCTCCGTAACTAGAAGGTTCCCAGGTATGGTGTAAAACAAAAAAATGATCGCAATGACGAAGAGAACAAGTGCCTTTCGGCTTCGTTAAGAGGTTTTTACACCCTATATATCAAACCTATTACAAGTTCTCTTTAGCTCATTATTGTCTGAAGTAACGAATATCTCCAAAGAATATATGCTAATAATGTTCAATGGACCGTTACAGATATGGGGGTGTTCCACGTGGGGAAGCGGTTAGGTAAGCAATCGCACTGGGAGCCAATCTTCATCGGAACCAACGAAGACCCCTATTACGACGAAAGACTAAGCTGGGAAGGCAAACAAGATAAAATGCCACAGGTAAGGAAAAAGCTTGAATTAAGAGGTTAGTCACTAGAACTTAACGCCTATACGTAATATTACGTTTAATTAATTTGTATTCAATCTTGATTTCAGGGCTACGTCCTTTGCGTTAAAGACTACGACTTCATGATCTTGAACAATGCTTTCCTGGTCCACAAGCCAGGCATCAAGTATTACAAGAAAAACGCCAAGAGGGACAAACAGGGTGCCAGGCAGGGCGCCTTCGTCAAGAATGTCATCTTCCCGGAACTAAAGAAACTATTTGGAGTCAAACATGGTTGCGTATAGAGGTACAAAATAGATAACGATGCAGGCTAATATAAGCTTACAGGGTTCAATTTTCCGCCTGATTTTGGAAAATGTTATGATGGAATTGTCTCCTGATAAAACATATCACTACGATTAAACTAGATATGCAAAGTAACGTTGGTAAGATTTATACGCACATTTACCTACGAAAAATGTGAATATGTATAACGAAGCTAGTAACGTACGAACCCAGGCGTCCTTATTTACAATGCATAGGATGCATTTTAAAAAATCACGCTTCAGAGGCCTTAACAAGTAACATTAGAGATAGATAATGCTCTTATGTTGGCAACATGTACACGTCCGTAATGTCTAAGTCAATGTATGGTATTGGAGGAACCAGTAGTTGCTCCTCCATCGTAAAGGGGTGATATTTTATTTGTATTTCCAAGTTTTCGGATTCGGTTCGTGAAGTATGCCACTTACTATTTGTAATACCAAATATCAGTTGTGACTAACTTGAAATGATGTACTGTATCTATTAAATGCAAGTTGCCTCTGGCTCAATACACTTTAGTTGTAAAGACATGCTTTAGCTAACTCTTATTAGATTTAAAGTGTAAATATTTAGCTTTTGAGTGAACAATAGTATCGGTCCGCGAATTTAGTGTAAGAGAGTACTTGACTCATCATATTTAAGTGCTTTTTTACAAGCAGTCGTTAACATCACGAGTAGATTTTATTTTATGTGCTTATTAAGCTTACATACAAAGTGTAGGTTATTAATGTATGTGTCTTACACCCGTAGCTATAAACAAGTCAAAGTGATTACTTGAGTAAAAGTCATTATTTAAGATATGATTTTTATTCTGTACTTTAGTAATTGCTTGAAGTTTAAACTGTCAAACTGTACTGTATAATTCTTAGCTTTGCTTTCTTTGTCTATTGCTAAAAATGTGTGAATAAATATGTAATTACTTCAACTCAAGTAATTACTTTAACTTGACTATAGATGCGGGAGTTAGTGTCGAGGTATTCAATGCCGCAATGTTGAGGCTCCAACATTACATAAAATGAAAGTATAATGAAAACAAGCAAGTCATATAATATCTAAAAAGATATAGTTTTTATTATAAAGACAGCTTCAGCATGTGATTCCAATTATAATACTACTTCCTTACCACTTAAGTTAAAAGTTGCGTAAATACTGTCGCTCATGTAGTAAGCCTTTTGATATTTGTATTTATTTTGACTCATTCTGAAATGCATTTTTAGTCTTTACTTCAGTAGGAATATTCGCTAGCGGTAAAACTAGTTCTAGAATTACAAACAACTGTCTATGTACAATTGTACATTATGGGTTAAGTAAATGTATTTGTAAAGTTTCTTTAGTTAATTTCCTCTGTGATTTTACTGCAATTTATTTTTTTAATTCATGTATTGAATGATAAAATCACAGAGAAATTCCTCGTGATATGTGGAAATGCATCTACGATTTGACTTAAATTTAACTGTAGACTGTAGTGTAGTTGTAACAGCTGTTAATCCACAAAATTGTATAATGTACTGAATATTACGATATTGCTGACGATATAGCTGTAGAAGAACTTTATTTTTATACACAGTTTAATTTCACAATGAGAAGTCGACATCTTTATTTGTGGGCAATCATTGTTATTTCAAATTTCGCTTATCTGAGCCACATTTTATGAATCTAAACTTTTTCAAGTGTTTATGTGATGATCTTTAAAGTTACTTATTCAAGGTCAAATTGAGGTAGCTAGCGAAACCTCGTAGATGTGATTGGTATCGATATATAAACACATAAGGCACTAAAAACTGATCCTATAAGTAACAAATAACGACCTGCGGTCTTCGACCCCCAAAAAAAACTTGCTAAGACCATATATTTTTAGTTGTATCTTGTGTAGGTGGTACTATATATACCTACATGTTACCCAGTCTACGAAGATCTAGCTAGCTAATTCAATTTGATCTTGCATTGCTTTGACCGGTTCCTATATTTAATATACTTATTAATAATTTTGCTCACCGTTGTTATTTTTTGACCAAAATAAATACAATTTTAGACAGTTTATTATAATTAATTACCTAACGTTATTTTTTTTAAGTACGACAAAAAGAGATCGTATTGAATTACTTTAGTCTGGAAAATGCAAAGTATCTGATCTAATAATATTACTATGTATATTAAATGACGCTTGACTCGAATTAATACGAAATTAGTTTTATAAAAAAAAGTCAATAAAATGCCCTACGTAGTATAGATTATTATGTAATATAATATACCTAATATTATATGAGACACCGATGTGTTTTGGCCTTATTGTGGTAATTAGAATTAGTCGCTATTTTAATTAATAATTAAATTGAACAATGGCAGTGTTAAGCTCACCACGTTCGATATTTATTTTTTAGATTTATTATAAGTAGGTAATTTAAATTTTCTAATAATTTCTTAGAATTCCTTGTAGTAGGTATTTTGTACAAAAATATTTTTTTCGCGCTGAAAACGCAGGAAAAGTTATGAAGACATATTTATTTTCATTTTGGAAATATGATACATGGTTCATTAGACTCTTTTAATTTTCAGTTCATTTATATAAGAATTGAAAAGCTGGTTTAATTTAAGAGAATGTAAAACCGCTCAAGAGTTGATAAAACTGATTTATCAAACGCAGACGGCAGGTTACAGAATGTAAACGGACCCTACCGAAGCTGTCAACCGAGCATTCTGTACATCAAACTAATAAACTCTAAACATTATTGCTGGGAAACGATTTTTTTCAGGTTTTACGGTAGGTAGGTCGGTACTAGGTAGGCACTCTAAACATGTGCATATGGATGCATTGAATAGTACGGGGGTCGTGGAGGTTTTTAAAATAAAGTTATAACATTCAAAACTTGTATTTAAAAAAAATGTGAAAAATTTGGAACTTTAACCCCCCATTACTACGTAACTAGAAGGTTTCCAGGTATGGTCTAGAACAAATCATACCCCTATGATGGGGAGAACAAGTGCCTTTCGGCTTCGTTATTATTGACTAAAGTGTATTTCATGTTGGAAATATAACGATATTTTCAATAAATCGTTTTCGTAACGTTTGTTTTTATAAAAGCTGTTGATGTTGCACAAATATTCTAGTGGAACTACTTTATGTACCGAGTAAAATGTATTCTACTTACTGGTCTATCTTTGTGCCAAATTGCATCCAAATCCGATCAGCCGTGTATGAGTGATTGAGTGACAAACATTTTTACGTTGTTCTGCATATTGGTAGTAAGTAAGTAAGGCTAGCTGAATAAGTATTCTTTTAGTATTAAATATTTTAGTTTAATTCCATGGGTCTTGGTTTTGGTAAACGCATGTGGTGAGCTTTCGCTCCAAGGCTTCAAAGTGCAGGCCTTAGCTTGTAAGTTAAATGTAAACCTTAAGTCTTTTAAATGTGATCATTTATGAAATATTTATCAATGTATAATCTAAATACTACGTTTTGTAATGTTTTCGTAAGAATCTACAATTATGTAATCTGCCCGAAAATCGAAATAAAACAATTAAATTCTTACATTATAATTAGACTGTGTTTCATTTAGTATGGTAAAGTTTAAAAAAAAACCATAACTATTAGAGAAACTTTAAACTTTACCATAAATACCATCTACACCCGGTTTTTCGTGTCTAATTTTAAATATACATCAAGCAGAGTAGACTGCAGATCTCGATATGTCTTCATTGAATATTGTCTACGAGAACTAAGTAACCAAAATCTACAACAACTCATGTTAAATAACCAACATCAACACCAGACTCCAGACCATAACATAACAATTCAGTTTGGGGATCACACTGCTCTTGCGTCCATCCCGGAAGGGACCAGGGCCGTAGTGACTATCAGGAGGTCTGCTCGAGTCTTTGAACCTCTCAAACTCATCGTATGTTGGTATACGGCTTGCTGGAGGAGGCCCCTCCACAGCTGGCGGTGCTTCTTCAGCAGGAGGTGCCTCAGAAGCTTGCCCCCCTTTGTTGTCATGACTCGATGTATCCCCATCCCCTTTATCATCAGTAGCCAAATATATTCCACAGTTAAAGCTTTCCTCTTGTAACATAATCATCTGTATTGGAGCATGGATACCCAGGTCAACGGTAGAACTTGCAGAGTAACCAGTTAAGTACGTAAGTCTGTTGAAGTTCCTCCTGAGTCTCGTGCAATGCAAAGAGGCACGGTACAAAATAATTAAAATAAATGCGATGGAAATTGGTAACGTTTGGCGCACACATGACATTTTGATGGCAATTCCAAAAAGTAGAATACTTAGGTATTCCAAAGGCATTCAAATATAACGTTTGACTTATACCGATAACTAATAAGGTTAATACCTATTACTTAAAACAGGTTTCACAGGTTTGAACATCAAACGCCACCTGCGTAGCTTCCGGCTACGCGGGGTCTACGTAGCATCAATGCCTACGCTGCATCTGCGTAGCTTCATCGGCTACGCGGCGTCTGTATAGTTCCAACGCTACGCGGCGTCTGCGTAGTCAAAGCCTAGTGCCTACGCTTTTTAATTTAACTAAGTAGTATAACTAGGACAGCACTAGTTAGGAATAAATGGTTTGGAAAAATCAGTGGAGTGTCAAACGAGAAAAAAAAAACTGTTTGTCATACTGTTGTGATAATCTGGTGTGACTACCGAGTCGGCAATGATTTAAACAGTAACATCTATTTTGGCCTTACTTTGATCTTCGAATTGTTACCCTGCATAGCTATTCACAACGCTTCGATTCGATTTTCGATTCGGAAAGTCGTATATCTATCTCGCTTGATTTCGTAATGTCAAAAAAAGATAGACATACAACTTTCCGAATCGAAGCGTTGTGAATAAAGGGCCAGATCTGATTAATTTGTGACATTAAAGGCACCTTTATTTTTACTAGGAAAATCCACATTGATACCCTCGTTTGGGGCGATCATAGGGTTAAGTTGGACTCTCATCATTCTCTTACCCTTGCCTCAATTCATTTAGGGTCGGCGCAGCATGTCTTCTTCCTACTTCTCATATTTCTCTATTACTCGTCATCTCATCAGACACCTCGTTTGTTTCGGCTGTTTCTTCTCAGAGTAGTCAGGTACGAAACACCGGCCCCATCAAGTTTTAAAAAATGACGTGTGATAGTGTTTGTCCTACTTGCAAAATAAACATCATTTTTATCATTATCATTTATCATATAAATTTTCGGAATTATGAAATTCGGACTTCTGCTAATCGGAATATCGAAATTCGTAATTTCGTTTTTCGGAATTTTTGGATGTTCCAATTATATTCATCCACAGTCATACTCAAAACTTTCCTCACGACATTTTCCTCATTCCTCCGCATCACATACCACGACAACCGATTACCATGTAATGTAATACTCTAACCGACTAAAAAACCCACTGTTCCTACTATACTATATGTCAGGGCCCCGGGAGACAAGTCCATTCCCAGGGTCCCATCACTGCGGGCCTGTGGACGGGGAGCTATGGGCTAGCTCGCCGTCCGTACGTCTCATGACGACAGGCCGTGTCGACGGCGCGTTCGTGTTCCACGCGCGCCTCAAAGAGAGTCAGCAATAGGGAAGGGGTCCGCAAGGACCGAAGCCTGCCGGGGCTGCGGGACTATTCGAAAGAGATACCGTGGCCCCGGAACACAAAGGGCGAGGAAGGAACATGGATGGGTTTTAGTCAGTAAAAGTCTGTCACTCCCTCCTGCTCCGCCCAGAGCGGGAGAAGTCATTTGATGATTTCCCATCCAAAAAAAAAAAAAAGGGTCCCATCACTAACTGCAGCCTATCCATCGACTGCACGATCTATATGACGCGCAGGAACCACTGCGACGCAGCCACAAGTTCGCCGCCCGCAGGCCTCTCCTTACGGCGGTGGCCGGAGATCATTGAAAGCGCCCTTCGACTCAAGATTGCTTTTTTAGTGCTGGTACAGTGAGCGGCGTTCTCTCTTTCCCTTCGCCGCCGGACCATGGATTGAGTGCTGCGGCCTACGATGCAGTTTAGCGTTGATAGTCAGGACAGATAAGAAAGACTTTTGCAATCACCGGGTGAACCTTCTACTCTCTTCCTTCATATTCAAAGGAAGTCATTAGTAAACCGACATCACATAATTACTAGCCAATATTATTAATTACAGAAAGCAAGTACGAGGTACACATCAAACTTAAAAGACTAAAATCACTGGTGCTACGACTCGAAGCGCCCAATGCTCGACGACTTCTGTGATCAGAATAAAATGAAGAAGGGAAATCCTCGTTTTCTTGTATCTCTTCAGTTTCTGCGCTATCACTTGAGTCATCACCACCACCGTCGTTATCGTCCACCAAACACACGGGATACTGCATCCTTGCAGCTTCTAAAACCAAAGCCTGTAAATGAGGAGGTATCATCGTCTCCGGGTGAAAGGTACAACTTGCAGGTAGATTAGGGACACTTGGTAGATATGCAGTGCTGTTGAAGTTTATTCGAAGTCGCATATTAATCCAATGATAGGAGTTTCGGTAGAAGATTATTATAAAAATCGCTAGAGAAAGCGGTACCGTGGAGGCTGTCATTTTGACGACAATATTATTTTTAAATGCAATGGACAATTCATTTTAAATTTAGAGAGTTATAATAACAAGAAGTTTCTATTGTGGTGAGCTGAACCTATAGATACATAAGCACATCCCTTTTTTCCATGGGGTTGGCAGAGGCCACAGAACGCTACCTACGTACTGCGTAACATATATGCTCCTCTTACATCGCCTACGTACATATTTATTATCTTGTCATACACGCACGCCGGTTGCGAGTACACATACTACGCAAATGAATACCTGCTATGACTATGAGCAAGATCGAAGTTTATTATCAAGGTTATTAAAGTTCTCCGGGTTCTAAATCAAAATATATCAGATGTGATTATATTATTGAGAAACCTACTTATCCTAGCTGCTCTTTTACAAATACTTTAATTGAAAACATTACAAAGTTCTGAAAAACAATAGTCTGACCTTGTATCCATTTCTGTTTAGTTATTTCAAGAATTTAAATTCGTGGAATATTTACAATAGAAAAATAGTGCAAGTATTAAATACTAAAAATGTTATTTCGAATAAATCAACAACTGTGAAATCCCAAATTACACTAACATTCCAGACGGGCATCGCGGTGAATACAAATTGGGTAGCGGACAGAAGTAGGGGGACCACACGACTCGACGCAGCAGCACTATTAACGAACTCAGCCAATATGTTGAATATGATGAAATTCCTATAACACAACATGTAATAAGAAACATTAGCCGAACAAGCAATCCTAAACACGTACATACGTACACAATTTTCCAGCCCCTGGATCTTAAACGTAGTGTTAACCTGCACCTGTTTGACTGTACAAATCTTCTGAAGATCTCAAAATCTTTGGAAGACGACTTTGCTGATGCTGATGTTCCAAGCAAAACTATCGAAGCATAGCCTCCTTCAATGCTTTCGTCAAATTAGTAGATGGTGTTCTGACCCGTCTACCCGATGGAATGCTGCGAGAGTTTATGTATGTTTTGAAGTGCCCGTAAGTTTTTCAAAGTTTTATGTCAGTGTATCTTTCTTAAACTAGGTAACGCAGTCCATGATTCGTTAATTACGATATAACAAATACAGCGACTTGAGCTCAGTCCTGTATTATTACGGAGGACGATACCAACCATTTAGTTGGTCACCCTACCGCAGACACGAGTCAGATAAGGAAGTTGATCCAGGTAGACGGCACGTGCCCAGCATTGCACACACACTACTCCGGTTTTCCCGCATTTGCCGCAAAATTATGTGTCCCTCGCCGTGCTTGAACAAAAACGAATATAATAAGAGCCGGCATGACGGCACGTTATGAAGAATGTGCTGAAATTATGATGAATGGGACGACAAATGGATGGCAAAAATACGACGTTTCAATCAATATTAATACAATACTTAGGATTTCTCTATATATAGTTTTTGTTTCTAGCCTTTCACACAACAAACATAGCATCACACCTGTGTTAAGCATCAGTATAGCCTCACCTACCAGTATAGTACCTACACAAATAATAAAATGACTGTCACATGTTAAATCATGATCTGTCAAAGGACCAATTTGTTCGAGACACCATTGTTTAACTATTGTGTCTACTTCGTGGACAGATAGGTTAAAGAGGGCGAGCCTATTGTCTTGTTAGCAATCGGGCGCAAATCCAGATTTCGGGTTGTTATTGAGCAATTCCTGATGGAAAAACAGGATCGCTTCTAGCCATTGCAATTCATTTATGTAATAGGGTGTTACAGTGGTGTGTTGTCTACGGTCGACCAAGCTATTTGGTTTACATTTTATATTGTAATTTGCATGTTAAAATGTAAACCAAATAGCTTGGTCGACCGTACATCTCCAATGTCTAGAACGCAGTATGAAGACCCGCACCAGGCCACCAGCAGGTCTAAAAGATATACAGGGTTGATTTTTTCAATGCCACCTGGAGGGAAAGTACCCTAAATACTAGAGGTAGCAAATTTGACTCAAGGGAAACATTCCTTTATCTTTAAAAAGAAACAAAACTGCATTCCCATATTTTGTAAAATTCGCTTGCGACATTCGGGCATCGAACCCGGGAGGGATCAAATAAAGTTCGAAAAAATAACATTCTGTACCTTTTGAAATCACTCGATAGGGTAAATCATATGGATCAAATCTCTCTAATAAACATAATTTTTAAATGAAAGGAAAACCATGAATAAAAGTTCTTTATCATATTGAATTTATCCCACTGAATAACCTATAAACTAATCTGTAACTGTTCTTTAGATTTCATGATTTTCCCTTCATTTAATTTATCAGGTTTGTTAGAGAGATTTGATCCATATGATTGCCCCTATCGATTGATGTAAAAAAGTACAGTACGTTATTTTTTCGAACTTTAGTCGGTTCGATTCCCGAGTGTGGCAATCAAATTTTCGAAAATCTGTGAATGCACATTTGTTTCTTTTTAAAAATAAAGGAATGTTTCCTTTGAGTAAAAATTGCTATCTCCGGTATTTCAAGTAGGTACTTTCTCTCCAGGTGGCATTGAAAAATTCCAGCCTGTATAAACGACATCAAATGATTTCATCATGCAGTTGTTCGTGTCCCAATGTCAAAGTACCTAGATTTTTTCATAAAAGTCTCAATGTTTTGTATACTCCCTACGATATAGTTTGAGTAATCACAATTCATAGGCCGTCTGTGTTTAACGTTCGCCCCAGTAACCCATTTTATACAGTCAATCGATTCTCACATTTTAGCAGAAGCTTTCATTTTTACCTTCTATTAAATATCCAGAAATATGACTGACATTTATATGAATTTGGTATTTAAATACTTCGACGTAGGTGTGTTTATGACTCAAAAGAAAGACAAAACAACAGTTGAAAAAATTATAACTACCTTTAAATTATACAAGTTAATAAAAAAATCAATCCTTTCACAAGGTTAGGTAATATTAATACATGAAATTTTAATTAGATTCCAATGGCGTCCTTGACATTAAACAATAAGACTAAAATTCACTCTCAAGTTTAAAGTTGAAAGGTTATCGAAATATCGAATAATGACATTAATGACACGCCTAAAGTTGAAGACACAGATCATAGAAACAACAGGTTGCAGAGAACGAGTACATAAATTATCACCAAAGAATATTTTACTTGCCTAGTGACTAGATACTGCAGTACTAGCTACTTCTTAGCGTGTCGATGACAATTTAATTTGAGACAGCCCATTTGGCGACGAGTTTGGCACTATCTGTAGCGTCCATCATCTTCTGTGATGTGCAAGAGACAAGACAGGCAGGACACGATATCAAATGTTCCATCGTTTTAAACACCACATTTTCACTCCAGGGTCTGCCCTGGAGTGAAAATGTGTTTCATCTATGAATATCTACCTGAACAGGTTTTGCTTGCTTCGGACAGGCGACTCCCTTTCATCGTAACAGGCAATTATCTCGTCACAGTTGTACAGAAAACAAGTTTTTCCATACATTATGTAAAGTTAATAGTCTGAAGACGTGTGTACCTCCGATTTTGAAGAGCAATAAAATATCTCTCGAAACATTTTGCTATAAAAATTCGAACAGTGTTATTTATTTAATGCATAGTAAAGTTCGTAGGAAACAAGAAAATCATTGATTGCTACCTTTATTCTTATACACCAACTACAGAGTGTTTGTTATTGCATTCGAGGCGGAATTAACACACGAGCCGTAGGCGAGGGTGTTATTTAGCCGAGAACTGCAATAACAAATGTCCACGTGTACCAAACGACGTTTTCCAATACACTTTTGAAGAAATAAAATAAAAGAATTATAAATATTTTTGTCAAGAATTATTATGGGACTATGATTTTTATTTTCTTGTTTTTTCCGCGCTTTGCTTTCGCCAGGTTGAAGGAGAAGCAAAGGTAAACAGCCTAATATTAAAAAATAGTTTTTTTTTGTATTTAGAACACAAATAAATGTTAATTTGTTTTTAAAGTAAGTATTAGTTTTAAATACTCATATTCTATTTTATAAACACAATTTGAATATTCACAAAATATTTACGGCGTAAAGACGCACATTGCTTTACCGAAATTAAAAATATACATTCACCTCCGACTATAGGCATTTAACCAATTTGGACTAAGTATAGGGCTTCATCTGTGGAAAATGAAGAAAACGCACGCGTGTGAAATACATTACATGTTGAACCTAATCGAAGTGCGATAAGAACCCGTTTTCGAGGAAATGTATTGAAAATTATTTTTTTTTTTTCTTGTTTCATTACCTGGTTGCTCTATTAGTATAGGTAGTCAACTTGTGCTTCTTACATTACATAGACAACCTCATATCTTCAACTGAATATTTGAGGTATCCTACGGCCTAGGTACGTCTTCGTGTACAATTATTAGTGATGGGGATGTACTATTAGGTACAGCTTTGCTTAACCCAACGGTTTCCGGTGATTACAGGCGTGGTATAATGTTTGTTAATAAGTTTTCAATACACTTCCTCGAAAACGGGTTCTTATCGCACTACGATTAGGTGCAACATGCCATGTATTTCTCACACATGGATTGTTTTCATTTTCCATCACCGCGTGCTGTGCCGCGTGCAGAAAGGAGCCTATTTCGCACGCGGGTGTTGTAAAATTGCCTCAGATGAAACTATACCTATACTTAGTACAAATTGGTGCAATGCCTATAGTCAGCGGTGATTGTTTTTTTTCATTATTTTATTTTATTTCTTCAAAAGTGTATTGGAAAACGTCGTTTGATACACGTGGACATTTGTTATTGCAGTTCTCGGCTCAAAAACACCCTCGCCTACGGCTCGGGAGTTGATTCCGCCTCGAATGCAATAACAAACTTTTTCCACTTGTATCAACATGTACTATATCAGTTTAATCTTTATTATTGATACTTGAATATGACATCCTGCGGTTGTGGATGACACCCGTCATCTCCTGTGCTCTTCCGGCTTGAGTATCTGATCGTAACCGATAGGTAGGTAGGTATAACTAGACATTTGCAACAGCGTACAGTTTTTCTACATAACATCACGCTTGCAATATTACTCCATGGGGTAGGCAGAAGTAACCGCGCAATAAACACCCACATTTCGCCATCGTTAGTCAAGTATGTAATTAATCAATTACATTAATATTGTAATTAGGCTAAATATTGTCCCAATTTTGGTCAAATGTTTAAACCCTTCATATTTTGGTCCCATTTATGTGCATAACTTACCTATGGAAAATATTAAAGTTCCTTTTGTCCCGGCCTACATTTGTAGATCTTTGACAGTCGTTACAGGTGACTACCAGTGGCGCGAAAGTCTGACAACCAGTCTCACCAAGAAGTACCGTATTACTCAGCACTAACTGGGTTGTGGCGGTCAGATAGGCAGTCGCTCCATGTAAAGTGCTGGTATTCAGCTGCATCCGGTTAGACAGGAAGCCGACACCAAAATAGTTGAGAATAGGTTAGGCAGATGATGAATCACAAACCACACAATTATCGCTGCTAGCTAAGAAGATTTAAATCAAAAGAACGGTTGGGAATTAAGTAAATCTTGGTCTAATCACCATTAGACCAAGATTTACTTAATTCAATCCGGTTTTTCTTGTGGTGGCAAGCGCACGTTTTGAGCATTATGAGTACTCGGTTCGATCGCCATTTGTCCACCCTATATAACAATTCTTTTCCTGAAGCAAGATTGAAATAAAACTACTGAGGTGGTGGTGGTGATTGTCCTCCAGGTCAGGTTGTTTGGGGGAAACATAAGCGTGTATATAGTAAGAAGGTCTTTTTATTTCGGATGGGAAATCATCAAATGACTCCTCTCGCTCTGGGCGGAGCAGGAGGGAGTGTCAGACTTTTCTGACTAAAACCCATCCATGTTCCTTCATCGCCCTTTGTGTTCCGGGGCCACGGTATCTCTTTCGAACAGTCCCGCAGCAAGATGGTCCTTCATTATTCTCCGCTCGACGGCCTTTCAAGGTTAAAATGCCAGCACAATCCATGATTAATATCAAATCTAAATTCATAATGTATCATTCCTTAGTTCCCAGGACCTTCACTGAGTCCAACTCATCCATGACCTTTAGTGATGATGTAAGACATTTTTTTGTTATTAACGTGTGTAGCATTACAATTTATTGAATGACCATTATCGATGAAGGATGACATTCTTATGCGAGCTCTACTTCTTCGTCATTGTCATCTCGGCATGACTGCCTCGTTGGTCTAGTGGACAAAAGTGCGTCGACGGCTGAACATGAGGTCCTAGGTTCGATTCCCAGGTCGGCAAAGAAATTTCAAGAAGAAGAAGATTTAGGAGAAGAAGAAGATAGAGAGAGGAAGGAGAAGATTTTTCAATAAGAAATTTCTCAGTAGCAGCTAGGATACTGGTTTTGCGCCCGTAAGATGGCAATAAGGGTCACCCCCTATTACATTGGACTTAAACATAACTGACGATATGAGGGTGTAGGTCATATTAAGTACACCTCTGTCTAACTCTTTGGAAATTACAGGCGTGATGTTATAGTATGTGAAATCGGCATGTCTTAGAAACAAAAAATCGAAGATATATTATGACATCCCACAACCTGCACTGGGCTCGCGTGTTGAGTTATTGTTCACACCCCTTCACAGAGAGGAAGCTTGTGACCTCTTCTATAACCCCACCCCACCCTTCTCAGGGGTTGATTTTCAACTTGAATAGTCCGCTGTACTGGCAGGGATAGTCAAGCTCTCATGTGCACATTCCAGGCCAGGAGTATACTGCCACAGACTAATAATTTTAAGCTCAATAACATTCCTAAGCTTGAGGAGTTCGTGGCTAAATAATAACAACTTTTTGGTCGATTTTCAAGTTAAGCCGTGCTGGCCTAGGTTGGTCTGTGGATGGGTGACCACATTACATACCGAGTTTCCTCCGTGCCTCAGAAAGCACGTTATGGTGCATCCACACCGCATGTTGAGGTAACATTCTGTAACAATGTTATTAATTGTTATACCACGTGTTGACTGAAAGTTAGGCAACATTACTTAACATAATACACTAACACGGCAACATATAATAACAATAAATAACACTTGGAAACGTTGCTCTACAAAGAGTTACTGCCATGTGGATGCACCATTACGCCGTTGTCCCAGCTGTCATTTGTAGATCTTTGACAGTCGTTACAAGTCAGTGGCCTGAAAGTCTGACTTCCAGTTAGGCTGGATGGAAGCCGTCTCAAACATATTAGTTGGGGAATGGCTAGGATGATGAACGTTCCTAAGCTTGTTCCGACGACCCGAATGGCGCAGCGGTAGTGAGGCTGCCTTACGTTCTTAGGGTCCTGGGTTCAAATCCCGGTAGGAGCAAATGTTTGTGTGATGAGCATGGACATTTGTTTCCGAGTCATGGCTGTTTATATGTATAATAAGTATGTATTTACAAACAAAAAGTATTTATGTAGTATATCAACTATCTGGTGTCCACGACACAAGCCTCGTTGCTTAGTGTGGCACTAGATGGCGCTGTGTGTAATGTCCAGCGATATTTATTATTTAAGCTTATAGGTAATCAGTATAAAGTATAATACAAACTTACTTTCTATTTGTATCTAATATTCAAATAATAAACCTTAAATTAACCTATAGATATAATTATAGATATTGTCATAATTTTTTTCGGTCAACACTTCGTACGTACGTAACAGTTGATAAAAGGGCGCTACATTGTGTTGTGCAAGATTATATCCTAATACCCACCTATTATGTAACATATTATCTAAAAATAGTTACAACATTTACTTGGAACAACAATCTTACATCATTTTACTTTTTACGACTTGATTGTGAAATTGAAATTATCATCTTCCTGAAATGTTTTTACCTACACTTTGTACAACTATAATCTGTCAAATTTCTTTTAAATATTTTCAACTTTATCGCCAAAGTTCATTGGTTCATTGGGAAAATTTTACAGTTAGGTACGGTTCGAACCCGGGAAGGGTTGGGCAAATTATTACTGGGTTTTCTATCAGGAATTGCTCAGTAGCAGCCACGGAGTCTGTTAATTTGTGCCCGGTCGATGGCAATAGGCTCGCCCTATATTACATGGGACTTAGACATAACGAAATGTAGGTCTACCATCAGGTACACTTCTGCATAACCCTTAGGGGAATACAAGCGTGATATTATGTATGTTATGAAACCAAAGTACAGGTAATAAAACAGTATTCGATCGTTTTTAGGTAGGTTTTGTAAGTATCGAGTCGCCTTTGAGTCTCCTTCGAATTAAAATGATCGTGCATTTTAATTCGAAGGAGACTGGAGAAGCTCACGTTTTCCGAAAAAGGAAAGAGTATTTAATTGGATAAAAGGAGACAAATTATGGAACATATTAAACTCTTAGCATCGTCTCAAACCAAAACAAAAGCTAACAACTCGATTCAAGCGTTTCTTATTAAACAGCGAGTCTCCTACGAATTAAAATCGCTACTTGAGAAGCACACCTTTTCCAAAAAAGGAATAACTTGAAGTTGTTAAGTGTTCAGTTATTTTATTGCATAATTTGTTAAGTTAATAAAGTATGACAGATAAATCAATTAAGTCCTATCGCAGGTGGGTAACCAGTCACCAGCCAAGCTTCTAGCATCGTCTCGAGTTCTGTGCTGAATTGGTGATGTAACACGGAGATGAGCAGGTTTCAACACCGGCCGGTGAGTCCTCAAGGTCGGCAGCGATCGCCCATTCAATACCTGAGCGACACTCGTGCGCAGATCAGTACGGGGTAGCATACAGCATGGACAAGACTTTGATAGTGTTTGCGTGCCTCTGCGGCTTCGGTGAGTACCTATTCCTTTTTTATATGTCTTTGTAAGTTTGAATTTGGAATACCATATACTGAATAAGAAACAAAACAGCCATAAATAAACAAAATGCTTTTTTTTTTTAAAGTTCGTAAAGAAACTTACCTTTTTCTTCTTTCTCAGAAAAAGTCTAAATCTTAGGATACATATAATGTTAATAGAGCGTGATACATACTCACGTTTCAGTACAAGCTCTGTGTAATATAATCTCACAATCATAAAGTCTAATGAGCTCGTTTTCCCATTAATTAACTAATTAAATCGACAGACGTGTCGTATAAATGTTTCATAGGGTTTAATTATATCGCCTGCTACCAGTAATTAATTTAAACTGGTTTTTAAACAACTAATTAAAAGACGGAATTGTTTTACCGGCTAGTTACCTGGTAAACATTAGATGAGATTTTAAAGTTGTAAGCAATTGTTTCAAGCTTTTAACTACTTAATTGATCAATTAGACTAGTGTTTTGAATTAAAGAATGTACTTGCGATGTTTTTTACGCGAGAATTTTATCACTTTTTTATGTTTTGGGTGTTAATGCATATTCGTAAATAATTCACGATACCTCAATTAAATTGCAATGTGCACTATAATTTTTGGTTGGACAGATAAGATTTTTTGTCTTACGTATCTAAAGCACACCTCCTAGTAACGGGACTACAGGAGCTAAACGCGAGTTTTATAATGCAAAAAAGCATATGATTCACAATAAACAAAACCAGAAAAATATATGATATTCTTCAGGATATATGCTTTGAAAACATAATACAACTAATTTTACTCGATAAAAAATCAAAAACTTATCTCTAAAAATTTCTTTTAACGTGTAAAAACCATACATGATATTTTGGCAAATAATTCTACAAGCAACATATTAGCATGATAGTGTTTTATTTTTTTAGTCCAATCAATAGATTTTTATAAATCACACAAAACCACTCATTTCGCACTATTCGGCCCGCAGTGAATGACGTAACAACCACTATGTAGTGCAAGCTGATTAGA
This sequence comes from Xestia rhomboidea, assembly GCA_963853795.1. Taxonomy (NCBI): domain Eukaryota; kingdom Metazoa; phylum Arthropoda; class Insecta; order Lepidoptera; family Noctuidae; genus Xestia; species Xestia rhomboidea. The sequence goes on along the minus strand of OY970758.1, from coordinate 14,860,739 downwards.
ACTTTATTCTATCAATTTTTCAAACGAAGTTTGAACCACCACAAATAAAGTTACTAATTTAGCTCCTGTAATCGACTTAATGCAGAGAAGCAATGCAATTAGAGAGATCATTAATTAATAGAGAGACATAATCCCGGAATTCACACTTAACTGCATAATATAATCAATTATCGCAATACTTGAGTATCGTTCTGGAAATCCTAAGAAGCTTTACGTGTATGTAAAATAAATTATTTCTAATTCTTACTTGGAAAGAAATCTACACTAATACATATTATAAAGAGGAAAGATTTGTATTTTTGTGTGTGTGTATGTTTGTAATGAATAAACTCAAAAACAACTGCGCCGATTTCAAAAATTCTTTCACCATTAGAAAGCCACGTCTTTACTGAGTAACATAGGCTATGTATATATCCCCGTACTCCCACGAGAACGGGAACTACGCGGGTGTAACCGCGTGACGTCCGCTAGTACTAAATGTAGCTACTCCATGAGTCAATAGTTCACATGGCCAAAGCATAGATCGTTACCTAAGCCTTATCTTCAGTAGGTCTTACTTAACACAGAACCTAAGACGTGTTGCTTGTAAAACTAATAGCTCGTTTACTATGCAGCGTAATATTTTGAAATATTTTGCTCATGCAATTTAGCATTCCATGGAAAAATTTACGTATTTCTTCACAAGATTTCACGTCCCTGTGTCGTAAATCGTCCATGTTTTATAAGACATCTTCGTGAACTTGAGTTCATTTAAAATAGAATGCAACAAATTCTAAGAATAAATTATGACCTTCAAGGTCAGATGAAGATGTAGATCTACGTAATTAAGTCACTTAAAAATTCGCTTTAGACAACCTTAATAATTTATAACGCGTTATTACATAACATTTTGTTTACTTGCTCACTAAGTCGAGAAGTTTGTTCTGACCCGTTGAAATATCATTAAAATAACATAATCACTTGCAAAAGGTCACTAATGCGTTAATAATTTGTTGCACATCAATACACCTTTTATGTTATTGAAGATTATTGCAAGGCTTGTAGAATTAAATGGCGATTAGATCAGAAATGTCAAATGCTTCAACCGGCGTAGGTACAGTCGTGGTCTTTTCCGCCTGATCAGTTAATTTTTTTTTCGCTTAAATCATGTGGAGGCGCCGAGCCACTCCACCTTAAACTTTAGGCCTATTAGGAAAGCGTCAACTTTGGCGCGCAAAATAACAATAAGAGTTAGTGTTTTTCGTTTGGCATGTGTCACCGATCGGTATTTTTTTCATTAATTATTTATTATAAAGTCAACGGGGCGGGGATAGAGAGCGTTTCTATGTTTTAAGTGCAAGCAAAAATAAGCTTAGTGGTGATCAGGCGGGAGTGTCCTCGATAGTACATACGTGTACCAGGGGGCCTAAAACGGCCTAATTGAATCACGTTAAAATTCACTTTGTGATTGTGAACTTTTTACGAATTGTAATATTATCGTAATATGATTCTGCTGAAACGGCCATTTTAGGCCTCCAGATGTTTGAACGTGGACGAAGGAAAAGGGATCGAAGCAATTGGCGTTCTGTTGTTTCTGCCCACCGCCTGGGAAAAAAGCACGAGTTTATGTATTTATGAGTAATGTATGTTGCAAGAAACTTATTTTTTTTAAAACGGATACTGACGAATACTTTAAGACTTTAAAGTGAACAGATACTTGAGTGGACCGTGCAAATCGGCATATAAGGTTCAAGTTAAAGTATTTCACAAAAACTGAGATTCAGAAAAAACCAAAGCCACAGTAGATGATAAAGCGGCAGCACGTTGAAATTTCCGAAAAAATGTCACTACTCATATCAAGATTTGGTACAGTGACTAATACTCTAGGGTCTCATAATTTCGCATAAGTATTGTGAATAAGCAAATGATGCAAGATGTGACATGTTACATGATGGCGTGTCAGCATACGTTCCGCTTTCACAGTTTAATCTGCGGAGCCAATCTGTACTTAAGGAACTAAGAAGCTTTCGTCACAGTCCTAATATTGGGAGTTTTCCATCAATTATGTACCAGACTTGTTTAAAAACTACTCATTTGGAAATTATTCAAATCTTTTTTAGCTTTCAGGGTTAAAGAGCCGTTAAGTCTTTGCAAAACTCAATGGATAATTAGTGGTCTGGTCTCGACAGACTAACAATTCTCAGTACTTACATTCAGTAATCCTAATTTACCTACTCATTATTACCGGTGAAAATTAACATAATAATGTCTGCCGATGAGTCATTTTCGAAATAAATGCTAGCCTAGATTCTTAGCTTGAAAGAAACCATTGAAATTCTTAAGACGTGTATTGTCTTATTGCAAACATAGGTACACTACAACAAATGCTTCCATTTTAGTCACTAAAGATACCAAACACGTCATGTACGCAAAAAAGAAAGACTCATCTTGGGTGGCGACCCGTAGTCCCGGTGGGTTGTCCCATTACCGGGTCCATGGGTAATTTTAATTACCCGTGGTTCCATGGCATTAGGGACTGTTTTCATCTTCCAATTCTCACCATTTTTCCAAAAGGTTAATGCGTTTTTCTCTCGACAGCGGTCGCTCAGTTCGGTGGCTTCGGCCAGAGCTCACCCCCTGCTCTCTTCGCTACCAGGAGCCAGAACCAGCAGCCGAACAGGCAACAGTTCCAGGAAGCATCTGTACCCAAAGCAGTTAACTCTGCTGGAGCGTGCAATCAGCTGAACGAAAGATACCCCGTAACGGGCAGCTGTGACAGATACATTGAGTGCATTGTAAGTATAGAATATCGGTAACAATATTTAATTAAGAATATCGGTAACAATAGTTCAGGGCATACAATGCATCGGTACTGTTAATCGTATCCGTTTTGAATTTGGCGCATCGTTTCCAGTCGGTTTAGTAACTAACAGCGTGATATCAAAACAAATTCAGAAGTATTCAGAAGTATTTCCAGAAGTACTCTGCTTAGGCAGTAAATCCCTGTCTAAGGCCTGAATTCCTGCTACGCTGATGTCGGTCGCGTACGTCGGTCGCGCGTACGAGTATACATTGTGTTTTATATAGCGCCATACTGCGACGCTGACGTCAGCAGCGCGTATCTTGCTACTGTATTTCTCGCTGACGTACGCGACCGACATCAGTGGAGCAGGAATTCAGACCTATGGCTGCGTTTTCACCAGAGATGAGCGAGAATGCGTAGCGAGTGATGTGTGTGAAACTGACCAATAACATCGTTTCTTTTACACTGCTTGTGCTATTCTAGCTATGTGATTGGTTAGTTCCACAAACACACATCCTCGTTGCTAATTGAGATGCAGGGTAACTAAAATCATAACCACCATGTGGCCTACCTTACACTCTTTCTATAACCACACCGGACATACTCCAACACGTTTTTCGATACCAAACCTCCCAGACACATCAATTTCCATGTAGATGAGCCTCCATGCTAAATTATTCACCCACAGTCATGTATGTGGGAAAGTGTTGACACAGACTGGGATCTTACTTTTAAAATAGGTCGTGACTATATTAAAGTCGCAGGCACTGACATAACTCCCATTCTTTTGTGTGTAATCATGCGTCTCAGCTCATGAATAATTCGCTTAATAATCACAGATTCTGGTAATAAAGTTCGTGTTATTTGCTAAACGTGATGCGAATGAGAGATTTGGGATGAGTGGTCGAGCTGCGATTATTAATAGGTGACACAACACGGATGTTGCGAGTTTTATTATTAATCAACAGTTCCCTAAAATAGATTTATAACATAATCTCCCTTGAGTGTTAAACCTCCCCCTGTGGCCAAAGTAACTTTCATAGAATTCTAGAGTCCGTACCCATCTTGTGTATTACTAAATTTCATCAACAAACCCGAAAGGTATTGAAATCTGTATCACTACCCAATTAGGAATATAATTAATAGATTCAATTATAAAATATTCTATTTTACGGAATTTGTGACATGCTCAGGAATGCTCAAGCAATTAAATAATAATTCAGTTCGACTAAAAAGCGACTGACCCCTGACATTACACATCAAGTTAGCTTGGTGCAAATATTTTGTTTGTTATTAGGTCAAGAGAATGGTCGGTAGCAACCTCTTGATACTGGGGTCACAAAGCCAATCGTGATCATCGTGAAACAGATTGCCTTATTGTAACTCAGGAGTGGAACTCCTAGAACCTATCTCTAGCATGTGTTTCCTGATAAGCTGGCATAGGGTCGGCTACCTACTTTTTTTTGTACTTAGCCTCTACTGTCCCACTGCTGGGAAAAGTCTCCCCCATATCCTTCCACTCTTCTCTCCGTGCGGTTTTCTCTCACAAACGCCTCTAAGTAGTCACATCAGCGTTAATTTATCCCAGAAGTACGATCCCGTCAGCGAATCCAAGGGCATAACCTAATGCTACTTATTAAGTGACCTGCAAAATATAACATCGTGACATTGTCATCGACATATTGTGCAATTTACTTGGAAGAAACTTATAATCACCTGTCTGATTTATTATACATCTGATCTAGGCCCCTAATTTGATTCTATTTGTATTTTTTCATAGAACGGAACTTCTGAGGAAAAGCTGTGCCCCGATGGTCTCCGATTCAACCCCGAATTGAGCTTCGGCGGATACCCGTGCGTGTACCCCAACGAATATGCTTGCCTTGAAAGATCCTCCCTACGTGAGTAAAATACCAGTTTATATTTGATGACCAGCGGTTCTCAAAGAGAATCTAGAATGTTGTTTAAAATTTTACATGACCCGGAATCTCAAGATAAAAATCGCAAGACACTTTTTTCCAGGGAATACTATACAGAGAACATATATATACATATACATACTACAGGGAATATATATATATATATTGAACATTAGGCTGTTAAAAACGTTGTCGATGAAAAATTGTCCTTAACGGACGTAAACCACATAATAGTGGAAAATTTTGCATTCGTTCCCATGGAGATACTACTCATTTTAGAGCCTGCTTCCTTTCGATGATATTGATATTCAAAGTTTATAATATAGGACCTACGAAGGAATAAACTTTGAATATCGCTGACCACTTAATCTGACAACTGATCTTATTCTTCACACCGCCTTGTATCATTGCTGATTTTAGACATACTCAGAAATGTATTACACTCGATTCTATTTCTGATTATAAATACGCAACTGGAATATTTATTGTGTATTAAATAAATAAGTGAACTCCTAAACAGAACCACAATGTATTCGGCTTTAAAACAAAAGGCCGAAAAGAAGAATTTCATCAACTTAAAAAAATAAGTTGGTAAAATTAAATAAATTATTGAGTGCTATTTTATCCACTTGGTCTCATTCTTACTTTTGACTACTAAATACCGGTTCTAGTTTTCTTTTAACCTACTCAACCAGATAACAATAAAATCTGTGACCTATATAACCACACGGTCGTAAATTTAATCCAAATTGACTGCTTGTTTTACTCAATCCAACAATTGAATATCGATGTTTTCGAAGAATGTTTTGATCATCAATTGGAGATACTTTATAAGAAGGCATTCTTCATTCCAGATCAATGTGTAGAATCCAAAGCCAAAGAACCTAATGCCCTAGTAATATCGGAACAACGAATGAAACGCTAAACGACAAGGACAGATTATGATGATGATGATGAATACCTTGTGCACGTGTGAAATGTTTCTTTTTTAATTATTCCAGAGGAACCACAGCCAACTTACGAATGCGAGCACCAGTTCGGTTACTACAAGCTCGGAGACAGGAGCAACTGCAGCTACTTCAGGAATTGTGTCAGCGGAGTAGCCTACGACTTCCAGTGCCCTGAGGGTCTGGCTTGGAGCTCTGCCTCCTACCGCTGCGACTGGCCCGATGAGGTTGAAGACTGCGACGCTGAAGGTAAGGATAGATAGCTATATTTTCTTTTGTATTGGTTCAAAATATGGAAGAATAGTTTCCAAAATGTTAGAATGTCAGCAAGGTAGTCGTGCTTATAGATCAAGATGTTCCTGACGTTAGTTTTTCTTTTCATATCCGGCACGCACTTAAAAGGAATAGTTCTTACATTTCTAAAATACTCAACAGCTTGCAATGATGTGACAGGGTTTAGGGTCTAGTCTAAAATGTCTCGAACGTACGTTTTGAAGTAAAGCTACCCCTATAAACTCAGCTGTGTCTCTTTTCTCATCAGGAACAAGTTTATATCTGCACGTTAAATAATACTATTTTAATTAATTAGCTCATTTTAATATGTAATCAACGTCGTTGGCCGTGACAACTAAAGTTATTATAACGTGATTTTCAAAGTTGTATTTTGATATTCATTTTATTCATGACGTCTATTCTTTTTCCTGCTTGATTTATCCCTTAACCTGGCACGTCGGGCACAAACAGTGTCCTAACTGATAACTCAAGTTAGCAGGTTATGAGCTCACACCGTATTGTGAAAACATTTACCTCTTATGAAAGTTATGTCGTAAATATCGAAAACAACAAAGGCCTTCCCTGTGTTGTTTTCGAATTTTCTTCTCTTAGGTTATGAAGAATCTTTATTTATTGACCTACCTATTCGCATTCTAAAATCGACCCAAATTCGTAAAACTTATGACATAATTTGTTATATTTTCAGCTTTCCTTGGCTTCCGTTGTCCCGAGGTTCCAGAATCAAGGGAGCTTGGACCCCCTGCTGGTTTCAGATTCTACAGGTATTTGTTATTGTTATTGATTACTAGCCCTTAGTGTCCTACTCCTGGGTAAAGGTCTCCCTCCATTCCTTAAATCAGTCACGTATCATAATAATTGTCAAGAAAGACATCCAGGTTGTTCCGTCATCTTTTTCGTGGTATATCGCGGTCTACAAGAATGCATTACATAAATACTTGCAGTACTTTGTTTGTTCAAAAGCGTATTATTAAAGTGATAGACATCGAAATGCCAAGAACTGGTTACTTAATAGGCGACCGGTCAGTCGGTGTCAGCGCATGTTTAAATGTCAGCAGATGAGTTGTGACCTTGCTTATATAACCTCGTTATTAGAAATACCAGCGGGTTGCCAACATCCTCTTATGATGTACCTACGTATGATAATATAGTGCCTACATTACACATTCTTGCCGTGCCACTTTTTACAAGTGTAAGAAGTCTTCTTGTTTTATTTCTGGTCTTGTAAATGTTTCCCAGAATCCAACCTCGGCGCTTGCAATGTCAAATTTTATTGACAAGCATTCATATTATTCTTTGACCGTGATCATAATTTAGATTGGATGCAAAAATGCATTAAGCTTCTTCCGTCAACTTATGCAAAGATCAAGCCACATAAATTAAACAAACTGAAGTCGTGCACAGTGCACAAGGTTAATTTTTAAACATAATGACAAAACTAAATTAGGTTCTTAGTAGTAAGTGGATCATGTTAACGTGTCATCAACGAAGGCCTTGTTTCGATTTTTTTGTCATTGACCGTTGAAAGACTACACTACTGCAAAGGACTTCTAAGTACTTTTATCCACTTTTTGTTGTTCTTAGATATCAATAAACTATTTTTAACTAGGTTTTTAATTTCTACGAAGCAATTATCCTGTCAATAACTAATTATTTTTATGTTGAAGATAGCCTAAAAGATATCATGCTTGTTGATTTTAGAACTAACAAACTGTCAAAGGCCCGTAATTAATTATACGTTGGAGTATTCATATAATACAGGCTTTTTCACGGTTTTACTTGGACGTCTAATTCAAGGATTATAACTTTATTCTATAATTATAGGGCCGAGAACAACTGCCAGAAGTACTTCCTCTGCCTTGGCACGAAGCCTCGTGTGCTCATCTGTGGTAGGAACACCGCCTACGACGAGCTGAGCAACACCTGTGTGTCGGCTGATGAGGTCGACGCCTGCCCTGTCGAAATCAGGACAGAGGCTGCCCGCGCCAGGAAAGAAGCCAGCGAACTTCTCGCCAAAGAACTGGAGTTCAACGCCAAAACGACCAACAAGAGGCGAAACTAATTCAAAATAGTGCAATACATTTACAAATAACCTCGCAAGGTTCGCAACCTCTGCATCACATCAGATCTTTGATGCACAACCTTTGGGACATGACCTGGGATCTTTACTACCACCTCTTTTCCCAGCATTGTTTCATTTACCTCAGTGTAGTAAAGCGATGCGGCTTTACAGGGGGCCTAAAATGGCCGCTTGAGTAGAATCATAATATGGCCTAGGATAACAATATGAATAAAATTCGAAAATGGTCACAGTCAGTTAATTTTCTGAATTCACTTTGTGACCATTTTACGAATTATTCATATTATGATTCTTCTTAAGAGGGCTATTTTAATTAAACTTATATTGTTACTTACGGGATATAGGTATCTTCCGTGATTATTATTTGTTTTGAGCTCCCGATATTTCGACGCTGTTGCAAGACCCGCGATCATGGCGCTTACGAAAAACCGTGAAAGCTTAAAACAGGGCTATTTTAGGCCCCCAGGTTTGCTGTTATTGCAACCTATGAGAGTGGTGGTTGGCCCCTCGGTCTGTTTCAAAAGTAGTTCTAGTCTAAAACTAACAATTTGAGTTACCACAGCATCTGTGTTATGAAGTCATTGAATATGCATTGTATTTACTTGTGTTTTTTATTTTTAATGTTTTATATCTGCCATACTGTTTCCGTTTTGTACCAGGCGATTGAGCCGCAAATAAAAATGTAAGGATCTAGTGTAAGATTTATCATAAGCATATCTGATAAGCTGCAAGTTTTTTTTATATATTTGATGTTAAAATCTTAGCATCAATCCGCATCACCATTTTGTATTTTATTTAACGCTCTAACTGACACTGTATGTCCTTCTATAAGACGTAGTGTTCCGATACCAAAAAATATGGTATCTATACGTAATGTTGAAAGTCTTGTTACAATATTACAATAAAATATCTCAAACTTAAAACGTGTTTTTAATCATTAATGTTCTATTACGACCTGACCGCAGTAATTCAACTTTTTTGTACTGTTAATGAAAGTCAATTAAGTGCCTTTGATGACATATTTTGGTATAAAAAGTAATGGGAACGATGGAAGGTCATCATTCGGGAGTTTGGGATCAGAGAAGCAACTAGAAGAAGCAACATGTTCTCTTACCTGTGTGCCGCTTTGGTGCTCGTAGCTGCCTGTAAGTAACTTTAAAGTGATTGTCCTATTAATTGACATAGTCTTCTTGAATTTCACTTCTTTTTCTTCTGCAACCTTTGTCCACTTAATGCTGAGTGTGACACAATTCTCTTCCAAAACCCCTTCACTTTTGGCGGGTTTATTGTTATATTGTGAAGGTGTAAATCAGCTATTGCACGTATTGCGTGCAACAGCTGATTTGAAACCACTGACGTATAAATCATATCATCACACTGTTATCCTTTTTCACTTACGCAAAATTATGAAAGTTAAAAAGATATGACAGTATTTTTATGATTTCGGTGGCGATATGCCTCATATTTGCAAAACTGATTTTTCTATATAGTCAAACATTTCAAGTCCGTAATATGATTTGTACCTACTTCAGTGTTTGAAACCGCAGTAACTAAAGTAAACATAATGTCAATTTGAATTTCGATATCCTGTTGACAATTTTGGCAACACGTTTTATTAATTTAATCAAAATATGGTATACCAGGGTCTGTATACTGATTACGACGGGGAGTCCGATTAATAATGTAAAATTTCCCACCAAACAGGCAGCGCTCAGGTTCAGCAGTCAACCATTTCGCCTGATGCTCGGAACGCTATCTGCAAGCAAAGGAATGGTTACTACAAGGTGGACTCCAGCTGCGACTCCTACGTGGAGTGCACTGTAAGTATGCCAACATAACATCACATCACATCACGAAGGTATTCAGATTTTGCAAAGCATGGCAACAGAGCAACACCTTCAGTGATCAAAAAGAGGAATTCCAAGTAAATTTTCTCAACTGTTCTAATTACCAATAAAAATAGACATGGATAACTGTATTTAGGAGTAAATTAAAGGAAGTCCCTCAACAAACCAATACACCTGAGTATTTCTAGTTTTAGGCTAAGTAGTCACCTTCACCAAATCATCAATACAACCCTCCAAGCGCATGAAGGTGCAGGAATGACTTTGACCTTGAAAAAGTAAATTCATACACCTTTATGAGCTTGGAGGGTTGTATTGATGATTTTGATGAATATAATTCTATAACTACATACGTCTTACAGCCGCGATTCATATTTTAATCAACATACAACCTGTCACTGACCTGCAAATTGCAAAAAACGTAAGAAAATTTGAATTTCGCGGGCTACCCTGGAGCATCCACCTTAATAATGACTTTTTTGCTATCTCTACTCTATCAAATACTATCAAAGATAGCCAATGATTTCTAACACGCTCATAAGTTAGCTAATTAAAATCATAACCAGCGGAAAGTGAGGACAACTCCATAATCTTTTGAGGTAGTCCAATTGTATGTCTCAAGGCTCAATTCTAGGACCACTTATATTCTAAGCATACAATGGATTTATGTAAAGATCGTAACAGGTGGCTTTCAGTACTTTCTACGTAACCCTATGAGAAAAGAGACGTGAGTTTATGTATGATCTTACAATGACATTGGTATCACAAATTCGTTAATCGCACAGGAATTCGCCGCTGAAGATATGACCTGCCCGGACGGGCTCCACTACAACCCTGATGCCAAGTGGCCCGCCTACCCCTGCGGATACCCACAGGATGTGCCCTGCGTAGGTCGTGGCGCTGCCCGTAAGTAACTTAGGACGACGGTGATGGTCATTCATTTGTCATGACAAGTATGAATTCAAAAGACAAAAGCAACGGATTTGATGTATTTTTTAATTTCGTGAAAAAGTTACAGCTAAAGTTAAATACTTAATTGTATTCAATTGACGTACAATCAATAGCAGTGGTCCCACTTTCCATAATATAATATAAATGGAGAAATGTGAGCAAACCAAACTTCAGATGATCAACGCTTGAAAGGTTTGCTTATTCGAAAATGTTCCCTACTAAGGCGTCTAGTTGCTGAGTAGAGATATTAGGTATACGTCTCTTCTATTTGCCAGATAGATACATGTTTCCATTATTTATCAAAATTTTCATTTTGCAGGGAAGCTGACACTATTTTACCAATCGGAACTAGTTGACTTGCACGGGACCATCCATCCCAATACATAAATCATTTTGTCGGAAGACTATCAGATTCAATCTAACCAGCAATTTTCTTATGATCCAGAGCCAGCCCAGCCCACCGCCGAGTGCCCCCACCAGTACGGTTACTTCGCGTCGCCAGTCGCCAACGATGACAACTGTGGCCAGTACCGTATGTGTGTGGCCGGCAAGGCCATCGAGATGATCTGCCCCACTGGTCTGGCCTTCAACCCTGACGCCGGCCGCTGCGACTGGCCCGACCTAGTCCCTTCGTGCAAAGCTGACCGTATGTATATCATATTATACTTTGTAATCTTCCAGATGGATGTGGATCTCTTAACCATCCCGTGCAAGTCGAGAAAGCTGATTGAGTCCGTAGTATAAATTCTCCAGCGCTACATCTTCGCTGTACGTTTACAATTTGTAATCTTTATGAGTGTCTTTAACTCCTGTCTTTTGAAAAACCGGAGAGAGCTTCTTTACGGATCTACGTGCCTTTATACGGATGTTATATATGATTCTCTGGACCAAGTTTAACAATATTGTATTCTATAATACATTACAGAGTTCCTCGGCTTCTCCTGCCCTGCTGCTCCTACTGATGCCGACGGCAAACTTCTGGATATCATCATCAACTACAAGTAATATACTCAGTTGTACTATACCTACAAGAATATCTGCTATAAGCTTTGAATTACTTTCTCTTTCCCAGTCAGTTCATTTGTCAGCTCTCAAAAAAAATCCGATGAGATTAACTAATGTAATCTTCTGATGAAAAATACTAATCCTTTAATTACTGGTGAATCCATTTATAGAATCAGACTGGACTATTCCAAAACAATATTATAATGAAACTTTTCTCCTATGTATCCTTATGATTCACGTTTTCCATACTTTCGCAGGTACCAGGGCAACTGCTACTACTTCTTCTCATGCGAGAAGGGCCGCGCTCGGCTGCTGTCGTGTGACGCCGGCCTCGCCTTCGACCCCGCTTCGGGCCGCTGCGTAGACGCAGATTACGTCAACTGCGATGTCCCAGACATTGGCGTAGAACCGGTGTCCGGCGTTAACGCACTGACCCAATCCCATTCCCAACCTTAAGTGTTAAGGTCTCATATTACGCTTTGAATCCTATATATTTTTATTATTTAATAAATATTTTATAAAATAAATATTTGTGTGTAATTTGTTAACTAAGTTCCTTTTTGTTATTCTTGGTTGGTATCTTAGGACCTAGACAATATTGATGAGTGCATGCTTAGGGCCATTTTCAATAACTTACTAGCCGGTGACCGGTTAGAAACAAAACGTCATAGAAAAGTTTTCTTTGCTTTTTCCATGAATCAAGTGACAGGTAGGTGACGCGGAATATTAAAACTGACAGTTATATACGTTAGTAAGTTATAGAAAACGGGCCTTAGTCAACAACCTCAGATATTCATAAATATGCTCTAGATTTAAACGGTGATCTCCATCATTTTAACCGACTTCCAAAAATTAAAATAGGTTAAGGAAGTATTATATTATCTGGTTAAGGTAAGGTATGTATGAGGTATTGACACAATCAAACAAATGGCAAACGGTTTTATTATCCTGTGTGTGTGGTATTATAATCCTTCACCATCTCTTTTGTCTGGTGTAAAACGGGTGTAATAATAATAAATGCCTATAGTAATTAAACAATCTACACTAACTGTAATAGAATTAAAACAATAATCAAGTTAATCGAAATATAATTGACAAAAGATTGGGAACCGTAAATTACAAAAACGATTTTATTATATCATTTATAGATGGAAGGCTCCAGACAGGACATCATCTGCCTAGCCTTTTCCCAACTACGTTGGGGTCGGCTTCCAGTCTAACCGGATGCAGCTGAATACCACTGGACTACTATTTTACATGGAGCGACTGCCAATCAGACCTCCACAACCCAATTAGTACTGGGTAATACGATACCCCTTGGTAAGACTGGTTGTCAGACTTTTTGGACCACTGACTACCTGTAACGACTGTCAAAGATCTACAAATGACAACCGGGACAAACTGCTTAACGTGCTTTCCGAGGCACGGAGGAAACTCGGTATGTAATGGGTGGTCACCCATCCACAGACCAACCTAGGCAAGCACGGTTTAACCTAAAGATCGACCCGAGCGGCTGTTATTTTTAAGCCACGAGCTCCTCGAGGTCCCAGACAGGTATGTAGACAAAACCCTTGAACTCACGTAAAAATGATAAAAAGGCTAAGGATGCCTCTGGGTGAGAGTATGACCCACTTATGGGCCTACCACTCGCACAAGCTTCACCACAGAAATGTTCTGCCTGCACAAGCTTCTCGCATGAAAAACACTGTACACGGACGGCATTACCACACGCGCAGGCCACAGTCTTGTCGAAATCTTCGGCGTGGAAACAATGTTTTCCAGTGAAGAACTATTTCTTCTGCTATTATTTTTCAAGTGTTTGCTAGTGAAAAAAAGACAATGCAAAAGTCAATGCGTAGGTAAACGAGATTTCAAGCAAGTAGGAAAATGCGCAGGCCGCACTGTGGGGTTGGCGCGTGATACAGTTTTACCAACCGCACGCACGGTGTTCCGTGTACAAACCGGCTTGCGCAAGCAGAACTGTGATGAAGCTTGTGCGTGTGGTAGGCCCATTAGTTACAACCCTTGCTCAATCGAAGCTTTCAGAGCACTTTAATCCATGGACGGCGCCAAGGGAGGCCAGCTCCACCCCCCTTTAGGTTTTAGGACTTTTTCAAATAAGTCGACAAAATGTGTACATGTTACTTCTTTCTGAACATACATAACATCACGCCTGTAATCTCCGGAGCGTTAGGCAGAGGTTTACCTAATAGAACACCCACATTTTGCCAGTTAATGTTAAAGTCCCATGTAATAGGGGGCGAGCCTATTGCCATCAGCTGGGAACAATGTATAGAAAATTTAACCAATCCAAGTTTTTTATTTTTTGGATCGGCATTTTAGATTCTTTGAATAACTACAGTTGCGTCCGTAAATTATAGTATAATACAAAACCCTTGCAAGTCTGCCATTTTTGTTTATTTTCTCTGAAACTACAATTCCACTCTAACCGAATGCAGCTGAATTCTAGTCTGTTACATGGAGCGACTACCTATCTGACCTCCACAACCCAGTTAGAAAAGAACTGGGTCATACGATACTCTTGTTAAAAGTATTTGAGACTTTCTGGCCACAGACTACCTGTAGCGACCACAGCAACCGGGACCAACGGCTTATCGTATTTTCCGAAACACGGAGGAAAACACATGTCACATACTGTTATGGAGAGTCATCCATGGATCGATAGTCATCCATCATGGATCGACCTTGGCAGACGAGACTTAACTGTGCAGATGGAACCGTTCGGCTGTTATTATTTAGCAACAATGTCACTTAGTGTTGGTGAAAACGGGCGTTAGGCCACAGTAAAAAGATTTTAGGCATTGAGTTAGGGGTCACTTACCTACCTTGAGATACCGTGGCCCCGGAACACAAAGGGCGATGAAGGAACATGGATGGGTTTTAGTCTGTAAAAGTCTGACACTCCCTCCTGCTCCGCCCAGAGCGGGACGGGTCATTTGATGATTACCCAACCGAAAAAAAAAAAGGGGTCACTTACCTTGGAAAAAGTATCCTTACGGAACAATGAAGGTAATTTTGAATCCCTTTATAACATTAAACAATAAAGACAAAATATAGTAGCTACAGATGAATATCTAATAAAATCAGTTTTGCTGGCATTTTAGAAAACGGTAATATCGACCTATGAAAAGTTGCGAAAGAGAATCGCGACCAAGATAAAATTTAATGTGCCCCTGATGGCAGGAGACTGTGCCTTTGAGGCGTGGCTTGCTTCAAACGCACGGGTGTCTTGAAAAAAGTAGCTATATAATTCTTATAATTTACTCGGCACTCTAGCTATTATACCTATATCTATATATTTAAAAGGCAAAAGTGATTGACTGATGTATCAACGCACAGGCCAAACACTTAGGGCTAGAATGTTAAAATTTCGCACACGTATTTCTCTTATGACGTAGGCATCTAAGGAAGGATTTTTCGAAATTCAATCCCCAAGGGGGTGAAATAGAGTATAAAAATTGTATGAAACTTTTTATTCCTTAGAGATATTTGCATGATATTTCGTATGAATCGAGTTACGCAAAAATAATGAGTTACGTATTTGAGCGTTTTCCAAAATTCAACCCCTAAGAGGGTAAATTAAATTTTGCACACAGGTAGTTTATAAACGCCGGAGGCTCTACGCGGGAGTCGTGCGGTCCATGGCCCTCTACGGGGCCCCGGTGTGGGCGCGTTCATTGAGGCAGCGAGCTGCCAACCATTTGAACGCGCCCCAAAAGGTGGTGGCCGTAAGGCTGATCCGGAGGTACCGCACGATCTCCCGCGAGGCGGCGAGCCTCCTTGCCGGATTGCCGCCATGGGATCTGGAGGCGATAGTCCTCGCGCGCCTACACGAGTGGCGCGCGGAGGCGCTACGCCGGAGGGAAACTCCGCTGCCGCAGCAAATTGTCGCTCAGCGGACGGACTTCCGGCGGGATCTCATGGCGGCATGGAGAGAGCGACTGTCGCAACCCCGTGCAGGGCACGCCACGATAGTGGCGGTAAGTCCCCTCTTTGAGGAGTGGCTGGAGAGACGCCACGGCGTCCTCACCTTCCGCCTGACGCAGGTTCTTACCGGACACGGATGTTTCGGTAAGTTCCTGCACCGAATCGGGCGGGAGGAGACGCCCGGGTGTTTCCATTGTGAGGATCGACCGGAGGACACGGTGGAGCACACGGTGGAGGTGTGCCCTGCTTGGGTGGAGCACCGCCGTGTCCTCGAGGTGGCGATCGGCGGCGGCGACCTCTCGCTCCCGGCCCTGGTTCGTGCCATGGTCCGGAGCGAGACGGAATGGGACGTCGTCACCTCCTTCTGCGAAGCAGTCATGCTAGCGAAGGAGGTGGCGGAACGTGAGAGGGAGATATCCTCACGTCCCAGCCGCCGCGGGAGACGCCCCGGTCGTCGGGGGCCACGTGGTGGCTTCCGGCCACCGTAGGCGCGGGCCTGTGGACGGGGAGCTATGGGCTAGCTCGCCGTCCGTCCGTCTCATGACGACAGGCCGTGTCGACGGCGCGTTCGTGTTCAAAGAGAGTCAGCAATAAGGAAGGGGTCCGCAAGGGCCGAAGCCTGCCGGGGCTGCGGGACTATTCGAAAGAGATACCGTGGCCCCGGAACACAAAGGGCGATGAAGGAACATGGATGGGTTTTAGTCAGTAAAAGTCTGACACTCCCTCCTGCTCCGCCCAGAGCGGGAGAAGTCATTTGATGATTACCCATCCTAAAAAAAAAAAAAAAAAAGCTATTGTTATTTGTTACAGTATAAGTACTTACATCATTTTGAACTATTATTAGAAATCAACATTCATAACAGTATCGACCGAAACCGCAACTATATCAAACTTCATCATTAAGAAATAATATAGTAAATTGTAAACTATATTCAAAAATGATTAGATTCCAATCAATTTAATAATGGACACATTAGTGCGTTCCATATAACCAAATGAAAATAGGCCAGTACTTGCAGTGAGGTGCGCACTGTCGCATCGGCAACAGCTGTGACGAAGCGCAAACATGTTCCGGACACAATTACTATTAATACTGCCATTGGTAGTAGCTGGTAAGTTACAATGTCTGATTTGCTATTGTATATGGTTACCATAAGTTTGATATTCTTCTGTTTTCAAGCGTTTCTGAATTATGTTCATGTTGCAGTGACGGTTGGTCAGACGAACAGAGGATACACTTACTATGGAACGTCGAACGTGCGGGATCAGAGGCCACAACCGATTTATGGACGGAGGCCGTTAGTTTTACCACCGAGACCAATGCCGGTGATGGGTCCGGTAACCGCTGCCCTTGTGGCGCCTGCCGTTACTGCTACTCCAGTCCCTGCAGAGCCAGCACCCGTCCCCGAGGGAACTGAAGCCCCCGTCGCACACCCTGCACAACCAGACCCGTCGCACAGTCCAGTTCTTCCTTCACGTACAATGTACACCCCCGGATACAGACCACTTCTTCCCCCGCGCCCCATCAAGCCAGCGCCGTTGGTTGTCGCCCCTTCTGAACCCCCTGCCCCTGCTGAGCCCCAGCCAACCGTAACTTTACCGCCAGTAACAGAAGCTGCACCTCCCGTACAGCCAGTGGAAGCAATCACTCCTGTAGCAGCGCCTGAACCTGCAGTCGAACAACCCGAGCCCACACCAATTCCTATTGAAAGTTTACCTGTTGAGCCCATAAAAGACCGTGCACCACCACAAACATTAACTCCTACACCAGAACTAATTCAGCCATCTGTAGTGTCCGAGCCCATCCTACGACCGGAACCCATTCGGGAACCTATCCCACAACCCGAGCCGATTCGGCAACCCGAACCAATTGCACAACCCGAGCCAATTCGGAAACCCGAGCCAATCCCACAAACTAAGCCCATTCGGAAACCTGAGCCTGTCCAAGAACCTGAACCCATTCTTCAACCCGAACCAATTGCAGAACCCGAGCCGAGTCGGCAACCTGAACCTGTCCAAGAACCCGAGCCCGTCTCGGAACCCGAGCCCATCTCTAAACCTGAACCCGTTCAACAACCTGAATCCGTCTCGCAACCAGAGATCGTTTCGCAACCTGAACCAGTTCTGCAACCTGAGCCTACCTCGTTACCTGAACCCGTCCAGCAACCAGAACCCGTCCAGCAACCCGAATCCGTGTCACAACCGGAACTCGTCGGAGAATCAGAACCCGTCCAAAAACCGGAGCCCGCCTTGCAAGCCAAGCCAGCCCCGCAGCCCGAGCCTAGTCAAGAAATTGATCAGGTCGTTCCGGTAGCAGAACCACAACCGGGGTCAGTAGCAGCCCCCCAACCTACCAGCTTAACTCCCGTTGCTCAACCACTTCGGTCTGTCATCGTACCTCAACATTCTAAGCCTGTGGCATTACCGCCCCTTCTTCCTAAACCTCAACCAATACGGGAACCTGCTTTCGGTCGGCACACTCAGCCCTCAGTTCCACCTACGAATTATTATCCTATTACGCTTCCTCCACCAACTCCCTCACACCACTACGAGACGGTAGCTACTCAGCCACCACCCCCGGTGATAGTCACACGCATCACACACTATCAACCACCGGTGACTCAAGCACCCGGACAGTTAAAGTTAAACTTCCAGTGCAAAGAAGAAAATGGATATTACTCCGTTGAACATGAATGTGACACCTATATTGAATGCAAGGTAAGTGATAACTCGCAGATTTACTGCTTCCTCAAAATAATAACTCGAAAGATGACCTACGATGTTCATTTTTTGTTTTTACCCGAATGCCAAGGAAGGGTTATATTTTTTCAATACACTTCCTCGAAAACTGGTTCATACCGCACTATGATTAGGTTCGACATGCAATGTATTTCACTCGCGTGCGATTTTTTTCATTTTCCAACACATGTGCGGGAATGAAAATTGCCACAGATAACTATACATAGGTATAGTTATCTGTGGCAATTTTCATTCCCGCCCACTAGTCCAAATTGGTTCAATGCCTATAGTCGGAGGTTATTTTTTTTTTTTCAGCAAAGTAATAATGCGTCTTTACGGCGTAAATATTTTTTGAAAATTCAAATTGTGTTTATAAATAGAATATCATAGATAAACATGATTATTTAAAACTATATTCACTTTTATAAACAAATTAACATTTATTTGTGTTCTAAATTAAAAAATACAAAAAAAACTGTTTAGCGGCTTATACCTTTGCTTCTCCTTCAGCCTGGCGAAAGAAAGCGCGGACAAAAAGAAAAGAAAATCATAATTTCCTAATAATTCATGACAAAAATATTTTTCGTTCTGTTATTTAATTTCTTCAAAAGTGTATTGAAAAACGTCGTTTGATACACGTGGACATTTGTTATTGCAGTTCTCGGCTCAAAAACACCCTCGCCTGCGGCTCGGGAGTTAATTCCGCCTCGAATGCAATAACAAACTTTCTCCACTTGTATCAAAATGTACTATTGTTTGTGAGCCCCTGTCGCTTTCCAAACCTTTCTATCCTTTGCGATCTCTGGCTATCCAATTCTTATTTTTGTTTAATCCCTACCAGTGACCTTGACTATTCCCTTTCTTCTTTGCAGCAAGGCAGAGCAATGAAATATGCGTGTCCCGATGGTCTCCACTTCAATCCTGCAGCCAAACATTTCGAATACCCATGCGCTTATCCTTCAGAAGTGAAATGTATGGCAGGTGAACAAGAACGTACGTATTTACACAAATATTTTCTAAAACTTTTCTTTGATTGTAGATCTACTCTTTGAATTCTTATTGAATGAAGTTTCTCATGTTAACTTATTTTTTTTAGAGAATCCTAAACCTTCGGACAAATGCCCAAATCAATACGGATTCTACTCGATGAATGATGGCGACTGCAGCAAATTCATCATGTGCCAGGAAGGCTTAGCCACCATAATGAACTGCCCTATGGGTCTTGTTTTCAACACGAAAATAAGCAGTTGTGACTGGCCTGCTAATGTACCACAGTGTAACCCTAGTGGTAAGTTGAAAAGACCAACAGCCTTTTTTTTTTTTTTAGGATGGGAAATCATCAAATGACTCCTCCCGCTCTGGGCGGAGCAGGAGGGAGTGTCAGACTTTTACCGACTAAAACCCATCCATGTTCCTTCCTCGCCCTTTGTGTTCCGGGGCCACGGTATCTCTTTCGAATCCCGCAGCCCCGGCAGGCTTCGGCCCTTGCGGACCCCTTCTCTGTTGCTGACTCTCTTTGAGGCGCGCGTGGAACATGAACGCGCCGTCGACACGGCCTGTCGTCATGAGACGGACGGACGGCGAGCTAGCCCATAGCTCCCCGTCCACAGGCCCGCGAAGACCAACAGCCTAAAAGAAAAAAAAAACATGATTTCAATTCAGAAGCAAAACTAAACATTTGACTTCCTTTATTTTCAGTATTCAAGGACTTCACTTGCCCGGATCCCCCTGAAGATGAAGATGGGCAAATTTCGGATATCATCCTCAAATACAGGTAAATGCCAATACAATTTGCCCTCTATTTAGTTGTACGTTAATAAACCCATAGATATAACTTCAAACTAATCTTTTTATTCTTTCTTTAGGTACTATGCAGATTGTAAACTGTACATAGCCTGTCAACTGGGCCGTCCTCGGCTTCTAAGCTGCGACCGAGGGCTTTCCTTCGACGAAGCGTCGCAGTCCTGCATCGATGAAGACTATGTGACAGACTGTGCGGCTCCTTATCTACGTGTACAGTAATTAAATTATTTTATCGAAATATAAATAAATATACAGAAATTGCTCTTTTTTTCCGCTGGTTGAGTGGGACTGGAACAGTTGAACAATTACCCCTAGGAGCCCAATAGTTTGCCATCATATTAAAGGTGTTAAACTTATTCCCATACTGCTTTGAATGCCCTAAGTAGGTATTATCAAATTCTTTTCTTCAACGATCAGTGGTGGATCAATGAAAACGACGAAAAAAATTACAAAAGCCAGAATCACTCGAAATTATGCGATCGAGTAGGGATTATCTATTATCCATTCAGATGCGATTCCAACGAAATGGTTCACAACCAGTTCATTCGTTCGTTTGTACACAAAATGTTCACGTAGCTGCAAATCAGTTTCCACCGGAAAAGCTTTGCGTAAATTTTGTTCGTGCACAGTGCAGTAGGTACATTTTTTATATGAACATTATAATACAAGAACCCATGAACAAAATGTTTTCCTCCTCGTTTTACTACCAAAACCGTATGAAATCGATAGATTTAGTTATTCCGATTATTGTTCTAAAAAATATGTGTATTCTAAGAATTTTAATACATGAACGAACATAATATTGCGAATAGGTTTAAGTGGTGTTAGGGTGCGTAACTAAAAAAAAATAATCGGTCAAGGGTTTAATAGGTATAATAGGTTCTCCCAAGTCCCAATAGGCGAGACGACAAAAAAAAATCTAATTAGTCCGTCACATATATTATCAAAAAATATTTGACCCGTGTTTTTTCTTTTGTTACGTAAACCAAAATTGACGAAGATACGACGCTTTTAAAATTCTCAATACGTCACGCCATGGTATAATTTTTAGCTTGTTCTGACGTCACGAGCCCCCACTCCCGAATTTTGATGCGTTATATCTTTGTCAATATTCATTGATTTACGAAAACAAAAAATACGTGTCCATTTTAATTTCCAAACTCTAACTGACGGTCTAAATAGATTTGCAATTTTTTGATACTGTCGTCATGCCTATTTATCTATACTTATTTAATTTATATTTTTTTATGGTCTTCTAAACTGCCAAACTGAATGCGCAAACAGCGAGAGCGTGTTCGTGTTCGCTGACACGACTGCACCACTTGTAAGTACGTCTGCGCGCACAAATGTTCGCAGTTGTGCATGAACATTGCGGTGAACACGCGCACATTTTGTTCATGTTTATTTGTGCTGTACTCTGTGCCGCACACCAATGGAATAGCGCCTTTACATTTTCAAGAACTCTGTGTCGAAACTTCAACAGCTTCTATGGCGAGGATTATAATTATAGCTCTAGTTTTAGTTCATATATCAAAATAACCAACCAAGTACAGTACAGTGGTTTTCACTGCTCTCAGATTTTCAGTTCAGTCCCCAAAATCATTACACCATCCATCCATCGTGTCCTAGTAGCATTACCAATACATAAAAAAAATACAAACACGTACTTTTTTTGAATTGGCAATATTTCTATAAAACCCTGTCTTCAACGCACAAAATAACGAATGCGATTGGTTGATATTGAATTTAGGTCTGTAACTTCCAATCAGGTTTTTATTTTGTGAATAATCTGTAAAAGGAAACAATTTCATATTTCCGCCAAAGAAGCGCGGTTTTGCAGCCTACAATATTTTGAATTTGAATTTTTATTTACAAGAATCTGATTGTTATCAGTATGATGATTATGTGCAAATTGCGTATTTTTGCATTAATTTTAGTATTTTGAACGGCGGACTGTAGTGTGATAGGTGTACCGGTACGATGACCGAACAAACGGCGAATAGTGCGAGCACCGCGAGACATTCCGCTAGCGCAGCCCTGGCGGACATCGCCCCAGTTGCCCCTACGGATCGAGCGGTTGCGTAGTCACTATTCACGGCCGCAGCCTCTGAGCCCCATTTATTTTTTTACAATCAGTGTGTTCCTAAAGTGAATTTAAAAGTTTAAAAACAATATAAAGTCGATATCCTGTCATTGGTGTTATCTCAAGTATTTTTAAAGTTCCATGTCTAGCTGTGCACAAAATGGAAGATTCCTACATTATCGCTAATTTCCACACGCTGTGTCGACTATGTCTGCACAAAAGCACATTCTCGACGTCGTTATTCGCAGCTGCGCCAGACGACGAAACAAATATTGCTTTAACCTCCAAACTAGCAGAATGTTTCGAGTTGCAGGTAACATGAAATGTTAATTTTTGCAGATTTTTTATTGGTTACAGTATTATAATTACATCCTTGTTAATAAATCGTCTTATTTCAGATTGATCCTAATGATGGGCTGCCTAATAGAATCTGCTACAAATGCTTGTTCAAAGTTGATAAATGCTCAAAATTCAAACTACAGTGCATTCAAAATGAAAACAGGTTGAGACAGATCACAATAAGAGCTAATGAAATGGACAACTCGAACTCATCAGAGCTCAGCAACTACAACTATGGATCACATTCTCAGGAGGATGTGAAACCTAAACCTGAAGAGTACATTGTTGAAGATAGTGTTGTGATGGTGGTTGATCCCAGCCTTGACTATGACTCCTCTGAGGAGTCTGAAAATATGGAACCAGTTGAACCAGAAGTTATTGAAAGAAACAACACACCAGACGGGGAGCCAATGACTGAATCCTTTTTCAAAAATGTGTTCATGTGTCAATACTGTGATCAAGCTTTTGTTTCACAAGAAAAATGTAAGGAACATGAACATGCTTACCATGATCCCAACTTACCCTTTAAATGTGTTGAGTGTAGTCTAGTCTTTGCTGAGCGTAGTCAATATGTGCAGCACACTAAACAAGTACATGGCAATGATAAACCTTACCACTGTCCAGAATGTGATAAGTGTTTTGGGAGACGCTCTGATTTGAGAAAGCACTCCATTGTTCACACTGGTATAAGGCCATATCAATGTCAATATTGCTTGAAAAGCTTTTCCCGCAATACAAATCTTAGCAAACATCTGCGTATACACGCTGGACACAAACCTCATGTGTGCCCTCTATGTCCAAGGAGCTTTGTGGCAAAAGGAGACTTACAACGCCATGTGCTTGTTCATTCTGGGATGAAGCCTTTTGCTTGTAGAAAATGTCACTTAACATTTGGCAGAAGAGATAAACTTATAAAACATGAAATGCGACACACTGCCACGAGCCCAGTCAAAACAAATCATAATTCCTTTATTTTGCCAGACCATGATCAAGATACTCATGATATGGTGGTAAATGTAAACCCCTTTAGCAATCTTATGACGTCTCCTACCCAGCTCCATCCTGATTCATCAAATACTGATTTTGACCTACCCAGAGTCCCAGATCATATCTCAGGAGAGAGCAGTTTTATGAAAGTACAGAAAAATACTTCTGCTGCAAATAAGCCCATCAACCATTCCCCACCAAAACAGAAAGCTGCAGCAGCAAATAAAAACAGGCCAAAAAATATTAAATGTCATCAGTGCCCTAAAAGGTTCTGCTCCTTAGATTCCTACAAAACACATGTGTCTATTGCACATATTGGATCGAGGGTCTTCCAGTGCAAAATTTGTTTTAAAAAGTTCCCTCGCAAAAGAGAGTTGGACCGTCATGCAGCTCTTCATTCTGGTATGAAACCATTTTCATGCAGTCAATGTGATAAAAAGTTTACTAAAAAGGACAAACTTGATAAACATGAGCAAACCCATGAATGCCTGGTTGTGAATATGCCTTGCATAGAATGTGGTGCCACCTTTGAAAAGAAACCTGATTTAGTTGCACATATAAAATCACATTTTACTGAAAATTTTGATGATAAGATAACTGAAGCTGAAATTAAGAAAGAAGAAGAAACTGATTTTAATTTGGATGACAATTTCTATGACCTAGAAACATGAGATTTTGAACTTGTTTTTAAACTTATGTCTGAATAATTCTTGGCACCACAGTGTAACTTATTGTTCACTTGCTTAGTACTTAATAGATAGGAATGTTGTAAAGGGATAAAGTGGTGTTTTTTTAATATTGATGATTGAATGTTATGTATGTTAATTTTTTGTTTTATGTACCTATTCTGATTAAGTGAAGTCTGAATCCCATTCTATATAAAACTCACCGAATGTGGACTAAGTATTAAAACATATTTGAACATTTTCAATCTTCAAAATGACTAATCCAATTGTAGCGTAAACGTATAGAACCTTCTCATATTGAGGAATAATTTAACCAAAAATTATGTTAGTACTTCGTTATGTAATCATTGTTACTATAAATCTTTTATTGAATAGGTAAGAATGAGCAATATAGTTTATTAACAAGATTATTGTTCATTCATGTTACACAAACAATATGGTGTGCCACACACCCATATCTACAGGTTTTAGATACCTGACTTTAAAATGGTCTTGAACAAGTAGTAAAAGTAATTGTAAATAATAATATGTTATTGTAGTCATTAGATCTGAAATTATGGAAACTGCCATACTATTGGGCAAAATACTTTAGTCTATCCAAAGATAAGAATGATGCAGGTACAGGTTGTTTGGTGTGAATTTTGTCATGATTCTAAATAAAAATTGAAATTAAAACATCTGTGGGGCCAAGGGTGAGTTATTAGGCCTGAAGAGACACCAAAACCACCACCCCTCCTTTTGGGCCATTCCATTTGGCAAACGATGTACCAAACATCCTGTATTACTACCTATGATAAGTCTAGTATTTTTGTTTTAGGTATGCATGCATGTATTGAAATTGTGACTTACCTATTTGTGTTAGAGGTAAGAAAGCACAAATACTGTCGCTATCAAGTGATAACTTACTGTACATACTTTAGATAATAATAATGTAATACATAATTATGATGACTGTTTAATTAGTGAGTATAAAATAATGATACTGAATTGAGTTTTGTCCTGATAATATATTTGCTATGTTTAATTTCTTACAAAGTCGGATATTATATTATTTCAAAGAAACAAATCCATGCATTTAAGGAAACTAGAATTCTGTTCTTTTAAAAATGTAGTTAAAATTTTTGTCAATAAAAGTAATCTTAGACAAAAATATTGTTGTAAAAAAGCTCCCTGTTCATTGTATTTTCTATCTATTTAAAGAAGCAAGGTTCATTCAGTATTACACAAAAACAAACACTAAACTTGTTCAATCAATATGAATATTCAATAATGCATTAGATTTTGTACATACTAAATGCAAATTATTCAGTGACATTGTTGTGCAAAAATAGGTAGATGTAAATATTTATTTATCTGCAATAAATGTTGTCCACTAAATTATTACTGTCTTTTACTCATTAATAGCAGTCAAAGCCTTGTCGTAAAAAAAATATTGTTTACTCAATCTATCATACATAATATGGGCAGACTAATAAATTTAAAAAAACACAAAAAAACAAAAAACAATTAAAAAACACAGCTGAAGAGTTCGAACAGGATAATCTCTGAAACTACCAGATAGAATTAAAAAAACTCTTTGCATTTGGTAGCCCAAGGTTAAAGGCATTATCGACTCTGGGAGCTGAGCTAAGAGAAAAGGTGTCAAATAAGTCAACCATATTGGTCAATGAAACAAAATTACATACTCTACATTATATTTATTGTTTTAACCAGCTAAAGGATTAGCGTGTATTGTAACTGAAGTTATTTTTGCATCTGTAAGTGGCCGGTATGTTTTTGGGTTGACTGCCATTTTTTCTAAATCATCAAGTGCTTCATGTCCATCTATGATTCTGAAACAAAGGATAACATAATTTAACTAGGGAAAAGGTAAGTAAGTATGACTGTGCAGCAAGCCCACGGCATCAACCTGCCAACTAATAACATTCGGTTATTACTTGTGCGTTTAGGCTTTAGCTATGGTAGGTAGATGGTAAACGTAGTTTGCCCTTCAGGCCCAGCTGAATAAAAGAAAAATATGTGTAGTATCTGCTTTCAGTCCAATGAGTTTAACAAAAACTGCCATCCCAAACAAGACTCATAGAGCAGCCTTTATAAACTTGATTTATTATTATTATTATTAAGCCTTTATTGCCAACACAATATACATAATTTAAAATTTCATTTATCATGCAATTAAATAAAATTTAAAACATTAAATTGTAAATTTACTTTAAATTCATTATAATTAATATATTAAATTGCAATTATTATTAAAATTCATTTGATTTTAAAATTAGCATTAAATTCATTTTTATTACAATTTCAATTTTATTATTATCATTAAATGTTTTAACCATCATTAATTTATTTTAATAATAGATTGGGCGTCGGCGTGTCTTTGCGACACGAAGGCCTCCTCCAGCTCTTTCCATTTTGCTCTTGTTTGGGTTAACCTGTGCCATAAAGGACCTGCATGCGTTTTTATCTCATCCGACCAACGTTTTCTTTGCCTTCCTCGTTTCCTCTTTGTTTGGAATCTAGGGGTCCATTCTGTTATTGTTTTCGTCCATTTATTACTCTCCTCTCTCATCATGTGGCCTACCCACCTCCATTTGAGTTTTTGGGTTTTGACAACAACATCTTCCATTTTAGTTATTTTCCTTAGATCTACAGCTCTTTTTCTGTCTCTTTTTGTGTAACCCAGTATACTCCTCTCCATTGCTCTTTGGCATGTTATCAGTTTTTGGTTTTGTTTTTGTGTGTTTGCCCAGGTCTGGCACCCATAGGTAATATGCATGTATTGTATACTTTCCTCTTTATTGCAATATTATATTGATTACCTTTTAGCACTTCTTTGAGGGACCAAAATCTCTTCCAGGCATTGGCTATAAACTTGATATTAAGTTATTAATACTTTGGAATAGATTATTTATGTCTAACCAAGTCGTATTGTATTACCAAGTAACTGGGCTGTAGAGAAAGTAGTTATTTAAATGGTCAAATCAGCCTGTGCTTAGCTGAAGATAAGTCATTCAAGTTGTGCAATCTGTTGTCTGTTTTGCTGGTGAGTTTGTTCTGCCACTTCTTCCCAGCTATAACAACATGAAGGGTGGGCGTTTAGGGGTACTGTCTCATGTAAACGTTGACATTCAAAAGTTCTGATTATCAGCTTTATTTGAATAAATGACTTTTGACTTTGAATCACCGTTAAACTTTTGGTTTTTATCAAAAGTGTTAGTATTATTTTGTATTCCATGTTATATTAAAGTAGCTTTTACAGCATCTTATCTTACCTGCCAAATAGTGTATACTTCAAATCTAAATGAGGTTGTTCTCCATAGGTGAAGAAAAATTGGCTACCATTCGAGTTGGGTCCATTATTGGCCATGCTCACCATACCTCTTGCATTATGCTGTAAAAGTAAAACATATACATATTATTAATGCCCCGACGACCCACTGACCATGCTTAGGTATGCCAAGCTGAAGAAGTCTATTCACCCTTCACAAATATGATCGAATATTATATTCTGTGAGGTATCTAAACAAAATTTCTACCTTTAATTCTTCCTTAAATTCATCTTCAAATTTTCGTCCCCATATAGACGTGCCTCCTTTTCCAGTGCCTGTGGGGTCGCCTGTCTGTACTATGAAGCCCTAAAAACGGTAAAAACGTTAACTTTAATAAATTAACAATGCTAGTGGCTTTCTCTATTCAAATTATGTTTAATTGCTACATTTTGACAGTAAATGAATGGCACCAGGGCTAACCTTAATATTTCTATGAAATAGGGACCCGTTGTAATAATTGCTAGCACATAATGCCAGAAAGTTCTCACAAGCTTTTGGGCATTGCTCACAGTACAATTCTATTTTTATATCCCCAACGTCAGTATGCAATGTGACAGACATTTTGTCTTAAAAAAACTTAGTAATTATTACTTAAACTTCTAAAGAAACCAGTGAAACTACTATTGTTTACTATTTTATTTACTATTTTATTTACTTTCAAAGTATAACCCCAAATTCATTCCACACAGCGTAGCCAAGTCTGACAGTGACAGACGTGACAGTGAGGTAACAACAAAACCGACGTCACGTCGAAGCTGTCAATGTCATTCCTAAGCATTTCGTTATATGCATTGCAACCAAAATGTGAAAAAGAAATTTGACGACAGAAGGAAACTTGGAGGATAAATCCCCTTGTTTATTACGGAAGGAAACGCGTATTCTATTTTAGATTTTTGGGGTAAAGAACAGGGGCTCGTGCCTACGTAATAGTATCCGCACGGGTCGATTTAAGCTTAGCTACGCGAACCGACTGAGGTCGTTCCGTAGATGGTTGATTAATGATTACACATAGAAATCCCTCTATTCTCGGAAACTGTACTCGGATAGCACCCGAAAGTCCGTAGACAGAGAATAGGTGATTCGGCCGTTACTCTTTACCAAAATTATAAATCGGTCTTAAGACCGAGTCTGACAATAAGCAGACGCAGAGTCAAGGGGTATCGTGCTAATGATGTTAACCTTTGAAGATTTGGGTTGAACGGGTCACACTATGTAAACTACTTACAAACGGGCCGCTAGGCAGATACCTAATATTATTTGCTATTCAAACCAGCAGCTCTTTCTCAGCTGTTGTCAAGAAAACAGAACCAATAAGTTGGAAATCAGTTATAGTCCCTTTTGGGTACATTTCTTGCCGGTTCTTCTCCATGGAAACGACCAACGCGAACCGTGCACCTTTTACGACGTTTTAGAAGTGTCCATCTAGGCTTATGTGAAATAAAATATTTTGTTTTTTTTTTTTTTACATAAATCCTATTGTTCTAAGGGAACACTCAAAAATTCCGAAAAACTAAATTCCGAATTATCCGGACCATTACATCCAAGTGAAATGATGTGACGTTCCGTTCTTTGCAGTAACTTACCAAACTCAAAACTCAAACTCAAACTCAAATCATTTATTTCAAATAAACCATTACGGCACTTTTGAATGTCGAAAATACAAAAAAAAAGCAAAGCTACAGTCACAGTCACAAGGCATAATAACTTGAGAAAGTACTGTAGTTGCCCATTCCCTAACGTAGATCTCTACCACCAATGTCACCAAGTTCAGCGCCACCTGCGACTAGGGAAGAGTTAAAAAAGAAAATCCCTCATTCCGAAGAATCAAATTTTAATGTGCGAAGGATCGTTACTCCGAAAAACTTGTTAGCTGATGAGGAGCGTAGGCCGAAGGCCGGCGGAGCGACGATATTTGTGATAGAAAGTGGGTGTGTAATGTAAAATGCGAGCGTAGCGAGCGCGCGTCAAGGAGTCGTAGCAGGTACTAAATTTGCATAAATATGTCTCGAAAACGGTGCGTCCTATCGCAAAAATAATGCAATATTTGCCCCCTGCCGCGTGATGCTCAACATGTAGGTAAAAATTAATGAATATGATTTTTAATGTTTCCTAATATCGATAAGTCGGACTAATGATAAATCGGAATTGATAAATTCGGTAGTTTTTCGGAATTATGTAGTGTATCCCTGTTTTATATCTCTAATGGCATAGTTACTTCGGGTTCATGGGTCTTTTAAGAGTCAATGGCAATACAACTACCACACATACTTTGTTAATAAAACAACTTGATTAGATTAAAACAAAAAACATTTATTGAGATCAAATTACACAAACAAAAAAATTATTCACAACCACCTTCCCTTTCATTTTGGTGATGAGCGTCTATGCCTTGGTTTGTGTAGTTACCAAGTAACCTCAGGCCGTTAGGGTCGAAGGGAGATTTCAAGTGTAAAGTCGCTTTATGCTTCTTTCCCAGGACTTCGATCTCGTAAACGCCTTCTTGTAAATACTCTTTGGTGACTTGTGAGCCTTTGTTAGTGACGTAGCCGATACCGATTGGTTTGTCCAGATAGAAGGCATAATCTCCTCTTCTTAAGTAGCCTGCGGGCTCACCATTTCTAAATATAGCTTCTTGTCCAAAGACTGCAACCTGCAATCATTAATCAAATTATCAATTAATCATTACATTTTTAAAAGCAATTTCATGAATCTTGATCAAGCAAAAGGGTTTGCTAATTGGACAAGTAAGGGTAAAATAATGTTTGTTGCGTTTCACAATCGCTATGGGACGAAGACGTGACGTTGAAACAGATTGTGACAAGTTTTTCTTCTACTGCCCTTATCCTAATGTAGTTAGCACTGGCTTCTTTTATTAGGGTAGATGACAAAAAAAATGTAACACGTAAACAAAAAATGAAGACGATACAGTGCGTCGAAAACTCGTGTGACGTCACATTTGAGTACATTTTTTACTCAAATGTGACGTCACAAGCCCCCACTCATGATCTTTGACACCTTTTATCTTCTTCATTTTTTATTAATTTGATAAAACAAAAAAAAAAAAGTATCCAATATTTTTCGGTAATATAACTGACGGACTAAACAGAATCATATAATAATAAATAAATAATAATAAATAAATATTTTTTTAAGTTAGTCATCATCCCTATTCCATCTATCTCGTTCAGTCGTCTCATTGTTCAGATTCATCCTATTCTAATGGTTGTTCACATAATCCATCTATCCAATTTATTATTTGTATAACACTAGTGCCGGTACTTTCATACAAGCTTAAAAGCTTGGCCTGCCCTTATGACCTACTACTCTTCGTGTTGTTAAGATTTCTGAACAGTCTGCTTGCCATAAGGGCTTGCTGTATAGTTGGCCTATAAGCACGTTACTGATAACACAAACCTTTTCATCAAGTGTGAAATACGCGTATTTCTTGGTGACCCCGTCTTTTTTCAATCTAGTGACGTGTTCATTTCCGATGTAGTCGCCGTCCTTCCTGCACGTGAAGCCCATACCAGCTTCTATCGGATTGTCATCGGCCCTCAAATCGGAGTTCCACAAGTGGTATCCTGAAATGAAATAACAAAATATTTTAAAAAAAGATGAGAATAGTTTGGCTTAACATCTTGTTTGATTAGAAAACATGAAATAGTTGAAGAATATGGCAATATAATCCACTTATTATTCGAATACTTGACAATATTTCTCTATGTGACATCACTACCATAGACAAAAAGATTCATCATTATCATTCAGTCGAAAGCGTCTAAAGCTGGCAACATAGGCCTCTCCCAATCGGTCTTGTGCCGCTCAAAAATAGCCAGAGGATTTCTGAGACCTCAATAACCAGGGCCCGTACCACCACCTCTTATAGCAGTATTACTTTAAATTCACTCCAGTGTGGGAAAGAGGTGGAGCTAGACGTCCTGTGTGTCCCATCTCTTTCGCACACTGAAGTAAGATTAAAACAACAAGAGGTCATGGTAGAGGTCACAGAGGCGTCGATCTACCTTTTACGGGAGGACCCTTACCATGAACTACAAAAATATTACCTTTCTCAGCACTCAACGAGGTCAAAGCCCTCCAGCCAGAGTTCTTCAGCCCGCTCGCGCGGCTCAAGGCCTTGTACACCGAGATGGCATGAGAGGACGGTACGTGGAGCTCCCAGCCCTGTTCCCCGGACCACGTGACCCGAAGCGCTCGGCAGCGGTATCGTTTATCTTCGGAAGAGTGCGGGTTCCGACTCACATCGATGCTACGGTGCGTGTTCACTGGGAATGAGTCGTTATCCAGACCAGAGTCTGTGAAGCGTTCCAGGATGCGTCGGCTGTGGAAAGTAGATTTAAGAGGTATTAAGAGGGCAATCCCAGAAATACCCGGCCTAACTAGGAAAACACGAAATAGTTATTTGTTATACAAGAGTGCAAAGTTGCTTTTTAACCGCGTGCTCAATTTTGATAACCGAGCAAGCGAAGGAATCTAAAATTGAGTCACGAGCGCAGCGAGTGATTCAAAAATTAGAATCCTGAGCGTTAGCGAGGGAATCAAAAGAGCACGAGGTGAAAAATCTTTGCACTCGAGTGCAACACGTAACTTTTCATCCCACCTCAGCGAGGAAATTACTAAATGCAAAAAAAAAACATTTATCACAAGATACTTTTATTTCAGTTTAGGTGTTAACTACTACATTATGGTAGGTAAGTATTACAGAATAATCTTTAAATTATAACAAATAATACTTAGGTACAATTAAGAAAAAATTAAAGTAACGTTGCTACAGTTAGTTAAGTTGAGTGTAATATTTATTTATTTATTAAAACTTTATGCACAAGTAAAAACTGTACAAAGGCGGACTTAATGCCTTGGGCATTTTCTACCTATTTTTTTTCTATTTTTTTAATATCGTACTGTTTCAAATCCTTCTCGCGTGATTGTTGAGGGAGAAAGCTCATTTGCGCATTATTAACAGTTTCAGTCAATTCTGTTGGCGTCAAATAAACTTCTTCGTCGCCAAAACCACTTATTTTACGTTTTTCACTTGTTTTTAACCTAAGGTTTTAACAATTGACCTGACAAGAAAATGGCGCGCGCAAAGCAAATTATAAAAGTACACCAAGAAGGTTCCGAGTCTGAGTTTTTAACAAATTAAAAAAGGTTGTACCTATGATAAATTCGGCACCATGGAGGTAGAAGTAAACAGGTTTAATGCTGTTTTGAATTCACAAACTTAGTGCACACGATGTTCTAAATTATTTTTTGTTTATTCCTCTACTTAGGCCCTTTTTAACTCGATGTACATTTTCAAAAACTTGGCTTTGTTGCCCTGAATCTTCGCCTAGCACTCGACTGAAACATCACTATAGGTACCTACTCTATTTTATTCCATTTTGAGAAATCGGGGCAGCCATCTTGAAAACAGCTTTTTCATGTCCAAATTTTCGGTGGTAACCTGAGAAGTGTTCTTACTGACCTGTCAGGTCCTTGTACGCCAAGGATGCACAGCTGTTTGGTGACGTCAGTGATGGTGGCCCTCAACTTGTGCGTCTGCACGATGCGGCGGAGGTGCGCCAGAGTGTGGTACGCACTGAACCCGCTGGTAACGACGTAGTAGCCGCGACCCTGCTCACAGGAACGATTACAAAGAGTGAGTATTTGAACTGGGATGTAGTCGGAGATTGAACGATCAATTTTCTTTTTCGTGTCGCTGACAGGAGTGGCTGATGTTTCGAATTTTCCTGGCCAGCCCAAAACTTCGGCACTACTACGGCATCTTCGGTTGCAGCGCCGAAGTCACCACGTTTTTGGCACATCCACATCCTGTTGCCTTTACATCGAAGTCGCGTGATTTTACGAGATTAAAGTTACATTTTCCCATTTGGGTTCGAAAGATTAATGAATGATCATGAAAGATATTCCATTAAAGTGTTTTTAAGCATACTAAAACTAAGCATATTATCGCGTTATTTTTTTTTTAGACAAAGTAAGCTTTTTTAGGGGCTTCTATCGTAAAAATGTAGTGAATAAAGTAAGAATACGATTCGACATCATATTATCAGTATCAACTCTGGCGCATGCATACCTTAAAGATGGGCTCGTGTAACTGGCCACTGCCGCTGTCTAGTATACTGACAGTCAAGTCAGCTTCCACGCCGCCTTTCTTGTTCAACATCAGAGAGTACACCACCCTGGAAACATAAAAATACTAGCTTATGACTGCAGTCAGTGTTGATAGATAAACGATTTAAATAAAAGCTTGTTTTTTTTTTTGTTATAATATTTTTGTTTCTCTATGTCTGTCTATCCTTTGTGCAATAGCTTCGCCCCTTTTTAATGGGCCTGCACGTAAGTCAAATTCAACCGAAAAAGTATGCAAATAGAGTTTAAAAGAGTTTCAGCCTAATTGTATGCATATGCGG
The DNA here is from genome assembly GCA_963853795.1 of Xestia rhomboidea. NCBI lineage: Eukaryota > Metazoa > Arthropoda > Insecta > Lepidoptera > Noctuidae > Xestia > Xestia rhomboidea. The sequence continues at coordinate 14,826,575 of OY970758.1, read as the reverse complement.
GGCGCCGTCACCTCCTTCTGCGAAGCAGTCATGTTAGAGAAGGAGGTGGCGGAACGTGAGAGGGAGAGAACCTCACGTCCCAGCCGCCGCGGGAGACGCACCGGGCGTCGGGGGCCACCGTAGGCGCGGGCCACCGTAGGCGCGGGCCTGTGGACGGTGAACTATGGGCAAGCTCGCCGTCCGTCCGGCTCATGACGATAAGCCGTGTCGACGGCGCGTTCGTGTTCCACGCGCGCCTCAAAGAGAGTCAGCAAAAAGAAGGGGTCCGTAAGGGTCGACGCCTGCCGGAGCTGCGGGATGGTACTGTTCGAAAGAGATAACGTGGCTCCGAAACACAAAGGGCAAAGAAGGAACATGGATGGGTTTTAGTCAGTAAAAGTCTGACACTCCTTCCTTCTCCGCCCAGAGCGGGAGGAGTCATTCATGATTTCCCATCCGAAAAAAAAATGGTACGCATATGTACCAACAGTGATTTAGAGGCCAAAACAGCATCATACATAGATAAATTTATATAGGTTATCAGCAGTGATAGCCTAGTGGCGTATCGTCGGACTGCCAAGTTCGAACCCAGGAGACGGACTTCTGATTTTTAGGATTTATGTGCGTATTGTATAATAGCCTTATTTCTACTTACTTTATTATCGAAATAAATGAATGTGTGTTTAATTCTACTTGTTTTTGTTTAATTTACCTATTTCTCTCAGTCCAAAAGCAGTATACGTTTTAAATGGTTAACTTTTAACGGTAAACTTTAACTTGCGTTAAATTTTCGAGATTTAACAATCTACCGATTATTGAAGTTAACTCTTTAGCTAACGAATTAACGATTAATGAAGTTAACTTTTGGATTAACTGTGCCCACCTATGCTGATAATATTAATCATACCTATCATTAGATTTGTTGAGGTCAGCAGTGAACGCCAGTTCGGCAGTGCGTTGCGCGTCCGGCCCGGTCAGATAGAACTTGCCGTAGTAAGACAAGTTGAACAGGGCAGCTGCGTTGCGGCATTGTAGAGCTTCTTGACCGATCTAGGAGGAAACGAGGGTTCAGGTTTAGTGGATAATAGGAGTTGATTATACATCTATGCCCGGAGTAAGGTACAAAGTCGACGCGATAGCTAAAATCTCTGGTTTATCCGTCTTTTTCAAATAACCGGCGATTCTTTTTGTCTCCACTGGGTTTATCATCATGTGCTTACTGAATTTGCGCGTCGATGTCTTTTACACCCAATATTGTGACAAGGCAAGGTTGACATCGTATTCTAAGTTGCTCACATGCTACTTTTTCAATCAGTCTCTTCTATCGTTGTAAGCTGAATCGAACTTTTTAAAAAATTGGCGCTTTAATTTCAATAAACCTTCGTCTGTGTTTGTTAAACATACGGAACAGAACGAGGCTTCCTTTAACAAAGTGCCAAAACAAATTAACTTAACATAACATAACATCACACCTGTAATCCCCGAAGGGTAAGACATTTCGCTAGTGTCGATGTTGAAATCCCATGTAATAGGGGGCGTGCCTATTGCCATTAACCGGGTACAAATCCAGACTCCATGGCTGTTACTAAGAAATTTCTGATGGAAAAACCCAATAACACTTTGCACGACCCAGGAATCGAACCCAGAACCTCATCCACAGCAGTCGCGCTTGCGACCACTATACTAACGAAGAACTGTTTTAAAATAGCAGAAATCGAATACTTACCAAATTGTGGTGTTTAGAGAAATCAAACGAATGGTCCCCCTTGAGGATTTCTTCGTAGCGCTTGTCGTCGTTCCTGGGGTAGTCTGTGTCAGCGCCGCCCCAGTCGTACGGTTGCACTCTCACCTGAAACGTCACGTAGCATAAGCCTACAATTTTCACACAGGTACACAAAGAGACACTTTATTATATAATCCACCACGCGGACCCAGTGCGGGTTGGTGGTTAAAACATTATGTAAAGCACTGCAAAACCCAAGTAATCTTTCCAACAGCACATAAAAATGTTCTAACCTCAGGAACACAATTTTTTTGTTTGATAAAGTACCTAATGGTGTATCAATAGGCTAGTTTCCACCATCAATAAATTGCAAATCTAATTAGTCCGTCAGTTAAAGTATTGGGAAACAATGGACATGTATTTTTTGTTTTTGTAAATCAATGAATATTGACAAAGATAAAACGCATCAAAACTCGGTAGTGCTCGTGACGTCAGAACCCACTAAAAATTATTATACCATGGCGTGACGTATTGAGAATTTTAAAAGCGTCGTATCTTCGTCAAGTCAAATATTTTTTGATAATCTAACTGACGGACTAATTAGATTTTTTCAGTACACAAGCCTATTGCAAAAGCTTATTTACTTGGCTTGCATCTCGTCCAGCCAAATGTTCGTCTTGGGCAACACTATGCTGAACTGTGACAAGAACAACCCACCCTCTCTCCAGGTAAGAAGAAGGCCGGTCTCTCCCACCCAGCCCTGGACTGCATGACCGCTCCTTCGTCCACCAGCTCCTGATGCAAGGCATCGTGGCTAGCGTCGCGTCCCGCCAAATGCTCGTCATTCGGGAACACTATGTTGTAGTTCCGTGCGTACGCTTCGTGACTGCTCTCGCGCATCCAGTGGGCGCGGGACATCTGGCCCGGGGTGAAGCGACGGATGTCGAAGTTGAACATGTTGTAGTGTGGTCTGGGGACATTTGTAAAGTTGAAGGTCTACAGCTTTGAGAGCAGCGGTGGCCCAGTGGTGGCGGCCCCGACTTACGAACAGTAAATCGTGGGTTCGCCCAGGCAGGCGCATTACTTTGTGTAATTTATTTCATCACCGCTGCTCTCAAAACGGTGAAGGAAAACATCGTGAGGAAACTGGCATGTCCTAGAACCAAAAACTTCGAAGACATGTGACATCTACCAATCCGCACTGGGCCCGCGCGGTGGATTATAGCCCATTCCCTCTCATAGAGAGGAAGCCTGTGTCCCAGCGGTGGGAACATTAATAGGCTGATGATGACGATGACAGCTTTGACATGGAAAAAGTGGGAGGTGGTAGTAAGGAGGAACGGGGCGTAGCATATGACCTAAATCAAATCATTTATGTCTTTGCAAACATGGGTAATTGGTACACACGGCGACACATTAACAGGCCTCGATTTGTATAGATTTCCGTACAATCAGAGATCCGCATCAACTGGTTTTATATAGCTTGAATGGTCGTCGTGCATACACAGATGTTTTCTTACCTATTATTATAGTCTTCCATATTCTACCGTCACATGGGAATGCAAATAATAATTAATAAAAATTTAAAAAGAAATTGAAAACAATAATACAAAATTGTATTGACACCGAATAAAAATAAATGTAGTAAATTAATAGCTCTGATTTTAACCCTTTTTTATTTTTTTTTCGGATGGGAAATCATCAAATGACTCCTCCCGCTCTGGGCGGAGGGAGGGTCAGACTTATACTGACTAAAACCCATCCATGTTCCTTCATCGCCCTTTGTGTTCCGGGGCCACGGTATCTCTTTCGAATAGTCCCGCAGCCATGATTTTAACCCTGTCCAAACGATATGGGTGGATATTACTTTTAACTTAATAAAAGAACATCACTGTTAATGTTCAATCTACATAACTAGCATATTTCCAGGATGATTCCACGCATTGTAAATTGACCGTTAGTAGTCCTCTTTCTCTCAGATGATACCCCACAGTAGAGGTTCTACAGTCACCCCTTTAAAAACGAACATAATCTTTCTGATATAAAGTATGTAATTATGATGAAACTTTAACCTGGTTGCTAATTATTATTATATCATTTTGAAACGGTCATTTGCATTGGTCCACGTCAATATTTAGATAAACTACATAACCGACGTCATTAAAATAGAATAATTGATAGTAAATAGTAATTAAGTAATAATACGCGTGATACAAAATAGGTACCTAAATAAAAATACTATCTATTATTTATAATAACACTGAGTTTTGTGTAAAAGCGATAACGGTTAAACGGCGATAACCTCAAGTTATTGTTATGTGTTTACACAAACAGATGAGTTCACATTCCAGTTTGGAGTAGAAGCTGTTTTTTGTTGACAAATAGAGAAAATGCTAGACTTTGAACATGTTTTGACTGAGACAAAGGACTTCTGCCTATATCTGGGGGCGCGGCCGTGACCCGTCGACTACGAAAACACAGTCGTAACTAACACAACTACACACGTATGTACCTTATTCTCAAAGCAACTCAGGAGACCGCTGTTACAATACAGCTCATGGTAGGTAGGTGTATCCTATTTCTTTTACACATAATATCACCTAATAATACATAATGGGATTAGTGGGCTCAGGTAAACTAAATACTACTATCGACTTGAAAATAAGAAGTATCCTATCCTATCTGTATGTTCACGTCAAACTATTTTTATAAAAATCAACATGACATTGCCCATTGACCTCCTCCTGAACTACTGAATCGATTTTGACGAAATTTTGCTCGTTGTTCTACATACGCCAGGGAAGGTTTTAAAGAGTAGGAAGGTAGTAGGTAGGTGGGTCGAGTGAGTAAAAATACAAGGTGGTAGCAGGTAGGAAAAAGTGCGTTGCAACGATGTACAGCTATAGTTGCTGCCAGTTAAGATCACAATTCGAAATCGCTCGTGGTGGATTATAGCCCATTCCCTCTCATAGAGAGGAGGCCTGTGTCCCAGCAGTGGGAACATTAATAGGCTGATGATGATGATGAAGATCGCAATAACGGTCATTGCCCTTTTCCTAATATCTCTTTTTACGAACCAAAACAAACGATCCATGTACTGTTTTTCATTAGAAAAAATAATGTTTAAGATCACGATAGATGACGATTCAAGACTTGAACAGGCTTAGGTATATTTCAAAGTTAAGAACTTTAATAAATGTAGTTGGGCCAATGACCGCAACTATAAATAAATACCGCTGCTAATTTTGTTTTGCTTTGAAAATCTCTCTCGCCAAACTGAAGCAGAATATTGCAGACGTTTGGCCTCCATGACTGACAAATGCTAGTACTGGTGGACTGGCAATACTTCTGGCCGCTAATATTGTGGTTTACGTCATAGCTAGTGCTGAAAAGAGACGGTACAGACGCCAGCATATCAAGCTACTACAAACTGTCTAATTTCTTTAATTGATTTTCAAATTTATCGCTAAAGCATTAGGTTCAAGGTTGATTGAGAAAATTTGACAGCTTCGGTTAGCTCGATGTGCTGATGTCTGTACATAAATAAAGTAGGTGTTTACCTTCCACTGACGATCCACTCTGCCATTTGTATACCGCATCCCGCAGAGAACATCATGCCGGCTGAATTGTAGCCGCAGTTGTGGTATAGACCTGGATCAAATATTATGTATTAATTACCAATGTGTTAGTAGTTACTACTGCTTCGCTGTAAATCTATTAGTAGGTATTGAAGAAGAAGACATGCTGCGATGGCTACAAATATTTTGAGATAACTGCAGGAGAGTTCAAATGGCAACAAGCTCAAATGGAACTGGGCTGGCCACATCTTTCGCATTCCGGAGGAGCTATAAGCTAAAGTAACCACACAATCGGTCCCAAACAGCAGCAAACGGCAACGCGGTTGGCCCAGAAGGAGATAGCGGGACGAACTCGACTCCTTCCACAAGGATTATGGCGTATGATAGCACTGGATAGGGATAAGTGGAAAGAGGGAAGGGAGCCCTTTGCCCTGCAGTGGGACACATGGCTGAACTGAGCCAAACTAAGCAGGAGAGTAATGATGGATGACATTATATATCTGTTGTGATCCTTCTGAAAATAAATAGCTTAGTGACAGGAGAACTAGTCACCGTTTAGATACGAATGGAACTTTCATTTATTGCGTTTTCCTATTAGATTTGATAAATGATAAGTCCTGTTTTAGACTTTCGCGGTTTTTCACTAATACACTTACTAGTAGTATTAGTAGTATTATTAGTTAGTACTTACGGGATGATCCCGCGATCATGATGCTTGCAACAGCGTCGAAATATCGGGAGCTCATAGTAACTAAGGAAAATCACGGATATCATCCCGTAAGTACTTTAAGTACTTTAATGATAAGTCGTCGGTAAATGCTAGTAAGTCAGTAAAACTTCTGATGGGACCCGACTTCACTTCACCTGATGGATGCCTTTATGGAAGAGGTTAGGCTTGATTACAGACTAGAGTGAGAGATCGAGTTTTATTGCTTGGACATAAAGCTCTTTTCGAGTGCGTCAAGCCGATTTTCCACGTCGATAAGTATGGTCACTTATACAATTATTTTTTTACGGCCATGTCCATAGCTCACTCAGAACTAGATTAGTAGTTGACCCGTGTCTGTCAGCTGGGTGTGACAAGCGACTTCAAGCACTTTATGTAGTTACAAGCATAATATCATAATCAGTTCATAAGCGTTGCGTCAGATCAATAAAATAAATAGGTCGTAAATATAAACAGAACTGTAGCTAAGTACGTCGACCGGCTGACCTACTATCCTATTAACGTAGTTTAGATGTTAATTTCATATTTTTGTTTGTTATCCTGCATTTTTTTGCTCGAACTGGTCAAATGGTTTTTCGCACAATTATTTTAATGGGTACTGTTTGCAACATGGAAGTTCGAAATTAAACAGGACTGAAAATTGAGAAAAAGGTGAGTCTAAATGTTCCCGCCTAAAATTGTATTATTGTTGCCTGACACCAAGCATCGCCACAATGTCAAGTCCTGTGCTCCCCGCATCCTTCGGATTAATGCGGCCTTAGCAAAGTCACCAAACCATCTTGGCATTTCACATTAAGACAGCCACTGTATTCCACAAAATACCGAGACTTACCGAAGACATTTGGGACCTCAGCCACTGTATTCAACAAAATACCGAGACTTACCGAAGACATTCGGGTCCTCTCCGAGCAGCGGTTTGTGGTCGGGCGTGAACGACTCGGGCCCACACACCGTGCTTTTGACCCCGACTGTTCCAAGCTTAGGGCATAGGGACGTGGCGCTGGCCATGTGGACCCCAAATACGTCCCAGTCTAGCTCGTATAGATGGAACTGGAGGTTGTCTGGCACCTAGAGGCAAAGTAGAGTTAATATTACTAGTGCGGCTCTAAAGTCTGTTTTTACGTTCCCGGAATAAAGTTCAAAATTACTGGCTCGATAGTTTGGGTGAAATTATAAAGTTATGCTAATGACGGGCGATCGTAGAGGTTATTTTAATGCATTTACAATCAGGTCAATAACCTATGTTGATAACAGAACATTGGGTTCCTCATAAAGGTCATTGGGATTTGACTAACGGCGTACACAAACAAAATAAGGCAGACTATGCAGAATGGGACCTTTACCATTGTGTTGCAGAGATCTGCAACACAATGGTAAAGGTCCCATTCTGGTATAGAGAGAGTCCAAAAAAAATCGAATAACATGAAAAATAATGTAAGAAATTCAAACTTGTAGGAGGATTGGCGTCAAGCAGATAAGCACAGGTCATTATTGCTAGAACTGAGGCCTAGGACTGGCTTTAAAGAAATGTCTGGATGGTTTTAAAGCCAAAAACAGCTATTTAATATAGAAAAAGCTAGAAAAAAAGAGTGCTAGAAATACATTGCATATAAAATACATAAAAGGCGAAAACGGAAAGGTTTTGACGAATGGTGATTTTAGATTTACGATTGACTATAAAGTTATCTAAGCTATTTGTCTGAATATATAATTTGTATTGTCAAACCCTACCTGATCAAGCATATGCGGGTTGCTCTCATATCCTCCGACTTGGCACGACTCTCCCTGCACCTTGATATACAAGTCGACGTCGTGGTCGCGAAGATTGGGACAACCCCTAACTTCGGGCGTAGCATCCATCACTACGTATGCGTGCTTGAACGGGAGTAGGGGTAGGTTGGGCACCCCAGCGAATCTGCCGATGCGAGGACCCCACGCTCCTGTTACACAGAGAAATGGTTTTTAATTAACGTTGATGAAGCAAAGGAGCATCTAAGGATCGTATATAGCAGATGACGTTCTAAAGATGTTGCCTACCATCATGGGAAAAAGGGTTTTATTTAAGCATGTTTGTATAGTTGGTGCCAGTTAAGATGAGAATAGCGGTCATTGACCCACCTACATTCATTAAACTTCTTTACTTTGAAAACCAAAAATAAGCCAGTTCAAGTCTGGAATCGTCATCTATCGTGATCTTCAACATTTTTTCTAATGAAAAACGATACTTAGTTTATTTGTTTTGCTTCGTACGAAGAGATATTAGGGAAAGGGCAATGACCGCTATTCTCATCCTAACTGGCACCAACTATAGTTATTAATGCATGGCCCAGCACCCTCTAGTTTAGAATGTAGACTTCAGGATTTGGAAACATATTAACACAGGCTGTCACATTCGCATGTCCATCATGGCCAAATGGTCATCATGGTCGTCTTAGCCTCCAAACTTTCGAGCTATCCGATCTTCTTCTCAGTATATCAATGGCAAAGGTTACCTAAAAAATATCATCATTTATTAAAGACGCCCACTGCTGGACATAGGCCTCCCCCAAATGTCGCCACATTGACCGGTCCCGTGCGACTCGCAACCAGCGCATCCCCGCAACCTTCACCAGGTCAACAGTCCACCTAGTGGGAGGCTTTCCAACGCAACGATTACGTTAAAACATGTTTGGCCCTAAATTCAGCAACGCGAGCTCCGCTCACTGATACAGTCATGGGTCAGGCTATCAGGTATGCGGTGCAAGTCGGAAGGGGGCCAATTATAAGACATAAGTACTTTATAATGATAACTATTATGCACGGAAACTGCGATAGGAATCGCGCAAAGAAACGTATGCGCCCAGAAACCCAAGCCGCCATGTTTGAACGTCTAGTCCCTCCTAAACAAAGATTATACCTTAAAATCTATAACAGTAATTACCTCCACAGTTAACAACACACTTGGTCTTGATGACCCCCCTGTCAGTGTGCACGGCTGTAACTTCCTTGTTCCCAAGCGAATTGTGAGTGTAATGGATGTCCAACACTGGGCAATCTTCGTACACCTATGTGAGAGTAATATTTTGTTACCTTACGTTTGCATGGAATAGCGATTACAGGCCTAGTGTATGCGGTGCCTGCGGTAGCTGCGCGGTGCGGGAGGGGTGTAGACTTGTGATGTACTGCGATATTATTATTATTATCATCAGCAGTTTGTGTCCCACTGCAGGGCAAAGGCCTCCCTTCCCTCCTTACACTTATCCCTATCCAGTGCTTTTATACGCCAATCCTTGTGAAGGGAGTCGAGTTCGTCCCGCTATCTCCTTCTGGGCCTGCCGCGTTGCCGTTTGCTGCTGTTTGGGACCGATTGTGTGGTTACTTTAGACCATAGCTCCTCCAGCATACGACAGATGTGGCCAGCCCAGTTCCATTTCTATTATAAATCACCCGCTGACGGCGTCAACATCCCACCCCCAGTACCGTTTAGCTACCTAGGAACTATCAGTAGTTTCGTTACTTTTTTTGTTCTGGCAAAAACAGAATGATCCGATCTGATGCAAATCTTTTTCTTTCGAATACAAGATTCTAGTATACAAAAATTGCAAAACAACGTTGCAGCAACATGATTTAGCGCTGGGAATATGTTTCAGGCTCACACTGTAAGCAATGTTGCTAGCAACATATTTTCTGGAACACACAAAACTATACAAAAAGCGATGCTGTAATCTAGTTCAGCAGATCGTATTATTATAGTATTATTCAGGTCACAGCAACACCATCATGCAACAGTCTTCTTTCAAAAACCAAGACTTACTTTCGCTCCATTTTTCGTGGCCACTTTGACAAGTGCATTACACGCCATGGACGGGTCGATAGTCCCGTCTTCAGGAACATAAAGCGCCATTTCAAATACTGATGGGTCAAGGAGTGGGAACTTCTTCTGTGCCTCATGTGGGTCCATGACTATGCTGTGAATATCCAAAGCTTTTCCTAACGTGTGGAGTCTCATGTATTCTTGCGTTCGAACCTGTAAGAAAAATACATGTTCAGTATTTTTCATGCCCAACAAAGGATTTTAATGTCATCTCTAATAAATAGTCGAGTTTTAAAAAAACTGCGTCGGTGTTCCCAAGTTCATATGACCCCAATCTATTTAACTCGCGAGTTAATAGGATTCTCTTGGGTTAGCTCGTACCATCGTCGACCTCATTCAGAGATGACAAAGATATAGATCCTTGGACTAGATTGAGGTCAAGAGTAGGCTAAAAACTTGATGTATTTGCTGGAGAAACTCCACAGACGGCTGTGGGAGTTTCTCTACATAAATGGACTCGACCTTTTATAAACTTGTGCAAAAGCAATTTAATAAGTTAGATGGAAGTAGATAGAAGGTTACAGGACAAACTTATATAATGTAGGTAAATTTGCATGCCATTTTTTTTTTTTTTTTTTTTTTCGGATGGGAAATCATCAAATGACTTCTCCCGCTCTGGGCTGAGCAGGAGGGAGTGTCAGACTTTTACTGACTAAAACCCATCCATGTTCCTTCATCGCCCTTTGTGTTCCGGGGCCACGGTATCTCTTTCGAATAGTCCCGCAGCCCCGGCAGGCTTCGGCCCTTGCGGACCCCTTCACAGTTGCTGACTCTCTTTGAGGCGCGCGTGGAACACGAACGCGCCGTCGACACGGCCTGTCGTCATGAGACGTACGGACGGCGAGCTAGCCCATAGCTCCCCGTCCACAGGCCCGCGCCTACGGTGGCCGGAAGCCACCACGTGGCCCCCGACGCCCGGGGCGTCTCCCGCGGCGGCCGGGACGTGAGGATCTCTCCCTGTCCTGTTCCGCCACCTCCTTCGCTAGCATGACTGCTTCGCAGAAGGAGGTGACGGCGTCCCATTCCGTCTCGCTCCGGACCATGGCACGAACCAGGGCCGGGAGCGAGAGGTCGCCGCCGCCAATCGCCACCTCGAGGACACGGCGGTGCTCCACCCAAGCGGGGCACACCTCCACAGTGTGCTCCACCGTGTCCTCCGGCCTATCCTCACAATGATAGCACCCGGGCGTTTCCTCCCGCCCGATTCGGTGCAGGAACTTACCGAAACATCCGTGTCCGGTAAGAACCTGCGTCAGGCGAAATTTGCATGCCATAAGGTAGGATATGGCTAATGGACACTATTGTTTATTTATGACCTTTTATTTTGTAACCATATTCGCAAATGAATAAATTGTTATGATTATGAGTATTGCTCACTTTGCTGCGGGATATAAACATTCCACCGTTGTTGGTCCAGCCTGCATAGTCGCCTGTTTCTTGTTCCAAGGTACTGTATACATTTCTTGAATCTCGCAACAGTTTCACTTCCAAATCGCATGGTCTGAGCGACCATACTAGTCCTATAAAATATTCAAAAACTGGTTACAGATCAAGAGTTTGAAAATTAAGAGCATACAGGGTGGAAGGACGCATCGACGCACAAGCGGTTACCACGGTATTCAGTATATCATTCGAAACCCGGTCAAAACCCCCACATAAAATTTTTTCATCAGTAATTTAAAAAAAAACAGCTGTGCCATACATTTTGGCCGTGAAGGTTTTGTAAGATATAGCAGTTTTTTTAATGTTGATGAAAAATTTAGACTGGGGTTCGGAATGGTGTAGGTACTGATTTACTGAATACGTGGTAATCGTTTTTGTGTCTATGTCCCTTTCACCCTGTATAATGGATGTCCACTTCGCCTGATATGACGTGTCCTGCAAATAAGCAGGATTTGTGAGTGTTTAGTGTCGTAATGGAAGGTAATTGTCAGGCAAATACGTGATCGTTGTCAGATGGTGAGCCTTAAAGCTAAGCGTCCACCGCGTCGGAATCAGAGCGTACGGAGTGTACGAGGTGTCGGTATTCACAAAATGCCGATAGGGTGGGTGCGTCTACTGCATTCGGATTTTGCATCAGCAATATCGGTATTTTAAAAGCAATCGAGTTCGCCTCTGCACGAGTATTCACATCATGGAGGAGAGTGACGAGGATATTGTAATCACTAGTTTTTTATTATCAGCAGAGGAGTAGAAAAATAAAAGGAAACGAAAGATGTGGGTTCATAAAATTTCAATTTTTGCGGATGACGTCATCGGCATAAATACCGATGTCTGGCGCAGTTATCGGGATCCAGGGCACCATAAAAATCAATACAAAGCATCGAATCCTTTCGCTCCGATTCCGGCCTAGTGGACGCTTAGCTTAACACTTTTATATTAGGACAGTGCCTTACGGCGCTGGAAAGCGCAAGAAGAATAAATACATGAAATACTGGCTAATACCTTCTAATATGAAGAACCATATTAAGGCAATTAGTTAATATTGAAGGAGTACTTTACCAGCAGTGTGCCATGTCGTCCCACTGGTCAACTTGGCTCTCTCCAGCAGAACAGCATTCACGCCTCGCTTACTGAGTTGGTACAGAGTGTTGCAACCTGCTATACCTCCTCCTAAGAACATCAAAACACAAACCAAATAACGTATTTCTTCTTCTTCTTTCTTATTGTTACTCGACTACGGCATACGGGGGCTAAGCCAAAGCGAACAAGTGCTAAGCTAAAGTTATACTGGCTGTTGGCCGCGACATCGTTTGCGTGGAAATTTTGAAGTGTAATAATATTATAGCTAGCCCACATTGTCGCACTACTAGGCAAAGGCCTCCCTCCATTCCTAAGTGAGAAAACTAAAAGTAGCATATGTGCTATTCGTGACCATAATTATTACCAGGGAGCGGAATTTTATAGCAAAACAATTGAATGTATTAGAGATTGGTCATTGGTTTTCATCGACTATAGATATACAGACTATCGATAGCTGAGTTTTGAATTTTTGCTTAATTAGAACACTGGCTTTCCGTTTGCAGCTTCGCCCGTGTGAATTACACGATTTTTCGAGATGTATGGCAATACCACTTGATGAATTCGAAAACGCTGACTGACTTGTTAGGAATTGAGGGAATAAAAAGGCCTGAAATTGGAGTTACCGCGGCGTCAATAAAACAACACTAATTGATTTACTACAGTAAGACTACTGATATTTATATTTTATATTGTACTAGCGGCCTGTCCCGGCTTCGCACGGGTTTGGTAATTTTTTTTTTTTGTTTTATTGTAAATCCTTTAGTCCACCAAATAGATGAATATAATCTGCCGACATATGTACCTATTCATATTTTTTTACTAATATTAACAGACAAATAATTAGCTGAATTATACGGTATTTCGTTCACTACAAAATAAATTTAATTAATTTTATAGCGTCAACAACACGTGGTAATTATGCTGTTAAAATGTAGCTTATATTACACTTTCGTAGATTTACCATAGCAGCGCCATCTATTGATTACTTACTCAACCCAGTCGAAAGGTATCGACATCTGTTAGAATCATTTGGAGTTAACAGATAATTGTGACTGTCAAATAATAACAGACAAATAATTATCAATAAATTAAAATTGCGACTATAATTTGAGATTTAAACTATCCTATCTCTCAAGTTGGATCGAACTGCACATGGTGTGCGAATTTTATTATAATCGGTTAAGTGGTTTAGGAGTTTATTGGGGACAAACATTGTGACACGAGATTTATATATATTAAGATTTAGGTAAAGCAATATATTTATTTTCAGACAAATAACAACAAGAAATTACTAAATTTAAAAAAAACTTACCGATGATCACAACATCAGCCCAAGACACAACTTCCTGTTTAGTAGCAAGCAACCTCTTTTCATGTCTTGTCAAGTTTTTTAAATAACTCGCCGCTTGGTTTCTAATGGCTCCATCTCTAACTAATTTAAACATTTTTTTAAACTACTTAAAGAAATGTTGACTAGAACACTGTTCATTTACGAATGCTCCATTGTGTAAACACAATGAAGTTTTGATAACCGCCTCACATCCTATCTCCTCATAAGTTATCAAAGTTCAAGCTGTTATTTTAAACGTTTATCAAGATGATTATTTTGTTTGTCATTTAAAACGAGCGCAAACAGATTAACAAAAAAAAGAGGAATTATTGAAACCGAAAATAGCTAAGATTAACATTTATTTCTTAAATATTTACATTTGTTTTTACAACTTATAACATTGGCTAAATAATAACATGTAGGTATAGTTTAATAATGTTTACAATATAACTATTTATATAAAAGCTAATTTTGCATTAATACTTGTTTCTACAGCATGTATGAGTCGAATGCAATTAGACAATAAGGTGGAACGAAGTTTATAGTGGTCGGATTTTCATGGCACTGTTTTTAATGAGTTTCTAGAGAAAGGAGAAGTTAAAAAAAATAAATCGTCCCTCGCGACGTTTTTGTTTTTTGAATTTTCTTTGGAATATTTTTTTTCGTTTATGACTAACTTCAAATTCGACGAATTGATATTGTAGCGTAATAGTGTGACCTGCGTGCATCCATTAAACGCTAATTTGGTCTGTTTCTTTGTTCATTGTTGTCGATGTAATGTATATGTCAAGAATTTTTGAAAATGTCCTATTTTCTGCAATTATTTCTAAAATATCGAATTTTAAGACAAGATTTCTTTTGAAATTGGTAACTGATGCTTTTTCACAGATAACTGGACCAGGACGTATTAATGAAGACCACTAAATAATGAAAAAAAAAGTCCCATGAAAAACAGACCACTATAAAGTTCGGTCCACCTTTTGAGTATTTTTTGTCTAATTGCACTCGGTTATAACGTGTATTAAAAGATGCTGTACAGACGCCCGCACATGACGCTACCCGAAACTGTCAAATTTTCCCAATCAAACTTGAACCTAATGCCTTAGCGATATAGTTGAAAATCTATTAAAGAAATTTGACAGATTGTTGTAACTATGTAATTAATTAGCTTCCTCATACATATCGATAAATTAGGTATAAAAGTTTTGTAAGGGACAGTTGATATTTTTTATCTTTTTGATAACGACTTTGGTCCCATGGAGAAAGTTGTTCAGTTAGATGGTCTATACCGCATCCTTACATATAACCACGCCTTTCTTATACATGCTGTATAACTAGAAAATCTCAATTTAAAAGCCCAGAAGCTGAGAGCTATACATTTAGGGCGTCCGCTAAAACACGCGCGGGTGCGGGCGCGTGTACACGTCCGCAAATCTGTATTGAAAAATTGTTTGAGCGGCGCCAAAAGCGGGTGCGGGTGACGAGTTTTCTAAGTATATTTTGACAGCGGACACCCGCTCCGTATATCCGCGCGAAGTTTAGCGCACGACCTTATTCAGCTTCTTTGCAAACACTCAGTATTGTATGTCAATATTTATGATTTCTTATGACTAATTATTAAAATACAACTGTAATATTAACTTTTACAGGATAATTTACTTATATCTTTACATTTGCAAACCAGTACACGAAATATATTATTTAAATGCTTCATAATCATAACTTACATTACTTTTACATAATTACACATCATTCGTAACATTATGGTACATATTTTATGCGACATACATAATTACATTACATTAATTAAATGGAATATGTTTTCCTCCCATACCACCATGGTATAAAATGTTCTAATTCGCCACTTATACATTAAAGGAATTTCGACACACCATTCGTAACAAAATACGGTATTATAGCTATAGCTGGCAATGCGAAAACAGTAATATGGTGTCATTTGAAGAACGCGTGACCGTGAACGTAAAGGCTGCTTTACGCCGGGGCAACACTGTGCGGTTTTGCGGCATGCCACAAGGCCGCATGCTACAATAATTTAAAATGTTGCACGTTGTGGCAAGAATCGTGCGGTATGGCAACACCTTGCGTCTTGCTGCTAAAGTTACTTCATCAGCCATATTCTACGGTGTCTTGTCCCTTCGATCAATCAAGTTGGTAGACCAAAACACTCCAACCAAATTTTACAGCAAGATGCTTTGAAAATTATCTAGGCTGCCGCCTATCGCAATTGCCGCATATGTTGGTTATTTGTAGCATACCACAAGATGACGCACGCCACAATATGGAGCATGCAGCAATGCCGCACAGTTTTGCCCCGGCGTAAAGCAGCCTTAAGGTGGATGCTCCAGGGTAGCCCGCGAAATTCAAATTTTCTTACGTTTTTTGCAATTTGCAGGTCAGTGTCAGGTTGTATATTGATTAAAATATGATTCGCGGCTGTAACACTTATGTAGTTATAGAATTATAATCATCAAAATCATCAATACAACCCTCCAAGCGCATAAAGGTGCAGGAATGTCTTTGACCTTGAAACAGTAATTCCTGCACCTTTATGCACCTGGAGGGTTGTATTGATTATTTACACTGACCTGAAAATTGCAAAAAACGTACTAAAATTTGAATTTCGCGGGCTACCCTGGAGCATCCACCTTAAAAGGGGGTGTATGACCCTGTGTGGCATCATTTTTGACCAAAAGGCTACCACTGTCAAAGGTTCATTTAATCCTATCGTAGCGTCGCAAGCACCTTACATTTGATACACATAGATAAAATATGAATAATAGTAAAGGGCAATCGTAACCAGAGAATAACATTTTAAAAGTCGTCATCGATTTTTAAGATTACATTATGTAAATATCTAAATCATTAATACTCATTAAATTAAAAACAAAATACTTAAATTAAGGTTTAAAAGTTCAATTTTAACACAAATGTGACATTAAATAATATGTAGAGAAATGGTTTTTGGTATATTTTTACTGAAATTACTTGACTCGATTCTATCAAAACTTGTCTCATCGTATAATTTAAATGCAATTTTCTGCTTGGGAGTTCTGTTCCACGTTCTACTCGGCACTTTAAAAAATACATTTAATATTACAGGATACCCGGATTGGTCATTGTAACATATTCAAATGTCGAGACCAATTACACTTACCGTTAATTACTATTTAAGTAAGGTTCTGGATTTAAATCCCAGAATTCCCAGAGTCCATGAGTAATAATGGAACAAGATTACATATTAAGTTTTTTTTTTAATATATGACATGAAAAAACTTCGTACAAATTCGCAGGACCTAACTGCGAATCAATTCCTTCCGTCACTGTAATGTTATCAGACTCGATTATACCTATTAATGCCAAACTTGTGCATGTATACCGAGACCACCTGTCTTAGAAACAGTCCTTGTTAAATACATCGACAAGAATCAAGGCGTTGTCTGTCCAAGCACCACCGAACATGAAATTGTGGTAGCATACCAAATATGTACCACCAGACACTACATTTTAAGTCCACAAAGTATTCATCTGTATTACAAGTTTATAAAGTCCATTTTCGTGACGTAAAGTCGACTTCTCAGACAGACAGATGGCTGTCGTAGAAGTACAAGTCCTCGTTTCATACATGGTGAGGGCTGGCGACCCGGGGCGGGGTGAGGCCGAGGCGGTGTTGCCGGGCCGCGTGGTCGCCGGCCGCGGCCGCTGCGGCTGCCTCCAGTTGTGCCCGGATGGCCACCAGCTCGCGGGTGCGCTGGTAGATGGGGTCCTGAAGGGGAGAGGAAATTGTGTGTTACAATTTGGTTCTGGATCAAAATGGTTTTTACCTCGTGTTCTTCATGGTAATAACTGACTCTTAAGTTTGATAAGATTTATTTAAAATGTCTACCAATTATTAAAAATATTAACTTGTAATTAGCAAAAGATGTGAAAAATCTTACAAATGTCCAGCCGTTATCCTATATTCTTTCAAGATACATTCAAAATTCAAGTTATGTACGTAACCTTATGAAATCGTTGATCTCTTTTGGACTTTTACACAAAATCTCGTTAAAATATGTGAATTAATTTAGACATCTGGCCCTTATTACTATTGCGTGTTGGTGTGTCATTTATGACATAACATATTTGCATCCACACCTGAGTCCAATAGGAATGAAATAGGCTGATTTTTTATATATTTACATGATATAAATGTAACAAGGTTCTAAGTGAGGTTAAGGTGTTCATATTTGAGGCATATAGAATCAAAGGTAGCTAAGTGCCTCTATGTCACATTTTCAGGAACCGAAAAAAACGTTTTTCTCTCTACGTTACTACGGTCTACGTTAGGGAATGGGCAACTACAGTACTTTCTCAAGTTATTTATTATGCCTTGTAACTGTGACTGTAGCTTTGCTTTTATTGTATTTTCGACTTTCAAAAGTGCCGTAATGGTCTAATTGAAATAAATGATTTGAGTTTGAGTTTTCTAATTTATGAGTCAGGGGTTTTCATACTCTCTCAGTTTTGATTTTAGAGTATGTGATTTAATATTGGTTTTGGCTACCTTTATCTGGGAGTACTAAATAATAAGCCGAAAAAAAATAAAAAATCAAACGACTTAGCTATCTTTGATACCAACAGCTACATTTAGACTGTACGTGAAACTAACCTGCTGTCTCATCGTAGGGTTCCACCGACAGTACAGCGCCTTCCACAGCTTGATGACCCTCAGCGACGCGACAGGCACCAGCACGACTTGCGGCCGCGAGTACGGCGACGGAGGGGAACTGGCTCCGAACGACGGCGGGCCCCAGTACAGAGGGTTCAGGTACAAGTCCTGGCGACTGTTGATGTACGACCACAGGGATACGGTCTTGGTTTTGACTTCTGTAAAGAGATGTGAGTTTTACTTAGATATATTTTTAGGGTTGGGAGAGTAGCCATGCTGCTTTTTGTATTGGCGATCGGCGGTGTTGCAGCAACGTCAATGCTGCATTGCGTTTTGGCGTCTTGCTGTGTTTTAGCGCTGTTTCAAAATTGCGCGTTTTCTATCGATACAGTATCGGTTGTCGAAACGCCGGCGGCGCCGCCGGCGGTGGGCCGGGCGTTGTAGGGAACTCCCAGAAGCGACTAAACAGATGATCCTTGTTTAGAGGCCTTGTTTTTATCGCGCACTGTGATGCACATTTAAATAGACGGCTTAGTGACGAGTTGAAAATCCAGAGCGCGATATAAAATTGTATCTAAGTAAAAATTTCAAAAACAATTTCCAGTTATCCACCCACCTTCCTTGACCCGTTCCCTCTCAGTATTGAACAGGAAGGTTCCAAATCTGCAAGAGTACAGATGGTCCACGATCGTGATCAGCAGTCTCTCTGTGAACTCGAACGCGGTCGGGAACTGTTGCTGCAACTGCCACACACAGTCCACCCATTGCACGAAGACCGGGGAACGGTCTGCGTCTGAATGCCGCTCGTCGCCGTGACCGATACGCTGTAACGGAAAACGTAACATGTAATCCATCCAATCATGTTAAGCAGAGGTGCAAGCCAACATATAGTCAGATACGTAGAAATTTTAGCGTCGGTATCCCGTCCATCCTGGAGGTATTCAACGTTTTGTAAAGTCCCGATAAGTTCCGAGGCTGAACGTTTGTTTAATACCTAATTATGCTAATAAACGTAAACATCAAAATATAATTTGATAAGTGTAATTTGTTTTATTTTTTGGATTGTAATGAGCGTAGGCTATATCTATTTTAATCATTCGATATCATTTCATTCATAAACATAATGAGAAGCTCGTGGCTAAACATGGCCTAAGCGGCAGGTTAAGCCGCGCTTCATAACATACCGAGTTTCCTCCGTGTCTCGGAAAGCACATTAGCCGTTGGTCCCGGCGGTCATTTGTAGATCTTTGACAGTCGTTATAGGTAGTCGTCCGAAATACTGACAACCAGTATTATTCAGCAGGGGGTATCGTATTACCCAGTACTAAATTATTAGGGAATATGCACGTAAATTTTTCTTCACTTAAATCAATAAAATACAGTACTATCAACCCAAAAAAAGGTATTAAAAGTTAAGTTCAACTACTGCTTGTCGCACAAAAATAATATTATACTCCTGCTATTTTCTACGTCAGTTCAAACGTCCGTAGCTGTCGCGGCCATGATGTGACGTCATTATCCACAATCTGCCTTGTTTAAATCTAATTTTTTGGCCTTAATAAAATAATTTTAACAATTGAATGTGCTTTATTCAAGTAAAAATTGCAATAACAATAATAAAATAAAATTTTAGTGAAACTTTTAGCACTTTTCAAATAAAAGTGTTTTTTTGACACAATGAACTTTGACGTCAATACCGGCGTTATCGAGGACAGTGTGATTTGACAGTGCGTTCCGTTTCACCAAAAACATGCTACATAAAACAGTAAATTATAAAATAAGTGATGAATTGGAAACTTAAAAAAGTGTACCACAATGTTTTTATGCGCCAACACAAGGCATTTTTCATAAATAAAAAGAGTTTTGTATTTCATGCATATTCCCTATTGTGTTGTGGAGGTCAGATGGGCAGTCACTCCAAGTAAAATACTGGTATTCAGCTGCATCCGGTTAGACTGGAAGCCGATGGCAATCACAGTGAGGAAATATGTCCCATGTAAGCGTGCCTATTGCCATCAAACGGGGCACAAATCCTCTGTGGTTGCTACTGAGAAATTCTTGATGGAAAAATCCAATAACACTTTGCCTGACCTGGGAATCGAAACCCCGGACCGCGTGCTCAGCAGTCGCTCTTGTAATATATTATATGTATCGGATAAAGTTATAGAGCGGCGTCAGCGATGGAGTACATATATATTAATGCGACTGAACCTAATCAAAAACGCAATTGCGTATCATACTTGTATTTCCTATTGTAATTGACGGGCATTTGCGCTTTGTCCTATTATTGCGGTTTTGCGTTGTAGAACATTCCTACGGATTTAGGGATAATGAATTTCGATTTTATTTCAAGTGCAGACTACATTCAGATTTACCTTAAGAGGGAACAGGGGCTGCGATTCTCCATACAAATGTATTCAATTTTTTTGTTCCTGAATAATGCCTTTAAACAATCTTATTTTTTTCACAAAATCAAGGTCTACTGTAGATACGTCCCTGTCATTCCCTTTTATTGAGCAACTAATAAGTGAAAAAAATATGACCCTGCAAAGTGACCTATTTTTACGGCCGTGATTAGAGGACTACCAGACAAATTAGAAAACGTTTAACATAAAAGAAATTGAGGAACCTAGACATACTCTTAATATTGTAATGTCAAAAATAATTGAATCGGCTCAGTTTTCGAGGAGAAAAAAGGGGTACTTATACTAAACGAAATTTTGACGAGCTCAACGTTTAGTATAAGTACCCCTTTTTTCTCCTCGTTGAGCTCGTCAAAATTTTTGTGGCATAATCGGTCGAGCTGCAGCTCTCTCTATCGCACTCTACGGGGGTAGGCTTGACGCAGCGCGACAGCAATAGTTTCTTCAAATACCTATTTTTCAAATTCCGCACAGACCCTGTTCCCTCTTAACACAGACAATATTTTCCTGAAACTGGATGTGGCATTAACCATACTGTACAAATAATATTAAAACATACCAGCTGGAACTTATGTCCAAAAGAAAGCCATTCCTTTTCGATGAGCACTTCGAATCCTCGGAGCGTCCTGTAGTAAGGGTCCAGCATCAACATAGCTAAGGCTGTCAGCTGAGCAGTGCGGTCCCACCCGTCCGAACAGTGGACTAGTACTGAAGTCTTGTGATTCTCCACCTGTATGTAACATAAATGAATAAAATTATGTGTTTTTGTAAATTGGTTTTTACGAACACTTTTACACTTATTTTTCTATATCAGCCTATATTGTTCCACTGCAGGGCAAAGGCCTCCGTTCCCTCCTTCCACTTTTCGTGATCTAATAATATGATTGTAGGTCAATCTTTTAAGAAAGAGTCAAGCATAGCTATTTACAACGCTTCGATTCGATTTTCGATTCGGAAAGCCGTATGTCTATTTCGCTCGATTTCGTAATGTCAAAAAAAGATAGACATACGACTTTCCGAATCGAAAATCGAATCGAAGCGTTGTGAATATGGGGCCTGGTCATCCATCCAGCCATCTCCTTCTGGGCCTGCCGCGTTGTCGTTTCTTGCTATTAGGCATCCAATGAGTGATTCTTTTTGCCCATTGCTCCTCCGACATGCGGCAGATGTGACCAGCCTAGTTCCATTTCAACCTAGCAGCTGTAAGGCCAGCATCAGCTAGCTAGGATTTTGGACCGAAATATGGAGTTTCTGATGCGATCCGTAGGTTTGGCACCCAGTATACTTCGTTTCATAGCTCGTTGGCCGACTCCAAGTGCGGACTTCTGACGCTTTGTAAGCGACCATGTTTGCGCTCCATAGGTGGGGGTGGGGAGAATGCATATTATGTCCATAAGCTTTCGTTTAAGTGAAAGAGGGAGAGATCCCTTCATTAAATATTTCATCGACCACTGTAGCTCTTCCAGGCTTTCTCGGTGTGTCGAGCAAATTTACAAAGTAAATATTTTTTTTTACACTGGTTGAAACTAGTGTTTCACTGATATCTTTTGGTATACTTGTATGGAAGCCCATATAGACTAACATTTGATATTATTGTGCAATTTCGAGAAATATGACGTACGTACGAGGCCAATTGATAACCTTTTTTTAAGGTTCCGTACCCAAAGGGTAAAAACGCACCAGGCTGTATACGGTACGGAACCCTTCATGCGCGAGTCCGACTCGCACTTGGCCGGTTTTTTAAATCAGTTATTACGTCCACACGGCGACACATCAAGCTATACATTTCCAGTATAACATGGCCTCGGTTTGTTTAGATTTCCCTTGCAATGAGAGATCCGCATAAACGGGTTTTGCATAAGTAGCTTGATTGGTCGTCGTGCGTACATAACATAATATCACCTGTAAACAGAGGTGTACCTAATAGTATTGCCACATTTCGCCAGTTATGTTAAGTTCTATTTAAAGGCGAGCCAATTGCCAGCAACCAGGCACAAATCCAGACTCCGTGGCTACTACTGAGCAATTCCTGATGGAAAATCCCAATAACACTGCCCAACCCGGGGATCGGACCCAGGACCTCACGCTTAGCAGTCGCGCTTGCGTGAACATCAGAATGACTGGCCAAAATGACCGATCAGCTTTAAAATATTACTTGAACTTTAATACCTATTTGCTACTATTTGATCCCTTTGTTTAAATAATTGGTACCTAATTAATAACTGACAAAATGAATTAAATAATTGGGCAGTCATTCTGGTGTCAAAATTTCAATTCGCCTTTACAAAAATTTAGTACCTATTTGATACCTACACATATATTTTTTCTAGAATTTTAGGGCAAAGAATAAGAATAGGCCTTTAATTGTAAAATATGCATAATTTAAACATTACCTTGTCAACTATACGAACAGCCCCAGCCAATATACATTTGATGTGTTTTAACCAGCAACTAGCTTCAATGCCACTAAACCACCTGAAAATTATCAACAATTTTAGACAAAAATGTATTATGTGCAGATCTATATCGTAATAGTTATAGAGTATTTGCCTGCATTTCCATAAAGTAAGTAATACCTCCCAAATAGAGGATAATACCTCTCTCTAAAATTTCGGAATATTTTTAAGATTCCGAGCCCGGTTCCGTAGCGAAATCCACTTGTAACATATTTAATTTCCTTGAAGTTTAGGTAAATACTCTACGACCTCTGATTATGTGGGATAAGAGATACAGAATATTTTTAACCTACCTATTTAATAAATGGCGTTTCCAAATTGCATTAATATTGCAACATGTGATGATTCCAGTTTTTGGCTCTGACGATTTTCGCATCCTTCGAGATGCTTTCATCATCAACTAAAATTGGGTCAGGTTCTAGGCTAACCTAAAAGCTGCTGAATCATTATTCTCCTGCACTTATCCCTAGTACTATTTTTCTTACTTACTAAATTTTAATCGGTAAGTTAAAAAAAAGGTCAGCTGTTTCCTACAAAAGTGCAATACCTACCCTCGTCAAAATGTATGGAATGGCTGAGTTTTGTTTTAATTACAGATAAAAAAATATAACACGTATTCAGAATAATGTTCTGGATACTTGGTAAGCGTTTGTGCGTCGATGTCCCCCTACCACCGTGTATAAAACATGATCTGTCAAAGGACCAATTTGTTCGAGACACCATTGTTTAACTATTGTGTCTACTTCGCGGACAGATCAAGGGATAATTACGGATACCAGATCAATGATCTTCTGTGCGGCTGTAATGAGTTCATCATCATCATTCATCATCATTTCAGCCGAAAGACGTCCACTGCTGGACATAGGCCTCCCCCAAGTGTCGCCACATTGACCGATCCCGTGCGACTTGCATCCAGCGGACTCCCGCAACCTTCACCAGGTCATCGGTCCACCTAGTGGGAGGCCTTCCAACGCAACGTCTTCCAGTTCGCGGTCGCCACTCCAGAACTTTTCGGCCCCATCGGCCATCCGTTCTGCGAGCAATGTGAACTGCCCACTGCCACTTAAGTTTGACAATTCTTCGGGCTACGTCGGTAACCTTGGTTCTCTTGCGGATGTCTTCATTTCTGATTCGATCGCGCAAGGAAACTCCGAGCATAGCCCTCTCCATTGCCCTTTGGGTGACTTTAAGCCTTCTGATGAGGCCACATTGTGAGCGACCACGTTCACGTTCAGTTCATCATATTATACTAATATTACAAAGTTGAAGAGTTTGTTTGAGTTTGGTTGAACGCGCTAATTTTAGGAACTACTGGTTGGAATTGAAAAAATATTTTTGTGTTCGATAGTACCTTTATCGAGGAAGGTTATAGGCTATATATATCACGCTACGACCAATAGCAAAAAACAAACAAATAAAAAATGTTGCAAAAACGGGAAAAGTTCATACTTTTTGTGAGCTCCTCTCTCTTATGAGACGCAGACGAAGTTGCGTGGGTCAGCTAGTTTAACATAAACCTCTCCGACAATAACATAAACATAATACATTTTAATGTTTACATTTAATATTAGCTAAGAATATAATATAAAACATGGCGGTTGCTCACCTCGTCTGGTCTATTTGCGGGAAGCAGAGTTCCTTCAGTTTGCGTAGACTCTCCCTCATCACGTGAATGTTGTGTATATCTAGGAAGACAAGGTCAGCGTTCTGGTACGCGTCCTCAGACTCGTAACTGTGAAAGATTCATAATTTTTGGTGTTATTGCTTATTAGGTGGCAAGAAAACGGACGACCCACTTCGAAGGGGTTACCGCCGTGCATTAATATCTGAAATATCATAAGCATCGTATATGCGCATTGATATATAAAAAACCCAAGATACACACTCGGCGTCTCAAAATCGTCCGCATAAAATACAGGCAAAATTAGAAATTGTGCGAATATTTTCAATTAGTCTCACGTCGCTCGCGTAACGTAAAATTTAATTGCTATTTGTACACTGCTTTGTAAAAACAACTTTAAACAATCCGCGTAAGGAAGCATTTGCAAAAAAATATGTTTATTGTACTACTTATGTAGTGGTGGGTTGTAGTGGTGAGTGTTTGGCGACAGTTTCGAGTGTTAGTTATGTTCGAGACTGTGCATCTTGGGGTTTTTTTTTATATCAATGTATATGCGTATTCCTCCCAAAGGCGAGCACATCAAGTTACCACAAAGAAACGATGCATGGACTGTGTAAATAATTATATGGCAAGAAAATAGGTGTCTGATGAGACGACGAGTAGTAAAAGAAGTATGGAAAAAGAAGTCATGCTGCGCCGTCCCCAAATAAATTAGGATAAGAGGAAGAAAATGATGAAATTATCAATAGTTACGTTCAAAATCGAATGATTAAGTCCGCCTATGTACATGTACATGAAGTTTAAATAAATAAATAAATGAGAAAACCTGACAGTTTGTGCGAACTTGATGCGCTGGTGACTGTACCCCGCGAGGCAAATTGAATTGATGTTTTGTTAATGTTTCAAAATCGAAATCGGCTATGGGCGGGTTTTCATAAACAAACAATCATAATTAACTTCACACCCGCGTAAAAATTAAAGGCATCTGGTCTATGGCCAACATATTCTAACTTTCAGTATATTAAGTACTAACATAGGCTAAGTTATATTGTTACTAACTCAGTGGACCTCTCTGTAGTCTGGCAAATAAATAAATATTAATAATAATTATTGATTGATTTCCAGGATACTGCCTAACTTAACCCTTCATGAATGACAGGCGCTGTTATGTTACTTCCATAATTTAAACGAGACAAATGACAGAGCTGTCTAGGTATTTACATAATGTTCAGACAACATTTAGGCATAAGTCAATCGACGCTAAAAGAAGAAAAACTGGATACATATTAGTACTCAGTCACTCACCCTCCTCCCTTAGCTTTGTTGGCGACAGCATTGGCAGTAGGTCGAGCATCCATGATGAACAGTTTATGGGCCTGAGCGTTGGCGTCCATTATGAGTTGTATGTAGCGCTCATCTTCGCGACTACGTTTACCGCTTACCTGCAAAAGATTTGATTGATTTATGTTAAACTGTAGACTCTAAGGGCCACAGCACACCCGGGGCTGCGGGACTGTTCGAAAGAGATACCGTGGCCCCGGAACACAAAGGGCTATGAAGTAACATGGATGGGTTTTAGTCAGTAAAAGTCTGACACTCCCTCCTGCTCCGCCCAGAGCGGGAGGAGTCATTTGATGATTACCCATGCGAAAAAAAAGGGGGCTACCGCACACTGTGCACAGTTTGGGGTAGCTCTTTTTTAAATTAATGGGTAATTGTCTGTCTAAAGACAGTCTTGTCTATATTGTGCGGTAGCCCTAAGGACATCTCATAAGTGGTATGTTGTAGAAAAACCGGCTAAGTGTGAGTCGGACTCGCGCACGAAGGGTTCCGTACCATTGTCTATACAACACAAAACAAAAAAACACGTATGTTGTATGGGAGCCCCCCTTAAATATTTACTTTATTCTGTTTTTATTTGTTGTTATAGCGGCAACAGAAATACATCATCTGTGAAAATTTCAACTGTCTAGCTCTCACGGTTCAAGAGATACAGCCTGGTGACAGACAGACGGACGGACAGCGGAGTCTTAGTAATAGGGTCCCCCGTTTTTACCTTTTGGGTACTTCCGTACCCAAAAGGTAAAAACGGGAAGAAAAAAGAGAGCCTAATAATGAAGAGCAAAAAAAAAAGCCCTAAAAATGAAGAGCATCCATGAAAATGTGGCGGAAGCAATTTCGAAATAGTTGGCAATTCTTAAGAAATAATGATAACGGTAACTGTTCCCCGCAGACCCTGCCCATAATTGTGCTTTGGATAAGTTACACCACATGGCGCTGTATGTTTGTTATAGTTGTTCAATTTTTGAGGTTTTTCATCACTTAAAATCAAAATATGACTAAAGTTCTTTCCACTTTGTACAGCGATACAAGGTCGTAGCTAACTTGCATTGTCTACTAAAAAATATCGAGGAAGGGTATTAGAATAATCAACATATTCTCCAGCAAACGAGACATGTGTTAATTACTCTAACGATCATTGCAGCCTTATGACGTAAGTTTGCACGTCATAACAAGAATACTAAGAAAAAATCTAATAATGAACGTCAACAATTACAATTCCGTGATATTTTTTATTTACACAGAAATCCTGTAATTAGACAGCATTTATGCGAAACCGGAAACGGTTTTGGCGGTGAACTCATAAGTATAAATCAATTAATGATATGATAATTTATTCAAGAGCCATTAGACCAATGATCGACTTTAAGGTGCTTCTACACCAAGTCGATCAGGCTCCATTAGCCTGGGCAATTGGCAATCAAACATCTCAGTATAGGCGAGACGACTAAAAAAATCTAATTAGTCCGTCAGTTAGATTATCAAAAAATATTTGACCCGGTTTTTTCTTTTGTTACGTAAACCAAAATTGACGAAGATATGACGCTTTTAAAATTCTCAATACGTCACGCCTAGGTATAATTTTTAACTAGTTCTGAAGTCACGAGCCCCCACTCCCGAGTTTTGATGCGTTTTATCTTTTGTCAATATTCATTATTTAGAAAAATAAAAAACACGTGTCCATTAATTTCCAATACTCTAACTGACGAACTAAATAGATTTGCATGCAATTTTTTGATATTGTCGTCATGCCTATTATAATTATTTTAATGATCAAACAAGCCACGACCAGGACACATCGCGGCCTATTGAGGTGATGTAGAAGCACCTTTAGGAAAAAATATCCCTGACCAGGTTTTCGTCATTCAGTCATAATGTGGTTAAAACCCAGTGTCAACTTTCTAAGAAAAGAATGACACTTCAAACGCACTGTATAAGAATGACCAATTGTATGACTTCTCTAAAGAACAATCGACCTACTTAGATCTTTGGTAAATTCCCTTATGACTAGTGTGTTAGAACATCGTAATAAACTGAATAACGTCATACAACAATCAAATTTGTAGACAAATGATTTGTGACCAAGTTTGTTCCCAATCTAAGCTTGGTCATAGTAGGTATAATATTTATCTAATGCATGAGCGTTCAACTGATAAAAACAAATTCACTTTTCCTGCTGTGGTGGAAATACAAACTAATATACAAATAGGTCCTAATTTTAGGTGATACAAAAACATACTTATTTCACCTTCAAAGATTATTGTGATAAGTATAGAATGAAATTCGTTCGTAACTCTGTGGAACTCACTCCAGTTGTTTAAGATTCATAGATACAATAGACCTGCTGTTTGAGAACTAAAATTGTTATCCCTTGATCTGTCCACGAAGTAGACACAATAGTTAAACAATGGTGTCTCGAACAAATCGGTCCTTTGACAGATCATGATTTATATTAGATGAACAATAACTTATAAAAAATAACTAATAACTTTAAATAAAAACTGAAAAGAAAAAAACAAGTTCAGGACAAACAAACAGGACATATTGACAGTAACAGTCGGGACCCATATTGAATGTAATGATTTTAGTCTAGATTATTTGATGGGTCCCGATTGTCCCGACCGATTATTTGATGGGTCCCAGCCCAAACAATACTTAAGTTATTTCCCATGTATGTCATGGCTCAAGGAGTGGAAGACTGAAGTCAGCCTGTTACTCGACAAATTGTATCACTCACCCCAACCAATGGCTGGCTACACCGAGTGATAGTGGCCTGAGAGCTGGGATGTATCCACGCCAACACCGGTATTCTTCCCCTCGACCTGAAAGTGGCCACGGCGCGCAGCAGGTCCTCGCCGGCAGCTGCCGGCACGGCCCAGACCGATGGGTAGCTGTCACAAACTTCGTACTTGTCAATGATGC
Source organism: Xestia rhomboidea (assembly GCA_963853795.1). Taxonomy (NCBI): domain Eukaryota; kingdom Metazoa; phylum Arthropoda; class Insecta; order Lepidoptera; family Noctuidae; genus Xestia; species Xestia rhomboidea. The sequence continues at coordinate 14,797,430 of OY970758.1, read as the reverse complement.
GGGCAATCCGCCACATGTCGTTGTTTACACCCTGGAGACCAAAGAGGAGATTTAATAAGGGATTATTATGTATAATGCATTAACCAGATAGCTGCTTAACATTCAATGCACACAAATAAGCAATGCAATGGATCAGCATTGCCTAAGTCAAGCAACATTCAAACTCCATACTGCAATGCAAACTTGTAACCTACATAATGGCATTGCTTCGAATCCGAATCAGCTAGTAAAAAAGTGTTGCTGATCCGATGCCGTTGTTTTATGTGGTATGAGCTCAAGTACTTGGCTCTATTTCTAAAGTATTCTAATATTATGATTCAAGTATGTAAATTAATATAGCTGTTGTTTGTACACACAAAAACACTAAAAAGTTAAAATAATATAGCATTCAAATGCTTTTGGTATTCTAGAAAAGTATTGTACCAGTACTGCATTTCGTAAGTTGAGGAACTATTTCTTATGAACAAGCTATTTATTTAAAATGTAGAGGTCTCTGAATAATTTGATAGAGTTTATAAATATAATCTTCTAATTGAATTTAACTTACCATACGCCTAAGCTCTGCAATAGGTTCATACACATGCCATCCATCTTCTGGAAAACTCTCAGAATAGCTAAAAGCAAATAAAGGAAGTCTGTGTGACAGTGGGAATGCTAACTGCTGCAATTTCTCGAATATTCCACGTCTAGAGTGGTTCTCTTGTTTGTGTGCAAACCTCAAGTTTCTCATGTCCTGAAATAATTAGATATAGAAAGATTACAAAATCACTAAAAATTCAAAATGTTGCATGTTCTTTTTCTTATTAATATATTGTTACCTTGCAAAATATTTCAATGCCGTATGAGTTTTCTCCTTTTGATGAAGCGCCACCCACTTTCTCAATACGAGATACCTGCAATCAGTTACATTAGTCATTTTGTGTTTACTTTTACTGTGGGTCTACAGACTGGTCATTAACCTCCTCAGAAAGCCAAGCCGGCCCATGGGCCGCATAAAAACTCTGAAACCAGGTTAAGCAAAACCAAAAGAAAGAAAAAAAAAATGTCTTCTGCTATTTAAGCATGTTACTCCTTCCCAGAATTTGATCCCTGTTGTAATCCAGTGTGTTTTTTTTCCCCAAAAACAATGGCTTCGATTCCTGGTGAGGGATATTGATTTTTCAAAAATCCAATGATGGTGTTATAGTTTTCATTCAAATTGAGCTCTAAACTCCTTTGAGTATTTTTTGCTAATCCTCATATTTTCAAATTTGGCCATCCACACCCATTTGAAAAATTCATCCTGTTTATGAATTATAGATTAAATAAAAAATACAACTCACAACACCAAGAGGCACACTGAGAGTACTCAACAATGCAGCCGTGTCCGTAGGTCTGAAGTGCAGCTGATAGTTGGTCACTTTGAGAACTCCCCGAGAAGGACCGCTGTATGGGCACAAGTATGTCACATCTCGAGCTAGGCTCATCACTTTCTCACCATCCAGAAGTTGGATATCCCCCAGAACATGAGGCTGGAAAGAAACGTGAACTTGAATTTACAGAAACAAATAAATCAATAATCGTTATTAGTGAAGCAACATGATACCAGCCTTGGACAGTTCTTGTTGTCTATGATTGTGGATGCAGTTAATAAATAAGCAAATGTGAATAGACCTATTTCTACTCATTGTAACAGGGAAACACGAAAAAACAATTGGTTCCACAAATTTTAACGCACAGAAGTGACTAATCGCATGCTTAGACTAAGTTACAGGAAGCAGGGAAGTGGCTGGTATAAAATTCAATAAGAATAAATTAATCCTTTTAGGAAACTTACGGAGTCTTGTCCGTGTTTAGAATTCAATGAACTCGATTTGGAGTCCGAGTCCAATGAGTCGGAACTGGCATTCTTTGATAACGAAAAGTCTGAATTTAATAATTCAGAACTGTTGTGTTTATCCATCGTCAACGAGTTTTTAGTCCTGAGTACGGAAAGAAAACTATCAAATCTTCAACTTTCCTTTTCAAAACATAAAATTACCAAAATAAATAATGACAGAATTTCCTCCAATGGATCCACAAACGTCAATTTGATTGAAAGGGAATGAATGATGTTGTCACTATTGTCAGTTGAGAGAGATATTTTTGAAATGAATTTTAATAATTTTCTGAGAAATTAATTAATTTAAAATTGTTACTAATTAACGCATATGAATAAATATGTTAGGTCAAAAAAAAAAGAATGTTAAAATTCTGCAAAAACAGGGCGCCGCCGAGTAAAGAGTCACGGTGTTGCAATTAATGACGTCAACTTTCCCCATTTTTATTTGTCTATGAATAAAACAGCACTTCCGGTATATCATATGTTGTATTGTAGTATTGAAAATCAAGAACAGACAATCTTCAGAACCGCGCGTTTAATAAATATTGAACAAACAAAACTTTTGTTTCTATGGTTGCAATCTTGTTTGTTGATATAGTCGGTATTACAATAATGCTAACAGATTACTTGCTAATGAAATAATTATTCAGTCCTTTAGTTTCTTTCGTTTTTCCTGTAGTTTTCTTCATAATGACCTAGTAATTTTTATCAAAAGGTTAAATCTCGATTATTAAACTATGAAGTTTCCGGAAAGTCTGAAATTTACTACATATTTGGCATACAAGCATGACAAAATATTAGAACCAAAAAGAAAAATTAAATCGGAATACTTCGAATGGGATTCAAATATTCCAAAGTCTCTCGTTTCTATTTGCATTGAGCAATTAGCGGAAAATTGGATGGGTTAGTACCTAATTGATTTTTTTTTACTTTTAATTTGACAAATCTAATTGAATTTTAAAAATATTGAATCATCAATCATTAAATATAAAATTTTCTCTAATTGCGAAAACATAATGTTTTACTTACGGACAAAGTTTTCTTACATGAGATTCCTTTAGGAAATTCAACACAATATGTTTTAAACACTCAAATTAATATTTATAGGTTATCATACTGAAGGTCAAATAACCACACTAGCCAAAAAAGATAATAATTACTTACACATCACATAATCTACCCAACAAGGCAACTAATTTACATGAAACACATTTTATATTGCAGGCTACCCCAAGCTCGAACAATTGATTGCTAAAGATCGTGAACTATTCCTGCAAATCTTGGATACTGAGGTTCCACTTCAGATTTTAGTGGATAATATCAAAAGTGACATATTCTGGAAAAGATGCTACCATTCAAAATTCTCGGATTCCCCTCTTTTAGGGGAAGATAAAAAATGGATTAATGTTTTTATGGAAAGGCATTTTGCTGACATTTTAGAAAACATGAATCCTAGGCAATACGATCCTGAAAAGGTCAGTTTAGAGTGCTGCTCATGTATATGCTTGTGTATGTGTAGATAAACTGATGTAGGAAATTTTCAATTTCAATTTTCAGGGTTTTGCTAACGCAGAATGATGTAAAAAGCAGCCAAATGCTGCTGCTTTTTCTCTCAACATAATCAATTAGTAACTTTACGTGACCCAACGTAGGATGTTATGAAGTTGGAGAACGTTTAAATCTATTTCTTTTCGCACTGCAACAATGATGAATTTCATATTTCTCTAATAATTTATGTAGGTACCTCAAGTAACATTACATCCAATTTAAATATTCACATCGCTTTATGATACTATTTATTGCATTTAAAATTTTATTTATATTATTAATTAGGTGAACACCCTAGTGAAGCTTTGCGGGCCATACATTCAAAAATTATCAATTCGTAGCTTGGTACCAACTGATATTCCAGTACAGAGAATGGCTTCACCAGAACTGGCTCACTTAGTTACAAGTCAGCGGCAAAATGGGAATAAACAGCAATCAAAAGATAAGGAAGTTATCTCGAGAGGTGAGAAAAGAATAAGTAAAGTGTTGGCCGTACCCAGACCTAAGCTGCTACTGTGATGAATTAATAAAATAATACAAAAAATAATTTTGCGTCTATTTTCTTTGTAAATGTTTAATCAATAAATGCACAGCTACTATTTTTTTTGGATTATAATCAATATTTGTTTTTTGCATAATACTGATCGTATTCCTACAGTTTCAAACGCATACATGGCACAAGACGCTCACTTTTCAGATCATATATCCCTTCATGCTGCTTTGGGCAGTTTGACCAACTTGGTCGAATTGCATATAACATATCAACTGCGGTCTATTGGAGTTGACTACCGAACAGACCAATTTCAATTTACAAATAATGATGCAAAAAAATTGTCACGTGGGTTAGAAAAATGTGCGCAATTGAAGATTTTAAGGTAATAATTAATGACCTCTATCTATACCGTACCTTCAATAGTTAGAGATTTTCTTCTTTTACTATATTTACGTATTTAACTGTGATTTTTATAAATGCCTTCAGAATAACAAGAAGTGATATGAATTGTCAACGAGTTAAATATATACTTCGGGGGCTTTCGGACAACATGAATTTAGAAACAATGGATTTCAGTCATTGCAAAATAGGTGATGATGGTGCTTCGTCAATAGGAAAATTTATTATGAGACGTGATGCTTTGCGAACTCTCATATTGGCGGATAACATATTTGGTAATATTGTATGCAACAAAATACACATCCACTCGGTACACTTTAAGGACCTTTACCGACCCATAAGGATTTATGTATCTCTATCTCACATAGGTCTTTCTCAACAAACACCAGCTTAAGTAAAAACATAATCGCTGTGTTTAATTATTATTACATTTTGGCGTTTATGTGAATTAAAATGGCTAATAAATAACATGTTAAAAATTTCTTACGTTATAGGTCCAGCTGGTGTTGAAAGTGTATCGCATGCGCTTAATCATTCTGGATGCGGGGTTCGCACGCTAGACTTAAGACTTAACACAAAACTTGGTTCTGAAGGAATCGCTCATGTCGCCGTATCTATTGCAAGAGGATGCAATCTAACCAGGTTATTAATATTTATATTTAATTTTGTTACTGGACTTTGTTTTTGCTCTATATAAGTATAAAAAAATTACAGCTTAAATATATCGGGTTGTGGAATAACACCTGGTCCTTTATTGAAGCCACCAACAGGAGTATGGTCCACTACGAGTGCAGAAAATCCTCCAACTTGTGGCGATTTATTAGCACGAGCGATTGGTTTAGTGAAGACTCCTTTACGTTCACTTGACATAAGTGTAAATGATATTGGTTCCGTGCGTATTATTGTTCTTACTTTTATTAATTTATAGTGCTTATTTTAGTCCAAAGTAATCATCAGCACGCTAACGCTTTACCTTGAGTCGAAATAACTTGATACGTAAAAAAAACATTAACTCATTATTGTAACTTATTATTTCATATTTCAGCCGAGCGATGCTATCTTGTCAAATGCTTTATGTCTAAGTTACATAGTAGATTTAAATTTGAAAAGGTCTGGAATGGGATCAATGGCTAAAGCTATAGCAGAATCAGCTGCTGCTGCTCAACGATTAAGAAGAGAAGCTGAAAAAGGAATAAGGTTCAGAAGAAGTGCAGGAAAACTTGTGCAAGCAAGTAGAGTTGCAAAAGGCTTGAATATTGGTAAGTCTGTTAAATAATAAAAATATCTTTCTCTGTGTTTCACAACAAAAAAATATGAAGAACAGCCCACATCTCCAAACTTTTTGACAACGGCGCGGGAGCAATAACTGTGTAGCCACGAACTGCAGTGGCTAATATGGTTTTCTGTGAAACAAGTGCCAGCTCAAGTTGGTCTTAATTCCACTCCGGCCATGTGGGGTATATATAATCAGTCCCTCCCGAACAGGGAGTATGGTCACCGTCACATATTTTGCCAGCACCCTCCCACAGGCCCCAGCCTTAAATGAGGCAAATGCCGTACTGGTCGCTTCTGGTCGAATGAAATATGAGTCATCAACACAATAAATCTAATACGACAAATGCAAAAAAGTATTGTCAACTTACAATACACAATCTTGTTTTGTTATTTTAGATACGGACCCACTTTTATTGGCACAGCAACTATCAGCCCGGCCCTCTATAGTCTCCGTGGCATCGGAAGAAGGCATGCACAGCATACAAACTCAACCTCTACCATCCGATTTTGGTTTTATACCGGCCTTGAAGGTAGTTAACTATACCAAAATATAAACAATGTTACCTACAATGGTTATGGAAAAAAAACTTTATTTTATATGAATGCTATTCTTACAGACTCTACTGCCATCTTCACGGGCTTCTTCGATAACAGACCCACTTTCTTCTCGAAGATCAAGTCATCATGGTGTCTTGGAACCGGTCAAAGTAATTATTTCTTTTGTTTTTAAATCTATTACTCGAGCACGTACCCTAAGAGTAAAACTTCGTAAAAACGGAGTATATACAACGTGTAACAGAACGGGTATAGTCATATGGAAGGGTGTGCTACTGACCATCAAACTGAACAACTTTCTCCATGGGACCACCATCGTAATCGCGAAAAAATAATCAACGGTCCTGGCGGCTCCATACAAAATTCCAATCTACTCGATCCAAATGTATATGACAGCTGATTATTTTTTTACGATTACGATGGTGGTTTCAAGGAGAAAGTTGTTCAGTTTGATGGTCAGATATACACCCTTCCATTTGACTATATCCTTTTTGTTACAGTACCGAACGGGACTATTTCCTACAGGTCGGAAACTGAATAACTTCGTAATCCAAATCTTTTTCCAAATTCAGCGTTACTAGCTTTTTTTTCTGATTTCGTGATTTTCTCACAATCTTTTGCATTTTGTTAATAATTAAAAATTATATTTAAGTGTAAAAAGCACTTGGGTTCGAGCTTTAAGCAACTTTCCAAGAGAACATTTTTATAAATCTGTTATTACCTTTTAGGAAGTTCGACGGACAGCACTTGTACGTCGAGGGTCTGACGGCTCGTTATTGCAACCACGCAGTGCAAACTCGCAAAGACATATTAAAATTTTTGTTTCTTAATTTCTTCGATCAATAATAGCATCTTAATTTTAACAAATTATAACCATTTTTAAGCACCTTGTTGTTTTATTTTCCTCTTGTTATTGGAAATCCTAAAAAGCTGGCAACATATTCCATAGACAATCTGCAAAAAACCATCTTTTTTCGGACTTCCGTCCGTCAGTCGCTCAGTGCAATGTAGCCAGTCTTTCGAAATGTCATGTCAGTCAGCCATGTTTATTTCTATAGAATGTGTTTTGAAATGGTGGTAGTGATAAAAACAACATATTAGTGGAAATATTTTCGTAAATTTACTTGTTATCAACTATAGTGTTTTAGTGAAGCTTCAATGTGTTTTTTTGTGTAAGTGTGGATTCTATTGCCGTGAAAATGAATTGGGGTATTGAGCTTTGGGTAAGTGTCTACGACGAATTCCGTGTCGGTTGTCCAGCAAATTGTAAATTGTCTAACTGCTGTTGTCAGGAGTAAACGTACATAAAACATATACTATACCGCACCGTTATTTATTTATCTATCGACTTTGGATTCTTAAACATTATAATAATCCTTTTTTGTGCACAACTGGGAAGATTTGGAAGTAGAAAGTATAGTGATAGTTTCGCTGAATTTGCAAATAAAATTAACATAAATTAAAGTATTCTAAAGCTATATTTTTAGCTATATTGCGAAACATAAAGGCTCTTTAGTTTGGTAAGATTCTACTCTCTTAACTCTTTAAGATTGTCAAATTGTTTGCCAAACTTTCTGCAAGTTGTGCAGATGACATAAATTTCAATTTTATTCTCATGTTTTTTAGTAGTAAATAGGAGGCTGTTTTAATTACTCAATACTCACTACTAAAAACACCTGTTAACACTGATTAAAAAGCCTTTGTTTAAGACCTGGGAATTGTCTAAATTGGGTAACAAACTAAACACTTGAATGACTAACTTAAAAATAAAAACAAAATGTTTTTTGAGTTATCCAAAGACTATTTAGGTACCATTCTAGAAACAATTTTAGCTTCAGAAAAAAAGTAGTTGAACAATTGGTTGGTGATTACCATCTAAAAATGTATTTGTGCGAATTCAGGCTTTATATTTGTACTTCCAAGGTATGTATTTGGTAATTCACGAAAATATCAATATATTTTTGAAATGTTTGTACTTTAAAAATAACAGTTTTATATATGTATATTTGTAACAAAAAAAGAGTTATTAAATTTTTGTCTGACTGTTTGTCCCAGCTAATCTCTGAAATGGCTAGACCGATTTTGACGGGACTTTTACTGGCTGATGCTGATGTGCTACTTTTATTTTAGAAAATAGATTAGGGTTCTGTGCAAAAAAATGAAAACCAATGAAATTGTTAATAAAATCCTATTCACTTGGACGAAGGTCGAGTTGGAGTTTGAGTTCAATTTAGTAGTTATTGCGAACCACACAAAGAGACTCGCTTTCACATCTATTATTTTTAAGTATGTATCAAGAATAAAATAGTAGATATAATTGGAATAAATAAAATAATATATTTTAGAATGAGTTGTATCATAAGTATATTCTAATTAATGTCCTATAAACTTTTAACGTTAAAGAGGGGGGGGGGGGGATTGTCATTGGAGATGACGAGTAATGGTAATGGAGAAATATGGAAGAATAAAACGTACACTAACCCCAAATAAATTGGCATAAGAGCAGGAGAATGACAATCAAACAGATAACAATAAGTAAGAAACTTATTTCAAGATGTAATAAAATTATTTCACAAAACTGCTTTTAAATATGATGTGTGACACAATCTAATCTGCTAATTTAAAAAAAAAGTGAAGTTCAATGCAAACATACTTTCAAGTACCTGACTAAGTCCAAAAACCAGAGAATCCATTCTCAATGGCCAATCATCTTTCACAAGTAATAATCATTAGGGCAATTATGGTTCCTTTTAATTTTCTTACGAATTTGCTTAATTACCTACAGTGATTCATGCATCCAATCATTCTTAAAGATTCCATAACATTTTGTGTGTGTGGAATAATTAAATAGATGAAAAAATACTTGATAATGATTCACTATGTGTCACCAAGTCATCATGCATTCAGTACATTCCAACACCTATAGTTTCAGTGCCATCCCGCCCTTGTTCAACCTTACTTCGGGTTGATGCAACACATTTTTTTTTTCATCCTCCCCCCTGTCTACCGTCACAATATAATTTACTCCAGCCCAGGTAGCATGACCACCGAAGACACGAAAGAGAATCGACAAATCTTTTGTTCACCTGTCATTGAATCGACAAAATGACAGATGAACAAAAGATTTGTCGATTCTCTTTCTTGTCTACGGTGGTCATGCTACGCGGGCTGGACTTTTTCCTTCTTATCATTCCTCACACAATCCATTTCAGTGTCACATTATTCAGTTATATTCCATCTTGATAACTGGGTCAGTGTTCGGATGTGACAAGATATCATGTTGTTGTGCCATGCCTCATACTTACAATTTTAATGTATTTGATACCAATAAATCATCAGACCTTTGTAAGGAAGCATAACTTACATTATCTCTACAGTTTTTATGATTCAGGTTATCAAAACATAATAATTAGTTCCCTGTCTCAAAGTTGTTTTATAAACTGGAAGTTATTACCATGTTGTACCTAGTTGTAATTAAATTAATTAATTCTGCTGATAATTGAAAAAAAGCTACGAACAAACTATATCAAAGACTATGTTAGTCATACTTGGCCAGTTTGTGCTTGATCCGTCAAGCAAACAATGGCTACTGGTTGAAGTAGAAACATGATGTCTGCCCAGTATATTGTGTGCTAATTATCTTGGCTGCTTATAGAGCCTCCAAGGTTCCAAGTCATCCATTAAAATGTTTGCAAACCAAATCCTTAAAAAAAACCACTTCAATTGTCCCATTGATATGTGTATCCACTTATTAATTGATATCAATTTCATTCAATATGTTGCCATCAGACTTTTCAATATTATTAAAAAGTCCTTGCCAGAGAATTAGGCACGTTAGGCATTATTTGGCCATTCAGAATATACAGCTACTTGAATAAATATGTAACTATGTATCAAGGTCAAAAATGTAAAAGTAAACATTTAATTTTTTTGGCTTTCGTCTAACGCGAAATGCTAAACAGGCGGAAAACGCGCCTTTTTTCGGCCGACATTCTTATACAATTTGCATCCGCGAATCGCTTCGGAATCTCGCTTTAATAGGTCTAGGGTGTCGACTACTTTCTTAATGGCCTAACCGACCGACTGTTTGAGTCGCTAATAAATAGCGAAGATTGACATTAGGGTCATCGCACTCGTACGCGTACAGCAACACTTTGTGTCGCTGATAGTGTACCTATCTATTTGGATCTATAAGTGTGCGAGAGTGGTCAGTGTTGGCAAGCTGCAAGGCCGGTGGCGGCCCGCATTCCGCTCGACTTGCTGCCTAGTTGTGAAATGGTCCATTCGTTGCACCTACCTATCATTATGTAGATGGTCTCTCGATGCAAAAAAGAGCAGCTTTACATTCTTTTCACATAAGCACGAAAGCGAGAATTTAATATTTTGCTACAAATTTTGAAACGGATTCACAAAGCCGGTCACCTTGCAAGGTTGGTGCTAATTAGGTGGTAACGACTATAATAATATTCGTTTTAGTGGCTCTCTTACTTGAGAGAAAGTTTCGCATGTTTCCTTCTTAAGTTCCGAGTAGCGAAGCTGAAGATTTGCGAAATGTGGTGTTTTGAAACAGAAACAGTAGTAGAGCATAAAAAAGTGAAATAGCGATAAATTGACATTAGTCAGCAGTCAGTAGCTAGTATCATGTACAATTCAATTACAGTGCTGTCCCTGAACTAGTTCGTAAGCGTTTTGTAACGTGACCTGGATAGCGGCCACAGTCAGGCACAACGAATACTAGCACGGTTTTAGCCCAGGGCTGTTAGATTGCTATATAAACTGGAGAAAGAACTTCCTAATGTCTTCCGTTCTTTACGCGGTCAGTGTGTCGACGATATCTATCGTTTATTCCAAAAAGATCGAATCAAATGCATCAGACACCCGAAACCGAAACACTACTCTCCACTTATGTCATGAGTTCATGACAACCCTGCATGGCCCTGCTCAGCAACCCAGGCTTTGAATCCCGCACAAAATCAATATTTTCAGTTTGTTGTTGCATATTTACTCAGTAATTCGGTCACGTATTCTACTCTAATCATACACTCTCAAGGCAGAAACTTTCGCCTTAGGATGGATATCTTTACCGATAATGTATGCGTTTTCTAAGGAAATGTTATGTCATATTATACAAAAATAAATAACTTTCTATGAAAAGCTGTAGAACTTATGTTTCTGACTTAACACAAATTGCTCGTTTGTATGCACTTGCCGCAGTGCCTCTAAAGAGGTCCATACTTGCACCATTAGAACGTAATGCTGAATGTAATTGCGTTTAATATACGTACCATTAGTACCTAAACGTTAACCTACAGGTATACACTATGCATAAACTAAACGACCAGGCGTCAGCACTAGTGTTTTGAACTATGCTTGTAAACATGCATTGCTTCATTTGCGTCGGTGCCCTACGAGTCGTTCCCCATCTTATCTCGACCGATTACTTATCTAATTAACAGCCAGAAATCAATCAGAATAAACGTAAATAATTATGTACCCTTCGATTTCGAGGTACTCTATACAGTTACATTGATTACCTCTGCCATCATCTACGAAGTAGGTAGGTACTTCCCACTTTTATGACCGATGATGAAGCAAATCTACATAATTCTAATAGATACAGTTACTTTTTTATGTAATTGTAGTTTCGAATGTCTTTTTTTATTGCGGACGTGTCTCTATACCATTTAATTATCGTACAAAGTATGTAGGTTTTAAGCTCAGTAGTGAAAATCTTTTCAAGACTTACGCGTAGATTGTCGGGCAATAATTTGATGTCATTACGTTCTCGGTAACTTGTAAGAGACGTCGCGCTTGATTGGCTTCTATTGACAAATTGTTACTAGGGCACTGGGTTGTAATGAGAAACCAAAGGCTCAATAAACATTAAACAAATAGGTTAAACGATTGTTGTTGAAAGATTTTTATCTGCTTGTAATCGTACCTCAACTGATTCTAGTTCGGGATACCAAAACCAATACAAACTTACAGATTCAATACAAAGTTATCAACCATCCGGAAATCGTTTAAAGTTACCTGTTGACTTACAAAAACTTCAAATGCCGGACAAACGAGTGGCATTGGAACGTGCCTCACAATATATTTTTTCCGTTGAAAAGGCAAAATATAAAAATTTTAGCAAAAGTTTTTTGATTATGTATTGCTGAAAAACATCAATGTTTTCCTTATAATTATTACTTACGCGAGTTTTGATCAGTCAACTACACATGATAATTATATTTACGCAACTGTACGTTTTTAATCATAAATATACGTTGAGATTATACACTCGATTTCCTCAATTTAGTCCATAGTTTGATATTGAATTAATATACAATTTACTTTAGGATAAAGCACAAGTAGGTATACGTAGTAGTATAAGTACTTTATTCCACCTTTTAATTACAATTCTAGCTACATTGGTCAGAAAAGCAGTGCTTAAAACGTTATTCCATACGAGAACATTTTGCTCAATGTAAAAATAAAATTTTCGAAGTCATTTAAAATTAAACGAGTTTCCGATTGTGGGCTGGCCAAAACGCAAAAAGGAGCCTACCTATTTATGGGTTCCTCGCTGGGCGATGATGTCATCATAAAAATGTTTCATATTGTTTACTACGACAAACCGTAGATTGTTTGACGACATAAAATTATATTCGACGCCGCCGGCCTAAGGGTTCTTACAGACGAGCGGCACGTTGCCAACGGCAGATGAACTGCAGACGTCGCCAAAGCGTCGACGACTGCCGTCGACAGGTGGCGACGGACGACGAAGAACCCTAGAGGATAATAACATTTTAGCAATCAATCTAGATAAAGTCCACTGAATAAACAAAAAATCAAACATAAATTTTTTTTCTACATGTTGATCATTCTGTATTTAATTCAATTCAAACTGGTCCGGTGATCAAAAATATGATTTTATATCTTTATGCCTCTCATAAAAGAACCTAAAATTCCCCAATAGTAATGGTCGTCGTAAAAAAATGCTGAAAGTGAAACCGTTAAACTCAAACCAATTTGTTTGATTCGTTCAAACAGATGAAAACTACTGCCTATAAAGTTTTATAGAAGCTATCTCTGTTTTAAAGTCGACTAGAACATTTTGAAATAATTGCTACGTTGTATTTGTGCTAAGTTTGGAGCCAAGGTTTTAAAAATGCAAGTTTCACTTTGTAGCAGGGCGAGCCAGTATATTGCTCCTACTTAATTGGATCAGGTTCGAATTACATTTAGGTGGTGACCTTTAGAAACACTACCCTCAATAATCTTGATGGGTGCCACACCTGCGCTGTTCTATTTCACTAAGTTCAAAGTGACATTTCAAGGTCTTTTGGACGTTTGTTGATGTTAGTTACTAAAATTAGGGAATAGCTTGTGTATTGTGCGTTTATTTAGTTTCTGATCCGTTGAATACGTGCTGCCATAACATATTTGCGACGTAGGCGCGCGCACGACTCATTTGGCGAGTGGTAGCAGGTCCAGTCGCAAAGCCAGGCGGAGAACCGGTTCGACCAGAATAAGCAGGACCGCGCCAAATAATGACTAAGTATAACGTGAATAAAGTCAAGCAAAAAACTATTCTATGTAGGACATTATAAGGTTTCAAATAACTAAATTATGACAGACCCAACGGACGTCAAGTAGTTTTAGCATCTTGCGAACCGTGTTATTTTTGAGATCCCATACGTTCGAAGTTCGAATCGAATGTAACCTCTCTGGTTACTACCGCTCTTTAACTGTTACTCTTTTCTGCATGGATAATTGGATATGGATACTCTTCTTAATCTTCATTATGTATAAATTCTGTTTTTTATTTAGGACACTCATAAGTTAAAAGTAACCTGCTTACTGTGAAAAAGCTCATCTTTAAGTAAATCCGCTATTTTCGTCCATTAAATAAGGTTATATGACCACATACAATATCAATAAATGGCTTGTTACTTCAACATTGACGTAATCATCAGAATTGAGCTATTTTAAATTCAAAACCCATCAAAAATCCATTCATTTTATATGGAAACTGGTGTTCATGGGCCGTTACATTCTTCGCGAAAGTTAAAAACACATGGGATTTGCACATTACGAGAAAGTGGAACTAAATGTATCGGTTGTTGAGATTATCCTCGGTGTCGTGCTGAGTCAGGACGAGGATAGCGAAGCTTGAGGCATCATCCGCAGTCACAAAGTCAGTCGTAAATGTCACGACGTATTGAAGTTGCCATAACACACTTAGACATAAAATTACATAGCATTGCTTTGTTGTTGATGACGATAAAAAGCAATAAACTTATGTCGCAACAGAAGAACTAAAGACTATACTTGACGAATGTATTGAAAGTTGTGTTCGTTACGTAAGTACAACACGCGAAGTCCAAAATGTTCCCACAGAAAGGGAAGTTAACGTACGAATCAAAAGTCAGCTTGTTAGCAAGCATATGAGAAGAACAATGCAAGCCCCATGAGGTCTGATGGAGGTGAGACGCTGGAGTAATTAGAAGCCCACGGAGCAATTCTAGTTAATCTCCGGACGCGGGCGATCGCTCGCTAAATGCGATTCCAAAACGTTGGTGAAAAGTGGATTAGGAAGTGATTTTAGATTTCATAAAAAAAAAACAAAATGGAGGTTATCGTTAACAATTAAAATGTTAAAACTGAACGAATAGTATTATAAAATCGGTTACATAATGTCAACTCTAATAAATAAATTCCAAATCGTAGCGCGAAAGTTTTGCTTTTCACCATTTTGGCTCGTGATTTGATATCATGCACGAATTTATTTATTGTACGATGTAGGCAGCTGGTCTGTCTGTCTACGTTCATTTGATGAGTTAAATTGTTTCATTCTTGTTTTGATTTCTATGTATCGTGAACTGAACACTGTCATCCTGAAAAAATGTCTAGGTACGTAGGTATGTAGTTAGTTAGTAATGACGTATTTTGCCAGTCGCTGCGGTTTTGGTATGATTAACCTAAGCTTGGAACTTAGAACATTACTGGATTTCAATGATCCTTTACTTAAAAACAAATACTGACCTATTTGTAAAATAGCACTTTTACAGCGACTTCATCATCTGCCTAGCATTTTCTCAACAATGTTGGAGTAGGTACACTTTTAAAAGGATCTTGTAAAGGCTAGGAAGCTGGCTAAATGATACTGCTGCTTATAAAGACAAATATAATGTCCGGACCAAAGGTTTAGTAATACAAAGGAGCGAAGGATCCCGAGCAAACGCGATGACCGCTAATCGTGTACTGAATGCTCAACCAATATCAATTAGTGAAATGAGGTAAAAATGCAGGAATAAGCATTAGTGAATTATGAATGTATGGTTTCACCGTACAGATCTCGTCATCTGCTTGGCCTTCTCCTAGCTTTTAAAAGCATCCAACAGTTCCATCTACAATCTACGTTAGTATGATCGTATGACGATTAGATTATTGTTCTTTTGATTACCATCTATAACACTTTAAATTAAGTAATTTTATGCCTCGATAGGAATTGGTAGTAAATTAATTTCTCACGCCAATGTTTGACCAGAATTCGAAGGTCAATGTCTGTTTCGTTGTAATGACAATCGAAAGACGATTCAAAACGAATCAACGGTGAAACGAATAAGGACAGACAGTGTATTTATGCTAGCATGGGACCTCAGAGATTTAGTACCGTAAAATTTTCAAAATTCAGACAAGTTACTAAGAATTTGGTGTATTCGTATGTACGGTAAGGAATTATCCCATTATTTTTATGTTAACGGAATGTTGCCGTTGCGCAGTAAAGAAAAGCAGTTCTTGCAAAACCGTTAGTGACGCATTGCACGGTAAGCTTGGAGCAGGAAGTTTCAAACACGTGAACTAACGAGCTGGGTTAATAGTACTAGTTAATATTACTTCGGGTTATCTCACAACTCACAACGTTGCAATCCCGACATCTTGTAAGACAGATCGTGTTGCTTTCCTGCCTTCGATGCGCTGCTTATCTTTTGATTCATAAAGTTATGCATTTCAAACTTGATTCTGCTGAAGATTGTTCCTGACACATTCAACGCAGATACCGCTGCAGTCGAAACATAGAACTGCGTAGAGAAGGCGGACAAAATAAAAGAGGATACAAATAATGGTTGTAGACTAGTAGAGTAATATAGAACACACAGCGAGCGTGTGTGTGTCAGTGTGGTTCGTATCGTAGAGCAGGATTTCTCCGCTCGGCACGTGCTAGCCAACGCACGCTCCGCTGCCGCACCTTTCGTCAATAAGAGTTTCATCTGCCACACCGCGCTTCTGTTTACATGTGGCAACTGTTTCTACGTTCAAGTTCGAGGTTATTCACTTGCAGGTGCCGTGACCAACGAGCTCTTGTTATTTTTACGATAAAAACAATAAACGTATTTCATTTATACGTAGTACAGTACATGTAAAAACTTAAATTACTCTGAAGGACGAATGCGATCACACAGAAAAACTGCGGAAACGATCTAACGATACTGAGTTGCAGACTTTGTTTTCCGCCACCAATTAGAATCTGCATGAACGTGCTAATTAGCGTTTGTTTTTGTTTCACGCGAAAAGGCAATTGTTACGTAATTTAATGCACGTTACCCCTTAACATTTAACGATTCACTTAAACCATAATTGACGTAATTAGCGAGTTATCTATGTCGATCAACACTGATAGGCAGATATTTATTTGATACGCGTTGCATTACAAATGGCTGATATAATTGAATGTTATTTTCGAAGGCATTTTGGTCTTGTTTGCTAACATAATGTTAGATAACTATCTATCAGTTGTTACCTATTTGATAATTTTATTCGTCACCTATTCATTCCTTTTATAAATCAAACAACAGTTTTTTCTGTGAGACAGAGCGAACAAAAGAATTTTATTCTGGAACATAACTAGCAGAGACAATCATAAAATAGTTCATAAATAATAGTCTATGGCATCACTAGTATTTTGATATAATACTAACACCTATCTTTCAATGAATCCATTATTATTCAGAAATAATAATAAAAAAACAAGATCACAGTCAAATGAACTAGTATAAAGTTCGTTATCGATCGTAACTGGATGCGAAGGGCCCGTCCTGCGCCCATAACTGGTGTTTACATAGCCATTAGCCTCTAGCATTAGATCGATTTCCTGTTGCTTCAATTCAGCCGGCGCTGCACTACATAGGGAGGAACATTATGATGATTCCATGAACTCGAGTTCAAACGATGAAACGACCGACCCAAAGAAATAAACAGTAAACATCTTTTATCTCCTATCAGTCAAACTGTTTAGTATCATCACAATGCTTGAATACTAAATATAGCACGTTGAAGGAAACGATCGACATTTCAATATCATTTCGTTGATCGTGAGAATCTTCGTTAGATAAACCACATTTGTTTGATTAGATAAAAAGTAATCTGTTGGATCGGCAACGTGGCTTAGTACAACCTTTTTGTTGATTATGTCGTATTAGCTCATCACACGTTGATGTGGTGGGTGCTATTTCGCTCGAGTGTTTCTCCATATTTACGATGCTGCAAGAGGTTAAAGATAGACGACCGGTTTGTCGTAGTCTAGCATGGTGCAGTTGTTGCGGATTAAACGCATCGATATTGATATCACTTGTATTTATTCGATCTCGATGTAATTGTAATCATCGTTGTTTTGTTCATTATGCTCTCGTCAGTTTAATTTGCATGCTTCCTGATGCTTAGCAAATAGGTCATGATACGTACTGGTCATAACAGAATATTCCGCGGCATCAAGGCCACGTTACTACGTACCGGGTTCGTACACGTATGATACTTGTGGTAGTTCATTCTTATTCGTATTCGCAACACCGGCTGCTATAAAGATATTATCGTTATAACGAATGCCTTTGAGTGCGTCGATCTTTTCCAGCGTCATGTTGCGTACTAGATGTTGTAGTCATGTGGCGTCGCTTTGTGTCTAGATTTAGTTTCGTTGGTTTAATGAAGACTGGATTATTTAAAATAACGTCTGTTGATGATTCAGCTGTTGCTTTGACATAATGTTTTAGCTATTCTTGAAGAAAGTGAATATTTTCTAATATAATATTTTGCATAATCAGTGTCTATGAGTTGTTTAATCAACTTCTGATATAACAGTGATGATGGTTAGCGAAAGTGTCGAGGTGAGGTGCGTCGGACCGGACCTCCCTCGCGCAAGTGGGTGATGTGTCGCGCTCCACCTCCACAACTGCCGTCACACCTGACTCGCTTTCCTAGAAATTCTCATGTTTATTATTGCAAACCGAGATTAGCTACTCACCTTAATTTACTGGCCACGCATTGTTAACTACGTATTTTCTTGAAAATTGTTTTCAACATTACCTTCTACAATCGAAGTTTTGCTGTACGAATGTACTCTTACGTCAGGCTTGATGTTTCAGTGAAAGGTTCCAGCAACTGTGTGGTTGACTATACTATAGTTATTTTATTGTCATGTCAATAAAATAACTATAGTATAGTATCTCCATAGTGGTAGGTTCATGCATTCACATTCCATAGTGCAGGTGAACGTGGCTTTTAACTTTGTTGTTGTTCTCATCACGCTTACTTGGAACCCATCCGCTCTATCGCTTGTTAAACGGTAAAGTGGACTGTATTATATCGCGTAGGCAGTTA
Source organism: Xestia rhomboidea (assembly GCA_963853795.1). NCBI lineage: Eukaryota > Metazoa > Arthropoda > Insecta > Lepidoptera > Noctuidae > Xestia > Xestia rhomboidea. The sequence goes on along the minus strand of OY970758.1, from coordinate 14,778,654 downwards.
TCGTAGCAGGCGGGATTGAGGAAGTGATCTGCAGGATTAATGTTAGATTTGCTCAGTGAAGCTACGCAGAATTTCATTATCTTTTAATCTCTAAAGAATAGTTGCAAAGGATGTTTTTAGTCCAGCCATTTTGTCATACTAAAAACTATGACAAAATGGCTGGACTTGTGGAATTACTGAGGAAAACCTCAGGAATTCCACAAGTTGGTTGTCATTAAAATCCTCACGTTCGAAAATGAATTCATTCTCTGTACCCGTTTGCCTCGCTAGAAATATTCTGAAAATAATATTTTCATTTCGATGCAAATGTATGTCATTAGTGTAACGCATCATAGAAAAGTTCCCCTTGCTCTTGTGAACAATAGCCTCATGTGGCGCTGTCGACGACTATGTGAATTCCCTGTAAGGTTATGATTGCGCGCATTCCGCGTGAGAATTTGCCTTCGCACGATGTTGCCGGTTCAACTCAACGTCTATCCGCGCAGCTGCTTACCACTATATGTTTTCAAGGTTCAATTGTGAAAGGAATCTACGTCAGATAAGTAACCGATTGTACTAGAATTTTGTTTTTCTAACACGTTTATTTACCATTACGTTGGTTCCCTTTTATTGTTATCTTCGATGTTTATATAGCTTCAATGCACTATAATAAAGGGTATCATAAAACACTTGTTCCATAGAGGCAGGTTGAAAGGTTCAAATGCGTCACTCACTTGTTCGTAACATGCTCCCATGTACTGTTTTGTGATTTAGCCGTCCGAATGAATGGGTATTGCATCGATCGATGTTGCCATAGTGTACATTGAAAGCCTTTCCTGATTGAAAGGAGTGTTTAATTTTTAACTCTGTTTTTTTTTTATTCGCGGTTACGTTTGTGTGTTACTATTTAACGCGGGTTAAACGTTTGGGTCGTATTTCTTTTGAGCTATGGTAGATTTGGGACTTTTTGTACAATTTTGTCGTGTGTGCATTTGGTGCATGACACGTGCTTATAATGAATGCACCGCTATCGGAAGCCCTTCCCTGCATAAGCCAGATGTTACACTAGATATATTGTAGATACCGGTGTCTTTTTTGACAGTAGGTACATATTTTTTTTTTTAAATCATTTTTATAGGGACCTAAAATGTCACTTACGGGATATCTTCCGTGATTATTGTTTATTTTTGAGCTCCCGATATTTCGACGCTGTTGCAAGCGCCATGATCACGGGTTAACTGTAAAATTCACGGAAGATATCCCATATGTGACATTTTAAGTATAGTTATGATCCACGAAAGCTTAAAACAATGAAAATCTTTCTTCTTTTCAAAGCAGTTCTCTTTTTTTGCGATACATAAGCACTTCATCAATAAGTTCATGTGTTTCATTATGCGCAGCAGATGTAATGTTTAAAATATATTTTACGCTTTTAAATTGGTTTGTTTACTCCGGTATCTTTCAATGGCGAGGGAACCTGCGTGTTACACATTTAGTCCATATTATTGTGAGCAGCGCCCATCCATCGTCTGGGTGAACGCACTCTTGCTCATCCGATTCCTTGTATACTCTTCCGGGTTGATTTCATTTAGTCCATTTTTTTATTTTTAACGCTCCCTTCTTCTCGGTATAAAAAATACCGCTGAATTAACATGAGAATATTGTATTTATTTAAACGTTTGTTCCTATCAGGCGTTTATTTTTTTATCAACGACTCATTGTTTCGTTCGATCACAGCTAATGCGTCTGCTTTAATACATGACACAATCAGCTTAATGTTTTCTCGTGGGAAGTTTTCAGTAGTCCGTAGCGTACGCAAGTACTTAGTTCAAGAAACAATAAATCACTTATTTGAAGCGTCATCAGCTTTGATAGAGGTATTTTAATGAGGCATGCTATGTTTACGACTGTTGCGTTTAATTTTAGCTTCGATTGTTCATTAATCGCTCTATTCTGGCCACTTGAAATACCGAACGTTTTTGCCAGTTCAGTCATCATAATAATACGGGCGCCGCTGAAACCAAAATAGCTGCTCCGGCGAGTTTTCGGCAAATGCTGACGTCATACCGGGCCATTTGGACAATGTTACAAAACTGTTGTCTTAAAGGCACATACTTATAGATCTCGCTCGACACAACCAATAGATTCTTAAAAGATTTAATAGTCCAATATTTATATAAGTACCTGTAATTTCCTTCCTAAGGACATGATGGTTAGTTTTCATATTATTATAAATGATAAAGTGACGTCAGTGTACACTGACGATCCCTAGCAACATGGTCGGACGATGCCATTACACCTGCTGCGGTTAGCCGACCCCTCTGACCGGTCCCGCGTCCGTTCTACTGTGAAATTATGCACATCTGCTGTTCACAACCTTTGTAGATCTCATTTTCATTTATGTATGTGGCGTTTTGTACGCAATTTTATGATTGGATACAATTCTCAAGGTCGACAAGTGATTTTGAATACCTTTTCTGACAAATTGAAACAATGCATTTTTGAAAAAACTTCTTTGTGTCAATGCTGAGACTAAGCTTACTTACATTTATCTAGTATTAGTAGTCCAGCATCGAATATCGTTGGAATTGGCCAATCTAGTATCACGGAACTGCTACTATTCTAATCCAGTGTTAGCTGATGAACTGGAGTGAAGAGTGTCCACATTGCTCCAATACAATCCAATCACCGGTGTCACTGAATTAGGTACAACATTTAATCGAAAGCGAATTGGCCTCTGAAATAAAGAAGTCCACCAATAATTCGAGGATTACACACTTTGGTTTGCCCAACTGTGCTGACGCTGCGAGTTTTAAGTAGGCGTACCTACGCAGCTACGTCATTTTAGTTGTATTGTAAACATAAAAGTTTGTGTCGTTGGGAACTGAGGCCGTGGTTGATCGACCGGGCGGTCGGGTAAATACGTTAGTGTAATTGCACTACTCACATTGAAACGTCAAGAACAGTGGGCTCTTGTGGCCGACCGGCTAGCTGGCGCCTGCCTGACGCACACCCGTATTCACTACAACCGAAAGCACATATTGCTTAGACCATTCATGTCCTAGCTCTATCACGCCAAGACCTTCTTATAACAACAGTAAAAGAAACGACAAGCAACCCATACAATAATGTTAAGTGGAATAAACATATTAGGTATACAGTATGTTTATTCTTTAAGTTCTTGAAATCACCTCGGGTGCTTACGTTTACTTTCCAACAACGCGCTTGCATTTTTCCACGAGAAAGCGGAAACGCGCGTGTCTCAACAATGGCTCGAGACTCGTGCTGAACCACATTCTACGCCTGTACTGTATATTATTCCGAGAACTACGGCTAACTTACTACAAATGACGAAGGGGCTCATTTCGGGAACGTTGTTATTGACATAACGGAGAATTCTAAACAAACTAATGTAACGGGCCAAACTATTACGAATCCTGGTCTGGTCTTGTTTAGTTAACCATTCAAGTGGTTGGAATTCACCCAAACGATTGTAGGAATCTAAATATAAGAGTGCTTGCGATAAGTGTGCTCAAAATAATCGATACCGTACCTACGCATTTCGATTTCGTTTCGCATTCTCCCTTAAACGAAGGGGTACACAATCTTAGGGCTACTAATCCAATAACACATCCCTCTTATAGGGTCGATCGTGATGTAGTTAACATATTTACGATACTTTCTAGTAACGCCTTGATTTTATACAATCTTCCCACAGCATTCTCAATGAATGAAAGTTCCGCTATCATCGGTCAACTACTTAATTACAAAAGCTTTACCAAAACCCATAAGTTTTCGAATACGAAACTTGATTAGTAGATTTTTGGCATCATATCTAGCTGGTTCTTGAATGATTTATGGCTCAAAAGGCACTCCTTAATATGGATGCCGGTTTTTTCCCAGGATTAGTCAGATAGTTCACCATAGACTACACAGAACTCATGACGGAATATATTCTTTTGGTAGTTTAGTTCATTCGCTATACATATATGTAGATTTCCCAGTAAGACCTCAGATTTAACAACTCTTAAATGGTTAAAGCCCGAACTATTCTGTGATCTTGGTACACTTCGAACTTATACCACCATTCAATCGGTAAATCTTAGGTTTTACCTCGAGAGCCACGGTAAATGTTGAGGGCGAATAACTGTTTCGGGAGGTTGTTCCTGCACCGAATCGGGCGGGAGGAAACGCCGGGATGTTACCATTGCGAGGATCGCCTGGAGGACACGGTGAAGCACACCGTGGAGGTTTGCTCAGCCTGGGCGGAGCACCACCGTGTCCTCGTAGCCTCGATCGGCAGCGGCGACCTCTCGCGTCCGGCCCTGATTCAGTCCATGGTCCGGAGCGAGAGGAATTGCGAAGCAGTCATGCTAGCGTAGGAAGTGGTGGGACGTGACAGTATGTCATCATCAGTCGCCAGATATTTAAGAATTACTCATTGTTTTATTATAAGTAATTTCAAAAATTACAATAATTACTCATTGTTTTATTTTATTTTTTTAGATTTTAAGGTTTATCTATCTATCTATCTTATTCTCAAAACCAACATTTACCAACTATCATTGGTAAGACCTAACATTTCCCAAACTCTAATGGTTAGGGCTCGATTTTTTTTTTGTCAAAAATCCTTACGTTTAGTAAGGATTTTTTTAGATACAAAAAAAAATCATCCAACTCGTATTGGTAAAATCAATTAATCAATAGTCTGTATTTGTAAGCACAGGTTACAAGAGACAGTGAGCAGATGGTACAATACATATTAAAGTTTCTCTATGTTTTGCCATTTGGCGTACAAATATACATTTAAAGAAGGTCAAAAAACCTAAGATTTACCGGCTTCGGGCTTTTACAGTGACATTTGTATATGGACAGTACCTGCCGAATACACCACAATTTTGTTTATCCTAAAATAAAATGTCACCGACTATCATAATGTTCGTCCTATTGTAATGTTGCAGAGAATAAACTTAATAACAGGAAACAAGCCCTTTGTGTTTCAACAATGAGCAATAGAATAACAAAAACTTTTTTAGTATCCAGGCCTGCACAATGCACCCGCGGGCTGTCTTCGTCCGCCTTCCCACGTACTTCTCTACTGTTACTAGAAGGATCGTAGACCGTTGCTAACGTGAAATTATCTCCTAAAGGATGAAAATTATTTCTGAATTATGCGAAAAGTGAGGACAGTACTGCTTTCGGACTGGACGAGTCGAATCTCTTAACTCATTTAAACAAGGATCACTTAATATCGTGTCCTGTTGTTTGTTCACTACAGGAACTGATGGGCGCTACCGAAAGCGCCAAACTAGTAGCTCAGTTCTGGGACGACACAATTTAGATTGCCACCGACACGCTAAGAAGAAACAAGGATCGAGACTAGTAAAAAATCCAGACGGTACAATATTTCAAAAAGATGCAGTTTGACAGATTGCTAGAATTGGATGTCATCTACAGATGCGTATTGCGGTTGCGGAAGAGCTCAGCCAACGAGAAACATTTTCAATAGTTTTTTTGCTTGGTCTGGCGAAACTACAATTGACTAACTTTTCCCGCCTGTGGTCGGACCATAAAACTGCAGACAAGGATTATTTTGAAACTGGAAACTGCGTTATTACATAGTTTAAGCCTCTGTTGCAGGAACAACTTCAAAAACCGTCTATGAAGTTTCAGGCTACATGAACAGTGGCTGTTTTACTATTTCGGAAGTTATTTCAAATCCTCATTGTGGTTTTATTTTAATGACTGTGTAAAAAGGTTTTTATTCGAGCGCATTTAGTGCTGAATTCATTGAAAGGAAAGACCGTCTGCGACCGTACATAATGGTATTTGATCCGTTAGATTCCTCGTCGTAACCTTACTTGTGATTGTCTGGCAACCCAACTTGTGATATAATGTATGCTAATATGTAGTTAGTTTTGGTGGGTATTGATTTTGTAACAAATCGATCGCTCCTTATGTAATGGAGCGGCTGTGTTTGGCACAGTTTTGGCCCAAGTCGTTGCACCTTGCAGATCTCGTGTGCGACTTTCACAACTTAACTGTTTTGTTATGAAGGCCTTGTCCGTGCATGCACCGTGAACGATTTACTAATAAACTTTAATTCTCTTGTTCTTTCATATTTAGTTCTTATGACTGATACAATATTAGTACTTATTTAGTTTGTGCAGTGCCTTGTGAAAATATGAAATTTTTGTATCATCGTTATTAATGAGAAACGTCCTCGTGTTACTTTCTACCGGCGCGAGAGCTGCTTTCCACCACTTTTACCATCAGTGGTGGGTCCCTTACACGCATGGTCAACATACACATGAGTTTCTGGTTCAAAAAATGTTTCAACCTTGGTGAGTGAGAATGGAATCAACTGATTAAGTACGCCAATTTTCAAGGTTCATCCTTAGCTGGAACCTTATGTCCATGTGTGGATTATTTATTTCGCAATAACTAAATCTATGGGATTGAATAAATTACCAATAATATAATATTCCAATTACATAATACTAAACTTTTTCCCAAGGCTGTACGGAATTTTGATAGCAAATTAATTTTCTTTAGTGCATTGCATAAACGTGTAGAAAACAAAAACTGTGTAGTGTAGAAAGTACCAAAAGTTATGGCCGTAAAAGATCGTACGTGCTCGTTGGATTTGAAATATTTAATGAAGGTGCTGGCTGGGCCATAATCATGGCACGTTTTGTTTAGTGTTTTGCAAGGTTTGGCATTAAATGTCGTGGTTTTTCTTTTCATTCGAAACAGGTGACCATTTGTTATTATTCTAAGTCTTAAAACTTCTCACCCATCATGCTGTTTGTTTTGAGAGCCTTTCTTAAGAGTTTGTCTCACTGCTCTGCCATGTTATTTTGTTAAGGCTGGGGTATCTGCTAAATTAGCAACTCTATTTGTGGTGGTTCAAACTTCGTTTGAAATACTGTTAGAATAAAGTTCTAATTGGCTTGCACTACAAAGTGGTTACAATAGTGCGAAATGAGTGGTTTTTATGCCAAATAAATCATTAGATCAAAATGCCAATTGTACACTTTGTGTAGAAAAAAGTGACAAATATTAAAAAAAAAAAACTAAAACTTAATGCCGTTTAGGAGTAGTTACGAAATTTCAAAGAAAAAATACTTCACTTTGAATTTTTTTTTCATATAAGTAGTAATAATACAGTTAGAATTTTCTCAATTGCACCAATTAAAGTTTAGAGTCTAATAAGCAACATATATTTTTTTTGCTCATTTATATTCACTCATCAAAGAGGAGTTACATGGAGAAAACCTCTCGTTAGCAGAATCCACCCCCTTAATGTCTGTGTTAACGTTTGTAGGCCTGCAGTGGTGGTGAAATATCTACTTTCAAATTTAAAAGTGTAATTAATTCAGTTAAATGTAGGTGTGTGCAAACCTTAACCTAATTGAGTGATGAAATGTGTTGGAAATCGGAAATTATAAGGTACCTATTTGTAGTATGATTTTACGGCCAAACAATCTCCTGCTGTTGTGCAAGTTAATTTATATTTTGTTAGTAAAGATGAAAGTGAAAATGTTACGTACGCGTTGAAGTATTTTGGGACGTGGCTTGCATTTATTTATATGGAGAACGTACCTTCATAAAAAGAAAGCTCTGCACATAAGTTATGTTTAATGCATAAACCTTCAAATACCGCACCAAAGATTTAAGCAATTCATGCCACACGATTCAGTCTAATTCATTTCATTGCCATACGTGCATATTATTAAAATACTACGCTGCTTCGTATTTTTATGCTTATCAGAGAGTAAAAATATCAACAAATAGAATAAAGATGTTCCGTAACCTAGATTGATAACGCCGGAAATCGGACGAAGCTATGAGATAACATTATTTATTTAGTAAAACATAAGCCCACGACCACAGAGAAATATTTGATGAAGTCTTTTTTTGGTAAAAGAAACTTCAAACATTAGTACCTACACATTGGGCAAAGTAAAATGTCACGTACTATTTTGGTATCAATTTATATTTATTTGTGTCTGAGCGGTTGTCTGGCCCAAGGCGAATGGTTGGGGGTAACATTGAGTCACGCAGGGTGACGCAGGCGGGGTGCGCGCCCCGACACCCCATGACGTCATCAATCGTGACTCACACCTACCAATATAGGATTCAACCTTGCTTGGACCGGACCGAGTTTACACTGCAAATGAAATGTGAAACACTCTGAAAGGAAGTCGTCAGGTTTTATTGTAATTTCACCCTTTCTAAGTTTATTCTTGCTGACGATGGCGGCTCACAATTTTAATATGAATAAAGCGGCAAAGTTTTGATATCATTTATCATTCAATGTTCTCTTGAAAATGTCAGATTATCGTATCAATTTGAGTCATGAGGTCGTAAACTATAATTCTCATAGCTTTCTAAAGACCTTCATCATCAAATTATTGCTTTGATGAGTTATGCGTGTTGGTTTAATTAAAATTCATAATAATTATAGGTTTTTCATTAAAACCGCAGTCTATAGCGTAAGCCAGACAAAAGCATGTGTCATCTTTGTTTTAGTTAAACAAACTTGAACTGTGTCATCGGCCATTAAGTCTCTCAACACATTTACAAATTAGTTTTTAAACACATCATTGCGATAACGTAACAATCAGTATGTAGGCTGACTGACATTCTAATCAAAAAGTAAATTGTATATAGTTAGAGGTTTCTGAACTCTTCAGATATTATAAACGTTAAATTCGGCTTAGTGAATGTTGTTAGTTAGCAGACCATTAAGATAAATGACCAGAACGTATTAAATATTTTACATAAACCACAGAAATTAATGTTACAACATATAACGTATTTGTTTACGTTTTCAATCTTGATTAATTATTGTAAAGCCGAACTCGGAACTGGTATTGGAAAGTGTAAGTGGCACGGAGGGTCGGTTGGCATTTGTCGTACCTATTATGGATATAAATTATGTCACCTGTAGTGGGTCGTTATGCAAGTCTATTCAATTACTTACATAAAGTAAGAGCAGAACTTGTATGCCGTGGGTGTATCAAAGGGCGGGGGTTCCTCGTGTAACTGTGGGGCTCCATTTCTGACTTTCTGTGTAAAAAGCAGTATTTTTAATTTTACACGTGACTGTCGCGGTGCTAATGGTTTTAGCGTTAGTATTTTAGTAATTCGATAGTGAGGATTAACAAAATAAAGATAGGTATAAGCTAGATCAAGTAAACCAATACCGTACAGCTAATGAAATAACAATATTAAGGATACCTACATCATAACATTCTATTTTATTCCAGCTATAGATAGGTCGTAGTGCGATCATAAATCAACTATAATGCATCAAACACAGTGACGAAACTCGTGAGTTATCAGTAGGAAAATAATCCCTTATTTGGCTTAAAATATGGCCGCTGGTTTACATTAGCAACAACTTTGTTGGCAATATGATATGGGACGGTTATGGATTTAAAGAGGTATTATCTTTTTGTATTATAGCGTTCAAAATATAATGAGAATTATCTAATTGGTAATTGCATTATATTTTTGGTATTGCTAGGTATTGCTAATGTAAGGGATACCGCACACTATAGACAAGACTGTCTTTAGACAGACAATTGCCCTACTAGTGCGAGCGAGAATACATAGTCTGTCTCGCTCGCACTAGTAGGGTAATTGTCTGACTAAAGACAGTCTTGTCTATAGTGTGCGGTATCCCTAAACCAGCGGCCTTATAGTGGGGATTATTTTCCTACTGATATTACAAATTAGATCATTCTCCTTGTCGGTCAGACGACATGTTCGATCAAAATATTCATATTCTACCTTAGTGAAATGTGTGAAATAATAGAAAAACCAAAATTATTTATTTTAAAATGCATGAAGCAATGTCAGCCCACAGTCCACTGCTGGACATGAGATTCTTAAGCGATGCTATAATTTAACTTTCCTACTTTCGCTGTCTTTCTTATAATTTCTTTCGTTTTGGACGGGATCAGTAATATGAAAAATGTACCAAGTACAGTAGGTAAAATTCGTATTCATCTAATCAATCATTGGAAAGACGGAACAGAAAACCAGCAAACACGGAATCCACATTCTTTATTTCGTATAATGATAGCTAAACGAAATAATTCTAGAATCATGCGAAAATGTGAAATTTATAGCATAACCAAGCAAATGTTGCGTCGATTCAACGTTCAATTAATGAAACCATATTTATTGAAAATTCTTTTTTTTTTTTATTAATTAGGTTATCAATTCTGGAATTTTCCTTTGCGTATCTTCATATCTTATCAACCCCTGAATTTTCTAGTAATGTTCCTGATTTTTTTGGCGAGAAGCTAAAACATACAATTACCTACTTGCTGTGCCATGTTCCAGGTGTCCTTATGGGGCTCTTTAGGAGAACTAATAAATATAGCCGCCAGGGTTCGAAGTATTATTGTCATAACAAAAACATTATCAATGTCACTTTACGTTTATCTGAACGCGATTGGCCGTTCCCACGCGAATCCAAACGAGTTGAGAGTCAAATTTAAAAATAAAGATTACCTATAGAATTTTAGTAGGGACTTTTTTGTTGGGTAGGTACCTACCTATGTTTGTTGCTGTTTCGCTATTTAGGAGCAGAGTGATAGGTAGTTACGAAAATACCCAAAAATGAAAAGCCTGTTTGGACTGAATTATTGGAATTAATTATCGGATAATTATTATCATTGAAAATAATCATCTTAATAATTACGAATTCTGATAACCGCTTCATCTTCTTTCTTCGTCGCGTGACCCATAAAAAATTTAAGGTAAAATAGTTTCAACCAGAACTCTCGTGGCTTCAGATAGACACTGATGCTGCAATTAACACGGCCACCTGCTGAGGCCAAGTGATTTAAGAAAGTATCATCGGCACGTAAAACAGAAAAACGATAAATAGTATTTCGATCAACATAATATACGAAGTGTATTTCTGATAATTCATGTGCATTTTAATTTATAAGGCTCTAATAGTGTTGCTTGGGCTCATTTTTTTTAATACTAGTTTTTTTTTATAGCGAACTTGTTCGCATTCCTGCTTTCAGCTTGTTTAGCTGCTGGTTGATAGCTATTATAATTTAAGTCTAAGCCTAATATAGGTATAAAACATGTTATTCTGGTTTTAGATAGCAAAGATTCGTTTGCAAGATTTTTTACGAGTCAGGTCGTATTCTTGCTCATGCTGATTCTTTGAAATGTACCCAGCACATTTGGTTATTTATTTATTTATTAATATAGTTACCTAAATGTGCCATAGAGAAGTAATTCCCATTTTCCTGTGACGTACATTGTATAACTCCATATGTAATTAATTAATATAAGCGTATTGCTAGAAAATTGTGATATTGAGCATTATATAGGTAGGGCATAACGAATTGGGAGATAAAATTGTGATTTGAGCATTATATTTATAGGTAGTCATAGTTGGGAGTCATGGAAAAATTAAATACATTATTTATTCCTAAATGCATCACTTTTAAATGTCAATCATTACACTTTTGTGGTGAACCGTTAATCGAATAAAAATAACCATGGTTAATCATTGGGAATAACGACATGGAGTTGTCATAATTCTAATGAAATAAGTAGGTAGACTATCAGACATCTGTGACCATTTTAAGAATTTTATCGTAATTCATATTATTATCCTGATAAAGATAGAGATCATTTCTTAAAATAACAACGATTTCCAACAATTAGCTTTAAAATAATGAGTAAAAATGTGTGCATTTAACATACATAATATTGCTGTTTCCATAAACTTCACATAATCTTATCTAGTCGTGCGGGCATTGTTGTCTGATTAACAAACGATGAGTAATGAGTGCTAATCAGCAAAGGACAGGGCCAGGGCGTTCCTCCACCGTGACTCATCGACGGACGGCCATTCGATCAAACAAATCAGTTTCACCGACCGGCCCAGACTGTTCCGGTGTGACTCCGCCGCGCCGTCCACACTTCCAATAAATGTTGATGAGCTCGAGATATACAGGAAGTGGACATTGTGCAAAATGCATGAGAAAACTTGCAAGCTCCAACTCCCTGCATCAATAACATACGTGCAGCTATACGTATAAGTGGTTAGTTCTTCACACGTCTGTCCAACTAAGATATACGAGATGCAATCTCGTCAACCATTCGTGTTATACGATACACTTGTCGAGGTGTGTGTGACATTGGCATTCAGGTGAGACGTTCAGATACCTACGAACGCAAGGTCATTTGCCATACCCCTTAGCAGTTTAATTGTATTGTTAACGTTTTAACAATTTTCCTATTGACACTAAACAAATGGCTTGATTAACTTGAAATAATTCAATTCATTTCGAGAAATTGATACAGCCGGTTTTTGCAAACTAGTCCACCGCTAGGCTTTTTAAATTCTAGAATGACAAAATCATGTTAGGCAATTAAAATTAATGGATATGCCAACTTTCAAGATGGCTAAATTATGCATAGATAACGAGGCGTATAACGATTACGGGTCAGATTAGTGTGGCAGACGTTGTTGATATTGTGGAGCTATGACAATATTTGGTTATCGCGTGAAGAGAGTGCCAATTACCGAGTATTGATGGCGTCGACCGAGCCGCAGTTGTGCACGAACGACATGACAGGTTCACTGACTCCCGCCCCGGCTGCCAAATATGACATAGGTACATTGTATACTGTTAACTGTATGGGAATTATAATAAATTACTGTAAAATTATTAAAGTAAATAGTCGAGTCAAGACGTTAAATCCCTTCGTTGATTTGTCCGACGCATAAATACCTACGACGTAATCAAAAGAAATTAGCAAAACATAAATGAAGCAAGAGGAGACGGTTTATAAATAGAAGACCCATCTAAGGACTGTTCTTATAAAATCTATGTAGGTATAAATTATTCCATATGAATGCAATTTAAAGACAATGAAAGAATAATCCTCGATAGGATAGGTTTCTGTTCCTCTGATGTTGTACCTACTAATCATAAATCTGTTTCAATAACTAGTTTTAATCGTAAAAACTGTTACAACGCTTAAATTTATGGCAAATAGTCACGTAACGACTGTCAAATATGAATTTGAATCGTAGTAATTAGCCAAGGTAGTCGGTAGAACACGTGTCGGTAACCGCGCTGAGTGTGCTCCGCATACTGATGACTGCGATCACGGTCTGAACATTGCGTGTGCGCATTCCTTTGCCCCTGTGCCGCCCACCAACCGCCTTTTTGAAGCATACTCGTGTGTAGGACCAACCACACGTCCATCCAACGCTTCTCGATAATTTGCCATTTGCTATCTGGTTCACGCATTTCTAAGATTGAAAATACTAGGTGACCCTGTATTCTTGGCTAAGAACGTCAGAACTGCTTTTAGGCTAAAACCATTAAGAGATCTTACGACAAGGCTAATTTATGTGAATATTTTTTTGGCTAATAATATTCTTGTGTTCCCTTTCTACTCTCTCTGTCTTCTAATAAATAAGTAAATAAATATCGCTGGACATTACATACAGCGCCATCTAGTGCCACAGGCTTTTGTCGTGGACACCAGATAGTCGATATACTACATAGATAATTTTTGTTTGTAAATACGTACTTATTATACAATATACTTACATATAAACATCCATGACTCGGAAACAAATGTCCATGCTCATGACACAAACATTTGCTCCTACCGGGATTCGAACTCGACATTTCTGAATACACAACACGAACTTATTCCTCCAATTAAGTAAATTACTCCAGTCATTATCAGTACCTAAAGTAATTGCACAAGGTGCGGCGCGTCGTATGTTTCGCACTAAAGCGTACGTCAAACGTATCACAGTTGTCACAAATCAGGTTCTCCCACGTCCAGTGGAGGCAGTCGAGCAAGTCACTTTCGCACTGGCATGGCGCGCGGACTTGTGCGGTTGTGCGATGCCGCTCCAGCATCAGGGTTAACGAACCGACCCACCACACTGACACATAACCATTGTAGTTTTTTGCGCACCTATTATAGTACCTACGACAGCAACATACATTCATTTCTTAACTGTAAAGAGACATTGGTAATTTATTATTGATAAAATACACAATCATTTTCACTCAATACCAGTCAAGTACCTCATTCTGCAAGTCAAGTTCACAAGTATCAGATAAGATAACTTTTTAATTTGCGACGTAACGCGTGGCCAATGATCGGCTATTCATGTTTGACGTTTAATTTCATATTTCGAAGGTAAAACGCTAATGACAGGCTTTTCACCGCAACGGTACATTCTTTGGTCTGTAGGCCGTATATTATCATAAGAAACACCTTTGTCTATGCTCTCTGCCATGATACTCGGGTCTCAGACATATAGTTTGATGCCGTTACGTTATAGGTACGAGAACGAGTAATTTTAATTTGAAAATTGATTAAGAATACTTATGTCTTCAGGGGTATGTTCTGCAAATAATTTCACAAAAACCCGTCTTGCAAAATTATGTGACACAATAGTTTACTGCCCACACGAAATAATTCCAGTGGTCACACATAATAATATTGTACTGAATACGAATATTTACTAGATACTTACAAACAACATCACGCCTTTTCCCTGAAGGGTTACGTAGAGGTTACGTTACCTAATAGTACACCCACATTTCGCCAGCTATGTTTAAGTCTCATGTAATCGGTACTTAGTATTGAAATAATAAAATTCCATTCTACAGCTAGAGTCTTGCTTTGACGTTGAGAAAAAAGTAGGCAAGAAAATTTAAAACATTGGAGTTGATTTTTTGTGCGAATGAAGACTAAGATAAACACATTAATTTATTTCAATTTAGTCTGCTCAGAGCAACGTACAATAGATTCTTTCCCGTCTATTATTTCTTTATTGTCCCACTTCGCTTTTATTAATTCATCAACTATTCAGACTGTTTGACTCTCTCCATACGGGATCGAGATACTTGACCGTCCCCGTTCCAGTGTTTCAGAACTTTTTTTAATATAAAAATGTTTGCGAGACAGTGTCATGTCTAAAAATATTCTATTCACATTTCATATTATGCGTGCCCACAAAACGTTCATTGCAGCTGAACAGTGTCGCTACGCATTCAATTAATGCTATTAGACGCCAAATATTATCACGTCCGCTATTTGTTTGAGCGTGTAACACTGGAGTAATAATATATTACATATGTTGTTCACGAGTCATTCATAATGCAATATTAATGAGGTGTGCAGGAATGAGCTTTTAGTTTGGAGGTGTTTAGAGTGAGAACAATGTCGTTCAACTCGGTATACGTAGCTGAAGAGTCAAGGGCGACTGGGAAGTGCAGTCGCGTGCGCATCACGGCACGCGATCCCTATATTCCCGGCCGCCTCATCACCCTCGCGGCCTCGCCCTCGATGGGAATAGGAAGGCCTTCAGCAAAAGTACACCCATTTACTGAATCCTATTCCCACAATAAATTGAGAACTTTGAAACCGGCGGGTTACAACAGTGCGTGCTGTTGTAAACCGCAGCGCCGGTGGAGACCGATGTGGAGGTGTGTGGGGGGCTTGTTTACAAAAGTCTGGCACGGGCATTAGTGAAAATAAGGAATTAATTATTGCAAACACAGTAATGAGTATGAATACCCTTAGTTAAACAATAGCAGTTATCGGTTTTACTCACCAGTTTCCCGCTGGGCTGGCCGGCTATCGCACCCGTTTCCTCTGACTTTTATAATCATTAGGTATTTCATTGTTTTCGTTGTGCACTTGTTAAATAAACGTTATTACTCAATCTATGACTAATCAATCAATCAATCAATCAAGTCTTTATTTGTAAACACAGGTTACAACAGTGTGCAGGATGGTACAATACATATTAAAGTTTCTCTATGTTTTGCCATTTGGCGTACAAATACATATTTAAAGAAGGCTTTTGCCAAGTAAGTAAATTAATCTATAGGTACTATTATTATAAAGAAGTAAAAGTTTAATTAGAAGAATCAATATCAATTTTAATAAAATGCATTAGGTAACGTCAGGTAATGTCAATATTATATTAAAAACGATAATGTCAATAATTAAAGATAGTTATGATGTCAATAAGTTAATGTTAAGAAAAAATGTTTAAAATTGATATTGTCTACAGAACTGTTAGTTATCTCAGAACAATAACTGTATATACTAAGTCTATTGTTAGAGTCGTCATGCTTCTATTGTCATGTTGAGGTATTACAAAGAGCTGTCATCAAAGTAGTCGCTTAGACAATAGTAACATTTCTGTATTAATAAAGTACATAATTTACGCTTGAAATTGATCAAATTTTGATTTTTTATTGAGCAAGGTAACTTATTAAATATTCTTTGGGCCATACAAAAAAAGCTTTTCCTCATTAAAGCCGTACCTGCATATGGGACTTTAAGCTCTAACTTATTTCTATCGCGTAGTTTCCTGTAATGACTTTTGAAAGCTATTTCATAAAGGTTCATGTTTGTTTTAACAAACACATTTACCTCATAAATATACAGGCAAGGCAAGGTTAAGATTTTGAGGCTTTTAAATAGAGGTTGACAGCTGTCGGTACTTTGTAAACCACACATAGCTCTGATGCATCTTTTTTGGGCTTTGAAGACATACTCCTTATTTACTGAATTGCCCCAATATATTATCCCATATCTTAATGTGGATGCAACATAGCCATGGTAAGCCATTAAAAGAGATTCTAGGTTAACAATTTTAGCCAGTTTATAGAGGGCATATGCAAATTTATTGACTTTTTTACAAATATCTTCCGTTTGAGGTTTCCAGGACAAGTTATTATCTATAATAACACCAAGGAACCTAGTCATAGTTGCCGATTCTAGTTTAGTCCCCAAGTAGTTAATGTCAAGGTTTATATTAGGAATCCTTTGATAAAAGTGCATTATTTTTGTCTTTTCTAGATTTATGACAAGATTATTATTATTTAGCCAAGTAATTATTTTATTCAAAGTCAAATTTATTTCTGCTTCGTACACATTAGGATCGTCACATTTTATTACTACCGTGCTGTCATCAGCAAACAATACCATCGGATGCTTTATTTCTCTAGGCAGATCATTTATATAACTAAACTATAAGCTAGCGGGTACTGTTATTATAAATATTGTTTTTCTTTGTTCACAGGATCAGTATGATAACTTAGCCGCCCATACACATAAAGGAATTGATTTTTTAGACAAATATGGAAACTTCGTTAAAGAGAGGTGTGCAATTGAACTAGAATATGCAGGAAAACTCAGGTGAATGAACTCATTAACTAAGCATGCAAATTAGTCCAGTTAAGCATCAGTTTTATATTATTTTTCAAAAGGCGAGTCAACTTTGTTTTTTTTTATGACTAAAACTAAAAATAGCTACTTAGATCAATACCAGCTTATTATGCGATTTAGATGCAATGATGTTAAAACTGCGATAAGACGTTACTTTTATCTTACTGGTATTAATGGTATTATCGTAATTATCTTATAAATAACGATGAGTGTTGCGATTGCGATTATTACGCTAATTTTACAGCGTGTTTTTGTTTATAGCATGCATAACAGTGTTATTCATTAAACTCGTATATAATTCGGACTTATTCAAACTATTTTTTTTTACAGGAGGCTTGTCAAAAACTATCAACCAAAAAGAAAAGAAGAAGACGAATACCAGTGAGTATCTCAATTTTATTAAACTCCGTGCCGGATATGAATCATGCAGTTTTTTCCAAGAACGTCTTATTTAGCGTCACAAATACCTGAGCTTTTCCTTTGCAAGGACGTTGATTCATCGCTAATCTTAACTTTATAACCTCAACGATAAAAGAAAAGTTAAATAAACATGGAACTGTAAACGTTGTACTGTAGCGTGCATGATATACGAGTACTTTATGCCATGTTAACCCAAGGCAGTTCATCGGAAAAACGAATTTGGCACGCCAATCGTACGGCCAAGCATTTTTACGGTTGTATAATATATTTGATGACGCTTAACTCATGTCGCTATAATATCGTTGCACAATATTTTGCTTTACAGAAACTTGTTTCTGTTGACCGAAATCAGATCAAGGAACTTCTGTTAACTGTTTATCTGATGATACAATGATTTCGATCTGCAAATAACCCATATTTCGAAGATTTTCTGTCGACGGGTAAAACCCGGGGTCGACTGGGTAATACGATACCCAGTCCTGCCTTATTAGTCCTTGTGTTGCAATCGCGGATAAATCCTAGATGAGGTTTGCACGGAAGCGTGAATATTGGCACAAACAGAAAGGCCTATAAGTGGGTGAAATCGGACTGTCGATTATGATGAGTCCAAAATTTCAGGGTTTCTTATTTGATATTGCATTGTCCACAACCGTTTGATGGTAAAATCCACCTCAAATCATTCATAGCCCCATAAAACTTGCAGCATGTTTGTTTACAACTTGTAACAAATTTGTAACAGTCGTTCAATTTTCAGGTATACGGCATGTAAAGCATTTAAACATTTACTTCAAGAGTTAAACGATTTCGCGGGCCAACGGGAAGTGGTCGCGGAAAACCTACAGTCAAATGTAGTACGAGAGTTGCATCTACTCGCCAAAGAGCTGCGAGAAGAAAGGAAGGTGAGGAAATCATCAATTATTTTAATGAGCTTTATAGGAGGACATTTACTAGTTAATTCTGTAAATGTCAATGAACAGTTTCGACTAGTTAGTCTAGACTGCTGAGCATTTGAGGTCCAGGGCCGGCAGTCTCGACAGAGATAACGACAAAATCGCTAACTTTCGATCGCTGATTACTAACGAATAAATTGGATTGCAGTAACGATGCTTGTAAGAATCGCATCTTGGATGTAGAGACTTGCATTTCCCGCAAGCATCGTTATTCCAACTGATTTTTTTCGTGAGTTATTAGCGATCGAAAGTTAGCGATTTTATCGCTATCAATGTCGAGACTCGGGCCAGCCCTGGGTGAAATTCCTTGGTATGGCACAATAACAGTACATCAAATTCAGCTACTAGGAAATTATAAGCAGCAGCAGCTGCCTGCTGCCTGCCAATAAACCGTGTAGTCTGGATTCGTGCCCCACTACATGAGACCTTAGCAACTGGGCAACATGCGAAATGTCTGGGGTAGAAGGCACGATACTAGTATCTATTTACCTTTTGTTTTCATAATAACAGAAATTGGCACAGCATGAACTACAACAAAGTATCCCAAGTCGTGCAGAACTGTGCATTAATAATACCTAATGTTTATTAAGGAAAAATATAATTAACACGTACATGACGACTATAGGATGATAAAAAACTGCAGCAACTTACAGAAAAACAACATGCTTGTTTTTATTCGGGATATGTCAACGGAAATCGTCACGTAGACATCTGTGTCTATGCCGTAATTATCACCTGATGGTATCACCTTTCCGAAGTTTTATTTGCTGTAGTAAACTTGAGTTTTAATGCAATTCGTTAAAGGTTAATCTTAAACGACCTCAATTTTTATTTCACAACAGTTTTATTGAACATACTTCTGAGTTCTGAGACGCCACAATACAGTATGGCATGGCCGGTACCTTAACGCAGGGCTTCTAAAAATAAACATGACTACACCGACTCGCTTATAGTTATAATTCAAAATCGAATCATGGGATTCAAATAACTCTGATCTTGATTGTCTTCCTTGAAGCTGTTTTGTTGTTTATCTCTGAAACGTTTTGTTTAATTTACAGCAACATTTAAACGAAGGTGCAAAACAAATGGGAGTGTTGAACTCCTCGATAGGTTCTTTGGAGCGAGCGCGGAGATCGTACGAGCGAGCAGCCAGGGAGTCGGAGCGAGCGCTGGAGACCTTCCAAAAGGCAGACGCCGACCTTAATCTGAGGTGATTATTTAATACACTACTTACTTCACTCCACCGATTACTGACGTGACCCACAAACTGTACAGCTGATTAAACAGTGCGTAAAGTGTACAGCGAATTGTAAACTCCGTGGTAATCGAATTTTAATGCCGTGTTATTTCAATGTTAACATTGGTTTCGTTGTTAACTGAATTAGTTTTGCGGGTCCTTAATGGGGTAGATGACACACCAATACATTGAGATACTTTTTAAGAGCTGTCAAAACGCGGTTCTCTCATAGATGTTGTATGGCAATAGCAAACTGTGACGTCACTGTTTAGTTAACTCAATGACTCAACTATTTATTGATTTCAAAGCAACTAAAAATCAAATTTGGCAATTACTTAATTGAAAATAAATCGGGTTTTCAGGCCCAAAATAAAGTGCTTTTTTTTGAGATTGATGTCTTGGAATTATTGTTGTATGGTGTCATCTACCCTATTTTTTTTCTTTCTGATTAATAATACTTAATATTATACATATTTTATCAGCATGTGCGTAAGTTGGCAACAAGAAAATATATAATGTATTCTTGACCTCATAAACAATGACGTGTTGGCATAGGTTCAATACTTAATACAGCAGAATAGCAAGGGTAAACCTTATGGGGTGGAGGATGCCAGTGTCTGTGCTATTCATGCCAACTTTTCTTTTAAACTCTTTAATAAATAACATGAAATATGTGGCTTGAACGAAGCTTACTTTAATAGCTCCTTAAGATGGTGATTCACTTGATATATGAGCCAAATGGAGACCATCAGCTTACGCAGCCGCCGGTTACCGTTGCGGTCAGATGGTTAACCTAGAGAACATATATTTTACTGACTAAAGACGGAACCTATACCTTTATCGGATCCACTAAACGTCTGCTGTTTTAATGGGTTTGTTAATGAACACAACCAATAAAATATCTGGGGACGCTGCTGGCCGTTCTACTCGCATTGTTGTTGTCGTCACCTTTTATAACACGTTAAGTGAACAAGGATGGTCTCTTCTTCGACGGAACCCTACAAGCCATCAGCATAGCTATTCACAACGCTGCGATTCGATTTTCGATTCGGAAAGTCGTATGTCTATCTCGCTCGATTTCGTAATGTCAAAAAAAGATAGACATACGACTTACCGAATCGAAAATCGAATCGAAGCGTTGTGAATAAAGGGCCAGCATAGCTATTCACAACGCTTCGATTCGATTTTCGTTTTGGAAAATCGTATGTCTATCTCGCTCGATTTCGTAATGTCAAAAAAAGATAGACATACGACTTTCCGAATCGAAGCGTTGTGAATAAGGGACCAGCATAGCTATTCGCAACGCTTCGATTCGATTTTCGATTCGGAAAGTCGTATGTCTATCTCGCTCGATTTCATATTGTCAAAAAAAGATAGACATACGACTTTCCGAATCGAAAATCGAATCGAAGCGTTGTGAATAAGGGGCCTGGTCTTGAGACCAGCTATTATAGTGTTCCATATTTAAATAAATAAACTTTAATAATTCTAATCGCAAAACAATTGAATTGCAGTCGAGCGGAGGTGGAAAAACAGAAAGCAAACATGAAACTCCGGAGTCAAGCATGCGAAGACGCGAAGCAAGAGTATATGGATCAGCTGCGCAAAACAAATGACGCGCAGCGACAACACTATGAGCAGCGGCTGCCGCATGTCTTCAAACAGTTACAGGTGAGTTACGACTTTTTAACCGACTTAAAAAAAGAAGGAGATTCATCTTCGTCTTCGTCCAGTTGTAAAACATCTACTGCTTGATATAGGCCTCCTCCAAGGACTGTCATGATAATCAGTCCAGCGGGCCTACCATGACGTATTAAAGCAGGATCGTTTTAATTGCGTGCGACTGAGGGAAAGGGATGGCGCTAGACGTCCTCTATAGCTCCGTTTCTTTCCCTCACTCGCACGCAATTAAAACGATCCTGCTTTAAGACGTCATGGTAGGCCTGCTGTTCATCCCGCCAATTCTTCTGGCTCATGATTTTATTACGGGGTCATTCAGAGGCGTTTGTATCGCATTAACCTGAACAGATAGAAAAAATAATTTTCGCAATATTCGTTTATTTCTGATGACGTGTGAGTTATGTATGAGGTTGTCTAATTTAAATTATTCAATAAACGTTTCATCTCAATGTTTTAAATTAACACATGCCATAGGATTTATCCAAGAGATAAAGTAATCGAAACATCAATTTCTTAGTGGACATGCGCCAAAACAACGGCGCTTTTAGGTTTATTTAATGAACAACCATATTTCACACCTCAGACCGCTTTTGAGTTAAGGATATCTCACTATGGTTTCAAGTTACAAATACCGTTGGGACACAATTTGCGACATCTATCGTATATCCTAAAATAATCTTGTAGAAACGCAACCGGCACGACGACTCAACCAATAAATTACGATGCTAATGATTTACTGTCACGAACGATAATGTACCATATTTAAATAATAGTTCCTTTCCAATTTATCACTTTTTTCTTCCAATATTACAAGAACGTTATTTGTCTTATTTAATTGCATTTGTCAAGAAAATTGAATTATAATTCACGACACTTTAACACGTTGACTAATGAAAATCTGTCATGTTTCTTGTAATTGGGTTCGATTACAAGATGCTCGCTGTTATTATGAGATTTTCTTTGAGATAAGAGTCGTAACTTTCTCCTGGACGTAAACATGAGTCTTTGTGTGAGTTTGAAGAAATTCAGGAAAAGTTGGGCCCAATAGTGCAACCACTTTGTATGGTGCACTCTGGCGGGATGCCAATTAGGTCAACTAGTGGGAGACATGCATAAAACACGTCCACTATTTTAGTATAATTTTATGCGGAAACATGTTTATTCTTTTAACAAGTAACCTTTATGTTTGCAGGACTTAGATGAGAAAAGGATAAAAAATATCAAGAACTTCATGTTGAGTTCTGTGGACGTGGAAAGGAAGGTGTTTCCGATAATAATGCAGTGTCTCGACGGTATGGAGACTGCAGCAAATAGTATTAATGAAAAAGAGGTAAGATACTTTTATAACAAATTATATGACAGTTAGAAAACCCAATTAAAAATGATTGTTGATCTCGTATTAACTCAGATTAATTTAAAACTTGTGTCAAATAGTGAAACCTGCACGAAGCTTCACTCGATCATATTCCTAGACACGCATAGGTACTCATGACTTAAGTAGATGAGACGGTGATTCATGAGATTGTTTAATCTGAAACTGAAGATAATTACATTCTTCTTCATATTGCGTCGTATTTCGGTATTGATATTCTAATAGATAATATCCACTTATGTTATGCACGTGGAGTGAATATTGTATATTTTGTTAACTAGTCGCAGCCATCTTTCAAGTTTACATAACATTAGAATTGGTGTCACATATTGTATATGGTTTGTTAGTCAACCGAACACAGACTAAAATAGCTTTTAAGTTAAGTGTCGTGATGTTCTCATGATACATAGTTTGCCGTTTAATGATTCAAAGAAAAATACTTTATTAGCAGTATATTAAACATTTTATAAGGATCGTTAAACTAAGAAATGGGTTACAATAATAGTTACGGCGAATTTTATAGCCTATCGAGATCTAACGGCTTGGAGCGACCTAAAAACTAGTGCCAATTAATTCTTGGCATCGTTTGAATTTTTGTTCATAATAAAAAGAACCCATAAGTAATGATGCACTTGTGTTTACAGGACACAAAATTAGTTATAGACAGGTATAAGTCAGGTTTTGTGCCGCCCGAAGACTTTGCTTTCGAGACGGCGTCAGGGGCTGATACCACGGACGCAGCGACCACCCACCACCACCCACACAACCACCTCACCGCGGCGCGCGGCACCGTCTCCGGGAACAAGATCAAGAAGAGAGGAGGCCTCCTCTCCATCTTCAGCTCCAATAAGGTGAGATGAACATATTGATGCAGCCCAGGAGTGACAAGGACAGATGCTTTGGGTTATATGGTCATGTTTGTCTACTAGTTTCTTAAACATGTTGATAGATTCAATAGAGGTAGTCAATGGTTCTAAATAATAATAGTCAGTGTTTTATGAAGACAGCATTGTTCCAATTGTTCGCACAGTTTTATATCAAGATTATTATTCATCTACCATTATTAAATAATAATAATAATGTGCCGCATGTGTGAGCTCTAATGCTGACTTCACAACGTAGTTAGGTTTATTATTATTTCATTATATTACAGCTGCTATCTTATCGTATGCAAACATACGTTCAATTTATTTTAGAAGCAAATTATAAGGTTTTGGGGCTGTGTGCTTGAAATTATGTATAAGCTTCATATCAGCTTAATATTTGTCATGAATTTTTAAATAATTATAACGTAAATGCATGGTATGGTTATATAATTTATTTATTTAATTTTTACAATACGATTTGATGTTATGTCATTTTTTAGTTATTACATTTGTTCATTTATTTACACAGCTGGCGTATAGTCATGAAACGTTTTACAATCAAATCAATTGAATAAGGAAAAGTGAAAACCAATGACTAAACGCCAGTGAGGTTCTTATTTTATTTTTTTATTGTGTAAGTTGGAGGTACTAATTTATTTTTATCTTTCCTGTTCGATCCCTACCTAACATGGGTACAAATAACAACCAATTGATATTTTCGCCGTCTGCGTTGGTGCCATGTCATGTGGAAAAAGTAAGTCTCCCCGTGGTGTTGGGGATGTAAGTCATTAGCATGAATCACTAGCTTCTGTTAATGTTAATAAACAACAAGCAATTATGAATAACACCGTCCTATACAATGTTTCATACAATTACTTTACTTTCTTTTTTCCAATCTGTCAGTTATTTATAACGTTATTTTATGACTCAAAACGTGCGCGGTTTTCTTTTATTAGCTTGCAGTTTTCTATACCGTCATTGTGATCAGTTGGTGCTAATTTTTACTAACACTGTTTTAAGCCTTCACGGTTTAAAACTAAACTTATACTGCCACGATATCTTTCGTCATTGTTCATTATTTTGTGCTCCTGATATTTCGATGTTGTTTCAAGCGCCATGTTCGGGGGTTGACCATTATCGGGAGCTCAATATAATGAACAATCACGGAAGATGTCCCATAAGTGACAGTTTATGTTTAACTTTTACTGTACTTAATAATTGCCCTAAGAGTGAAATGACAAGGCATGAATTGATAGCCACCTAAAAATTGAATTTGATCAGTCAATCGAGTGACGAGTGTCTTTATTGCTTAGCAGTAAAGGCGGTTTCTATAGTCCAAGTAATAACGAATGAGGGCCGGTTAACCGTACATCTACTGCAACTTCTACTAAACACTAAAAACGGGATATTAACCATGTTTACTGTTTGCTTTGAGTTCCCGATATTTCGGCGCTGTTGCAAGCACCATGATCACGGCAGAACAAAGCAAACAGTAAATATGGTGAAAATCCCGTTTTTAGTGTTAATGTATTAATGTTAATGACCATGCCAGTTTAAAAAAATATAACTTCTACTAAAGTCCATAAAATAACGTTGACGAACAATATTTTACGACACATCTACCACTATCAAGCAAACACTTTTATGTTGCGTGGTCTATATTTACACCTCTACATACATATATCGCTTGTTGCGGCCGGTCGGTCCGTCCGTCCGTCCGGTGTGTTTCTACCAACCCCATGTTAATGTTGTTTGTTTGCCTCCCCGTCCCGCGCGCGCCGCTAACGCTTCTTCAGAAGATTGTCGAGGCCTGCAACTCGATCAAGGTCAGTCCGGTGTGACTCGTGTGTCGTGCTGCATTCGGTGATGTGTGTGAGACTGTTTATTGGTTAACTAGTAATATTGTTTGTTTACAATGATTGTTTTGTTTTGATTGGCGTATTGTGTGATGTACAATGATGTTATTTATATAATACTGAGGTAGATACGTTTTATCGACGTCAGCGTGGCAATGCAAACACAAGCTGATCAGCTTGTGTGACCTCAGTCAATCCTGTGCGACGCGAACTGACGTTTAAGCGGGAGTTTGGTGTATGAAAATAAACAAATAAGGCAAATTCTGTGTTCAGAAAGTGCAATACTTATACTAGGCCAGCTGTAAAAATCAAGAAGGACGCATCTTTTCATTTGTTAGTACTGTTTGGTCTATTTAAAATGGAAAATCATAAATTTTATTTTACTCAAAAATCATTGCCGCGCTGTTGCCGCTTTGACACCTACACGAACGAGACAAGTAGTGCGTTGCATATGAGTGACAGAGAGCACGAGATAATGGCGTGCGGTGTTGTCAGTTCGAACGACGCGTTCGAATATCGCCATGTTTTATTTCTTTTGAATGAGTATGACGTCACTATTGGTAAAATCTCATTGGTGATGTACGAGATGTGAAGCATGCTTATGTAAGAACTTTGTAACTTTGTCAAAGCGGTCGGAGACTACGCTGTGTGTCTTGTCATTGCAGTGGTGTGCCTAAGGGCCAACAATACGGCAAGCCCATTAGGCGAACTGTTCAGAAACCCTACATCATGAAAAGTAGGAGTTGTAAGGGCAAAACAAGCTTTTAGGCTTGTATGAAAGTGCTGCCACTATGTCACGGCTATCGACAACATTAAACGTGAATATGTCGAGATAGAATTAGGTTAGTCTGTGGATGGGTGACCACCCATTACATACCGAGTTTGCCTGTGCCTCGGAAAGCACGTTAAGCCGTTGGTCCCGGCTGTCATTTGTAGATTTTGACAGTCGTTTTGACAGTCGTTATAGGAAGTCAGTGGCCCCAAAGTCTGACGACCAGTCTTTACCAAGGGGTATCGTATTACCTAGTACTAACTGGGTTGTGGAGGTCAGTTAGGCAGTCGCTCCATGTAAAATACTGGTATTCAGGTGCATCCGGTTAGACTGGAAGCCGACCCAAACATAGTTGGGAAAAGGCTAGGTAGATGATGATACTGAGATAGAAATAAAATATCGTTTACAAAGAATTCATACATTGCCATTACAGCCCGACTAAAGATTCATAAATCGAGAACAATACAGTAAATCAATATTTGTTGTTTAATGTTTTCGTGAAATTCCTAACAAATTGCTCTCAATGTCACGATGTTGATATATTTACGTACAGTGTAAATAAGTAATGTGATTCTTTCATGAGATGACCAATAAACTTTCTCTTTCGCACACAGTTGGTTGGTTTGTATCGCTTGTTCTAACTTCCATGCCTGCACGGCTTCCATTGGTTTCTGCGCACTCGCATTCAGTTTTCATGTTTATATTAATTTGTTAATAGATGTCGTGACTAAGTATTTGTGTAGTTTATATTACAATACAATTATGTAATAATGTTATTTATATTTAGGTTTTATAGCTACATGAATTAAATGAGGTCGCTTATAGTAATTTGATTGCATTTGACCGGATAATGTCCGTTTACCGTGAATATCGGACAGTTGACTACTGAGTCTGACGGAGTTATCTATGTGGTAAAATTAATATTTTAGTACATAACCGTGTTTCAGTGATTTATAAGTGGTCGTAGAACGTTAAGCATGTTTAAAAATTTATTCAAGGGTAAAAATAAAGTAAGGATATATTAACAGAATTTACTTTTTAGAAATCTTTTTGACACAGGGTGGAATTTAGTGGAGTTAGCAGATTTTGTGGTGTATGGTTGCATTTTGCACTGCCCGAGAGTGAAAACTGAGGATTAAAGTGCTGGTTTGCATTACAGAATAACATGTCTATGGATGGAAAGGAGGATTATTCAGACTTGCCACCCAACCAGAAGAAAAAGAAACTTCAAGCAAAGGTGGCGGAGTTGAGTAAGCAGGTCAGTATGTCCCTTTTATTTAGTTTTACAGTAATATAAACGCTACAAAAATCATGATCTGTCAAAGGACCAATTTGTTCGAGACACCATTGTTTAACTATTGTGTCTACTTCGTGGACAGATCAAGGGATAAAGGGTGTAAACAACCTCAACACGAAGCCGTCAACCAAGCATTCTGTACATCAAACTAACTTTACGCAAAAATGATTTTGATGCGGGTTTTTTTAATAGATAGAGTGATTAAAAAGGAAGGTTTTAGTATATAATTTGTCAAGCGGGCGAAGCCGCGGACATCAGCTACTTACATAATAATAATGTTTGTATTTGGTCAGCTGATCTAAAAACTATTGGTTTACGTCCTTTTGCTATAGAAAACAATCAATAGACGGTAGGTATATGGCTAGCCATGGTAATATCCTCGCGCATGTGACTCATATTATAGCAGAAGGAAAACTATAATTAACTTGTGAAACATGAGGCCGGTCGTGTCACATAGCCGTCCCATTGGACTATGAGAGTAAGGGTTCTTACAGACGAGCGGCACGTTGCTAACTGCAGATAAACTGCAGCCGTCGCCATGTCGACGCTTGCAGTTGTGGTGGGGGCGGCTGCCGCCGGCGCGTCGACGGCAGCCGTCGACGGGTCGCGACGCTCGCAGTTGTGGCATGCCGCGTAAATAAATAAATATCGCTGGACATTAACACACAGCACCATCTAGTGCCACTAAGCAACAAGGCTTGTGTCGTGGACACCAGATAGTTGATATACTACATAGACACTTTGTGTTGGTAAATACATACTTATTATACATATAAACATCCATGACTCGAAAACAAATGTCCATGCTCATCACACAAATATTTGCTCCAACCGGGATTCGAACCCGGAACCCTAAGAACGTAAGGCAGCCTCACTACCGCTGCGTCATTCGGGTCGTCAAATGTGTGCCGCCGACACCACAACTACAAGCATTGACGGCAGCCGTCGCCACCTGTCGACGGCTGCCGTCGATCCGCCGTTTATCTGCAGTTGGCAAGGTGCCGCTCGTCTTTAAGAAGCCTAAGGGGAAGGGAGTTAGCACAGTCTGTGAGTGTGCCTATGATACATGATTGTGCACTTTAATATTTCCTGCGATGATCTAGTATCCATTGACATTCGCGGCCATGACTAAAAACGTTAGGAGGATGACAATAAAGCCATACATACCGTTGTCGGTAACAGATTCTCACCAACAATTCAACCCATATCACCTATTTTAAAGTCTATTGTGTTCGGACAAAAAATAGCCAATCAGCAACCTATAACAAGGGGGCAACTATGGTCTGTATAAGTGCGTTTACACTAGTGTTTGGCGTCCTTGCCTCGAGTATCAACGAAACTTGCTTCAGCGCGATTTAATCTCACTTCTACCGAGTTCTGTTGGATTTTTTGTGAGACTATACAAATAATAAATAAAAAAATAATAAAATAGACGTGTCTGTTTGTATTAACAAAATAACAGCTTTTTACTGAATGCATATGAAACATATACGGCACTTATACCTACGTACTTTTATTGAGGAATAAGAGTTAGGGTTCCGTGTAAAAAAAAACCCTTGACATTGGTAACAAAATCTGATTCAAAAAGGGAAGTAGGTAATATGTTTTTACATTAATTTTACGCGAACGAAGGGCACGGGCTAAGTTAACAACTATAGTTGGTGTCAGTTAAGATCGCAATAGCGGTCATTGCCCTTTCCCTAATATCTCTGTACGAACCAAAACAAACGAACTATGTATCGTTTTTCATTAGAAAAAAATCTTGAATATCACAACAGATGACGATTCTCGACACTTGAACCGGCTTATTTTTGGAATTCAAAGTTAAAAGCTTTCATAAATGTAGGTGGGTCAATGACCGCTATTGCGATCTTAACTGTCAGCAACTATAGTCTTTGATATAGTTTGAATGATGTTCTATTATCGCCCGTCTGTGTCGAACCGATTATTGTCGCCATTGTTGGTCAAATGCGAACTCTAGTACCTAACTTATAATGTTTTGAAGCTTAACTACACAGGTGCTACTACAGTTTAACATAACATTATGTACTAGATTGCATGCAATGCATTTACATAAACAAATGCGTTTCGAATTGATTGATGACGCATAAACCGTCGTATTGCATTAATTATATAATATTCTACTTTAAACACAAGTATATTTACCACTTAAAATTAATAATGATAATAACTTAAGTTTGGTTATTTAAGGCAAGTAAATGTAATTTTTATACTGTAAAGAAAAATAGTACATTATTACCCTAGGGGTGAAAGTAACTTATTTAGTCCCGAGACGGGTTTTGGTGCATAAGTCTTTAACCCGAGGTAAACACTGTGCTTTTCATTACGAATACAAGGAAAGAAAAAATAAAAACATGAATCAACTCGAAAAAACAAATGAAGATCAGATTGCCGCTTTCCCGCCTATTTTTTTTTTCTGTGGCCTGCCAGCTATTCAGCCATTACCTATTTTTCATTTTCATCATCGAAAAAATGGTAAATATTTTGCCCAAATCTACGTTATTTTAAAGAAATAGTTGAAACTTAACTAAAATAAAGTTATTTAAAGAAATATATATTCTTCAATTAATACTTAACTTTATGTTATTTCAATTTTACGTCGTGGCTGTATAGAAAGTTGGAATATGGTTCAATTGAAAAACTATTGTTTTTTTTATAAATTTGACAGTTGTCAGTTGAAAACGATTCTCCCTAGGGCTGAAAAGTATTATTTTCAACCCGCTCCTCAGGCAACTTCAGACCTACTTTCAGAGTATGAGTAAATAATAATAGTCCTCCTGTCCGCTTTCGGTCACGGAGGCCAATCTCAGCGGAGATTAGCCATCAGCTCCGGAGATTAGTGCAGTCGTGTGTGTGCAGGCGCAGGTGCACCTTCTGCTCCTTCACCCTCATAATCCTCGGGGACGGCAATCCGACACGACCGGAGAGAGATCAGGCGACCTTTCATACCGCCAACTTCCATACTCCGGGCTTCTGATAAGAAATTTCCAATGGCAAAAACACAATAACAGATTTGACCGACCCAGGAATCGAACCCAGGACTCCACACTCAGCAGTCAGCGTTTGCGACCGCGAAACCAAAGGATGATTATTAAATTTTAATATTTAAGTCCATTTTATAGCTTACTAAAACACATTGATACATAATGTAGTTAGTACCCAAAGTAAAGCTACCAACAACATTGTAAAAACCCGTTTGCCTTACTCGATTGCATGACTGTATTTTCCTTTTATGCGAACAGAGTTTAACAATAATTAAAATACATACACACATAAAAATCATCGTGGTCTGAGCAAACGCCTTTCGCATATAAATGTTTTTTGTTTAGTGGAATCCACTATTCCTTGAGACGACTTTCAAAGCACGTGATCTCATCAAAACATTTGTGTCATATTTTTAAGGTCTACCAGAGGTCGCTTTTTGCTATAGAAATATTTTTAGACCACTAAAATGTAGCAGGCAGACTTAACTTGATGATATTTAGACACGAGAGTTATAAACAGTAGTAGCAGAAGAGGCTAAACAGAACATTTCTTTAACTTAAAATGTCCTCCTGAAAGAAAAAACTAACTTCCAAATATAATTTAACACTTTATGGAAGACTGAGGCCCTACTCTCTAACGTCTCGTTCGTATATTCGGATCTACCCGTCTCTCTCATTCGCACTCATCTGCAGACGTGCGTGAGAGAGACTCATAGATCCGAATATACGGACGAACGCCCCTGGCTTCTGCCCGCGACTTCGTCCGCGTCGAAACACATCCTGTGAGCTGCGCATCCTTTTATACGTGGCTGCTATTTGAAAATAAAATAAAATGCGAAAGTAAGGGAGGCCAGGTTTCATACAACAACATTCCAACCCTCTTTATAATATTCTACCTCTTTAGTATAATTACTAAAACATGACATCACGCATGTAATGCAAAGGTGTACCTAATAGTACACCCACATTTCGCCTGTTATGTTTAAGTCCCATGTAATAAGGGGCGAGCCTAGATCGACCGGGCGCAAATCCAACCTCCGTGGCTGCTACTGAGAAATTCCTGATGGAAAAGCCCATTGACACTTTGCCCGACCCAAATCGAACCCAGGACGTCATGCTCAGCAGTCGTGCTTGCGACCACAAGACCAACGAGGCAGTCATTATTATAATAGATTAAAATAGGGTATTTTACTCTATATGAGAAAAAATCTAAAAATCTATTATTGAGATAGCTTAGGCAAAAAGCAGTCGGAAAACGTTAGTTTTAGTTCATAAAATAACAAACAAAATTTTAAAATTCAATGCAAAGGTTTCAGCTTTTTTAATCTGTTTCATAACACCATTTTAGTAGTCGCCATGTTATTGCGTCATAAGGCTATGTCAACATAGAAGTGTCAACTGTCAGCTTCAAATATCAATGAATTGTTTACATAGTCAACTGACGTCATGACCACAGAGCAATATGGCGTCCACTGCGTCCAGCGTTTTCGTCAAATAACGCGCGAAATTTGAAAATGCTAAATTTAAATGCATTTATGGCACTTAACGATTGAATAAAATTTTTGTGATTTTTTTAGTGGTTCATTTCCACTATAGAATCTAATTGAAACACCTTTTCCAAAATTGGTGTAATACCCTATTATGCGTATCTTAGAACATTTTCACAAACAGTTGATTTTGTTTCAGGTGGCTCAAGAGCAAGCGGCAATGGAAGGCCTCATGAAAATGAAAGGAGTTTACGAAACGAGCCCCGCGCTCGGAGATCCCATGACTGTAGAAGGTAATTTGAAGTTTTTCAATAGGTACTACTTCAACGCTTTGTGTAATTTATTTCTTAACCATTGTGCTTGAAACCATTGTAAATAAAAACATTGTGAGGTAACCGGCATCGGCAGTTGTAGAACAAAAAACCGGCCAAGTGCCAGTCGGACTCCCGCATAAAGGGTTCCCTAACCTCGTAGTAGGAGAGTCCCTATATTTTTTACCCGACTGCGTCTGAAGGAGGGTTATGTATGTAAGTATAATTGTTTGGCACGCTCTGTGGCCTAAACGGTTCGATGGATTTTAGCTTGAGAGGTATCGATAGATTCGTATTTACTGTGAGAGTGACACTGGGTATATCAAAATAAAAAAAACACGGTCAATGATTTTAGTCTAAATTATTTAATGGGGGACCCATTAAATAATTTAGACTAAAATCATTACATCCAATATGGGTCCCGACTGTTGCAGTAAATATGTTGTTTAACTAAGTTATTAGATATTTTTACGCAGTCGGGTTTTTATTTATTTTTTAATTTATTATTTGTTGTAATAGTGGCAACAGAAATACACATTCTGTGAAAATTTCAACTGTCTAGTTGTCTACCTATTACGGATCGTGAGATACAGCCCGCTGACAGACAGACAGCGGCGGCTTAGTAATAGGGTCCTGTTAGTTACCTTTCGGGTACGGAACCCTGAAAAGGAGGCATCATTTTATATCCAACAACCTGCACTGGGCCCACTCCTTTTCACGGTGAGGAGGCCTAATGAGGCCCCAGCCCCCCAGCAGTGGGAAAGCTATAGGCTAATTATATCGCCTAGAAAACAAAACACTGTCAGTCTTGAAAACATCACTTTTAAAAACTGGAAGTTGGCAAGATTTCATTGTGGTGTATTTCATTTTCCTTCTTTCAGGACTTCCTTCATGACTTATTTTTACCGCCCAAAACGCCTAAGTTATTTTCTTTGCCTTGTTAATTTTGTTTGGAAATAGACGATTTATTACAATTTATTATATGTATTACCAAATCTTTTAATAAGAATAATTTTGATAGAAACGGGGTCAATAAATGGTGAAGTAATACATTATGAGAAAACTGCAATCATGTAACCACTTAAAACAATTATTGGTTAACCAATATAGCAATTATTGTATTATTATTCGCAATATTGAGTAATGATCTTAAATGTTTAAATTGTAGTAGTTACAAACACGCAAGAATAATAGTGAAATATAAATATTTATTATTATTACCTTCAAAATCATTTTCTGCTTACACACATCTCTTTTAACACACTCAGTCTTACTCTATTATTTCTGTTAATATTTCTAAAAACACATTTTGTCCCACCAGGTCAACTAAACGAGTGCTGCGACAAGTTAAAGAAGCTTCGCGCCCAGTTGAACAAGTTCGAGGAGTTGTTAGCAGAGGCCAACAGTCAGGTCGGCGCGCCGCCGCTACACCCCACCGCCAGGACCAACGGACAGGCGCCCACGCAGGCCACTAGGTAAACACCGCGGACGCATAAGCAAACATACCTACTTATTTCATTTTAACAAACAACGAACCCATAGTGCAATCTCTAAAACCTTATTTAAAAACTCGAACCTTGTCCCATTAAAAAAAACATTACCCTAAAGTTTGCTTGTTGCTGCTGAGTTACGCTTCACCCACTCAACCTTCTTTACGCTACGGAGGTCTACTTATTTATTATACTATATAAAGCTGATTTTTTATTTATAAAGCTTTATTAACTCCACACAATCAAATTACAAATATATATCACCGCTTAATTCTCCGAATTGTTAGGCAGAAGTGTAGTTCATCCAAATTTCGTTAGAGAGGTTAAGTCCCATATATTTCCATCAACCAGGCACAAATCTAAAATCTACGGGCTGCCACTGAGAAACTCCTAATGGAAATCTCTCAGACTCTTTGCCCGACCTAGGGATCGAAACCAGAACCTCACACTCAGCAGTAGCGCTTGCTACCACTAGCTAGACAAACGCGGCACTGTTATCAAATCTGTCAAAAGCAAAAAATTAAAAAATCACTGAACTGTTCTTAAATTTGTCGAATTGGGTCATATCCGAGTGTGATATACTCCTCAATGGGACAGGCATTTGAAATACTTTGGGGGTATAAAGAACAGGGTGTAAAGTTTTTCATCCCCCATAGAAAAGGGTGGATCCTCCGACCAGACGGGTGTTGTGTCTGGTGGGCAGTGGGGTTCTCGTATACAGGGTTATTTGTAAAACACCGACAACCTCTCAGGACTGTGTTACTAACATCATAATCAACAACTTTTGTTCTATGACTTAAAAATTCATCATATTTTAGTTCATCAAATTTTCATAAAAAAAAATATATATTAAATTGAACGCTTTTACGGGCCTCGCCGCCCTGACCCCGCTCCCCTCACTATTGTACTATCGCTTTCTTTTGCTTCGCATTGATTTCTTAACATTTAGAGCGTTCAATTTAAATATTTTTATTTTAGTACGAAAATTTGATGAACTAAAATATGATGAATTTTTAAAAGTCATAGAACAAAAGTTGTTGATGTTAGTAACACAGTCCTGAGAGGTTGTCGGTGTTTTACAAATAACCCTGTATACTCTTAAGTCGCGGATAATGTTGCTCGCGCAATGTAGGAATCTGACGTATCTTGCTGTTTAGTTCCTCACTTTGGTCATAGATGGCGCTGTAGTACTTTTTGTTTTATGTG
Organism: Xestia rhomboidea; assembly: GCA_963853795.1. NCBI lineage: Eukaryota > Metazoa > Arthropoda > Insecta > Lepidoptera > Noctuidae > Xestia > Xestia rhomboidea. The sequence goes on along the minus strand of OY970758.1, from coordinate 14,743,455 downwards.
CTGTAGTACTTTTTGTAGTGCCGCTACAATATGCAATGATATCACCTACAGCAAACAATTTCCAACCTCTTCTTTCAGCATCGGCTCAAACAGCGAATCCCTATCCCGGTCGGCATCCGAGTCCTCCGTGAGCACAGGCACCGGCACGGCCGGGCCCGGCGCGCGCGCGGCCGGCGGCTCGCCCGAGTCGGGGCTGGGCGGGGAGCTCGCCACGGTACACCACGACCACGCCAACGGCGACCATGACCACGACCCCGAGGACAATGACCATGATAATGATCATGAGTCCGACTTTGACTATTATTATTGTGAGCCTGATCTGCAGCCTGTGGGGTACTGCAAGGCGTTATATGCTTTTGAAGGTGAGTTGTGTTTGATTTATCTAACTAAAGAAATGTCAGTCATGGTTGATTCGCTAACTACGAAACGACAAACAAGAAACTTCGTAATATTCGCCATTCTCAGGTTTTATGACCGGAACTGCTCATGTGTTGTCAGACATCAAAGATATGCGCCAGTTTCGTAGTTTGAAAAAGTTTAACCTTTTGAACGCCAGAGCAATAAACACACGCACGTGCCCTCCACGCCAAGCCACAATTTCACTTACTATTTTGTCACATATTTGTGTCGTTTGGCGTACAGGGCATGCGCTTGCTTGTCACGTACATAAAATGTGACTATGGCGGTCAAAAGGTTAAAACCTTCACTCACGCCACAAACGCAATGGTTTCGCTCGAATATAATTAAAGTCACCAAATCACCCAAGTCTTTATTTTGTACACTAAGGGCCCATTATTGGTTTTACATTAGAATAGAATAGAACATAAAAAGTTTATTTGCATTGTATGTAGATGTACAGGCCATTATGTCCTATCCATTTAATACAAGTCAAAAATAAACCCATTTTTTTCTCCTCAGGAATCGGCAGCGGTTCCACAATGAAGATGGAGTGCGGCGAGCGGCTGCTGGTGCTGGAGACGGACGCGGGCGACGGCTGGACGCGCGTGCGCCGCCACCACACGCGCGAGGAGGGCTTCGTGCCCACCACTTATATCGCCACCACGCTTTACGCCGACGCCAATGCGCACTAGCTGGTGATTATTACACATTGAAATCAGAATAGTGTAAAATTAAGCAATTTGACAAAGTCAGGAGAAGATGTAGTGGAAGAAGGGGTTTATGGCAACAGTTCTTACGGCGGTTTGCACTTGGGATAATTACGTGCCGAGATATTAGAAGCCAACATACTACGTTCTCATTGCCTGCCGATTTGCGCGCGTAAACAGACAGTCCGTCGATAGTGGACATGCAGATATACGATCCGCATTCTTCTGTTACACGATGTTTGGCATGTTGTAATGCTGGGGCTTGTTTCAGAAGTTACGTCCCACACGCTCGCTTGCGGCGGCAAGCTGACGGCGTCGGTGCCGCGAGCCGCGAGCTCGCACCGCGCACGCACGCGCAACGCGCATACCTTCAAATGTTTTGTGGCCTATATAGTAACAAGTATTTTTGCTATAATTTATCGTATCGAAAATGTTCGCATTATTTTTTTATCGTGTTCTTTCTATTCCGATTGTTATCCTGGCGTAGGCCACCATTGAACAAAAACGGAAACATTCCATGATCTTATTTATTGTGTATATTGTTGGTTTATGGCATACATATTTTCATGTATGAAGTATACCGTAATAGCGTAATGTTAATTGTAATGTGGTGTAACTCATCTAGATCTTCATTGTGCCAGCTGTTTACGTAATAAGTTTATATTTCGTACTTATGATAGTTGTAATCTTGCTTTTATGTTATTTGCCATTGAGTATTTGAAATTATAGCAAAAATAGATAAAGTGTAGGTGTTATGAAATGTGTAAAATATGTAAACTTAGACTTAACTTCAAATGCTATCGACATATTATAATGATTTATGAATAATATGTAATATGGAATCTTGTGTCAACTATCACATGCGATGTATTGTATAATACTTACTTTAATTGAATTTTATATAGGATAATATCTAATAAAGCTAGCTAAAAGTCACGATTAGCCGATGTTATTTTCTGAATATACGCTGTTTGAACGTATAATATATAGTTCATGTATTTATATTTAGGTGAGATGATGTATGAGAGTGAAGCATACAATTTTTCTACAAATATAAAATTATGCGACAATCACAAAGCTCTTTGATTTGTTTCTGCACGTATCCCATACACAACACAACACGAATAAACGATTAAAGCGAGGTCGCTGGCCTTACTGATACAAACTAATCCATTGTGTGAAATTAAGTGGTCTTAAATACTGATTTCGACAACAGACAGTAAAAGAAAAATGAATGTAGACGTCTAGCTGTACGTCCCTGACCTTGTAATAAGCTCTCTATTCAGTAGACAAACAATGGGTAAATGGTTTGAAAAATTGGTATTACGCTAGTCATTAGTGTAGTATGCTAAAAATGGTCGAAGAAGGTCGCTCGTCGTCGATTAGATTCAAAACTATCTAGCTCTATCACTTACAATGTCGTCAGAACACTGACATGTCTGCTTTGTGCTCAGTTTTTTGGTCAAGTTGGATTATTTATTATTTAATGGATTATGCTAGTCAGTTGAGTACATGAAAGAGCAGCACACCAAAACTCGACAACAAACCTAGAAAGCCATCGAATGCAGGTCGCTGTGGCCGAAATCAGCTAGATGGCACTATTATCATTAATCTGAAAAGATGTCAGAATTTCCTTTATCAGCATCGCGATAGAATTGCAGTGTGTTTTTACCCGACTACGGCGAAGCCAAAAGGGAGGGTTATGGAAAGAAGGAATAGATTTACTAAGACATTAGTAATCGGAATGTGAAAACCCTGTCATCAGCCATGGAAATAAGAAAAAAAACTAGATATTATACCTAATTTACAATATCACCAGAGTGGATGAAACTAATTATCGAGCCACGACTCCACGAGTCCATCCATCCAAACGGTGTGTATGAAGGTTTGTCATCCGATTGTGCAAGAACGGTGCTAAGTTCCTTTCTAATCGGGGCACCGACCTAGCGTGGCCTTACACCACCACGACCTTATGCTTATAGGTTCAAAGTACTGATGCAACTTGAGCATGACCACGCAAATGATAAATGGTTAATATGAGGATCCTTGTAATGTAACGTTATATACCATATTATGCGATTAAATTATTTGTTTTGGTGTAGGCTTAGTGAAGGTTACACCTTGCATAAACAGCGCATGTATTGGCAAGTGTTCTAATAGACAACGCCTTTTTGGACACATGGCGGGATGTTTGATAATGTCTGGAAAAAGAGGAATAAATTTGACAGAAATTGCCAAATAAGTTAGTCAGAGGATTCAGAGGTTATCTTAGGCTAGTGAATCAGGACATTATAAAAAGTATGAAAGGTAGACAAATCAGGTGGCCGGCCACCGTTACTAATATCATGCTTCTAAACTTAAAGGAAAATGTGAAGTCATGACTCTGAGCTACTAGCAAGTACCATTTTATATACGCCAAAATTTATTAAATAAATAGTAAGTTGCATTCACTTCGGTAAACTTCGGTTCTGTAGTTCGTGTTCATTAAGATAGATGGCATCCACAGCAAGGAAGCTTGTCTACACATAAAGCAGAGTCTAAAGGTTCGCAAAGCGGGAACATGATAGGTTGGTCATGTTTGTTTTGTGATAGATGGCGGTATGTGTTGCCTATGAGGGTTTAATTAAATAAACCATCGTTTTAGTTTTAGGAATAAAGGACCATCGCCATCAATTTGAATCGATTAAAATTTAACCCGATTTGAATAGATTTGGCTATATGGATTAGTGAAAGGTTAAGAAAAACGATAGGCATATTCCTAGGCAGGCAGCTAGTTTCGAGCGCAGGCTACACCGCCAGCTGGCGAGCGAGCCGAACGAAGTAGGTATGAAAAGAACCTCGCCCGCCTCGCTCGCACGCTCGCTAGCTTGACGGCGGTGTGGCCTGCGCTTTATGTAGCTTTAAATAGGTTGGTACACGTAGACAATTCTCTGATTCTATATTAGTCTATGCATAATACGGGGTAGATGGGCATCGATGCACAACGGTTACTACGTTTTCAGTGTATCATTCTGAATTTCTGACCACATAACTACAGATATTTTTTTTGTCTCTATTTAGGTACCTATAATAAAACAGCAGTTCTATACATACCTACCTATTAGGTAGGGCACAGATATTGTACTTTTGTAGGAAACAGCAATTTAAAAAAAAACCGCTGAGAAATTCTTTGTGGGGGGGTTACAGTTTGTGCGTCAATGTGGGATTCCACCCTGTATAAGTATTCTTCGCAGTCATCAACGAGATGGACACTCTAATTCAGCTAAGTGATTAAAACCGTACCAATATAAAAATCGTCGCTAAAGTGCAAATTTATGCTGCGTAATCTAATGGCCGTTACATTTTCACTTCCAGTTGCCAAAAAACAAATTTATGCAATCGTCACCAGTCGACATAATATCCTCACGTTTTAGAGAAAAAACGGCGGCACAACGTTACAGATGATTAAAAGTTTCACTGAATTTGGCTTCACGACAATGACTATTGTCCCAAACATTTGGAATCACAAAGCGTCCGTTATTGAGCAAGTTAAGAGCAGCGGTGGCCCAGTGGTGGCGCCTCCGACTTACGAACAGTAAGTCGTGGGCTCGAACCCAGGCAGGCGCATTACTTTGTGTAATTTATTTCATCACCGCTGCTCTCGAAACGGTGAAGGAAAACATCGTGAGGAAACCGGCATGTCCTAGAACCAAAAAATTCGAAGACATGTGACATCTACCAATCCGCACTGGGCCCGCATGGTGGATTATAGCCCATTCCCTCTCAAATAGAGAGGAGGCCTGTGTCCCAGCAGTGGGAACATTAATAGGCTGATGATGATGATGATGAGCGGCTGTTGTTGACACGAACGTAGCGAATGAATAAGTATCGATTGATAATAATAATCTGATGTTGATATGTCTTGATAGTATCACGCAAAATTAATTAGCCAATTTATATCAAAAAAATAACTTCCCTCATCGTGTATGTTCGCATGAGACGCAAGGTGCTTACATTGCGTTCGCTGCTCCATTGGCCGACTGCACCGCCTTCCGTGTCTCGCCACGCAATCATTGCATAATTGGATTCGCTAACCATCAGACATTTACACGCATTAAACAACCATTGCAGACTAGTTAGCGCCTCCCGTTGCTATCAACCGTGGCTACTAGCCGATGTACATCAGCTGCAGAGACTTTAACTTCACTACTGGACCACTATAAGTCCCGAGCTAAACGAGTTTTGCGGGAACTGCGGGTACACCATCCCGAGGTCGGGGATTGTGCAAATATTTAAATGGTTTTCCTGCTGCTGCGGCTGAAATAGCTGGGGATGTTGTATAACTACTATCCTGGGAGAAAAATTGAACCTATTATTGGAATGTGCAATTTTGGAGAACATTATTGAGACAGATCGTTTAACTCCAATTATGGGAGCTTTTAAATGGATTTTAAAATGTCGCGCGATAAAGTACTTAGGCCGAGAAAGTTATATAACCTGAACAGGTTTTCATTGATTAAGGTACTAAGGCAACTAAATACGACCTAGATCTGTAATAAAACGTCACAAGCTAGTAAACACCAGCCTATCCATTTAAATCATAAAAATAAAACCTATTTAAATTACCGACCATCTTGTTTTAATGGCTCAATTAAAACTGTCTCTCAGGTTATGATTTAGTATTTTAAAGTAAAATAAAGTAGCCATTATGGTGCAAAATTGCAGTTTTTATTAGGAGGGTTCTCTGAAGAACATCTTGGTGAGACGACGATGAAAAACAAATCGTAAATAAATAATACCTATTTCATGAAGAGGGTTGTTTTATTACGGTTTGTCATTGATAATTTATTTCAATACCGACGTATTTTTCTTGCCTATTATTTCTATTCGAATTCAGTTTTACAAAATGGGACAATATTATGGCCGGAGTTTTCTATGGTAATTAGTACCTGATTTCCATATAAAAACAAAACTCGGGGCATAGCTTGCTACAAGTTACCTACCTACCTACATTTCTTTTTTAGGTAGGCAAGACTATATAGATATATATACACGTGTAGACCGTAGGTCCTCCATTGCTTCCCAGGAAAATATCTGGGAAAATCAGATTATTATGTAGGTACAGTCTATGCTAAGTAAATCATCAGTTAATCTAATATTTGATTAACCGATAACTGATTAGTTAAAAGTTAACACAGTCCGCGGGCGCGTATTTGCTGAAGTAACGTATTACGTAACCCTTCCATCTGTTAAACCACTCCAACAGGTTTTCATTGCAGTAGATACTACTACGTAGTCAAGTGAAATGTTGGTCGTAAACGTGCCGCACTACATCCGCGGACCCACTGCGAGAACTGCGACCAACGACCGATTGTTCAGACAATGTGCCGTTTGCTGCGGTTGGCTTGAGTTGCAGAATTGTTCACAACCCACCGGGGAAGTTCGTAGCAACTACGCTTCGTGAACTACTCGCATCTCCACATTATACGAATAAAAGACGAGATCACGAACAGGGTTAAGAGCTTTTGAAATAAAATTGTGCGCTACTCAACTTTGAATTGCGCGTGGTCTGGAGGTAGTAGTATCCAAGTGGATACGAGAAATAGCTAGCTAAATGTAGGTACTTTGTCCTCATACTGCATGAGAACGGAGAAGTTTTTGTTATGGTGCATCCACACCGCAGGTAGTTTTTGCGGAGCGACGTTTCCAAGTGTTACTAAGCAACATTCGATATCAAAAAAAATATTTATTGTTAGTATAATACAGGGTGTAAACGACCTCATCACGAAGCCGTCAACCAAGCATTCTGTACATCAAACTAAGTAACTTTACGCAAAAATTATTGCTGGGAAACGACTTTTTTTTTTGGGGTGAAAATTCACGTCTTGTGAACAACTCAATGTAACGCACTCAAAACATTGTGCTGATGGATGGATTGAATAGTACGGGGGTCGTGGAGGTATTTAAAGTAAAAATCTTACATTAAAAACTTGTATTTAAAAAAAAGTTGCCAAAAAGTTGGAACTTTGACCCCCAATATCTCCGTAACTAGAAGGTTCCCAGGTATGGTGTAGAACAAAAAAATGATCGCAATGACGAGGAGAACAAGTGCCTTTCGGCTTCGTTAAGAGGTGTTTTACACCCTTTATGTTGCCGACTTGCTGTGTATAGTATATGTTAAGTAATGTTGCCTTTTTAAAAACAGTCAACACGTGGTAACATTAATTGATAACATTGTTATAGAATGTTTATGTTACCTCAACAGTACGGCGTAAATACGTGTCCGTCATCGCCTGATCAAAGGAAAGTTACTCTTTGATCAATTTTGTTAATTTATGTTCTTGGCGGTATGAACGCGATGAGTAACAATCAACAACAAGTAACAAGCCGTAGCCACAAATGTTACCGAATATTACCGTGTAGCAGTGTTGCTCCACAAAAGTTAACTACGGTGTGGATGCACCATAAAGGTCCACGATAGAAGTCAAAATGCTAAGATAAATTATATTTAACGTCAGTCGGACCTTAATTCTGCTGTGCTACATACTAACAAACGTAAACGTAGATTTAAAAACTGCCCAAGTGTGCGTCGGGCCACGCGCAGTATAGGGTTCCGTAGTAGCCCGTTATCACAATATAGAACGATAAAACCTAAGCTACCCTAAAAAATATATTTTTCAACATTTTATTTTACCACTTTGTCGGCGTAATTGATTTACACAGATACACCCCTACAAAATTACATCTTTCTAGTACTAACCGTCTCTTAGTAAAACCTCGGACCGACAGACCGACGGACATGTCGAAACTATAAGGGTTCCTTGCTTGTCAGGACTATGGAACCCTAATAAGACCTATCGGCTATCTCCATAAGTCTTTACGTGCCGTGTCTTTACCTATGAAATAAATATTTGCCGCAGACTTACGACGATATTTCAGGTTCCCACGGCCCATGGGCAGTTGTTTGGGAAATACTTATTTTATCTAAGTACATAACCTAGCCACAGCACGCGATGAAGCAACATTAAAATAGGTACCTAATGTTAATAAGGATTAAGAATTAGGGACCTATTTACATTAAATTATTGGTACCTAGCTGAAACATTACTAAAAATTAGGACATATTTACTTAATTATGGAAAACATAAAAAAAAACACTTGTGTATAAACCCAAAGATGAATCTGTAATCATGGACATCCTGGTTGCGTAATGTTTCAAGATTGCTATGGAATATTATATACCAACCTGCCTAAGTACCTACTTCAGAATATTCATAAAAAGTTTCAAAATGAAGGTAAAAGGTAAAATTGGCTTTCAACTCAAACTAACTGAAAGTCCACAACAGTCCCAGTGATGGGTGAATCCTAACCTAAATGAGGTCGAGTTCCGGGAAAACGAATGGCTTCGATATCATTACTTCAACATAGTTTATCCAAAGCCTGGCTAATTACATAGAAGATTGTATCATAAGGGAGCAAAATTATATTTTTACGGCGAGGGCGCTTTTTTGAATCCAGAGCAAAGTGATGGATTCTAGAGTAGAATCCCGAGCTTTGCGAGGGATTCTTTAGTAGAATCCTGAACGTAGCGAGCAAAAATATATTTGCGCCCGTGTGATACACTCTACTTTTCATCACCCACTATGAGAAAATGAATGGCGCCTCATATTTTATTCACTGTCACTTGAAGAACTAATTTTTCAAAACAAAACCATGAACTTCTAACAATAAAAAATAAAATAAATATCGCTGCACATTAACACACAGCCCCATCTAGTGTCACACTAAGCAACGAGGCTTGTGTCGTGGACACCAGATAGTTGATATACAACATAGATACTTTTTGTTTGTAAATACATATTCATTATACATATATCCATGACTCGGAAACAAATGTCCATGCTCATCACACAAACATTTGCTCCAACCGGGATTCGAACCCGGGACCCTAAGAACATAAGACAGCCTCACTACCGGTGCGCCATTCGGGTCGTCCGTGAAAATTGACGAAAACGCGGGCTGTAGTTCGCGCGTTTTTAATTTGATTTCTTTTTTTTTATTCAGCCGGCGGCGGCGCGACTATAGGGCGTCGTACCAGCCAGTCTTTATTCAATCAATATTTGCCTCGATTTCTTTGGCGCTGAACAATAAGATGTTCCAAATTCAATAAGTGCGCGTAAAAGATTATTGCGGCACACTTATAAAGAGGATTAAAAACTCATTACTGCCCGCTAAAAGTTTCTTATAGAAAACACCACCTTTGGGTGCACTTAAAGGCGAACCAAGTCGTCCTTTTCGAATAGATGGGATGAAAAATTATTTTTCTACAAATAAGAACTATGAAGCAGGGAAATGATGATAAAAAGGTCGAAGGAAAGTCAGACATGATTTTCAATTCTCCGTGGATTTAATTTGCAAGTTATTTAGCACCTAAAGTAAAGTTATCATCACCTTTAGGTACAATACCGGACAAAAACTTCAAAATCCCGGACATTTGGGGGAAATTGCGTTTTTACCGGACACCCAAGAAAACTGGGGAAATTTTTAACTACCTATGTTTTGTTTTAATTCGTTGATGGCATTCGTCGGGTTTTAACCGGACTCTTTTGTAACCCCGCCCGGACGGCCCACGGATCTCCAAACTAGGACAAATTCAGGATAACCCGAACGGATGGCAACCCTAACCTATAAAGAGGTCTTTAGTCGTTAATGAGTCCACAAGTCATTTATTTAATAACTGTCATCAATTTGTAAATTCACTTTTCACGACTTCTCATCTCTTTCGTAAATAGGACGGAGGACTTGGAGAACTTTTACGATTCCCGATTTTGATATTCGAGCCTAGGTGTATTTAAAACATATATGTATATCTTTTGTATTGGAGAAATACAAATAAATCTTGAATCTTGAAGTAGAGCAATCTAGCATAGATTGCTCTCCTTCATTAAGATTTAGCTGTGGGTTTAAATATGTAAGTAGTAGCCGGTTCATAACGATCAAACACTGAATGACTAACCCTCGAATACTGAAACGTAACTCAAAGTTTAAGGTCTGCTTAACATTTGAGCAGCTCCTAAACTTTAAATTACGTATGGCCAAACGTCACTTTTGAGTATCTGTTAAATATAAGTGCTACTTAAATTTTGAGTGACGTTTCAGTATTCAGCCATGAATTACTCAATGTACCTATAGCAACGCCGTGTTATCGTTATGAGTGAAAGCTCCAATAAAATCCACCCACATAGTGTGCTGGGAATTAGAATTATAATTCTGTTCGACTAGTAGGTTTGTACATAAAACATAACATCAAGCCTGTAACCCCTGAAGGGTTCGGCAGAGGTGTACCTAATAGCGCACCCTCATTTTTCGCCAGTTATATGTTTAAAGTCAATCCCATGTAAAGGGGGGCGAGCTTATTGACATCAACCGGCCACAAATCTGGACTCCGTGGCTGCTACTGTGAAATTCCTGATGATAAGACCCAATAACACTTTGCGCGACCTGGGATTGGAACCCAGGACCTCATGTTCAGCAATTGCGGTTGCAACCACTAGGCCAACGAGGCAATCGACTAGTACCTACCTACACAGTAGATTAAAATGTTTTTCGTTTTTCGGGAATATTTAAAAGGTTATATACACTACCTAACTCTTCTCCTATGTTCATATTATACAATATAGTTATGGTTACTAGATAGCTATCCCTACAGACAGATGCAGGGATCCTGATGGCTATAAAAATAATGGAAAACCAAGGAGGCGGTGGACGAATTGTATGGAAGATAATATTATGGCAATAAAGGGGGAAATATTGTGATAACGGCTGATAGAGATCTATGGAAGAACAAGATATTATGCCAAAATAGGGAAAGCGCTGAAGGAGCTTTTTTGTATTGAATGACAAGAAAATACAAACCTACGAGTCCAATTTCGATTTGCAGAATCGTTTTTAAATTAATTAAATAGCTTCATACCTTTTATATGTAGTTTTCCAACAACGATTAATTTAATATGTTAATTCCCTCAACCGATAACTGACAATTACCCGCCGCCAGCTAATTTAATTACTAACGACCATTAATTTACATGTTTCATACACGTTAAAATCCATATTTGTTTCGCATCCCTTCATTTTTGATAAGTGTATTTAATTAAATTCATAATATAAACAACAAAATAGAATTTTCCGTTCAGAAGTGAATTTGTACCTTTTTTTTTTTTTTTTAGGATGGGAAATCATCAAATGACTTCTCCCGTTCTGGGCGGAGCAGGAGGGAGTGTCAGACTTTTACTGACTAAAACCCATCCATGTTCCTTCCTCGCCCTTTGTGTTCCGGGCTACGGTATCTCTTTCGAATAGTCCCGCAGCCCCGGCATGAATTTGTACCTCAATTAGAGACTAAAGACTTTAATTTTATTATACATTACGCCTATTTTCTTTCGGTATAATGAGGCTACATTTTCGACTATCACAAAAATACTATTGCAGACCCATATTCAACTAAACTGGCCTGCAAAAATAAGTATCACACTTTCAAAATTGCAATAACTTTTTAAGTACACAACATATACTTTCGAAACAAAAAAGACTCGAAAAATAGTTTAATTTTGTCGATAGTTTCAAAGAAAGCTGATAAAAATTGCTTTATAACGTTTTATAATTTTAAATCTCTAACTTCTATAGTTTAGGAAAAATTGAAATTTTAAAAGTGTAGTAGGTAGGTACTTATTTTTGCAGGTCAAGTGTATAACGTATCACATTAAATCTAACCACGTTTCGTCGGTAAGCCAGCAGGCACCAGCCAGAGCAGCGGATTAGCTTCCCTCTCGCGAGAAAAAGGTCACACCTGAGGTAACATGCCATGCACATGGCAAATGCGTATTACGGAGGATCACCTTCGCACCATATACATGTACGAATCGGAAACAATACCCCGCAAACAAGGAAGAAGAACTAGACTGTAAATAAGCTGGAAAACGTAGAGATAGAATAAGCGCGCGCAAATCACTATCACTACATATTATAAAACAATGTCCTCCGCCGCGTCTGTCTGTTTTTTTGCCATAAACTCAAAAACTGCTGCACTGATTTTTATGCTGTTTTCACCAATGGATAGAGTGGTTCTCGAGGAAGGTATAATTTGTGTAAATTGGTTAAAATATAATGATATTTAATTTCTGATTTTCGTCTGCCATGGGAGCTTTCCTTTTGGTCGCGATAACCGACATCCAACCGCAGGCAAAGCCGCGGGCACCAGCTAGTATCCGGAATAAAGCCGAATTCATAGAATATTCTCTTGCTATTTAGGTGCTCAGCAACCGCAAACATTCCGCCAACGGTTAGGGGCTTTCGACATGATATTAATTCAAATCCTTTTGATTGAGTAATCCAAACATCTATCGGGGTTACCTAGTTTAATAATTATAAAATTTCGAAAAGAAAACTCGTGTTCGTTTCTAGAAAGGAATGACATCAGTAAAGGGTTGATATTTATGCGATGGGCGATGCGACGGTGGCATGTTCTTGTAATATACGAGTAAGTAATGCGAGTTTCCTCCCGGCGGGCGGTGAATACTAAGGGTGCGTAATTTGTCAGCTCCTAAATATTAGGCGCTCGCGTCATCATCACGGTTCTTTGTTATGCCCTCCTCACTCGCTTACGCTTAATGAAACTGAAAGTGTTCAATTAAATTAATTGTTAATAGAGGATGATTTTCAACGATACTAAAATTAATTACTCAAAGACGATATGATTTAATTACCGATAGGTGTATAAGATCGATGCTATTATGCACGGTTTTAAATAAGTCCAAGTAAGAGATGGGCATCCGTCTACGCATAAAATCTCACGTTGACATAATAGGTGGCAAATGTTAAGGCAATCCGTTGTAAGTGATATTAATTTGATGTAACACACTTTCATACCGGTCGGCGGGTGTTGGTCGGCGGCAGCGCAGTGTCCGCACGACCGTCGACTCCTGCGCAGCACGCGCGACCTCTCCGCTCACCGCTGAGCAAGCATCGCGGTTCACCCGCATCGGATAAAATTCTTCAAAAGAAACTTATAAGTACACATAGTGAATTGTAGTGATCATTTAAATAACTAGTAAATATTTTACGGGATATAAAACCACCAAATTCAAGGTTAGTATTTTATTTATATTTTATTAGGAAATGTGGGGAAATAATTTTATTGTTTATCGCTACTATTAAAGTCAGAAGTGAGTTTACGTCGGTTAAAAACAAATATCATACAAATATACATTTATCTGAAAAGTAGAACGTTGAACGTTGGTCCCGGACAAGGAGCGGCTCTAAGCGACAATAGACACTAGTCAGTAATGTTCTACTTACGAGTTAACTTACACCTAGAACTTAAGAGCATGTAGTTACTATTGTTACTACAGAAGAAAGTGTCGTTACGTACAAACTTACGTAGACCTGAGGTCATAGACGAAAGTTTGGAGTTGTACTGTGATAACATGCTGACAACTAGTGAAAATAATACCTCAAATAACACTTACACTGAAAATTCAACGAATTACCAACCTGAGAAAGTGAATTAACTGCGCAGAGATGTGCCAACATACACTTAGCTAAGCCATAAAGCACTAAAAGTCTAGGATTGCTAAATGTTTGGTAAATCGAGGTGTTGTAATCGCGATTGTCACTAAAGTCATTAAGCTTTACTGCCTTGTGGACGCAAGCGCAGGCTGCCCCAACTTAGTCGACAAGCTCACTGTAACCGAACAAGTTAGTGTAATGGTCACAGTTACTGCTCCGTTAACTACCGCAAACACTCTAGGTGTGATCCTGATACCATTACCCACCTCTATCGAACAAAGTGTCTTAAATAAATTAAACAACTACCAATTTTCCTCCAATCCAAAAGAAAAACAATCACTTACTTAATTTAATTATCGTTGCCCGATAATGGGCCCGCGCCATTCAGCCAACGAAGTACGGAACAAAATAAAAGCTAAGCCTTCAATTTCTCTAAAACCAACTCACAATTCCAATTAATCAATGTTCATGAAAAGTGATCCATCTTAATTTAGTGGTGAAACATTACGCTCGAAATAAAACCACAGCTGAAAGTTTCGTTAACAATATATCGGTAATAGCCACAAATCTAGAGGTTACAGACTACCAACTTTGTTATAAGTTTTGATTTTATTATCTTGCGTCGTCTTGGGAATATTGATACAGGTATATTATGCTCCACGTTCCCAGAGTATAACATAAAATAAATAAAGTTTATGGCTCAGAATGTCGGTTATCCCTCCAAAATAAATAAAAACATAAGGGTGAATACTGATAGATAGGAAGTTCGGGAATGAAATGACAGCCTTGATGCTCCCCAGAGTGTCATCCGTAAACAAAGCGACGCGCCACATTAACTCCACTGTAAACAAAAAGTTGCAAAGAATTTCACAATCACTAAGTGCTTAGTCAGATTACATTGGAACATTCGAATTATTTCGGCATTCGATTCATTAAAATGCACACGTTGTTAAAAAGTAGGCAGTGTTTATCATAACCGACTTAATCATCGCCGCGGAATTCAGGCAATATTAATGCATCGACCACTTGCGTAAAGTGGAACAAAAAGAACCAGTCCTAAGTTGCCGCTCCATTTCATACGATACGCACTCACGATGAAAGTGGAAAAACATCGAGCATTTGAAGCTATATAGCCTTATACCCTTCGCAATATCGGATGCGCTGTGCGACGAGCCGAGTAGTGACTGGCAGTGGCTTCTAGCAAATATCGACGTTTGAACAACCGATAAAACTTTGGGAACAGGAGTCATCTCCATGAGTAAATAAGAGATCGCCGTCGCATGTTCGCCTCTGAACTTTCACCGTTTGTTAGTTTTGCTCCTCCGATAAAGATGTCAGGTTGCGTCACAACATTTATGTCACTAACAAGGCGCGCACACCTTTATGTAAGTGTATAACTTATTCCACGGTGAGTCTAGATAGATAGCATGACGAGCGACGCCAGTCAAAGCCACAGCTAACCTTACCGGTTAATTGTGCAATTCAATCCTTTGGCCGCGGTCATTTACTATCGAGGAAGAGGATCGGTTTTTGTGTGAGCGATTGGCCTTATTCGGCGGCGATCGTCCCCGGGCCTAAGTAATGAATCACGTCCACTATGCTAGTCGCTGACTGATCGCAACTTAACAAAGTATTCAGCAACTTTTATAATCGTGTTTAAGTTTTCGTTAAGTTGAACTTCCAGGAGTTCCAGGCGACGTTGGAATAAAAATAAAACAGGATGAGATGATGATTTTGAGAACTTTTTTTCATTGGGAAAACACCATAGAGAAATTGTAAATCGTCATCTCATCAGTTATCGTTTCGTGCCATACCATCCTTCACACCATCTTCACACAGTCCATCTATGAGAAACCAAAAGTATTCTGTCTTAATTATTTGTGTACGAGCCAACCCAACTCTATAAATATGGCATTGACATAAGGCATTTCATCTCAACCTATTACATAAAAACAGTTCATAATCATAAAGTTGGCACGAAAAAGCAAGTCAAGGTTGTCGCCCGAAGCTATACAATTTTACATCTGAATTTCTTTTAACTTTTCATTAGGCGGTATGATAAATTCATACTTACCTGGGGAAATTTGCACGGCTATCGTATTTTTACCCTTGAACAGGCAAAACACGAGCTTAGCCCATGCAATATTAAAGCAGAGTCGTTTACCCTTTGCGAGTATATTTTCTATTTCACACACTTGTGTTTTTCCCCGCATTTCTTCAGTTTTTGATGCTCGATTCTGAATTCATGACAGGTTCGTCTGAAAATACTACGGTATTGATTTATCCCAGACTATTGAAGTTTTTAAATGGATTGTTTTGTTCGAAGTTTCGTTTCGAACAGTTGCGATAATGTCTTGTCCAGTTTAAGTAGTCTCTTGCGCTTGAGTTCAGCTTTGAGTTTCAGTAATTGGTTTACAAACTTCACAATTTAATTAAGGACTAATCTGAAAAAGATTACAAGGTAAATTAAAACTTCGGGTTCCAGATTAAGATCTAATCTTAAGAAATTGTTTTACGGAAACTTTTTTACAAACACAAAACGTCTTAGCCAATGTTTTACAAATTCTGTATAAAAATATTAATTGGTTTTTATTTCTGCATTTTTGATTTATCAACTAATAAATAAAAAATGCAGACTAGCACTGTTTGCCTTTTATAGTGTGATTAGTGCGTCTAATGTATACTAATATTATAAAGCTGAAGAGTTCGTTTCTTTGTTTGGCTGAACGTGCTAATCTCAGGAACTACTGGGTCGAATTGAAATAGTTATTTGTGCAACAAGAGAGCAAAGTGGGTTTTTGCTGCGAGTGTTGATTTTGAATCCCGAGTAAGCGAAGGATTCTATAGTTGAATCACGAGCGTAGCGAGTGATTCTAGGTTAGAATCCTGAGCGTAGCGAGGGATTCAAAGACACGAGGTGCAAATAACTTTGGTCTCGTGTAACACATACAACTTTTCACCTCAGCAGCGAGAACATATACCTAAAGGTAAAAAAAACAACATGGTAAAAATTAAATCAGAACACCACATTAAGAGACACATGAGAGCAGCGGTGACCCAGTGGTGGCGCCCCCGACTTACGAATACGTAAGTCGTGGGTTCGAACCTAGGCAGGCGCATGACTTTGTGTAATTTATTTCATCACCACTGCTCTCAAAACCGTAAAGGAAAACATCGTGAGGAAACCGGCATGTCCTAGAACCAAAAATTCGAAGACATCTACCAATCCGCACTGGGCTTGCGTGGTGGATTATAGCCAATTCCCTCTCATTAAGAGGAGGCCGTGCGTGTCCCAGCAGTGGGAACGTTAATAGGCTGATGATGATGACCACATTTAAACAAAATCAAAAGTTAAAAGTAAAATGGTTGCAGTTTTGCAAATAAAAAGTAACTAACACTGGAGACTTCCATTGCTTAAAAATTTCATAAGTTTTTAGATATTTTTAGCGAGACTTTTCAGGCAGGAAACTTAATTCTGCATTTTTTACATTATGCTTCAATTCTTCGGGAGTTAAATAGCAGACTTCTTCACTGGACTCACTGATATTTATTAGTTATTAATACTTTATTATCCAAATTTTATTGTACTTTGTAGCTAGCGTACATTGAGTTAATCATTGCTAGCGTACAAAACAACAAAAATTTAAACCCCGATATTTTTTTTAAATGCGTTCTGAAACTACACTCGCGGTATTCTGTCTCAATATCAAAGATTGTTATTACAAAAAATAAATAAGTAGATACATGATAAACTTCGTATTTTTTTCTTTAACATTCTTGATCTTGATATAAAAAATATAATTCGATTATTCGAAATATAACATTTTTTCATTTACAACCTAAACACGCAATATTACGTTTATCGATTTACAATATCGGTATCCGAACGTTTTATTGTTTGTTTCTTTTTTGGGCCTACTAGATATGGAATTTGAAAATCGAATTTCGAATCGACTTGTTTCTATCTCTCGCTTTTTTCGTATCGAAATGAAAGTGACAGAACAAAGTGAAAATGAAATCTTTCGAATTTAGTGAGTAGACCTGCACAGTTGTCGGTATTTAAAAAAAATAATTAAAAAGTTACTTTGTCTCACGCTCGCAGCAAAATCGAATTTTGCTCACTGTCTGTAAACAGCAAAACCTGCTTGTTTGAGGTGCTGAGGTGAAAAAAATATTTCTTTTAGTCTTAGCCCATTTATCGAGGAAGGCTATAGCTATATAATATCACACTACGACCAAAAAGACCGGAGTATCAATGAAAAATGTTGCAAAAACAGGGAAAATTCTATACGCAGACGCCGTTGCGCGGGTCAACTAGTATAAAATATTTTTTATTTCGAAACTTGTAAGTCGAGACTTTAAAATAATGGTTCCTTCATTCATTTAATACAGTGTTTTCTTAGCCAGATTAATAATCCGTGTCGGATGGCCGTGCCGGTGCCGGGGACGACAAACGGTCCGGACTAATCGTCTTATTTCAAAAATAGCTCGTTATCGCATTTCGCAACTGCTTGTGGACTTTCACTGGGTTCTAACGATAAACAGATCCCCATTTGTACCAATTTAGGTATTTGCCCAACAATAGGATATGGAACTGTGTAATTTTGTATTTAGCTTTAATCATGTGATTTTTTGTGACGTAAGAGAGTAATGACCACGCAACTGGGTTAATGATCACCCCTCGTTCACACCATACATACATGCGTACCGTCATAACATTATGTAGTACTGCATAGCTACATACACGTGCGGCTTCGCTCCACGCGTTCGCTGTTATTGCGCGAACTCAATTGTCATGAGTCCACAATTTATTCATTTTTGTAAGCTACCTGAGTTATGACTTCGTTAATATTACCTGTGAGCTAAACATACCAACCTACATTTTACAAGCTTTCGTTCTGAAGCAAAGTCTGTAGTTAGTTCTGGAATGAAGCAGGACCTAAATTTGATTTTTTATTAGCATAGAATAGTAGATTCGTAGATATTGGTTCAGTTTCTCTGTGTATTTTTGAAACTGAAATTGCGCAGCATGTCTGGTCTAACGGATAGGCATACTCTTGGGCGTGATAATTTATGATAACACACTTTATAGAGAGTAAAATAAGAACATGCACATACATCGCAAAGATAACCTGGTTCACAAAGAGTCACATAAAACACTTGCACAGATACGTGCACTGAGCTTCGATGAATACGAATGATAAAGCAACCGGCAGAATACGAATGCCATACGAAAATCGAATGCAAAAATCGAAAATTCGAATGGAATTCGATTTCGGCAATTATGTTCCATATTTGAAAAGTTAGTTTGTATAAATTTGTTGAATCTGATAGTAGTAATAAGTATGATCTACAGTCCTTTGCTTGTCTATGGATATGATTTTTAGACGCTATCGCCAATTTCCTTGCTGAGGCTTTCGTGCCGCGAAATCGATACCCAATTGAATCATATCCAAAGATAGATATAACTCTTTTAAACTACTTCCACAGAACGAAGCCCATTCCGAACGATAGAACCGTTATTTCAACAATTTCCTCTTCTCATACCACTTATAAAACTTTGAAACTGATCCTTTTTTCACAGTCCATCTAAAGAAAAACTAAAGCGTTTTCGTCAGGACAATAAACAGCTAAAAGCTTCACAATACAAATAAAAAACCTATGTAAGTACATATGTACGAACTAGAAGGACGATACATTAACAAGGGACATTTATGTGTGTCTCCAAATTGTACATAAGGAGGATGAGAAAATATTTCCTTCCGGCGATGACTCTTTTAGAAATACTCGTAAAACTAATCGCTATATAGGCTATTTAACTATGACGTAAGAGGGAATCATGTTTTCTTTTTTTGAAATAATAAGAATATTGTAAAAATAAAACATCACGCCTGTATTCGCCGAATGGTTAGGCAGAGGTGTACCCATGGTACACCCACATTTCGCCTGTTATGTTTAAGTCCCATGTAATATAGGGCTCGCCATCCGCCATTCGTCATAGTATCAGCCCGGAATCACCCACTGCTGTGTATAGGCCTCCCCTTATTTCTGCCACACTTCCCGGTTCTATGCGTCCCTTATCCAAGTGTTCCCCGTAACTTTGACGGAATCGTCAACCGAACGAGGTTTAGGATGGCCCTGATTTCTTTGACTTAACCTTGGCCACCAGTCGGTCAAAGTCTTGCTCCATCAAAATTACCATCAACAGGGCATAAATCCAGGCCTCAGTTGGCTACTGCGATACTTCTGTAAATATGTTTTTTTACGACTTTCATTCCTGTTTAAGAACCTTCATAAAATAAACACGTATTTTAATTATCGTTCAGTTTTCTCATTATTCTTTCGACGCCGCAGTAATAGGTACCCTGCTTTCGAGCATAAAACACCATTAGTAACTCCGTCGGCTAGGATTAAATATTAATGTTTTTGAGTTAAAATCCATCTATCTATTCCAACATATTCGATGTAAACGAACTGGATTATTAATTATGTATGTAATTAATTACTGAAGTTGGTAATATGTGTACGTATTGTTTATGTAATGTGAGTACACGAACATGTTATGGTACAGTGCGGGTACAAAATTATTAAGTAACTAAGTACATGATAAAAGTAGTAGCAACTACTGTTAACTTTCGACTGACGCCAGTTTTAGCAAATCTCGTCTTGGAACAATGATTTTCTCGAAAGTTAAATAAAGATCCCGGAGTGAATCGTTCACTATCTTTGTTCTTTGCCTATATAGGTATATTAACTAACAGTTTAATCCGCGGGTCTAACCAATCTCCAGTTAATTCACAAGGCACACAGTCTGCGGTTTGACCTGTAAACGAAGATCCGTCTCTTGACAATTTTAGTCTAACTTTTCTTTATGTAAAGTCTAGCCACAGAATACACAATAGTTCGTCTAGCTAAAATTCTTGACGAAGATGATATTATGTTGTATTATTTATTTATTTTAAATCGGGCTGGTGTCCAAGTACACGACTCCCAGGTCTTTGGGTATTAATAAAGGTAGCAAACACTTTCTATTATTGACATAAAGCCTTAGAGGCAATCCTCTCTGTTTTGTGAAGGCAACCGAGTAACAACATGAATGGTTAGATAAGTTTTGCATGACCTTGTGCAACGGAAAAGGTGCCATCGGCGTTGTCATAGAAAGCGGACAAGCATTGCTAAACTGCCAATGACGACAGCAGTTCTTGCAGCTCTACAATTCTGCAAGATTACCTAGTGCCCAACTAATTAACTGTTTATACAGAAACCTATATTTTTGGCGAAAACATATTTTGTAATGTTTCAAAACTAGCTGTGCTCTCGTGATTGCGTAGATAGATAATTCTATTGGCATTATAAGTTAATAGGCACGTGGTGTCATAGCATTTAGTCGTAAAATATTCTTCAGCTTTTTAATCTCAGAACATCTTTGGTTTAAAAATATAAACAAAAGAAAGTAGTTGTAATTCGTATTTCAAAAAAATATATTAAATAACATTGGCAAACGTATGACTTTATGCGAATGTTTCTACTATAGGTATACACCGTGCCACGAAAGATGAGACCTGTCACATCACTTGAAACGAGTGAAACTTTGTGAAATCTTGATTATGCCTCGAGGTAGGTAAAACATTAAGAAGACATTGTAGGAAGATGGTTTACGACCTGTACACCTATAATTATGTCGAAAGAAGTATTTCGTTACACAATTAACTCGTTTACAAGTGGTGTGACAGGTCTCATCTTTCGTGTGACGGATTTTTATTTACCATGTGTCTTGTGTTAGAATTTAGTATGTACTACGTGGTCGTCCGCAAATTCAATTTTGCTTCCTATGTTACTACCTAATCCTGAGGGATCAAACTTATGTAGGCGTGTAAGTTAAGGTGACCTTAACTTATGTTGGCTTTAATTAAAAGCTGCTTTTCCCTGAACATACATATAAAGCATTTAAACCTACGAGTATGTTCTTACTGAGACACTATGTTTAAGTGATAATACTGGCTTTCTCTAAGTGAATCACGTTGTTTACGTAAACTACTAGTCCTAATTCCTTTGCATCTGTATTTTATTTTATTTTATACTGTTTGGGAAACTTACAGCTACAATGTTACAATGTTCTTAAAACATACGAATTTGAAGGCCATTTACAAGTTTCCGCATATAAAAACAATCGAAACACAAAATAAAAAGAAAACACAACAAAAGAAAGAGGTATACGTACAAAATACTTATCTACATAGCATAAGTTACGCAATAAAATGTATCGTGACATTGGCATTTTTTTTCGTTAACTACTTACATTACATCAATGCCTTGTATGAAAACGGAGAGCTAGTAATTAAATTTTCAATATTGAACGTGTTCAAAGTAGAATAATAATTATTCACAAAATATGTAATTATTATCGTCGTCACGTTAGATGTTGTATCGTGAAAATTCCATGTTGGTAAGTGTTTAGACATTCACAAAGATGAGGTATTCCAGTGAGCCTTATGATATATTATTCTCAAAGACGATCATGAAACTCACCTAAAACAGAAGACAATTTATACACAAATAATTGTGTCATGGGACATGTCGAGGAGAATGAAATATTATCTATAGTAATGGATAAAAAATAGTGTCTAATCGGACGTCGAATTCATATCAGAATTATTTGAGTCTAATCCTGCCTATTCGATTTTCGTAATTTGAATTTTGACAGGTAATCCTGAATACGACTGTGCCGGGATTTAGTCTGCAGTTTGATGAGATATCAGTATTTAAATCGATTACTAGACGAGGGCAGCATTGATGGGTATTTTCTTGCCGGTTCTTCGGCATAGGAACTTATTGTTTGGTATGGTCCAGAAGCTTCAACTCTTTGACTTATTCTTTTCCTTTCAAAAGGACCTGCAGATTGTTGTATTGGAATAAAAGTTTCGAGTTTATCACATTGTTGTAAAGGTCTTAATTCGTTTTATATCGCAAACAACACACACAACCCCAAAATAAATCCCAGAACTTGACAAAGCGAAAATGGACAAGAAATTATCCGTTGACCGTTCGGGCAGGCTAAGACGGATTAGTAGGGTTCTCGGTGGACAAATGCGTATGCTTATGTACCCGACTTACAAACATTTCTTTATTCAGTATGGCCGTATTTCAAACGCCAACGGGATAATAAGGGTACTTTCGTTTAAAAATGTTCCGCAAATAAATTCCCTTGTGCGTAAGTAAGACAAAAAGTAAGATATACCTTTCTTGACCTGAAATATTAAGTTTAAGGATTTAGTAGTAGATACATAATATATTATGTTGTTGGTTAACAGCACATGTAAGGAAATATACCTAAATATAGATGCCAAGTAAGTATCCGTGGGTTTTGCCTCTGGGGGTTGAGGTTTACTTACTGGTCTTAAATCATACACAAGCGGAGCCTCTGAAGCCCCGTGCTCGATCTACGTAGAAATCTCAATAGGTTGTATTTGTACTTACTTACACCAGTTACAAGCTCCGCAATTCTTTTGTCAGGGTTAACCAAAAGTAGCGCACTGTCGTTGTTTTTTGAGGTGTTATTTGTATTTTATTTACACATAGTTCGCAACATGGTTTTCTACCTTTCACACCTCACTTATAACATCAAATAAATATAACAGTCATTTTCGAAACGCACAGGTGACACTATAGCTTGACAAAATCTTTCAACATTGCTGCCAATTAGAAAAGGCGTACAAATAATGTTTACACATTTAGCAGTGCAGGTTGTAGTTATTACAGTAAATTACCTAATAAATCCATGGGATTTGTGCGACAGCAACCCTGCAGTTTCAGGAAGCTTCATGAAACATTCATTTATCTGACTAAGGCGAGTTTAAACCCGGCTGGGTTCCGTAGATTAACACTGGTTTAATATCCTTAATTAAGACAAATAAATTATTATTCTAGGTTTTAGCTTGTTTTATCACCTTTAATAAAGGAAGTTTTTGCTTGAGTTGTGTTTAGGTGTTGAGACAGTCTCAAGACGAAGTTCGAAGAGAAGACGAAGAAGAAGGTTTATTTGCGGTTCAATTTAGATCAGTATTTAAATAAGATATAATATGTCTTTCAAAATTCTGATAGTCTGGTATCTAGCTGCATCCGGTTGGACTGAAAGCTGACCCCGAGTTATTAAATTTATTTAAACGTTGCCCCACACTAGTTCCCCTGTATCTTGGGTGCATTTACAAACATTAAAACTCACATGTATACAAAAATAGCCAGATCCGGAACAACTAACTACCTATACACGCTTATTTTTTAGGTCGTTCTGGAACCGAATCGTTTTTTTTTAAAACAATCATACAGAAATTTGTTCCGTTCTGGGATCGAATCCGCGACACGCAGTGTAGCAGCTAATCGCTCAGCTACTGCGCCAACCCTGCTGTCTTATCTATCTTTAAGTCAATCTTACCAATCCGGGATAGTTCCCTTAATTTCATTGTTGGGCACAATCACATACATGCCTTGCTCTCTTGTCTTGAATTGTGCTAGTAGAAGGTTTTCTCTTCCAATATTACATCCGATGTAAATAATATTTATGTCCAATTAGTGCCTTATTGAATCTCAGTAGTGTTGACAAGGGATGTTCACTGTGTACAGCCCCCCGAAACAGATGAGCGCCGATATTGGGCCCCGATCAAATTGTATTAGTTCGCAATTACACAACCCTTGCTTGTACTCGCTGATTGATTTAATTATTAACTAATCTACGGAGTTTAGGCAGACAATCTCTGATTTTAGTAGGTATTCAGTAGATAAACTCCTGGTCAGTCCTGGGTGTTTAAGAAAATACACAATTTAAATTCTCTTGCCCTTGTTACAATTCATTTGGGGTCGGCGCATCTTCTTTTGGTCGGCGTGTCTTCTTCTTCCATACTTCTCTATTACTCGTCATCTCATCAGACACCTTCTTTCGAGCCACATCATCCTTCACACAGTCCATTCATCGTTTCTTTGGTCTTCCTCTACTCTTATACCCATCCACAGTCATACTGAAAACTTTCCTCACGACATTTTCCTCATTCCTCCGCATCACATGCCATAGAAAATACAATATCTGTCAGCTATTCCTGATGCCAAGATGTAATGTGTTTCAAGAGCATATTAGGCTGTAAAGGTTTAATCCCCTTAACGACGTATCCACAATCCGCTTGACCCATATGTACATATCGGTAGTCATTCTTCAGTAGACGAGAGAGTTTCTCAACCTAAAACATAAATAAAATAACATTAAAATCACATTATTTTGAAACAAAGTTTCAAACCACATAAGTGATTAAGCTCGGGGTAAACTCAAACAGATTTGGCACAGATTTCACCACAATATGGTTCTCAATTCCTCGTTTTACGCACTCAAAACCATGCCAAACCACAATGTAGACACGAAGAAATAAAACAACAGTTTTTTCAGGCTATGTAACCTGACCTGACCTGCAATTGTTTTAAACTCATGTTTGTGACACAGAACTTATTTAATACACTGGTTTAATATAAAGTTTACTTTTGAATGCAGGTAATCCACTAAACGCCATTAAATTCCTTGTGTTATAGTAATCCTACTATCCTACTAATATGATAATTAATGTGAAAGTTTGTGAGAATGGATGACTGGATGTTTGTTACTCTCTATCGCAAATCTTCTGAACGGATTTGGATGAAATTTGGCAAACACTTTTTATCCTTGTAGTACGATCCCGTGGGGCCATAAGCGAAATCCACGCGGGCGAAGCCGCGGGCATTATGCTAGTCAAATCTGAAATAATACATTGGGTTGCTGAAGAATCTATCATTTATTCGGAAATAACTCTCAGGGTAAATTCTTAGTGACAAAACTTCCGCCCCTTTTTTTTTTTTTTTTTGTGTGGGAAATCATCAAATGACTTCTCCCGCTCTGGGCGGAGCAGGAGGGAGTGTCAGACTTTTACTGACTAAAACCCATCCATGTTCCTTCATCGCCCTTTGTGTTCCGGGGCCACGGTATCTCTTTCGAATAGTCTCGCAGCCCCGGCAGGCTTCGGCCCTTGCGGACCCCTTCCCTATTGCTGACTCTCTTTGAGGCGCGCGTGGAACACGAACGCGCCGTCGACACGGCCTGTCGTCATGAGACGGACGGACGGCGAGCTAGCCCATAGCTCCCCGTCCACAGGCCCGCGCCTACGGTGGCCGGAAGCCACCACGTGGCCCCCGACGCCCGGGGCGTCTCCCGCGGCGGCCGGGACGTGAGGATATCTCCCTCTCACGTTCCGCCACCTCCTTCGCTAGCATGACTGCTTCGCAGATGGAGGTGACGGCGTCCCATTCCGTCTCGCTCCTGATCGTGGCACGAACCAGGGCCGGAAGCGAGAGGTCGCCGCCGCCGATCGCCACCTCAAGGACACGGCGGTGCTCCACTCAAGCGGGGCATACCTCCACAGTGTGCTCCACCGTGTCCTCCGGTCGATCCTCGCAGTGGAAACACCCGGGCGTCTCCTCCCGCCCGATTCGGTGCAGGAACTTACCGAAACAACCGTGTCCGGTAAGAACCTGCGTCAGGCGGCCGGCGTGCGTGAGGACGCTGTGGCGTCTCTCCAGCCACTCCTCAAAGAGGGGACTTATCGCCACTATTGTGGCGTGCCCTGCGCGGGGTTGAAAACTTCCGCCCCTGCGTTACGTTTTATTCGGTAGTACTCGTCTTGAAGTTGAACAGAACTTAAAGTAATATAAACATGAGTTTCAGCTTACCTGCAGCCATACAACGCAATAACGTGTTGAATTCAAATAGCAATTTGCATAAGTCGTAGTTCCATATAACACGGTACGTCGTGATGGTACACAAGTTACGAGGGAGCACCTGAAACATTCTACTTAATTGAGTGCACTAGTTTGTACTAAGCACGTTGTTTGTTGTTTATCCTCAAGAGAACCAAGGTTACCGACGTAGCCCGAAGAACTGCCAAACTTAAGTGGCAGTGGGCTGGGTACATTGCTCGCAGAACGGATGGCCGATGGGTCCGAAAAGTTCTGGATTGGCGACCGCGAACCGGAAGACGTTGCGTTGGAGGACCTCCCACTGGGTGGACCGTTGACCTGGTGAAGGTTGCGGGAATCTGCTGGATGCGAGTCGCACGGGACCGGCCAATGTGGCGACACTTGGGGGAGGCCTACGTCCAGCAGTTTGATGTCTTTCGGCTGAAATTATGATGATGATGAGGTTGTTTATTGAACCATTTCTGTTTCAAATCAAGAGAATACCCTATAGGTGACTAGGGGTTTCTGTCAACATTATCGTCGCATCTCCTTGCCTCTATTACTGGGGGACTAGGGGTTCTTTGGTTTCCTACATTTGTATGAGTCATGATCTTTGTATTCATCTTCCGAAATCTTTCTGTTCTAATCACGTTCTTTGATACAATTACGCTGAAAATCCTTTCTTTAAAAATTAACGGTTTCAGGGGTACTCTGTTAGAAAATTCTACTAATTCTGAAAACGCCAGGGTAGAACGCGTAATTCAAATTTACCGCTTCACCCATAATCTCACCTAATTCTACTATTCTCTTTGATAATTCTGCAATAAATTATAGATGACCTTCAAAATCGACCTACATTCGAATACCTGGTCACACATCTGACACGAGGCTTTGTTAAATTCGACAGAACTGGAGAGGTGAACTTCGTCAAGTTCTAACAAACGCTTTCAAAGGCCTCAAAGCCTTTGAAATTCAAAAGTTAGGCACCTTTGTATGCGGCCTGTGATCTTATCTGTTCATTATAATATACACGAACATATTGTCAGTTACGTAGTGTTATACCGTATACAACAGTATGGAAGCATCATGTTTGTAAAGGAGTAGTTTACGTTTAACTCCGAAAACTCAACTCACTGCGTTTTTCCACACTAAGGTACTAATACACTTAATGTATTATAAGAAAAATGTAACAAATCTTGAAAAGCGACGTGGGACGATTACAGTCACCATCCAGCTATTACTTGAATCTCGAAAAAGTCTCCAAAATGACCAGAATCGACCTTTGCTCCTATTAAACAACTGTCTTGGCGGTTATTATGATATTCGTTGATATACCTACTTACTTCATTTCTTATGACCGAAGTCGCTAACAAAAAAAAAGTAGACATTCGTGTTTACAAATCGGAACATTGCATGATCGATTACGAGATTTTCATGATAGTGATGGGGAAAATTATTACACGCTTAATCTATAGCATTTTCAGCTCCATAGTCGACTGTTGAGCGTTGACGTGGCCATACCTATCGATGCGGAATTAGCTTAGGCTTGAGCTGAACTCAATGCCCATGCAATAAAAGTGAAAAAGACGTCGATTGCCTCGGTTCAGTTTGGATGACACAAAGTTTTTTCCAACCAGTTCAAGCGTCGATAAGTTCGCCCGCTTCTTTAGAAGTCAACGTAACATAACATCACGCCTGATATCCCTGAAGGGTTTGGCAGAGGTATACTGTAGTATACCCTTATTGTGCCAGTTACGTTTTAGACCCATGTAATAGGGGTTGCCATCAACCGGGCCCAATTTCGGACTCCGTGGCTGCTACTAAGAAATTCCATAGAGAAAAATCCAATAGGTAACACTCGGACCTGGGAATCGAAACCCTGACCTCACGCTCAGAAGTCTAGTCACTAGACCATAGTGATGTGAAAAACTTGTTACAAGCTCAATCTGCTTCATTTTTGGTTCCGTAGTCTATTGTCGATTAGGCGCCTCACTGGCTGATAGCACGCGTCAGATACGCATAAAGTAATAAGATGAGACCTTCCTCTGTTTGACAAATCAGTCACGTCGATCCTCCATGTTGTACTAAACCTTTTTGGACCCTGTTTGGTATGACAGCATTATTATTGTTGTTCTATTTCTGTACCTAGTTAATCATTGTGCTTTATTCTCTTGAGGTCAGAAATAAGAGCATTTATAGGTACGTGTCTAGACTATTACATTACCAATCTACTCGTATTTAGTGCTAGGATTTATTTTATATTTCATCCGTGCACATGACCATGAAATATTTAACTTTAAGCGCAATTATGTAAGATGATTGAAAGTCAATAGAAACAAAGCGTGCATGATGTACGAGTATTTACTGCGTCATCATACAGTTCAAGCTTAAATGTAATATATATGTAACGTAATCCGTTATTATAAAAACCCCTGTAGTAATACTATTATTGTGTCCCACATCCGAGTCTATTTATATACTTATTCCCCGATCAATCAGATCAAAATACTGATATTCAGCCGCACATGTTTACATTGGGAGCCGATCCCAATAAGCTTGGCAAAAAGACTGGCTTGATGATATTGATTGATCAGTATCAAATAACACACGCTGGGGAAAAGCGAAAAGGGATTCGGCGTTGTTTTATTTTCATTAATCAAAAAATCAATTGATTACGTTCATACTATGTTATGTTATTCATGTCTAAACACAGGCTCGGTAGCACAGCGCTGCGGGCGTAAGATTGATATATTAATGTTGTTTCAAACAACAATGAAAGTCATGCGAAACGCGAGCTTCGAATGTGACGTAACGTTCGATATTTGAAATTATTTCCACTTCGCTGACAATACCTACAATCTATGGCCAATCAATATCGATTTGGACATATCGATTGTTAATCGATAAGTAGCTAACAAAAAGATTCAATTGACCGACTATTATAAGATCTGATAAATCAATAAAGAAGAAAAAGTTGCTAAACAAACCTGCTTTGAACAATTTTTGTTTAGACTCTAAACTATGTAATCGTCTAAATCTATTGGAGACTGAATAATGTGCCGCTGAAAGTGTTAGTGTAAGCTTAATTACAACACTTGGTTTTGCGGTAAGAAAAGGAGGCGTTGCGAGGATATGCTATCTGTCAGAGCCGTTTGTTAAATGGCCCCGCTGAGTGTAGACCATTTTCACCGGCTTTTTGTATCAGTTTGCCCAGCATGACTACGGGTCAAGGATGTTATGTAATGGACACAGATACATTTTGTTCCCAGACGAAATTATCACATAACTAAACAATGTTTACACTACACCGTGGTAATGGAGAGAATCTGGTGTGTTAACAAACCACGTGGGAAGCTTATTTCCTCAAAATTTTCTAAATTGAGATAGGACTAGTTGAAACATAGTCCCTTTATTTCAACCAGTTCAAAGATTGAATTGTCTTTTTGTAAAGTACAGAATCAGGAGCCTATATACTTCCGCATCGACATTTAGAACACAAATTGAATTTTTTATTCAAGCTTAAACAAAAGCTAAAAGAGGAAATATCTAATCACCAACCACCATAATGTTAAATCAGTTAGAGAACAATTGGCTCGCATAAATTTCGGACATAATCGAATCAGCACATTATTCGATTGTGGAGAATGCGTTGTGGTGACGGCCACAGACACCGGGAGTGTGGACCACAGACTGTGAGCCAGGCTCCTGACGCGGAAAGCCTCCAGCTATGTAAGTCAGCCATGTTGCCATAGACAAGACATATCAGAGACAAGCCGCAATTACGCGAATGACCACAAATTATTTTATTCCCACAGTTTAAATGAATTAGCGATACTACGCACCTCTATTATGTGAATTTATGTAACTAAGTAGTTACGTATTACTTACTACGGCTGGGTGCTTGTTATTACGATGGAATGAAAGAACACCTGCCAGTTCGGTAGGAGGCCATGGTCAGATATACGATCTGTTGTATTGTAATTGTTGGGTAAAAAGAAATAGACCAAAATGAAATGGTGTTATTACATATATGATAGAGATCTCTCGTTTCGTTCACATTCATTTTCTTCGTATAAGCTGTATAATATTTCAGCCGATATTCAGAGCGTATTGTAAGAAGGCTGCCTAAAAATTCTAAGAAGGAGGATTGTAATTTTAAATTTTCCTATTTCAGTTCGGATTTTAGGTAGGTTTCAGTATTCCGCTTTTCTTTATTTGGATACAATTTCAATGTATATTTTTTACCAACTAATTTATGACATAGGTACCTTTTTTTTTCCGATGGTATATCATCAAATGACTCCTCCCGCTCTGGGCGGAGCAGGAGGGAGTATCAGACTTTTACTGACTAAAACCCATCCATGTTCCTTCATCGCCCTTTGTGTTCCGGGGCCACGGTATCTCTCGCGAACAGTCCCGCAGGCCGCAGCCGCCCGGCAGGCATCGGCCCTTGCGGACCTCTTCCCTTTTGACATAGGTCACTGAGGTAGTTGTTTACTGTTACTCCTTACTTTGTTAGCCTGTGTCATCCCACTGCTGGGCAAAAGCGTCCCCCCATTACCTAGAATTCATCCAGGACCAATATGGACTATGGACGTTGGTTCTATCCAGCTCGTTCCACCATCTCATGCGAGGTAGTTGTATGGAAACCAAAATTAATTGAATTACCTATTTTGTCCGACTATTTCATAAGGCGGTAAACTAACCAACTATCGCAGAAAAATTAAGATCTAAAACTAATAACATAATGTAATTAAGGGAAATGCAATCACCAGTTTATGCGTGTTGCACAATACATTGCATAAACTAATCGGCATTAGAACGCGAGCAACAATCGTGAGTGTGTGCCGATGCTTACTGAACTGTTGCAACAACAACTTGATGTAAACCGATAGGCTGGTTGTGACCTATTGCTTCACTAAGTCTGAATAAAAAATGTACATTCGAAGTCGCATGGAAATATTTTGTTTGTTTGCACAATTTTTTATGCACTTAAAATCAAAGTCATCTAGACTAATATTATAAAGAGAAAAGATTTGTATTTTTGTGTGTGTGTATGTTTGTAATGAATAAACTCAAAAACTACTGGGCCGATTTCAAAAATTCTTTCACCATTAGAAAGCCACGTTTATATTGTGTAACATAGGCTATATTTTATCCCCGTACTCCCACGGGAACGGGAACTACGCGGGTGAAACCGCGTGACGTCCGCTAGTATGATATAATTTTGAATAACTCGTTCTGTTAATATGTTTAGCTAATTGCATAATATTCTTGCTGCAAACACATCCATATTAGGTTGGTGAGTCTTAAATAAACAATCGGAATTGAAAGCTTTATTTGGTTTAATGTTAATAGTTGTTGTTAAAATATTCATTCATGCAGACATAGCGGTTTACCAAATGTTTCGTTACGCGGTTTGCCGCGGCGAATGTAAACCTATGTCGTGTGTATGTGTGTGTGTGTGCGCTAAAACCGCAAGCGGGTAAAAAATCTGGCTCGTTTATTTTTGATTCCAGGTCACTGAAAACCTTTAAAAAAAAACGAAATTGAAGCAGTAGTAACTGTATGTGTACTGTAACGAAAGAATTTCATACAGATTCTATAGATGTCACCGCAAAAGCGTATGAGTGATTCTTTGCGAACCCACTAGTGCGAACCTTGTTTTCAATTCACTTTTCTTAACAAATTGTGAGGCAACAACACAGTTTGCACAATGGCACCAACTCTTTAACTAAAAAGTGTTGAACCAAATATCTTTTACATAGGAACATGCTGATGGTCCATAAACACTTAAAGTACCTACGTTCCTGCTCAAGCAACTCTGTAGCGTACTATCGAGGACACTCCCGCCTGATCACCACTAAGCTAATTTTTGCTTGCACTTAAAACATAGAAATCCCCGCCCCGTTGAATTTATAATAAATAATTAATGAAAAAAAATACCGATCGGCGACACATGCCAAACGAGAGTTATTGTTATTTTGCGCGCCTAAGTTGACGCTTTCCTAATAGGCCTAAAGTTTAAGGTACAAAATTAACTGATCCGGCGGAAAAGACCACGACTGTACATAGGTACTCTCGTAACTCTTCATTGTCTATTTACTATTAAGTCGCACTATCCATAGCACTGCAAGTCATAGAGGCTTTCGTAAAGCAGTCGGATAATGCAGGCACCGCATCGTATATTTCCATGACCGTCATTTGCTGCTTGAGCGAGAAACAGAGTTGGAGTGCTACAGCTCGCGGCAGCATAGACGATGCCTTTGCCAGCAGGCTCTGTATCTGCACGGCAAAATGCGATTCCGTGGCTCAATCCTAAGAGTAACAGAGTACTTATGTCACACTGAAGTATGAAAGTTTATGAAGAATAGGAAAGCATGTGCAATATGTTATGAATATAACAACAACAAAGATTTATGATTTAAACATGAAATAGGTATCTAGCATTTAGGAAAATTGTTATGACAGGTATAGTTTAAAGTACCAACGATAAGAAAACAACACAAAACAAATACGTATAATTCACCCACGAAATCCATCAACCGGAAAACCTATAGTTATGTACATAAGTATAACTATAACAAACCGAATTGTTTGTTTGTCCACTCAAAGCGGACGCACGTAGACCACTCAAATCACAATCACAATTCACCAGAAGGCTCCATGTTTATGCAAAAAAGCATCTTCAATAGACTCTAATTGCCTTCGGTTTGGCTCGCTTTTGTGTCGGTAATCAACGCACTGCGATTGTTCAGAACCCATTGTCCTCTTCTGTTTGGCCGACCCCTGGCTTTGTTACGACATTTTTGGGAAGACAACCCTGACAGGAAAATATAATAATAAAAGAACTTGACAAAGTATAATATGTCACTTTGTTTTTGACGCTACTTGTTATATGCTTGTTTCAAGAATAAATTAATTTGTTGAGACAAGCTTGAGACAGTCGCCACATCACTAATTGCTACCAATCCCATACAATTAAATGTGTACTTAAGAGGCTTCATATATTAATTACATGTACCTAGTTAAGGGAACATACTGGAACCTCATTTCTAGCCAAGTTGCTTCGAAGTCCTGTACGGTTTTGCAAACATTTGCGACCATATTTCCATCACTACATCAAGGAAATCCTAGAAAGGGACTGGATTCACATATAAATGCTTATTCCGTATAAAATTCGGTTTAACGTTACAATCGCCCTCAGTTTAATCCAATTGTTACCAAAAATGGGTTTAATTAAAATGGGAATGCTTAGAAAAACAACGTGTTTTTTTCCATTGAAAGTATATTGTCATTGTATTTCATGAAAGCATGTGAACGATACTTTCCCCGATCCTAATATTTTTAATAACAGCGATAGTCAATATTAAATATTCAGTAAATTTGGTCCGGGAAACGCAATTTTCCTATTAAATGTTGGCGAAATTTTAATTTGGTCGGAAAACAAAATTATGGACGCCCCCGGATTTGTCCAATAAAAGGGCTTGTTTGTTGTTCAATTATATGTACTTTGTTAGACAGCGTGGAAAACATTAGTGGAGTAGATTCCCCGTAATGTATGAAGGAAAAGATACGTACATTTTTCTTATCGCCCACTCCGAAGTTTCTTTGTGCTATTCACAACGTTCTTTGAGAGCTCGCAAGGAAGAAGAAAATATTTTTTGGTGTTAGATCCATTACCGACATTATCAGCGAACTCTCAAACCATATTTTAACACATTTTTTATCGTCTAAATGTATGTTGAGTTTAATTCCTTTTCATTTGTGGTCTTCTAACGGCTGTTTGATTCAGAGGGATTCCAAATCATACAATAACATATCATAACAAACTATCAGACTAAACATAAATACAGTCTCATCCGAAACCAGACAATTCGAGACAGTCGTATATATGCAACAGCTGTATAATATATATATGTATATACCATTGACTGTTAGTGGTGCAGGAAATTAAAATAAATAAACGGAAAGTTAAAATGACTAATATAAATTGCACAATGAGTCGAGTTTTTAATTAAACTATGTTAAATGTGCTGCAGTGCCCCGGGATTATGCAATGTAAAAATTCTTCATTTTCAGAAAGCTAAAATGAAGCGTGATTTTTATAATAATTGATGAAATTTTCTCTCATAAATGTATTATTTTAATATGAATTTCGTTTTATTTCAGGTATTACTGCAGTATGGTGAATGTGTGATAAATAGGTATTCAAGCACTGTGTTCAAAGGAATGTTTGTGTGATAATTCCAAGATGTGCGTAAAAACAGTTGATTCAAGAACGATGTTTATCGCAACGATATTAGTGTTAGTGAGTGTTGTGAGTGCAAATGTGAACACTACGAGTGTGTCGGGGGCATCCCGCATGGCTTGGATGAAATCCTTGATGGACCATCACCAATGGATGGAGTACATCACCAACGGTAGCCTGTCCTTGCCCCAGAAATGTGATGCAGATCTGAGGACCTACCTGACAGCGCTCAATGACGGACAACTGTGGGCCTCGAAAAGTAAGTTAATTTTAAACTTTTTAAACTATAGTAGTGTTGCAGATTTATTTTTACAAAATGATTTTTTTTTTATTGGTGCCTTTTTTCTTTGCTGTCTTTATGTCATGTGTGACTCATGAGATATTAATTTTACTGGAACAAAAAAACTATTATGTTCGTAACTAATGTAATAGCCTAACCGATTGAAACCAATTGCACTATCAACGTTAATAGTTTTTGCTAACTTGACTTATAATGGCTGTAGTATTCTCCTCACTGCAGTTGCATAAGCGTCCGATAAGTCGTAAAGAAAGCAGCTGGAAGCGAGCAAACACACGCCGCCCGCGCCCCTAGCCATGCTGCATCTAGGTCGCTGCATACCTTACAAGTTTCATATGAAATGCCAGCACCGAAATTAAACTTTTATATTTTTGGGCGAAGTAAAATTATGCATTTATGCATTGTCCACGCAAAAGTAGGTATCAACCTACTGATTTATCTCTGTGTGCTCAAAGAGAAGTGGTTTTCCCGTCTGTTTCCTCAATAATCTATGTATATTATCACAGATTTAGGACCAATTCCATAATTCTTGTAATCCCTTAAATGCAGCCACAATTTGCTAATGGCAGCGCTAAATCCGAAAGTAATAGGGGATAATCTCTTTCACTGAGGCCGGTTTTAATTCCGTGATAAGAACTTCTCCGACAGAACATTTCAGGAAACGACGGGGTTTGCTGTTTATACATATAGTAGGTAGCTCCGCCGAATTATTAGGAATCAGAGCAGTCCCCGCCGCCATCGGGGCGCAGGCGCGATGTTTACATTCGCATCACATCCGATCATTACTGTCCGTTCATCCTCACCAATCATGCATAAATGTATAATTCAGGAATAAATCTTGAAACGTATTAATATTAAACAGGCCCCGAATGTTTATTGGATTTCTGATAGGATTTTTTTTATCGGCAAGTGTGCCTACTTGAATGACATGCAACAACTTGAAATAACTTGAGTCCAGAGAACTCATTTCCTCTCCAATAGATTATTACTCTGAGCTGTGAGGTAATTTTTCCTCGCTGCCATTGCCAAGCACCCTTCGTAAGTCGTAAATATCGTCCGACCTCTTGAATCTCCGCTGAACGTGACCAAAATGAGGATCATATCTTTTCGTCACGGTCACTGTTTGATTTCGATATCATTTATCACAGCACCGTGGTTTCACATCAGATTCTTGACTGGCTTCATTCGTCTTGTATCTCATCTTGAAGGTAATAGAGCAAAAAAACTTTTCCTCACTCCGTATGATTCATCATCATCTGTTTCGAAACGTTATTAATCATAAGGGAAACTTTATCCTTTAAATGTGTTACTTATACCCACTTTAATATAAGTATCTTTCAGCCCGCGTAGCATGACCACCGTAGAAACGGGTTTCTTCGAAGAATCGACAAATTTATTTTGTTCTTCTGTCATTTATCTGCCAATATGTCGATTCTTTCTTCGAAGATACCCGTTTCTACGGCGGTCATGCTACGCGGACAGGTCTTCTAATTACTTACCTTATTGCCTACGCAAATATGACTGAAATTCGTACTCTCTTGTATATTATAGTATATTATTTTCTATGGGCTCACAAATAAGGTTTCAAGTACTTAATGAGTATAGAAAAACAATTACCTACAGAGCAAACAGATGTGTTCTTTAATTATATTGTCAGACACAAGCAGGTGGAATAATTTAATACCAGGACGTTTTGTTACGGGGCTTTAATTTAAAGATTGTCCTACAGCACTCGCGTTTTTCGAGTTAAATTACTTTTTTATAACATTCCATGGAGAAGTTTCTAAAAGGTCAAGTACCTACTGTGAAGTATAAAACTAAAAGAGTTAGTGAGGTAATCTGCCTCACTACTTATCCCTGCTTTATTCTAGCTTAATATTTCAGAGTATAAGGTAATTTCTCCTTAGAAACCTACAACAAAGTAAATAAACACACGTTTATTGCGAAAACCGTCTCTCAGTGACTATTTGCCAATATTCTGTCGTTGTGTTATTTTGGGGATCAAGGGAGATTCACCATGGAAGCAAAACGGTTGCAATATTGCTATTGGTTGCCATCTGTGCAAATACTCGTACATTTAATTTTCAACTCAACCACAGAAACGAGAATAAACGGGATGTTGAGGTTTTTCAGCCTAACGTTCCCTATTATTTTATCCGTTTACAAAATTGTACTCAAACTGAGTACAATTTTGTTTCAATTCAGTTTAAATATACAAACTACGTCCGGAAGACATTGCGTTGGAAGGCCTCCCATTAGGTGGACCGATGACCTGGTAAAGGTTGCTGGAATCCGCTGGATGTGAGTCGCACGGGACCGGTCAATGTGGCGACACTTGGGGGAGGCCTATGTCTAGCAGTGGACGTCTTGCGGCTGAAATAATGATGAGGAAAGACTACGTATCTATAATAATGAAGACACACGCAAATCAAAATTATCTCCGACAGTTGGATGAGATTGATGCTACTTTGACTGTATCTGATTTTAACGGGACATTAGTAAGACAGTGTGAAGCATCAAAGTACGGAAATCGCCTGAGGGGAAAGCAGAGACTTCATTTAGAGCCAGGGCTTAATCGACTGCCAATCATTCACAGATAATCTTTGGATTCCAATCATCCGGTCAATTCGTGACGTGGCAAGTTTCTTGTTACTAATTCCAATAAATTCTTTCCTCAGTACTTTCGCAAGACAGCACAAGCCAATGTCTAGAGAGTTGAGATTTACGTCTATCGCTACCACACTATAGCTAAGAGGGTTGTAAATAACGTGTAAAACTCGGGTTATCTGTGCTCTGCAGCACCATGCCTCGGCTGACATTATCTCTGACAGCAAATTATTTCCATCGCTGTAAATGTTGCGGATCTAATAAACGTTTTGTATAGAAGTGCAGCAATGGATATAAACTGACTGGCTGGGAGTACAAAACGAATTTATTGAAATAGAGAACTCATTCTAGCGAAATTAAATCTGCATTCCCCATCTGCGCCCTTCAGCGAATTTACACGGCTTTACAATGTACAACAAAAGCGGGAAATGGGGGGAATCTATTACGTCACATTACATACAGCGGGGAAAGATTTCAGGGAAGTGGTCCGCAGTAAATGAAGCTAAATGAGTGTGCTCAGACAAATGAATAGGCGAGGTGATGCTGCGCGCCCATCCGAGCAAATGTACAACTATCTGGAAATAATGCTCATTGTGCGGTTTCGCTGCCAACATCTCATTTATGTAACACGATTGTTTGTTTGTGTACCTACTGTTGAACAATGCGCAATACGGATTCGTGTAAATAACATGTCCCTATAAATAACCCTATTTCACAATCGGTAGGGCGGTAAATCGGGAAACACAGGGCAATTAAGTTCTTGGTATGAAGGCGTAGTACCATTTTATCTACAAATTACGTGTTTTGCATCTTACCAAATGGCTGTGTGTGTGTGTGTGTGTGTGTGTGTGTGTGTACGCCGGGGGGAAACTCCGCTGCCGCGGCAAATTGTCGCTCAGCGGACGGACTTCCGGCGGGATCTCATGGCGACATGGAGAGAGCGACTATCGTAACCCCGTGCAGGGCACGCCACAATAGTGGCGATAAGTCCCCTCTTTGAGGAGTGGCTGGAGAGACGCCACGGCGTCCTCACCTTCCGCCTGACGCAGGTTCTTACCGGACACATGTTTCGGTAAGTTCCTGCACCGAATCGGGCGGGAGGAAACGCCCGGGTGCTATCACTGTGAGGATAGGCCGGAGGACACGGTGGAGCACACTGTGGAGGTGTGCCCCGCTTGGGTGCAATGGAGCACCGCCGTGTCCTCGAGGTGGCGATCGGTGGCGGCGACCTCTCGCTCCCGGCCCTGGTTCGTGCCATGGTCCGGAGCGAGACGGAATGGGACGCCGTCACCTCCTTCTGCGAAGCAGTCATGCTAGCGAAGGAGGTAGCGGAACAGGACAGGGAGAGATCCTCACGTCCCGGCCGCCGCGGGAGACGCCCCGGGCGTCGGGGGCCACGTGGTGGCTTCCGGCCACCGTAGGCGCGGGCCTGTGGACGGGGAGCTATGGGCTAGCTCGCCGTCCGTACGTCTCATGACGACAGGCCGTGTCGACGGCGCGTTCGTGTTCCACGCGCGCCTCAAAGAGAGTCAGCAATAGGGAAGGGGTCCGCAAGGACCGAAGCCTGCCGGGGCTGCGGGACTATTCGAAAGAGATACCGTGGCCCCGGAACACAAAGGACGAGGAAGGAACATGGATGGGTTTTAGTCAGTAAAAGTCTGACACTCCCTCCTGCTCCGCCCAGAGCGGGAGAAGACATTTGATGATTTCCCATCCAAAAAAAAAAAAAAAAAAGGAGAAAATAATCAAAAGGAGAATCATAAATGTAAACAAGCTGAGAAATAAATTATTAATTGAATAGTTTTACACTCACCTAAATAACGTTTCTGTCAAGATTCGAAAGGAATTATTCTATAAATTCATGCTAAACTCTATTAGAAATCACCAAAACGTTTTTTTAACGAATACAGAAAGCAGATTCCAGAAAATCTCTAAATATTAATGCAATGGCCCCATTAGTTTGTTATATTACCCCAAACAAATACTTCACAATTAGAAAAGAAAGAAAAAAAGGGCAAAAACGAGCATTTGAGAGATTTATGAAACCTTTTCGAGTTTTGTTTACTCGCAAGACACGAATATGATTATTTCCGCTGGAAATAAACCGGTTTTCCGAACATTGGGGTCCATAAATCAGGCAAGTCGACTTATTGTGAAGTTAACGCGCCCACCTGAAACTTTGCTCGTTGAAGACAGCTTGTATTGACAACTAAACGAAGCTCTACTGAAACTAAGGGAATACACTCCTGAATTTATGGATAAACCTTTTAAATCACGTCAAAAAATAGGGATTCATGGACTTGATTTCCTATGTACTGTTTTAGACTTTCACGGTTTTATTAGCAACTCTAATTGTGGTGGTTCAAACTTCGTTTGAAGTACTGTTAGAATTAAGTTCTAATCAGCTTGCACTACAAAGTGGTTGTTACGTCAGTCACTGCGGGCTGAATAGTGTTCGCACTATTGATGAGTGTTTTTTTGCAATTTACATAAAATCTATTGATTGGACTAAAAATATAAAACACTATCATGCTAATATGTTGCTTGTAGAATTATTTGCCAAAAAATCAGAATGAGCGCATGTATTTGAGTATGGTTTTTACTCGTTAAAATATTTTTTTAAAGATAAGTTCGTGATTTTTTTTTATCGAGTAAAATTAGTTGTATTATGTTTTCAAAACACTATCATACTATCATATATCCTGAAAAATATCATATATTTTTCTGGTTTTGTTTATTGCAGTGAATCATATGTTTTTTTTGCATTATAAAACTCGCGTTTAGCTCCTGTAGTCCCCTTAAAGTACTTACGGGATAATATCCGTGATTTTTTTTTGTGTCTATGAGCTTCCGAGCTGAGTATTCCCGCGATCATGATGCTTGCAACAGCATTAGAATATCGGGAGCTCATAGGAACAAAAGAAAATCACGGATATTATCCCGTAAGTACTTTAAGTGTTGATTTCCTATCTTACAGCTTCAGCTCATCTTGCAGCCAAACAACCTACTTACAACGAAACAAAAAAATCGTTGACTGTCCCGTTGGTGTAGTGCTCGCAAGCGCGACTGCTGAGCATGAGGTCCTGGGTTCGATTCCCAGGTCAGGTAAAGTGTTATTGGGTTTTTCCATCAAGAATTGGTCAGTAGCAGCCACGGAGTCTGGATTTGCTCGGTCCTATTACATGGGAGTTAAACATAACTGTCGAAACGTGGGTGTACTATTAGGCACATCTCTGCCTAACTCTTTGTGGATTACAACGCATGATGTTATGTAAAACATCGTCTTTTGCTATAGTTTGCGCGAACCAAAAGAAATGGACGAAGAACGAGGCCAATCACACGAGCAAATGAGCAACAATATGAGTTTACTAGGAGCTCACGTGTGTTGATTAGCAACCATAACCTTCGGGGATTACGAGCACTAGCTATTAATGCATGCATGGTAGTACGTAATGGATATTAGGTAGGGTACCAGGTACCATTGTCTTCATGTGGAAATACTGAAGCATCGTTCACATACAATCGTTTGTCAAAATGTATTTTGGTCTATTTTATGGACCAAAATCACCACATTTAGTTAAGGAAATTGTTCAAAGACAAACGCTCATAGTTTTTTAGCAGCTTTAACAAACAAAAATGGACTCTTCACAGCCTTGACAACCGATTATCATGGGAATGTCTCAACTTCAGGAATGTGTCCCAAACACTTGAAATATTCATTTGAGGACTGTCCCAGGCTCTTTGGGACCAAGTAGGAGACGTGAAACATTGGACTACTGGGATTAGGCTCGTGACAAGTGGATTGAAAGGTGTCCGTCCTTAATTTATTTAGTTTGTGTAAAATAAAATAAATTAGGACAGTTTTATTGGACCTAGGAACATTTCAGGTATGTTTTTCGAACTGTCTCATTTTACATGCACATTCACGCCTTTTTCCCATGGGGGTTGTCAGAAACCACCAAACGCCACCTGCTATGATCTTTACGTACTCCTTTTGCCTCGTCACATTCATACATCTGGTCATACACGCACGCCGGTTGCGAGTACTAAGCACCTGTCTTTTCTGAAGAACCTCACCAATAATAATATTTTATGAATTTTTAGAGAGCAGCGGCAGCCCAGTGGTGGCGGCCCCGACTTACGAACAGTAAGTCGTGGGTTCAAACCCAGGCAGGCGCATTAATTTGTATAATTTATTTCATCACCATTGCTCTCAAAACGTTGAAGGAAAACATTGTGAGGAAACCGGCTTGTCCTAGAACCAAAAAATTCGAAGACATGTGACATCTACCAATCCGCACTGGGCCCGCATGGTGGATTATAGCCCATTCCCTGTCATAGAGAGGAGGCCTGTGTCCCAGCAGTGGGAACATTAATATGCTGATGATGATGAATTTTTAAACGGTTTCATTAACTGTGTTTTGAAGCTAGGAATAAAACAATACGCATGAGTGTTGATAAGTAGGTGCTCTTTGTTACAAAAATCGTGAAAATCAGAAACTCTCTAAGAAAAACATGTACAAAAGACGTACTGTTTTATACGTACTGTTTTATATCTTCCGAAGTGGTAATACCCAGGTACTCCCACAATAACCGTTACAAACAGAACAAGACCCACATAAAACCTTGTGTTAATGTAAGAAGCAAACACAACAAGAATCTATTCATTGTTTTAGTGCCTAGTAAACACGCTTAGATTCACAGTTAACAAACTTAAATTAT
Source organism: Xestia rhomboidea (assembly GCA_963853795.1). NCBI lineage: Eukaryota > Metazoa > Arthropoda > Insecta > Lepidoptera > Noctuidae > Xestia > Xestia rhomboidea. The sequence goes on along the minus strand of OY970758.1, from coordinate 14,701,181 downwards.
CTTGGAACACTACAAACAGCGTAAGTTTTCATGGATTCGTTTCAGTGTTTGTATAATGTGGCAACACTGTTTGTGTGGACATTTGACTTAACAATTTGTACCTTAGTTCGTACCACTGAAGGTTTATTTACAGAAGTTCTACTTTTTGAATGATCTATGAGTATTAAGACGTGGTATATCAAGTTATTCATTCATAGCTAATGCTCACCGAGGTGTAAGAAAAGATTAAAGTTACCAATAGTACAATTAATTGCATTATGTCAAGTTTAATTAACCTCCATTTCGAGCATATGGAGTATGTTGTAGTGTCCATGTCTGATCCTTTAGACAACAGGTTGTTCTACACATACAAATAAATAAAATTGAAATGTCTGTTTGTAATTTCAAAATAACAGCTTTTTACTGAATGTGTATTAAAGTATATACGGTACTTTTTTGTGTTTGTTCCGGCTAATGTCCAAAACGGTTAGACCAATTTTGACGGGACTTTTACTGGCAGATAGCTGATGTTATAAGCAGTAACTTAACTTTTATTTTAGAAAAAGAATAAGGGTTTGTGACCGAAGGTCGCGGCCAACAACTAGTATAACAATAAAATCTTATAGTAAGTTGATTTTTTCCATTTCATACAATGATTCCAAGGCACCAATGTTTACCGTGATCGTACGTAGCTTTCTGTTTGAAGTCGTGCGGTTTCAGGCGGCAACGTCCCGGTGTGTAATTTATTTACCACCAACCTTTATCGCAGGTATCGTGTACACGTACTTGTGACGCAACCCTTCGGGGTTCACGGCCTATACTCGCCTTTATTTCGCAATTATTTACCCAGCAGACCCGCCAGAGGACACTTCGCTTTAAAGAAGATTAGTTTTTTAATTTACGCCCTTTTGTGCGAGATACGAGAAAACTTTGTACGTAAACAACATGGTACTTAAACTGTTTATTTAAATATTCATTTATTTTTTAACGGGTCAACATTTGCATTACTTTTTAGGGTTCCGTACCTCAAAAGGTGAAATAACGAACACTTATAAGATCACTCTCTTGTCCGTCTGTCTGTCATCACCGATTTTCTCAGGAACGGGTGGACTTAGCAAGTTGAATTTTTTTAAAGTTGCATCAGAGACTATTTTGGTAACTTTTGTTGTCTGTCTTTCGTTTTATCTTGCACTTTGCAAACAAAACTAGATTAATAATTTTAATTTGTAATTCAGGCCGCTATTAGTTATTAAATAAGGCTTGAAGACCTCGTGGCTAAATAATAACGGGTGGGTGACCATCCATTACATACCGAGTTTCAGTCACCGACAAAGGTAAATAACCGTCACCTGCTAGGTCAGTGAAAGTTATCTGTACATCGCGAGCTTCGCATTCCTTTACTGATTGTCCTGGACTTAGAAATAGTAGGATTGCAGTATTATGTGACGTCAAGGTGTGGAAGTTTGTTCAAACATTTGCTAGTACGGTACTACCCAGCTGAATTATTGTATAGTGTTTATTACTGTTAACTGGACATCGTAACGACTTCAAGACATATTTTTATCTGTAATGTATTGTATTGTGTTTTGATAAGGTTTGACTCAATTTATTATTTTAATGTAATGTTCAAAAACCGTGTAGTGTGCATGAGAGCAAATAAAAAATAAATAAAAAAAAACTGGATTTCCCTTCGTCATCACCTGCCTTTCCCCAACTATATTGGAGTCGCCTTCCAATCTAACCGGGATCGGGTGAAGCTGAATACCAGTATTTTACATGGAGCGACTGCCTGTCTGACCTCCACAACCCATTTACTGGGTAACGCGATATCCCTTCCTAGGACAGACTGGTTCCTAATCTAGTTTGGACATGACCTAACATCACGCCTGTTATCCCTGAAGGGTTAGGCAGAGGTACCTAATCTTCTTATCGTATCGATTTTCCTTCCAATTAAACGGTGTGGGCCCAGTAGGTGGCCACGTTTATTCCAGCGGTGGAGGCGCTGTACAAGTCGTCAAGAGTGCAGGTAGACGGACACCTAGGACACTCCATCAGGTGGGGCATTGTTTGGTTCGGAGCGCCGCACTCGCACTCGGTGTTGGATGAACCAATTATACCCCATTTTGCCAGGTTATGTTTGCAGCGGCCTCCTTGGGTACGCAATCGATTCAGAGCTTTCGAAATAGGCCACTGTTGTTCACTGCCAGGAGCCAGGTGTTCTTGGTGGTAAAAAGTCGTGTGGTGGAGGGCACTTCTCTTGCCATAACTTGCTTCTTACTTTAGGTACCTAATTGTACACCCACATATCGTCAGATATGTAAGTCCCATGTAATAGGGGGCGAGCCTATTGCTATCAACCGGACACAAATTCAGACTCTGTGACTGCTACTGAGAAGTAAGATTCCCGATGTAAAAACCCAATAACACTTTGCGCAACCTGGGAATCGAACGCAGAACCTCATGCTCAGCAGTCGCACTCGAACAAGGACGCAGTCTAGGTTGGATGTATTATTAAAACTCTTTAAAATGTTACAGCAGGTCAATGATGTGTTAAATCTCACGAAGTACGATCTTTTCAGTAACGTTTTCCCAGGCATTTCTTGTATTTCGCAATAGACAGTTTCGTCATTCGTTGAAATTGATTTAATACGTCCGAATACACAGATCCGTTATGCCCTTTCTAATTTCACGCCATTCCACTCGATGTAAATCTGCTACACAATATCCGTCAATATTTAGACAGGTTGCAATAAGAGATGTCTCACAATCACTGAAATGGTCACGGAACAAATATTACACATTTAAATGTGTTTGGATTTCAATTAACATAAAATTTCCTCTATTTTAAATCATTGTAATGTTACGTCTATTGCATGTTGTGAAACAAAAAATTCATGGATATATCATTTCCTGTATTAAGTCGATATCCGTTTACACCACTTTTAACGTGTCGATATCCGCGTAAATATTACCGAACTACGGTCACCTTAGTAAAGTTTTAGTGAGAATAAGTTTCTTAACTCTCCGCCGGTGGACCTACGGGTTAGGTAGGTACATGTCTTACATAATACACGGACTAGTTTACGTAGGTATCCAGTTATGAATGAAATTATGAGAGCGACCTACTTGGCGCATATTTCGTGGAGATGATCATGTTTGCGAGATGTAGCGGCGCGGCGTGCCCTTGCATCTCCCGCGCGCTTCAACTTGATGCGCCGCTGAGTTTGTTCCACGTGGAACCGTTCAGTGAAATAATCATTTTAAAATAAACACACGCAATCGGACCAATAATCACCGAGTTATGTTATAAACTGCCGAACTGATATACTTTTCAGAAGTCGGTTAAAATAACTTAACGTACTTACCTATCAGTCCAGCATTTCCTGAACGAGAACGAACGATAGCTGCACAGTAAGGTCTCGCGATCCACATTTCACTATGTACGGTCTACGTACATTATCCTTACTTCTGGCTGACAAGGCGAATCAATAGGTTCACTTGTCACAACAAATATAAAGCTACTTACTTAGTGTGCAACTTACCAACACGCGAAACAGACGTACATGTAAGAATCACCAACCTTACCACGCTAGTACTAAATAAACTTTTGGGTTACTGTGTGAAGTGTTTTACACACTCGCTACTTAACACACAAACCATCATAGTGTACAGTTCAGGAAATAAACTGTCCCGTACACAGTAGTTATTCGAAGATATTGCTATAAATGAGGGTTTTCCTACAACAGCTGTATTAAAGAATTAATTACGTATTTTAGGATGAAGTAAATTACACCAAGACATACGAAATGTTAGTAGGCAGTAAACATTGATAAACCGACTCCCGTATAACAAGACCACAACGCGTTCATGTTTAATTAGAGGTATTATTGGAACACCGACATTTCTCTCATGTGGAGCTATCCGGCAGACACAAAGAGAACAGTCTGTTAATGTCTGAATAATGCAAACTGTTCCGTCACGGGCCTCACCTCTTTGTTTACTGTTTTGTTAATACCTTCATTCGCCGTATATGTCGCTTTATCTGTTATTTTCAGCAACATTCGTTTTATACTGCAAATGCGCTTTTCTTTCACATATTATCAGGAACTTCGCGAACTCTTGACATTCGCTTTCAAAGCGTTTTGTATTTCTTCGACGACTTTCAGAAGTATTGACACAAAATGTTAGATATCTTTTGCGTTTTTGACCTTTGCGTTATCTCTGATAGAGTGCTTTTATAACTAGGCCTGGTGCTACCTACATAGTCTTTGCATTTTACGTACTTTTATTGTTTTGAATCCCAATTTGGTTGGCTAAAACTTACTTGAATTCATATCATGGGTCTGTTTCTGAACTTTTTGGGCAATGTTATTTATTAAAGCCTTATCTTTCAATTTCGTAACTTATTCTATAACTATATCAGTTAAATGCATACGTATAAATCTGGTAAGTATAACATTCAGTGGTTATAGTCGTCGAATGTTTTCGTTCAAGCTGTCGCAATTGTCGCGTTGTAAGGAACCGGTTCGGTTCACGAACAATCGATGGAATTGTAACGCGCAACGAATAAATTCTAGATTTACAAAAATTGCTTTAAAGAGGTTTAGCACATAAATTATAATGTTGCAAATAGGTGTGCTACGAAGAAATGTATCTATCTATGGTAGTTATTAATATATCTAAGTATCTATGGTAGGTACAGGATAGGCCAAAGTCAATTTCGCAGATTCTCATCTAGTCGTTATTAGGTTAGGCGGCCATTGTATAATATTAATACCGCACTTAATAGCTTGAATTAGAATACGCAACTAGAGCGTAGGAAATTACTCGCATAGTTCGGATATACGTAATATTCTGTGTAGTAGGCACAGTAATAATAGGTAACGATTTAATTAAAAGACAAAGAGTTATTCTTTATTATAGAGACGAACCTTAGCGAGTTGAGAAACGTGCACCGGCTGGTGACGTAAGGCGCGCGCACCCGCCGGCGCTGCGGCCGCGCGAAGCCAACTCTTGCGCAAAATACGCCTCATAACGTGTAAATCGCAAATTTCATAAGTAACCCGTGAAAGTAAGCGATTCATTTCACTCACACGCACCGCTGCGGCGCGCGGCGGGGCTTGTTAAACAAGCTACGCTCGTACACTTGCGGTGACATAATCTACGTCAATCTCATTCCATCAGCTGCTTAACGGCCTTCTATGTGTATTTTATGTTAATGTTACGATTATTGTATATGTTCTTCGCGTTTCAAATGAGGCGCCAGTGAATTTCTATTTGGGAACTAAAGATAGTTTTCTGTTTCCGTGTTATTCGTTCTCCACAGTATGTTTTTTGTGAAATGTTCAGCGTTGATTTTTCTTTTCGAACAAGATTGGAAATGGTTTTTCGCCCATAAAAGTTCTAGTTCGGGATTGGCACAGAATTCGATAAATGATATAAAGTAGCTAAGTTCTTACTGTGTCGTGTGCAGTAGTTTCGCCCGACGAACTATGAGTCAGCGATTATGCTCTGCATCCACTCCCAGCGGTATACCTAACCGTGACGGTTATGTTATGAAATTAATTGCTTCTTGCATGAGGAAAATTGACACTGTAATTTTCTGACGAATATCAAGCAAAGTTGAGAAATTCATATTTCGTGAAATTGTAATCATATAATAGCTAATTAGCTATAAGTAGCCATTATGTATACAGAACCGCAACTCCGAGTTTTTCCACTCTAATCGAAGCACGAAACTTTTATACGAAATTCTATATTTAGCTACTTTTTGTTCAGGCTGATGTCGAAGCATCCTGAGTGCCGTTTAAAAAATAATCAAAGCGTAATCTAATATGGTCGAGAGTCTAATAAAGCAAATTGAGAACATCCTTATTTGATCTGTTTAAGGTATTAATAGAGCTATCATTGGAAGCGCTATCAAGCACGATGTATATATAAATAATATGGAAGAATTGATTTAGCTGCACACTTACTGTGTGATAGAGTTCCAAGCTATCCGTAATTTGATAATGTAGCGTGCGGCCTGCCTAACATCTAATCTGATTCAACATGTTCTGGCTGAGATAAGTATTGGCTTGCGGAAAAAGCTTTCGCGAATGAGGAAAAAGCCTCATAAATACGCAATACGGCTATGGATACTCCTGAAACTTTGTTGTAAAGCTAGAATTTATTTAATTAAGTCTTAAACTAAGAGAAAAGTAAGATTTCATTAGTTTCAGGCGAAAATAGTTCTGATGTCAGAAAACGAGGAAAAACCTTTTATTTCCTGCAAAACCACATAAATGTAGAAACGTAGTCTCCTTTCACATCCAGTGTACCTAAGTTATCTTCTATATATAACTTAGGTACACTGGATAGGATATTGTCAGACCTCAGTTAAGAAATCCACTAAGTAAATCTTTAATAAATAATAGTGGTTCGTGTCTCAAACTGGAATAACCAGCGCTGAGCCAACGAACACTCATTGTGAAGATGTTGACACGAAATGAGTGCGTGCATCTACCGCACGCACTGCAATCTGTGGTGTCAGTGCGCACGGTGCCGGTTGCCTCACCACGACCACACAGCGGCCGAGTGGTGTAAGCCAATCGGTCAATTAACAGGAATTTGCCCAATATTTCACAACACGTGAACGTCAATCCTTTGTAATGAAATATTTAATGGCGGCTAGCAAGTGGAACGGATGTATGGACACAGTGATGTTTATAGGTCCCTAGAAAGAGCGAGCGGGTTATTTGCCAACTTTGTTTTCGTTGCGGGGTACGGTTATTGGGCTCCAGCGAATATTCGGGTTTTTGCAACGAGAGTAGCGAGTGCTTTCGTCACAGACATTTTTTTGTTCACGCCAGTTTGATCACAACTACAAAAGAGTATCTGGGTATCTTGTATAAATTTTAAGTTTAAAAACAAAGGCTTTAAATCAAATAAAAAAACAGTGGTGATATTATGATCACCACTGTTTTAGTGTGTGATTTTAATATTTCCAATAAGTCACTCACTTTTATCTCGTTACAAAAACCTTGTACATCAATATCTTGCCATGTCCTTCCAAATGTTTGTTTAGGAGTAATCCTAAAGTATCTTCCACCGATTTGTCAACTCTCGGATATTTTCGAAGAGGGAAACGCCACAAAGTAATAAATAACAACATAATCAAAATATCAAATTGAAGTGTCATCCACGTTGCTACAGATTACTCGTTGTTTGTGCAACGTCATTTTTGAATGTTTGCCGCAACAGCAGTGTTTTTAGATGGGTACCTGGGTACGTATATTGTTATATTGGCAACAAAACCTTTTTGCAATAGAATACATGCAAGCCATAGCGCTTTCCGGTCAGTCGCTATTTTACTTCTTTTAAAAGTTTAACTGTCTGCTAAGCAGATTCTATAATAATCAACAATATCCTAATAGGCTAAAAGAGCTTAGGAAGGAACTTACAGCATTCTATCTTCCTGTTGCAAAATATAAAACCAATAGGTACCCTAGTTTATTCAGTGTATTGGACTCACATTTCCTGTATTTTTGTTTGATTGCCTGTGGAAAACCAAAAAGCTTTTAGAAAGCACCACTATTTTTAATATTGTCATACCGCTGGCGCATATATTGAAGTGAAGTGGATCGTATACTTCTATATATAAAATCTATCCATCTCCAGTATGATTAGTGAATGTTTATGAAGTCAGAGCGCCGAAATATAAGATAATATTATAATATTAAAGCGTCGTCGTCGCCACACGGAATACGAAGATAAGTAATGACGCGCGAGATGTTTCATTACTTACGTAATAAGCATGAGAAAAATATTCAAGCAAGTGCAGAATTGACCGCAAAGTGGGTCGTTGTCCGACCGTGACTGCAGGTGCATACGACGCCAGCCGTGCGCCTGCGCAGCTCGCCGACCGCGGCACGGTGACGGTCGGCGACGCATCCACGAAACGATGATAATTACAGACTTGGGAAACAAATGTACACAAGGAAAACTTCAAATCAAATACACCATTTTCCTCCTTTCCTCGCTAAATGTGAATGTACCCGACATTGACAAGGGTTCCTTAAATATGTAACATGCGACCTTTTTATGAGACAAATGTATGCACGTTTTTAAGCCCATGCCTGCCAGATGGACCTTACAGCAGTTGACCGCAAAAGGGACCTGCGGCCTTTCAAGAATTCACGCTAAAACAGATTCCGATGCAAACATAAAATTCATGACATTTAGAGAGTTTTACTCCAAAACGTTCTTACGGAACCCTTTGGTACGACGTTTTGGATAGCTGCCATCTTTCTTTCTGTCATTTCACTACTCCAATAAGTCCAACACGCTTTCGAGATATTCGTTTCAGTATCAATATCTATCTATGATGGTTGCTGAACTAATAAAAAAATTCATAGCTGAGCAAATTTGATTGAAAATAAACGAAATTGCATGCCTGAAGCAACATATTCAAATGATATTAATAATTCAGGTGACTTTACTCTTTTAAATACTGGAGAGGGAGCGACGCGACGCTTTGATTTAATGTTAATTGCATACAATTCTGCGATCTATATCGTGCCTAGCCATGTTGGATTCCTAATTAACTACACAAAGCAAATGGATGTCAGTGTGCAGGTGGATCCAGATACATTAATCAATTCATGAGATCTAATATTGTTGTAGCCTGTGCCCTGTGGGTTCTATTTCCGGAGATAGTGAATGCTCAGTGATGTGGTACGACTCCTGTGGCTATCTGTGCCAACCCACGGATATCTTAAGTTCAAACTTTGGTGTCAATTTACGCAGTAATCAATATTGGGATACTTCATTGAATATATGTGTTGTAATGTTCGCAGTGGATAGTAAAGTTTTGTAATTACTAGAGTGTTTAGTAGACATGTGATCGTAATTATCACTTACACGAACACAAAACCCTTAATCACACCTAGAGACTCGAAGGATGTTTTCCGAGAATCGACTTTGATAACGAAAGTGGTCTTGTTTAATACCTACCGAAACCATCCGGGAAAAGTGTTCGCCCTTATTTGTCAATATACAGTAAGTTTGATGAGTTTTATTTTGTTTCTTGCGTGTCTTTGATAGATCTGACGTCACGATAGAAAACAAAAAATATTTCGAGTTAGGGTTTGTCCTCACAAGAAATATTACATTTGGCTCATCTATAAAAGAATCTATTTCACTATACGCCTTCTTTTCTTGTTCTTCTACTTTTTTGTAGACGTTTCTAGTAACTACATAGCTAATGTCTGCTCTAGCTAACGTCTGCTAATGTTGAGTAAAATAATCATTATTTACATACTTAGATAATTTAGCAACTTGGCTTAACTTGGCTTAGGAAGAGTTACTATAAATGACAAAGTTTAGAAACAAAGAGAATATTAATTGTAATAAAAGCAACTTGAACAACTTTATATCAAAACTTTTTGTTATTAAGCAAAGCACTGTGTCATAGGTAGCACAAGAAACTAAAACAAGGGTTATAGAGTCGCTCCGAGTTTTGTTCTACATTATAACAATGGCTCTCCAGGCTAATTTATTATCAAGAGGGTTATATTTATTCAAATATCTCACCCAGAAGTGTAATTCCAGCTGTATTCACAGATAAAAATGTTCTTTAGAATAGGCTTTGCATGATTTAATATCTGGAGCGTTATTTTATAGTCGTACCAACGAGTTTCCCTTATATTGCACCTGCGCTACCTTTGTAGTTTCTGTAGTCGTAAAAGTGTCCGTAATAGAATCGAAATTTTAGACCAACGCGCCTGCTACCGGTTCCTTCGAACTAAAACAGTATAAAGCAGAAATCATGGCTTCGGTTTAATAAAATAACGCAAAATAATGCCTTTGGCTTGAACGAAGCCGGTAATGGTTTCCACGAAAGAAAATTCTCAGCCCGCTTCCGAAGCTTGCTGATAACACAAATATTGCGAGGAAAATGTGTGGACATCACGTAAGTCCTTTAACAAAAGACGCTTCACCACGGAAGCTTATAATACATTTAAGGCGCAGATAATAGAAACTCCTGTGGAGGCTCATCTAGAGAGGGCAATATTTCACTGAATTAATAACTGTGAAGGCTATAAATCAGTGGAGTTGTGCAGCGCTTCATGTGGCCGGGATCTAACTCTGCAGCGGCTGAAGCGCTGGTTTCCGGCCGTCCGTAGCACCATTGTGTCGGAGGCGGCGACTAATATATTCGAGACTGTAAACAGAAATTGCCAACTATAACAATCGTATTCATTTGAGTTCGATTTTAGCCTTCTATTTACGAATCAGCATTTGACTTGTTCCTTTGATGTATAGACGGCATAGAATTGAGAAGTTTTCAGGTAAAATAAAGCTTTCAGGTATTTCAAGCCAATTCCCGTTGCTTTGTAACTGGGAGTATAAATAATTTCTACATTCCTTTTGGACACAAACAAAGGGAAAAAGGAAATATTTATTTAATATTGAAGTCACCGCGCGTAATGGTAAAATTAAGAATTTATAAAAAGGACCTTCTTCCCCTAATTCTTGGGATTTAAGCGAATTACGTCGTTTTAAATAAAAACTTCGATGAGATCGCTTCGCTTCCTGTTGAAAAGCCGTAATTTTCCCGTTTCTCCTCCTTTGTTTAGACAAGATCTATTAATATAAGAACAAAAAACCACCAAGTAGAAATGAAAACGAAATCCAGGAGTGTTGATCTTAATTTATTGCAGATTGAATTTGATTTGTTAATACTTTGCTCGCCTGGCCTTATTTCGGGAGTTTTATAAGAATTTACGGAGATGAGCAATTCTTCAGGACGGCTTTCACAAACCTAGTTTTATAAACCCAGGATATAAATCTTGGTTTGTTCTGCCTACCAAAATCTTTAGTACCAAGCTGGAAAGAATTTATGAAAACATAAATGTCGTTTTTTTTTTGTGATTTTATCTAATCCAATGAATCCGGTTCAAGAAATGACAGGGAAAGTAGGTACTTACCTGAGTTTTTGTTGTAAGGAAATAAAAGCCTTCTCTAATTAATTTCCATTCCCCTGTTTGTTAATATGTAAATGAAGATAATTTTAATTCAGCGACATTTCCTATTATTATGACAATGTAATTGCCGTCGACGTTCGTGGCTGTTTCAAATTATCAAATTACAATTAAGTCTCTTTACTTTGGCTTAATTTGAGCCCTGCCTTTCGTGTAAGATCATACTATAAACGATTTGGAAGTCTGTAGACTTATTAGAAGAGCTAAAGAGAATAATTTTGACCTTTTGTTGGGAATTTTTCAAATCAGCTCAGTTCTTCATAGGCGAATTTGTTTAACTGATATTAAATTACTCAATCTACCTTGTTTAATTTCCTAATATCAGTTTTAAATTACAGTTAAATCACTATTTACGACTATTCATCTTTAATTAACATATGAAATGCAATACCAATTAACAAATAAAACGATATTGTGAAATACACTGCAGCGTGGTCGGTGTTATTTTAGTCAAAAGTCCGCAGACTTTTGCTATATCAGTGAGCTGACGTCGTCGGTGAAAATAGTTGAAAATTTAACAAAGTTTGTTCGAGTCCGGGAATTTTAAAAGTAGCCAGGTCAATCGTTTTCGGATCTACGGTTTTCGTAGTGAGTAGTTTAATGTTACAAGGAGTAAATTTCTTCAGTTCGAGTGAAGGAAAATGTTAATAGACTGTCGTTTACAAGCGTCAAACAAATTTTCCGAAGAAATTGAACTCTTTCACTATCGCCCAGCTGATCGTTCTAACGTCTAACCATACTTAATGTTTAGTTGTATTTTGAGCTTAATATTTAATGTGAAAGGTACTCTGCTCTTTTCATACCTAATTGGCTTAATGAATTTGGATGGGTAAACGGGTAGACCTGAATATGGCCTAGTGAGGACACAAAACCCGTTTTGATCCTGGTAGTTCGTTTCCGTGGAATAATTCCCGATCTTCTAGCTATTTGGCTTCGGCGATGGAGCAGCCCTACCTAGACAAGACTAATGTGGATACGGCCGACGAACCTAGAAGACGTCGATTGCAATGCTTGTTTTATAAGATAATTAATCAATAATTTGACAGTACTGTATTTACAAATTATTTATAATAAACTTATGTTACCCCTCTTCTAGCGGGTGAAACCGCGGCCAAAAGCTTGTATTTTATTAATGACACAGCTCACAATGTGTAGAGGCAATTTGCGACCGTAGGGAATAATGACGAAACACTTTGTAGCGAATTCTGAAATACGTCAAAGCTGGCACTTTAGAGCGCCATGCACATTAAACTGTATTAAAACGCACCGCAGTAAATTATGTTGCACATAGTGTGTAGTGTGAAATAATGTAAGTCTGTAGAGGTACAAAGTAAAGCAATTTGTCAGACAATCTAAAATGGAATCGATCTAACAATAAATCATGGTGCTTGGTTTTGTCAGAAACCTGATGATCTTGACATATTTCAACTACCTTGTCCACTTTTAATTTCTAGGCATGGACTTCATATTTTCAGCAGCGTTTTTTATAAGAATGACCCTGGACAAGTACCGTAATAATGAATTTCGAATAAAGGACTTATGTCCTGTATTACGTACTGTATACCAGTTTTTGTACCTATGTATTAGTAGTCGTCCTACGCTAGAGATGTTAAATCGTTGTTGTAGTGTTTGTTGTTGTGCTCATACTAACATTAGTTTTTTAAGTACATGGTCTGAAATAAATGTTTATAATATTAAGGACAGATTCCTGAATGATTTCCTAATCGATTTTTCCTTCTGTTTCCAGTATTCGACGCATCCGGCCACTACACCTCTAACGTGCTGTTCGGGAACGAGTACTGGCTGGGCTCGCAGGACTCGTGCCGCGACCTGCAGCTCACCGAGTACTATGCGCACACACCGCCCTTCCCCACCACCTTCTATGTCGCCAAGATTAATCTTTCGGTGGACAATGATCATCTGCCACAGGTACAATATGTTTGAGTCCTTATTGGATGTAATGATTTTAGGCAAGATTATTTAATGGGTCCCGACTGTTGCAGTCAATATGTCCTGTCTCCTGAACTTGTTTTATTCTTTTCAGTTTTTATTTAAAGTTATTATTTTTTTTACGCAGTCGGATTTTTTTATTTTTTTTATTTAACACTTTCTAGTTACTTAGATCCACCATTTTAAAATCCTCATGATAAGCCCTTTATCGAGCCGTTCAGGCTGCAGAGCGTGCCAAACATTTGAATTTGGCGCCAAAATTCGCCATTTTGTTTTTTATTTTATTTTGATATACCTACCCAGTGTCACTCTCAAGGTAAATACGAATCTAACGATCCTCTCAAGCTAAAATCCATCGAGCCGTTCAGGCCACAAAGCGTGCCAAACAATTATACATACACACTCTCGAAAATACATAAACGAAAATAACATAACCTCCTTCGCGCAGTCGGGTAAAAATGGGAAAAGGTTCTACTGTTATTAAATCTTTAAAGTAATTTGATAGCTACCTACTTTTCTATTGAAAAACAAAAAAAGAGTTTATAAATTGTTTTTCCTCGTCTTAACTAATTGAAGGGAAAATATTTGTTATAAAAACGCTTTTACAATGTTGAATGATATATTGTAATTGTAAATAGATGTTTAAAGTACCTTTTTATGTAAACCTATTGAAACTGTCACGTAGTTACGCCATTTCGAATATTTCATCAGCTATCAACGCTTTTACTTTCTATTTGATTTTGATGGAAGATGTGAACGATTGCGTGAAGTTCAAACTTTCCCTCCGTGGGTTCCGTGACTCAGCGTTGGAAAGACAATTCTATCCAAGTTACGTGATTTCATTGACCTCTAGAGGTTAATCATGCATACGGAGGCACAGAGCAAATATTTGTTATGTACTCTTAAGGTTCGGTCAAACCGGTATAAGTACAAGTTGCGGATCAGCTGCGGATACCGGAGTCTGCCTTCAGTACAATATCTGTTAGTAGGCCGGATCCACTTCCTCAGTTTCTCCCTAACAGTATGTCCTACCATTTATGTACCTATAATAATTAACTACTTACCTAAGTTACAGCACTTTTTTTTAAATATAAACATTTAAAACTAGGTTTTATTATAAAAACGGAAGGTAAACTAACCATATACATAACTATGTATAAATTCAGTTCATATAAACTGATTGACAAAAACACAATAACAACCAAGCCAAACAAACAACAATAAATTAACTTCAAGTGTTTATCGTTAACCGCGTCGTCATTCAATCCTATTAATATTATGGTGAGAGCACAAAAGATAAATAGCACCCAACAACTCGCCCTAACCTTGTACTGTGGGCCTACGTCACGCAAGTTTAATATAAAAGTTTTACTACCTCGCGGCAAGTTCCAACCTTCTGCGTCGATAGAGTCAACGTAATTTGCTACGCTCCTATTCCCAGCAGTGCTGAGGGAAAATACACCACCTTCTATGAAAACGGAAAAGAAATGTATCATAGTTACTTTGTGCACAGAATAGACACTGCACTGACACACAGTTATCGCTATGGAATATTGACTCCTGAACGAATTTCAGATGCATACTCTAACATACTCAGTTCGTAAAATAAGGTAAACTTAAAGATAGCTGCTAGGCATTGTATGAGGTTTTCCCAAAAACCACTAGATAAATTCGGATCTATTTTGGCCTTCAGTAAATGAAGGTAATGAACCTTAAAGTCATGATATGAATTTATATGAGCATCGTAAACGTTAACTTGGACTACTTTTGATGGGTAACGTACTTAGGTAGAAGCCGCGCATTTTAATAAAAATTGATGTCCAATTGAGATAGGATTACCAATCCCTACGCGTGAACTGATAAAGTTATTTGTGTACTTCAACTTTGTATTTTTATAAGCTTTTAATAAACTTGCCTTGTTAGTTTGTTAGTTGTGTATTGGTCAAATTTTGCAACTGAATTTCAAACCAGTTCCCCCCAACCGATTGAGCTGATTTTTTTTTGCAATTTTAGATATAAGTAGTTGAGAAAAATATCTCCTGGTGTTCATCTACTCTACATGATCTACATCCATAAAGATGGTATCCAATTTCAGCATAGTTGTAATCGGTTCAAACTATTGATATTTTAGATTGATCACTTTTTATTCACCGATTTTAATCAAAAATATGATAAATTAATTTCTTACATTTGAATTGGAAACGGTTATGAAGGTACAAATAAGTATATTCCTCGGTACATGTAATAATGCCATCGGCTTATATACAAGAACCATCGTATAAGCAAAATACCCGTAAATAAGAAAGTAATAATCCTCTATATACATAGATTAATGATGGGCAGAAAGTTTCCAACTCCGAGAGGCGCGAGGCGCGAATGAATCAACATTTATTAACGGGATATGGAACTTGGACACGTAACGTATCTTTACTAACATTATGTAGGTATCGAAGTTTGTAGGTTTATTTATTAGATACTTTTTGTGTCTGAGATAAATTGATATTAGGTCAGAAGAGAAAGAGACAAGAGGAGGGAACCGGAAATCTTCATTATGTTCGTACATGCCGTCATATACGTGAACATAATGAAGACTTTTGGTTTCAATAAAAAAAATGGCATAGATCGAGGTCAAAACCAAACATTCTAATGGTCTCTAAAGCTACTTTAAAAATATTACAATTGAATTTAAAAGTGTCATTGTCATTTAATTTGCGGTAAACAATCAGAAATTTAGTCAACACTTGATTTCAAATTTAAAGTTGTTGCGACAACAAGCAACCATTCTAGTAATCACATGATGTCAGTACCTGTCAGAACATTGTGGCTAATGAGTGCTACGAGGCGTAATGACCAGGTATTAAAGTCCACTATATGTTGACACTTGCTTGATAGGCTGTCTAAATTGCTTTCAAATAAATACACGCGATTATTTAGCAAATTATGTACCTTGGCACATGTCAAATCGCATAATCAATCCATATTACAAGTCGCCGCAATCCTCCATTTGTTTTAACACTGAAAAGTTCGCCTTCAACCCATTAGGTACATTATAACAACTGTAACTTTACGATCAGCTTAACGTATTTAACATAGGTGTTGAGTAACAAAGTTGAAGACAACCTTTTACACCGTTGGATTGGCTCAAATTCTTAAACAAAACATCGTCGAAAAGCTCGTAGACAGAAAAAGAAAAATCCAGAGCATTTGTATAAGTAATGCCTTAAAGACGAAGAAAAGCGATGGGAACCTCCAGCTGTCGCCTGTTTCCTAACAGCCGACAGTTGTACACCGATACATCGTGTGGGTACATTCGTCACGTTGACTGACATTCAATTACCTACGTATGAGCTTACGCAAAGGTTACGCGGTGGTATCTGCTCGACTAATGAATGGAGATGTTCCCCAAGAAGTACCAGGTTGGCATGAGGTCAAGGTGGTATGCATTTCAATAATTCTGGGTAGGTACGGTCTTCTAGTAATAAATACCTTCTTGGATTCATGCCAGCCTAGTACCGTTTGTAAGATTACTGCCCTTAACTAGACTAGGTAATAAGTAAAATATAAATATCAACCCACCCCCGCCCCACCAGTGTGGACACGGGCGATGGGGCCGACGGGAATCACCATTTAAATTAATATCAAGAAACTTTTCTACTTGTCTATACAAATCATAAAATTGGTCAACGGGATCAGTTGACCAATTCAAAAATTCATTAGGACGACTGATCCCGCGGGATCCGCCTGTGTGTGATCAGTTTACTAAAGAGCCCAGCTGCAAATTTGTCCTAACTTCCAATTATTTCGATGAAAGATTTCTTATTTGCGAAGCAAACCCGGCTCGAAAACCACAAGTTTACACTCTGAACGGGTATGAATGAGCGTTTTGGAGTTGAACCTAAATTATATTTAAGCATGTTTTAGTGGCAAATAAGAATGGTAAAGAAAATTACTCCCTATCGGGCCCTCACTGGCTCTATTTGCTGAAGCAATTGATTGGACCCAGGCTTATAATAGATAACCTTTCAAAACTCTCATTTTGTTTTTAATTGGTGCTTCGTGCAACTGGTTTCATTGGCTGGTTTTCATGTTGTTTACGAGTTTAATGCCGCATGTTGGAAGAAAAACAAAGTCGTTTCAGACATTTCTGCTCTGGCTTAACTTTTTAGCTAGTCCCACCGATGTCTGACTTTAATATTTGAACGTAATTAAACCCACCCAGCCACCCAGCTGTTATCTTAATAAAACGCTTTAAGCATTTTCTGTTTCCAACAGAAAATTATGTTCGCCACACAGTGTATTTTTACTCTAGTATAATTGCAGAACAGTAACCCTTTTAATACTACCACCAACCTTTTATTCTTTTCTACTTTTGGGTTGTGGAGGTCAGATAGTCGCTCCATGTAAAATATTGGTATTCAGCTGCATCCGGTGAGACTGGAAGCCGACAACAACATACTTAGTTGGGAAAAGGCTAGGCAGATGATGATGAGTAACCCAAGAAAGTATAAACAGCCTGTTCCCACTGCTGGGACACAGGCCTCCTCTCTATGAGAGGGGATGGGCTGTAATCCAGTTCGCGAACGCTGTGTGGGCTGGTATAGATGTCATAATATGTCTTCGATTTTTTGGTTCTTCTCCTACTAATCTCTTTCTATTCCAAATGCAGAGTCGACTGATGTTGGTCGGCGAGTGCGTGCCCGCATCCTGCGACAAGGGCGCCATCACCTCGCTGCTGGGCGCCGCAGAAGGTGCCGCCACTGCGCAGGCGTCGACAGCCGGCCTAGCTGCCTTCTTCACTACCCTGAACGTGCGGCCTGTACCTGGGGACTACGACCTCTTTGCTGATCCCAAGCTGCAGATATTGGCGTAAGATATTGCTGATTATAAAATTTAATGGGTAACATAGGGCATGGTTAAGGGTGACTTTCCAGTAGAGCTGTTTGAGGAAGTTAAGAGCTCGTTGGTTTGATAAATTATAAAAAAAATTGATAAATTAATTTTAAAAACAGAGTTACAAGTCAAAAAGGAATTATGTTTTAAAACTATATGAGGTCGATGTTTTCTATTTTACTACTTCATAAACAACGTTGAAACAAACTCAGAGATCAAATTATCTTTTAAATTCTCCAAATAATCTTGCTCAAGTCATAGGCATGTAGCTTACAGAAACAGATGTAAGTGGCAGTGGATACTTGAACAGGTCCACTCTATCCATGCCGGAAAGTAGGATTAGATCTTCACAGTCATGCAAGGTCCCTCGTGCGCCAGATAAAGATGTCCACATAAACAATGGAGTTGAAGAATTGAAAAGTTGCTAGCCTTGAGGAAGCACGAATTTAGAGAGCTGTGTCCTATTTCTTACTAAGCTGATGTACTTGACATAAAATTATAGTAATAACAATCGTGTTTGTAAATAAGAATGCAAATTCATTTGATAGTAAGTTACTAATAAAATTGCAAACTTATAATTAATTTCGGAACTCTGAATTTTGGTAAAATTATTGGATCATTCCCACTAGTTATACTACACAGTTCTACGATTTCAGGTGGTACAAAATCGTAGAGAATCCGTTCATGATCACGTTTCGTGGTACCCACTTTTTTGTGACTGCAAGAACTCTAAACGACGCAACTGGCCGAATTTTTAAGAGTTACACATTTTTGGACACTGAAATAACTACTATTAAACAATTAAACGAATACTTATACACGTAGTTATACTTATGCATATCGTAATTAACTAGGTTCATTATCAAATATGAGGTAGGTAGTTATATTATGTAGATCTACATAATTATCTGATTAATTAATTCATCTCACTGAATGTATTACGTATAATGTAAATCACTAATGAAAGCCGGGACTACATTATCTCATCATCATTGAAAGTTGTATTAGAGCCCTGGGAACATTTACCTAATTAATTACAAGGAGTGCTAATGTAATTAAATTTAAAACCTCTTTTTTATAACTTCGGCTATTTATTGCTTCATGGTTCTCTACTCGCACTTGAACGGTTTTTTTAATAGGCATAATTTGACAAATATTAACCAACAGCGCCCTCTTGATATTTTTATACAAGATCTAAAAGATTCTTGCGCCACTGTACAATACCTAGATAACGACAAACTGTTTTTTTAAATAGAACTGTAGAAAGCTTACATGTCAAACGATTCCGTATTTAAATGTCAAGCGAAGGTGCGTTATTAAAAAAGGCCACTTCGAAATTTAAACTTAATTACCTGTATAATGCAATAAGTTAACATTTAATCTATTACAAATAAGGAACATTTTGTATTTGCACAACACACGCATAGAAATGCACGTAATCAAAACAAAATAAATGATGTCATGGCCGTATTTAAATAATTGCATGCAACCAAACGCATGCATAAATTATATAATTTATTAAATTGAATATCTGTTTATGTGTAATAGACGTTGTTGTTATACAAAATAGATATTTAACACAAATGGACATGTAAAATGTAAGTATTTCGGTAGAAGAAATTAGTGCCTTCCTGTAACAATATGCCTGAAATAAAGGGTGTAAAACACCTCTTAACGAAGCCGAAAGGCACTTGTTTTCCTCGTCATTGCGATCATTTTTTTACACCATACCTGAGAACCTTTTAGTTACGGAGATATTGGGGGTCAAAGTTCCAACTTTTTGGCAACTCTTTTTTAAATACAAGTTTTTAATATAAGATTTTTACTTTAAACACCTCCACGACCCCCGTACTATTCATTGAGTTCTACCACAAAACATGATTTTTCACCCCAAAAAAAAAAGTCGTTTCCCAGCAATAATTTTTGCGTAAAGTTACTTAGTTTGATGTACAGAATGCTTGGTTGACGGCTTCGTGATGAGGTGGTTTACACCCTGTATATTAATAGTTTTCGTCTGGCGCGATTTCCGTAAACTCATATTTTTGGCAACAGTTTGACAAATAATTTACTCGAAATAGTGTTTTATTTCGAAACTTTGAATACATAATAGTTTGTAATAACATAAGTGCCCATCCATGTGCTAGTGTGTGTACTTTCGCTATTGTTACAAGGATTTTTTACACGTCAGCTTTCACGATAGGTAGTGTGTTTCTCTTGTAAGGAGGTACTGCTGATAATTATCGTACTTTTGTGTCATTTCAATCTCTAGAAGACCATAATAATGTACAGAAGCTAAATACTAATAGTTAAAACCCTAAATGTAGATACTAATTTACTATAATTTGTAATTTTAGGATTGTTTAAAAAAACAGCTTTGCAAGTCAGACCAGACTGGATATTGGGCTGTCCTAATACTGTCAGACACTGGCATTGCGTATTTTAGTCTTGACCTACAGTGACAGACATAACGTAAACATAATTTGTCACACATTCAATAGAATGTACTGAATGTCACACATTCACTAAAAGTCTATTCACTAAACAAATGTCTCTGTTAAGGTCAAAACTATCATTAAGTACTTAATAACTTAACACATTAGTATCGTGCGATAGTATTGTCTGCCAAACCCTTCACAAAGACTGATGCTAGAACGTCTGCGACGAAGATATATTATCCACATGAGCTGTTTAGTAATGCGATCCCAGTACTGTTCATTTGTAGTTGTTCTACCTCCGATTTAGCGTCACTGTCAAAATCACATTGATGTTTATTCTCGTTGCAATAAGGTTTCTATTTGATTGCAATTGAGTGACAATTGATAAAAATCAAAATAACAATTGAGTGTCGGTCACGGAGAAAGAATCTGACCACCCTATCTCATTCCGTGGGTATCGTAAGAGCCGACTAAGGGAGCTTAAGGGTCAGTATGCATATCATAAAGCACTCTGGGTCACCTGAACGTAGGCGGGGAAACCAACAGCAATCTCATTCCCATGCAGGGTTAGTATCTGGCAAACGACTGTAAAACCCAAACCAAACGCTTCTGCAATATGAGTAAAATTTTTGTTACAATAAGCTTGTTTAGCTCAGCTGCTTTTTTTCTCAAAGGACTGTACTAACAGCTATATAAGATCACGTATGTACGGTCACGCACTTATTCCACAAGGAGAAATAAAAGCACTAAACTGTAATTCTGCTCTATGAAAACACGTAGACCATTAGCGTTCTGGATTTAAAAATAATTTCAGCAGATAGGAATGGCAACACTGCCAGCAATTTAAGTTTTTATGCACTGTACACACTGTTCTCACAGTTTTTATTTTTTATTTAAATGTTTGGTTGCTGGCTGTCTTGTGTTAACGTGTGAGTTTGGCAAAATAGCAGTTGTTAAACAAGGTTCTGAACGAGTGCCAAGAATCTCGTTAAAGCCTCCTAGCTCTGGTCGACGCCGTGCTTGCATGATAACAAGTGCTTGGAAGCTGTTCAATTTTAAATCATGTTAAGAGTTTTACCGCTAACAATGTCATTAAATATTTCGAGGGAGAATCAACTGCATAAACAGTACGCTCTATAAATATGCAACGATATAAAGATTATTTGATGTTATTAAGTTTGTGTTTTAAGCTGTCTTGGTCGCAACTTGGGCGCTACCGACGCACACGAGGTCCTGGGTTCGATTCCCAGTTCCTGATTCCCAAAGACCTTTCCAGGTTTTCCATCACGAATTTTTAAAACAATATTCGAGACATGTTTTGATTTTAATGTTGATGTGTTATGTTTCTAATAAGGATGTCTTTTTACAGAACGGTGGTTACTCTGGTGGGAATCCTGATGTTCTTCGCGTCTCTGTACGAGGGCTACCTGGAGCGCAAGTACCGCCTGATGAAGGACGACGATCTCGAGGTGGCATCAGACGTCAACCATAAGCAACCTGTTGGTACTTTCGTTTATAATATCCTTCTTTGCAACAGTGCAGTTTTTAGCAGGGCCTACAGTAGCCGGGCATAAGTATGAGGAAATAAGTTTTAGAAAGATACTGGCACATACTGCATCAAACTAAGGAACTTTACCCGAAGACAAGTCATTTCCTAGCAATAATTTTTCCGTAGGGTAGTAACTAAACTCAAAAAACACACTCACAAAACTAGGTATAGTTTGATGTACAGAATGCTTGGTTAACGACTTCGTGAAGAGTTTACACCCTGTATGTATAGACAGAGATAGCTAGTATAAGGGCTCCGCACACTATTCACAAGACTGTCTTCAGTCAGACAATTACCCTGGAAGTGCGAGCGAGAGAGACTATGTATTCTCGCTCGCACTAGTAGGGTAAAGACAGTCTTGTCTATAGTGTGCAGTAGCCCTTAAGGTGGATGCTCTAGGGTAGCCCGCGAAATTCAAATTTTCTAACGTTTTTTGCTATTTGCAGGTCACTTTTTCAAGGTCAAATTAATTCCTGCCCCTTTATGCGCTTGGAGGGTTGTATTGATGATTTTGATTATAATTCTGTAACTACATACGTGTTACAGCCGCGAATCATATTTTAATCAACATACAACCTGACACTGACCTGCAAATTGCAAAAAACGTAAGAAAATTTGAATTTCGCGGGCTACCCTGAAGCATCCACCTTAAACCAAAGATTTACTAAAATTCCAAGTGCCATATTTACGGCCAAATCCTGCATGTTTAAATGTTGTCTGGTCTCCCTGTCAAGCAATAAATTACGATGACCTGCAAACAGCATGATTGCGACAACAAGAAAAACCCATTTTCAATCCGCTGAGGTGTTTCATTAAACATACCGTGTGATTGAGCACGGCTTGTTACAACCAGTCACGCCCGCGCCCGGCCCAGGTCCAAGGGTCGCCGTATTTTTCAGCCAGCGGTTCCATACAAATTAATTTGAAATAAGCCCGAATACAAACGTGACCGAACGGCATTGTGTGGTCGACGAAACGGTAAAAGGACATTTATTATTAAATCGAAAAGTTCCGTACCCACTTAAATATTAAAATCTCCAAACTTTTTAACAAGAATTACTGAATTTTTTATTAAGTCTTTTTTAAACCTTCGCTTTTTGGAAATGGAATGACTTTCCTGTTTAATCGAAATGGAAGGTGGATGGAATGGTTTTTATGTAACTCCATTCAATGATTGTTTCATAAAATAGTTATTGAATGGGGTTTTAGAGGGTTGTATTGATGATTTTAATTATTATAATTCTGTAACTACATACTTACGTGTAACTTCTGCGAATCATCATTCATCAACATACAACCTGACACTGCCTGGCGCTTCCACCCTAAGTAAAACCATATCGAATACGCCACACATGTAAATATGGATAAAAGCAGGGTCGAAAATAATCGACCCGTTAAACCAGGGCATCGCGTCAACACACTGGGTGAACGGATCTATTGTGCCATTCAATGTTATTCCAAATTTTTCCTATATTCACACCAGTCAGCTTTAATATTCAATTAACAGGCGAATTTTAAACTCTCTGTTATTGGAGTAGAGCAGAAATTAATTACGAACAACCAATTATGTTGATAAACCTCGGTACTTACCTACTGTCCCACACTTTAGATCAAACAAAGGTTAGCTCAAAATTATAATTACTTTTATATTAAGTGTTAGATGGGTCGTATAATTAATTATGAAGTAGAAGATATTCGTTATCAGTGTAAATGGGTCCGTTATCATTACCAAGGTATCGCTTCATGGGAGGATGCGGATGTGGAAGTGGGAGGCGCATCGTGGACACGCGTTTAACGACGTTGATAAAAACGAAAGAGGCGTTAATTGCTTGATTTTTCTTTTCTTGTGGTCCCAAAATACCACTCAAAAATATTTAGTGGGAATCCGGGACCGCAGTCCCAATCCAATAGAATATCACAGTTACATTTTTGTTTACATTTAGCTAAGATTTCAAAACGGTGAAGGAAAACATCGTGAGGAAACCGGCATGTGCTAGAACCAAAAAATTCGAAGACATGTGACATCTACCAATCCGCACTGGGCCCGCGTGCTGGATTATAGCCCATTCCCTCTCATAGAGAGGAGGCCTGTGTCCCAGCAGTGGGAACATTAATAGGCTGATGATGATGATGAGCTAAGATTTCATGTCTTTTAGCATTTTAATTTCAATGAACTGTCAGCTTTATTATTTTTTTAGATATATTTGTAGTTTGTGCATAATGTTCATGTAAAATAAACTGACTTATATAAAAACAATATACAACATTTTTGAAATAATTGAAGAAAATAGGAAATAATCAAAATTAAATCAGCCATCTTTATTTTAATCTTCTTCAATTTAGCTGACCTTTGTATTAATCCCAACTTAGCAAGCTTACAGAAATACAAACGAAAACTTTGCTGAAATGGAAATGAAAATTTCTCAGACAGCAAATAATCATACTAATTATTAGATATCTACTAGTTGCTACAATTTAATTTTTCCCAAACGAATAATTGAAAAGGGTTGGATTGGATGCCAATGCTATCCCATTGTTCGAAGTCAATGAGCAGTTCTGACGTCACGATGTTTGCAGGCTAACAACAATGTACCTGCCGATGGGAAGCCGGCGAGCGCAGACAATGGCGAGAGGGACCTTCGGCGGGAGACCTGCGGTGAGTACCTAATGTAATGTGGAGATAGCCACTACATATGTACACAGATACTAGGTAATTAGGTATACATCGTATATCAGAATGTTGCAATCATATTTAAGGGTGTAATATAGACCCGCAAGGATTGCCAAAGGGCGATGGAGCGTAGTGTATTGGGTATTAAGCTCAGCGACAGAATTCACAATACCACAATACGGTCAAAAGCTGGAATCGCTGATGTGGGCAATAAGACTGCTGGGTTGAAGTGGGAGTGGACGGGCCATGTCTGCAGAATGCATTAGGACCGATGGGCTAGAGTCGTCACGCAGTGGGTGCCAGAAGTAGGGCGTCGTCGCCGAGGGAGGTCTAGGTGTTTCGCGTGACGACTTATGAGGCGTTTGTGAGAGATTGGCCGGAAAAAACCTCACGTAGAGAAGAGTTGAAGGCTATGGGGAAGGCCTTTGCCCAGCTGTGGGATAATATACTAGGATAATTAAAAAAAATACAGACCCTCAAACTGAACCACTTTCTTCGTGGGACCAACATTTAGGTCGAGTATGTATTGAAGTTTTGGTTCCACGACTTTATACACGGTTTTAAACATGACCACATCTTTATTAAACACGCTGTATAACAGGTTGATTAATAATTGTGTTTGAAGAACGTTTTATTTTAAAATGATTAGACAATGAAAAATATACGGACTTTTTTAATTGACCCCTAAACAAAGAAAACACAGACAATGGACCCGGGATGATATAAGGACTCCGAAATTTATTTGTTTTCTTTCAGCTGCGAAAATGAACCCTAAGCTTTATAAGAAAGTTCCCATAAGAATTATTTTATCAAATTTCAAAACTACTTATTTAAGGAATTATGCAAAGAAAATATTTTAAGAACTGACGAAACTTTTCATTTTGTTCGGGTATGAAAAAACCTGCCAATTTTTCATAGCTCCGAAAATAAAGTTCGTTCATAAGTCCTAATTAAGAAGTTGGAATAAGTTGGAAGTCGTAAGGTCAAGGAATACAATCGCTGGGAGGCATAACTTTACGACCAGCTCGCAAATTACAACAATGGTTCTTGTATTTGGCATGCATAATATTACCTATACGTAGTTGAGAAAGTTTGAAGGATGCTAATTTAGCAGCCACCTACTATTTACTTACCTACGTGGCTATTTTTTTAAACGATACATTTTAGTGACACTTATTCCCTAGGCAAGGTGATAAGGATAATATCGCTTGCCTAATACATTAAACACAGCAATAATTTCCATGAATTGGGAATAACGGACTTTACATTCAGTCTATAAGCCAAAATTACCCCTATACATGATATAATCTACGGGCAATGCAATGAAACATAATTCATAGTCATTCGCGGTGCTAATAGCATGTTAAGGTGGATGCTCCAGGGTAGCCCGCGAGATTCAAATTTTCTTACGTGTTTTGCAATTTCCAGGTCAGTGTCAGGTTGTATGTTGATTAAAATTTGATTCGCGGCTGTAACATGTATGTAGTTATAGAATTATAATCATCAAAATCATCAATACAACCCTCCAAGCTCATAAAGGTGTAGGAATTTACTTTTTCAAGGTCAAATTAATTCCTGCACCTTTATGCGCTTGAAGGGTTGTATTGATGATTATAATTCTATAACTACAAACATGTTACAGCCGCGAATCAAATTTTAATCAACATACAACCTGACACTGACCTGGAAATTGCAAAACACGTAAGAAAATTTGAATTTCGCGGGCTACCCTGGAGCATCCACCTTAAGTAACCATTATATCTGCACTAAGTAAGTTATCCTAGCCTGTCGGACATTAAGCTGACGGAGACGGCAGGGCCCCCGAGACAAGCTTCGACTTAATGAGTATTAGACTAAATTTGAGCTAATGTTACGTGTTAGTACCTAGGTATACATCACACCGTCATTCCAACTAGAAGTATACCTTCTGTAGTATAAACTGGGAAGTAATTTCTTGGACTTACGGCTTCAGGTTTTGTGATTTCCGACTAACCCGTTAAAATAATATCCTTTTCTAGATATATTTTACAAAACAGTGCCACATGATATTGCATTGTTACAGTTACAATGTTATCCAATACAGTTTCGATCTATTGTTTGTATGGCAACCTTTTAAAATAAACAACAAAGTGAAACAGTTGACTCAATAAATCGAAAACAAGAATCAAAGCAATTTCTTTGTTCTACGAAAGCATTTTCAAGGAACTTGTGATCCTTTAGTGGGAGTTATCTCTATTTCAATTCAAGTTGTTCTTTCAGGAGTATGGTCGGAGGTGCTGTTATCGTTCTCTATCTTGTCGAACGGGCGCACCATCCTGAGTACGGACCCGCCCAACGATGGGGCCCTCACTTGTCTTCATGGAATGAGGTACGTTTTCTTTTATTACGGACGACGGAACTTTTTTCGTCCCGTATCAGCTTATATGAATGTAAATTTAAGGTCCGAATGATTTTGTTTTACGCCAGTGAAGCTTCCTACCCGATCGGTCCTGAATCAAGTCTCGCACAAATTGGCCGTTGATCTAAAGTTGTACTTGAAGCCTGATTGGAGCGTGTTCGGTTCTCTTGTTTAGTTTTATGAGCTTATGATTGGATCTCTTAAATAAATCTCTTCTTAATAGGTGATTATTTTGTTGTAGCCGTAGCAAATAGTGCTTGAACTACAATAGAAGCTTTCCAATTTGTGAAGGCATTGATAGATTTAATGCCTGTAGTTAGCTCTCAGCGTTGTTTCGCTGCCCGTAACTAAAGTTAATCAAACTTTACAAATTAGTTCCACTTTAATGGTCAGTCTGTAACTCTGTAGTTTAGCACAGTAAGTACTTATGTGGAGTGGACCTCGTAATTAGTGTTTCACCCTAAGGTAAAATTTTACTTAATTCTTGCACGACATAAAATTACAAGGTTTATTTTATAAGCGACAGTTATACCTATACAATTTCAACCAAGTGAAGT
Source organism: Xestia rhomboidea (assembly GCA_963853795.1). Taxonomy (NCBI): domain Eukaryota; kingdom Metazoa; phylum Arthropoda; class Insecta; order Lepidoptera; family Noctuidae; genus Xestia; species Xestia rhomboidea. The sequence goes on along the minus strand of OY970758.1, from coordinate 14,673,728 downwards.
TTTAAAGGTAAAGGAATTACGAAGTAGAATGTATTTAAGTAGGGTCTTTAGTGTTCTTTAGTCTATCATTTGGATTCACTTAAAAAATCTAGATTTAAACCTTATGGTTAAGCTTAAGAACTGTCAGAAACTAACACTAATACCCACACTCTCAGGTTCATGTCAGTGATCTGGGTGATCATGGTGCACACGTACCTGACCATCTTCTACGTGGCCGACAACAAGGTGATGCGCGTCATCACCGAGAGGAACTTCTGGTACCAGTCCGTCGGAAATGCTTCCTACTGTGTTGATACCTTCTTTGTAATCAGGTCAGTTTTTTTTTTTTGCTTTATTTTCTTATTTTTAGGAAAGGACTCAAAAGGAAAGAACGGAAGGGTATAAGATCACTTTCTTGTCCGTCTGTCACCACCGATTTTCTCAGGAACGAGTGGACTTAGCAAGTTGAAATTTATACTATATACTGAAGTCTATACTCCCTATTAGGTGTATAAAAATCAAGGCCCTGAGTCAACACGATAAAAAGTTATGGGCAAATTTAGATTTTCGCGAAAACTGGTAAGTACCAAAATTTACCTTAATTTGCAACGTTTTTTTTTATTTTTTGAACTTTTCCCTTTACTTGTTCTGTAAGACCTTGCTTTTAACGAAAATTGACAATTCTAGGTCAACCGGAAGTACCCTATAGGTTTTGGGTCGAAAACCTATATGGTAGTTCGCGTTGACCTAGAATCACGAAATTTGGCAAAAAGCAAGGTCTTACAGCTCAAGTAAAGGGAAAAGTCTTAAAACCATAAATATGTAGTTAAGTAACAAAAAAAAAGCGATTTTACTATTACAAACTTATTATTTGCGGTTGGAGCAATAGCTGTTTCTGGGGATCATACCGCAAAGTTAAGTTTGTACTTTAAAAAGTTTGTACGGAACTCTCGGTGCGCGAGTCCGACTCGCTTTTGGCCGGTTTTTATGTGTATGTTTTCCTTGAATTGTTTGGGTGGGTAAGTCGCGGGTTCAGTTGTAATGCTGATGCTTTTGAGCATCCTAGCTCTAAAGATGTCCATTGGGACACTACTAATTCATATTATTATCCTTTAATGATTCTGCTAGAGCGGCATTTTTAGGCCCCCTGTTCAAATAAGTGAATGTAAAAATACCCCCGTAAAAAATATGGTTTCAAATGTAATGGAATGCATACACCGATTTTGTTATGCTTATTGCGTTACGCACATATTCATCGTCATTATAGTTAACATCTACGTGTAAGATGTTCACACACATATTTTCATGGTTACGTGATTCTCACACACACAATATTTACATAATAATATAAACTAGGTTTATTTAATGAAACTAATGCATCAACTTGCTAAACATTGGCCTTGAGTAGATATAGAAAGCAAACAATCTTAATATGCATAACCTTCTAAAGTTCTTCGGTACCATTACATATACATATATTACTTATGTAATATACGTAAAAGAGTTTTCTCCGGAGGCATTTTTATTACCAATACAAATTAATTTTTACCCCGCAGCTCCTCAACCTTAAAAGGTTTTTGATTTTCCGGCATAAAACGTACTTACCTCATTTACAAACCTTTCCGGGGTTCAAAACGCCGTTCTAACATTCCATTAAAATGTTTTCAAACGTTTAGCTGCAAAGTTGGAAGAAAAAACTTTAGTTAACATTCTTCTAAATGGGAACAATGCCGACTTGACCTCGATTATAAAGTTTAGGAACGTGTATTATACAGGGTGTAACACAACGACGCTAAAAAGGTTACTATTCAGTACATAATTCTGAACCACCCCAAAATGTTTAGTGCTTCCTACAAAACTGCAATACCTTCACGGTCAAAATGTACGGAAAAGCTGTTTTCTAGGGTTCCGTACCTAAAGCGTAAAACCGGGACCCTATTACTAAGACTCCACTGTCCATCTGTCTATCTGTCACCAGGCTGTATCTCATGAACGGTGATAGCTAGACAGTTGAAATTTTAACAGATGCTGTATTTTTGTTGCTATATCAACAAATAAAGATTAATTAAAAATTAAAGGGGGCTCCCCTACTACGACAGTACGGAACCCTTCATGCGCGAGTTCGACTCGCACTTAGCCTATTTTTTTTTTCGATAGCTAATTTCTTTGGGGGAATGATGCGCTGAACACGTGGTTTTAGCGTTGGTGTCCCTTCCACATTGCATACCTAAATCAAAATACGCCTTTTTAGAGTTAGATATTTCAAAAGATTTTTAAAGCTACGCTAAATGAGTACCAAATTGCATTCTATTCCGGTCTTACGATTACCCACGGGGCCGTCCACACCATAATCGCTTCACAAACATTTAATTACGATTAAACACAAATGAATATTGGATCAACGATTAGCTGAGCTTCCATCGGAACGACAACGGAACCCTTATCTGCTTTGATATCCATCAGACTGTTTGACCGTCAAATCCAATTACGAACGAAAAGCCTGCAAACGCCTGCCGTTGGCAATTTAGTTTAGTTACCCTGACAGATAGATTTTTGAGCGGTAAAAAGCCGCGGACATCATTTTCGATTCACATAAAACTGTTTCATTTCATACACCTATACTTTTTACATAGCTCTGCTAGGGTTGTCAATTTATTTTTGCGAACAAGGTTGTCCTTTTTGTGCGTGTCCGGTATAAATTGACATGTGCCGGCCATGACAATTTTCATTACTGTTTTGGGTACACGCAAGAGAACAAAAGAAACAACAAAACTGTACCGTGTAATGTTACCTGGCTCTATATTTGTATGAGAGAACTCGTCAAAACACAAGTAACAATAACACAATTGTTATAACAATGTCCAATTTATTTGGGCAGTTCGACTAGTTTGTTTTTCCTCCTTTTGTGTTTGACAGCCCTAGTGAGACCGGTTGCACAAGGGTAACTTCGTACGTGTTATAAGACGGGTGTAAATCAAATTAATGTGGTTCACTTGGGCGATGTAATCAAGTAGATAAGTTATTTTTATTAGCTATAAAAGAGGATACGATTAAAGAGAACAAAAGGGATGATAGATGCTTAGTGGTGCGTGGATACAGGCTGAAATATGGGATCGCGTGTAATTTCTATTTTAAGGTTGATGCTCCAGGGTAGCCCGCAAAATTTTGACCTTGAAAAAGTCTTTCCTGCACCTTTATGCGCTTGGAGGGTTGCATTGATGATTTTGATGATTATAATTCTGTAACTACATACATGTTACAGCCGCGAATCATTTGAATCAACATACAACCTGACACTGACCTGCAAATTGCAAAAAACGTAAGAAAATTTGAATTTCGCGGGCTACCCTGGAGCATCCACCTTAAGAGTAAGGACCTGTTTCACCACCTGCGATTAAGTTTCCGTTAATTTACTTGGCAGATCATTTTATAAAAACTCCGTTTTTGAATTCTTTTGGAAGTACCTACTCTAGATTATACTAGAAGCAAGTCCTTCGCCATTTGGGGCGATATATTTTAAAGAATCTCCTCCAGGACAGCTGATAAGGGAATGACCTAAATGGGTCGAATATTAGCTTAACAGTTATACGGCCTCTCTCAATATCCATTGTTACACCAACTGACCATCCCGTACGATCTTTCAATAGGGTATAAGATGATACCATAAAACAATAATTCCAAGACACCAATTTCTAAAAACCACTTTATTGTGAGCCTGAAAACCCGATTTATTTTCAATTAATTGCCAAATTCGATTTTTATTTATTTATTTAACAATTTATGTACACACTAAATATAAATAAAGTAGAAAGGAACAGAAAATAGTACAAAGGTGATGCTTATTTCTAAAGAAATTTCTTCCAGCATACCTGCGAAAGGAGAAACTAAAAAGAGATGTAGACAAAGTGTGTAAAAAAGAAAAAGAAAATGGAATACATAAAACCATAAAACAGATAACTATTTTAAATATAATATACAATACATACATACATACCTACTCATAAATACAAACAAGAACATATAACAATACTATAAATACAATAACAATAATATAATATTTTAGTTGCTTGAAATCAATAAATAGTTGAGTCATTGAGCTGACTAAACAGTGACGTTACAGTTTGCTATTGCCATACAACATCTATGAGAGAACCGCGTTTTGACAGCACTTAAAAAGTATCTCAATTGATTGGTGTGTCATCTACCCCATTAACTAAACCTCGTAACATAAGTCTTCAATAACCTCTCATTTGTTACAGTGGGATACTCGTCACGATATTATTCTTGCGGACAGAAGACAAAAAGGCCGCGAAAGCTGAGCAGCAAGACAAACAGGACATCAACAAGAATCTTAATGGCTTCAGTAACTCCGCACTCTCCATCTCTGTGATAAGCCAACAATCTTTTAAGGAGGATTTATTGGACAAGCCGAAGAGCAGCGCTTACTCTATAGCAGAATTTGTGGCGATGATTAAGTCTTTTCTCATTTTATTCTCTTATCGATTAGTGAGACTTACCCCAGCTTACGGGTTTGTGATTGGTCTAAATGAGATTGCTTTAAGGTATACGCACGATAGATCAGTGTTCGAGCCTGCGATATTCGATCATATAACTTGTGATAAGTACTGGTGGCGCAACTTGCTGTACATCAATAACCTGTACCCTCAGCGGGAGATGTGCATGGTCTGGTCGTGGTACATGGCCAACGATACACAGTTCTACGTCGTTGGAATTATTCTTTTACTCATTTCTGTAAAGTAAGTACAAATTTAAATATGAAAAGTCAAATAAAACCAGTCTAAAATTACGACATAATGTTCCGTACATTTTTACTGGTTTCTGTATTTCCTAGTGTAAAATGTAGGCACAAATTCTCTGCGCATTTTTTCTTTTACTCGGTCTCTTTTTCCTAAAGAAGAAAAGTTTGTTTACAGAATTCTTACAAGTTGTCTGTGGTTCTATTAAACCGATTTATGTTATGAATCCGTTTGTAGAATCTTGAAACGGTATTCAGCCAGCGCGGTCCTAATGTAATACACTTTATTCAACGAGCTACCTACTTTTCTTGGCTAACTTTGCGTATCGTATTTCCATATCTTTTATTTGTTGGTCTTGTTTCTTGTGTTCTATATTACAGTAGGTATATTTCTATTTCCAGGCATCCAAAGTCCGCGATGATATCGCTAGGGTTGCTGCTGGTGAGTTCCTGGGCAACCACCATATATATATCAGTGTGGCACCAATACAAGGCGCGGATACAGGAGCCCTTCGAGATGTTCGACCCGCTGTACGACAAGCCCTGGTCGAGGATCGGACCCTATCTAGTCGGTAAGAGGATCTTATATTGAAATAACACATAGATGAATCCTAATCCAATAAGGGAGCACGGAAATTAGGAAAGAAATTAGTTGTTGCTCGTCGATCTTAGTAAAACTTGTACGAAATTATGAATGGACTGTGATGGATGAATGTTGTAATAAGAAGTAATTACCAATTGGCTAAGTGTACAAAAACCTCAACAAAGTTACGCATGTTCCTAGTCCCGCACTCTCAAGTTGGCTGAGGTTTTTATAATATCTGTATCAGCGAAGCTTTCAGCTTCTTAAATCGAATCACCCTCTGAAGCAATTTCAACTTTGATAAATTATGAAGAGCGGGCGGAATTGGATGACTGGCTACTATACCTTCTTTTAAATAAATTCGTGCGTCATCCTTCTTTTTATTAAGTGTTTTAAAACACTCGTGGTTTCAATATTGGGCACCGCTATTCAAATCTTCTGTCTTAAATAAATTCGTCTTGATTAATTAATTGTTTCTTGTCTAAGTAATATTTAACCATTGTTTAAGTAACATAACATTACAAGCTAAAAATGATTTTTTAAGTAGGTTAGCTACCGATTGTATGTTATGTGTTTGTTACCGAATTTTGGAACTATTTTAAATGTCCTTGTTTATTATAAACCTGTTTTTATTACGTACGTATGAATCATTACGAAAGTAGGTGTCACGCGCGAAAAACATCCGTGGTCGCATTGCGTAAAATAAATATTGTTGGATTTAAACTGTTAATAAATAAATATGCATGTCATACTTAACATAATATTAACTAGATATTAAAAAAACTTTCATTTCCCTGTTGTGAGCATTATTCTAAATTCTAAAACGTGTGTGTATCTCACCAGTTTTCTACCCAGGCTTCATTGTTAAACTTCATTTGTTCGACTTCAGAAGGCCATTGTGTTATGGATACGAAACAATGCCGGATGAATTGAAAAGCGCATATTAAAATAGGTCGAAATGGCCAGCTCGGCTAGCATGCAATAAAATAAAAGCTCTGTTTAATATTTGGGTCGATCCAAGCCGCGCCGTGCCGTACCGAGATCGCGCGGAATGCTCGCCGCGCCACTGATTGTGTAGCCCTTCCGAACTCGCCTCCTCGCGTTATACCCGAAAATGGGCATTTTACTGAGATTTTATCGATCCTACCAGAAAGCTTTACGCTCACTACATTTAGATTTCCTTTCGCTGGTCAGTGAGGGAATCATAAACGCGTTCGACAAAGCGTAAATGGTAGGCTGAACAAGCCGATAACTTCGCTCACTGCTCAGTCCGCCTCACACTATACACGTACGAACCCAACATGAACATTGATTATTATCAATAGAAACCCTTTTTTGCGCAATTTGCATGAGAACAAGCTTCCTTTCTATTCTCTAGATATTGTGTATGTATTTTGTTGTATCGGTCGTCCAATTATGTATATTGTGTTTTGTCCTACATTTCCCGTTGATATTCCGTTCCAATTTATAAGCGATTGTTTGAATATTCTATTTGAGTACTCTACTCGGATCTGACTCAAAGTACCTTGAACAGCTTGTCTGGAAGGTAGTCTGAAAGTGGAACGGGGGTGTAAAAATAACAAGCGCAGTGCAAGACAGCCTGACGCAAAGCCGCCGGGAGCCGGGCGGAGAGGTCGTTGAAAAATTTATTAGAGTTTTATTATCGAAGGAAGGACGTCTCCCTGTCACCCTCAACCGTCTCATCACTGGGATTTATTCCGCTCATATAATATACAACACATGCTCGAATGTCTGTTCAAACCAATTTTGCGTGGCTTCCGATTGTAATCTCCATGGCTGGCCAATTTACAAATATTTACATATATTATACTGTGGCAGCTTTGAAGTGCTTTATTTGGTATTCTAACGAATAAAAACATACATTCCAACGTTCAAAACGAATGACTAATTTATTTCAATCAGCAAAATTGCTCAGAATGTTGAGAGGACGATTTATTTTTCAGTTCATGAAAGATTAAATTGATAAAGAAGATTTATTCACGAACAGCCTTCTTCAGCAAAGTACAGAGCCTTGTGTTTCTTTCAGGAATGGTGGTAGGATGGTACCTGCACAAGACCAGGTGCCAGCTGAGGCTGCCCTACTGGGTGGTAGCTCTGGGCTGGCCCGTGGCGCTGGCCATCATTGGCAGCCTCATCTTCAGCATGGTCGACGGCTACTTCGAAGTGTGGCCCACTGCTTTCTATATTAGTATTGGACATACAGGTAATATATTCCTACTTTTATGTTATTAGTTATAGTTTATGTATTAATATTTAGAAAGAAGAATTACATGGGTCAGTTTTATTAAAAAGGTGAAAACACAAATCATCAAACATTAAAAAGAGCATCGAACACGAAATTAAAATAATCATCGATTCAAATTATCATCAATTAAACAAATTAATATAAACAGCAGCAGTGTAAATCAAGATGGATGGACATATTTTAAAGATACAAATGTATATGTTATCGGTAAATTATTTAATCTGGTATACTGACTGAGTGGATATGCTTTGCCGGTAACATATAAAAGAAATAAATTCTTCTTTGCGCAATCCAAAACTGTATGGAAGTGTTCCAAAAGTCTATCAGTAAAATTATACTGTCTCAGACATCGTCATCAAATTTTTAAAGAACTTTAATACCTCTAGCGCATACTAGCATCCTCATTCAAAAATTTACGATTTCCACGTGATTCACTTTATTAAAACTTTCCCTCGATGTCCCCTTTCGTGTGATAAGTACGAATCCGATTAGTTGGACAATGGAGTGCTCACGTTCATGTTACCACCCCACTGAGTACCTCGTACCCCGTCGCCCTCGTACCGTCGGTACCTCGGTATCTTCTGTCCTATCTAAATGATCAAGTCTAAAGATTGTTGGCACACTAAAGATTTTTTATAAAGTTACGGTCAGCATTAAAAAGCGAATAGTTGATTAGAGTCGAAATTACAGCTCCCAAACCTCTTATCAAAAGTTATTTTAAATCTTATCTCTATGATGAGGTTTGTTTGAAAACCAACCAGAGTACGGAATAAATATCACTTGGATTCTTTCTTCTTGCCGTGGAATCTCGCCTATTTATCGAATTATCGAGTACACGCTCACATAGCAACACAATACGTTGTTAAAAAAAATACTAGTTGTAGTAATAGTACTTTTATGAGTATTTTTTTGATTGTGTATTGACGCATCGTCAAATTGTTCAAATATTATTTTGCTCTCTACCAAATGCTGGACGGCACCACAAAATTCTAACAAAGGACGGTTTCGAAATAAACGACCGTAGCACGATGCTACGCCGTAGGCCTGTGCGTAGCAGAGCGTAGCAAAACGCTACGTAGATGAATGTCATGAAAAAAAAAGTTTTTCATTTATTATATTTCCACTTTTCAGCCCATTTTCTGTGTTTACTATTGAACTCCTCTTACTCTAATAACTAATCACTTAAGTTTAAATTTAATAAACGTTGGTATTAAAACTTCGTTAATTACTTTGCTCTTTTATTGTTGTCACAGAACATTTAACAGTTTTATTGCTAACAGGCTTGCGAACGTGTTTAACATAATCTTTTAATGATCGCTCTGTTATTTCAATTAAACTTGGTGTTTACCCGGAATTGTTTACCGGCGGGGGTCGTAAAAAGTAAGAGGTTCCCACAAAAGGATGGACCGTAGATTGTAGAAGTGTCTTTTCTTAATTGTTAATAGGAAAATTTGTATAGTGGTAGAAGAACCGACTTGGACCCTATGGACCCTTATATTTGCCTAAATATAAGGGTCCATAGTACAGCAAGTCAGTTCTTAAACCAGCATACAAATTTTCCTATGGCAACAGCCTTGTTGCCAAGCGTATGCGATATTTGTCTTTAGTCAAAAATGTAGGAGATTAAGAACAAATGGTATTACATTACATGTTACCGCTACGCTTCTTACTTTTTCTAATCGCTTCTATTGTACCCAGTGGCGGACCTAGGGGCCAACTATACGGCAAGTCCCTAGGGCAGGCAGTCTGTGGACAGAAACCCTAACATTTAGAAGAATAGTAGACAGGTTATAAGGAAAAGCCAGACTAAGCGATTGCCTATCTCACCACCATAACCCAGTACTTGAGGAACACGAAATGATGAAACCTTCTTGGCTAGATCAGTTGTAGCTTGCGGTCAACAGCTGAATATCAGTTATTGACGATTTTGTATTTGAGTAATAATGCAAATACCATCTTGTCCCCACCAGCCTGGGGCGTAGCAGTGGCGTGGGTGGCGGTCTCCTGCTGTAGCGGGTACGGCGGGCTGGTGAACTCGGCGCTGTCCTACCGCGGTCTGCTCCCTCTGAGCCGCCTCACGTACTGCGCCTACCTGGTGCACCCCACCATCATGATGTACACCTCCTTCCTGCTCGACGGGCCTTATCACATGCAGAACTCCACAGTGGTAAGTACAAAAAGTATAGAGTAGTTAATAGTCCAACTGCTGCAATTTGTTTTTCGAGGTGACCTTGAAAGACAAAGTCATGTTTTCGGAAAGTTCAGGTCAACCTGAACACAAAAACAAACAAAAACCAACACAACAAACCAAAACATATGACAACAACAAACAAAAAAAAACAACAAAAAACATAACCGAAAACATGACTTTTATTAAGTGTTTTGTTGCCTACATGATCATTCAATTGTGACTGTAAATGGACTAATTTAATTTTGATTTGTGCACAGAAAACCAATAAACACACATTTCTACTAGATTCCCACGAGACTGCCTCGTTGGTCTAGTAGTCGTAAGAACGACTGCTGAGCAAGAGGTCCTGGGTTCGATTCCCGGGTCGGGTAAACTGTTATTGGGTTTTTCCATCAGGAATTTTTCGGTAGCAGGTACGGAATCTGGATTTGTGCCCGGTTGATGGCAATAGGCTCGCCCCTATCACATGGTTTTTATTTAACATAGCTGGCCAAATGTAGGTGTACTATTAGGTACACCTCTGCCTAACCTTTCAGGGATTACACGCGTGATGTTATGTTCTAGTAGATTAACGAAACACAACATAACATAAAAGACGCACTTCTATATGTCAATAACATGAACACTCCACTCTCACTCGCCTGCACAGCGTGATAAGAAACATAAACTCCCCCAAATTACTCGCACAAACAGTCTATATTTAGCAGTATATAAAAACGTAGTAAAATTTGATACCTGCGCATTATCAAGCGAAGGGTGACTCATTAGCCACACCCTGACTTCACCCTTTTCAACAAATATAGGCGTTAATTTACTGCCCAACACGGTATCATAAATATTCGTAGCGGGTACAGTTACGAGCATAAATATGTATTTACACCCTTAAAGAAAATCAGAAGCTATTTTCTCGGGAGATTGGTGTAGATTTAAATTATACAATAAAAATTATTCAATCAATTCTTCTTCACTTCAAAAATATCAAAAGATTTCAATCAATTATTTCAGAGGTAAGCTGTAATTTCATTTTGCTGCCCTTATCCCAATTTATTTGGGGTCGGCGTAGAATGTCTTCTTCTTTCATACTTCTCTATCATGAATTTACAAAAAGTGCACAAATTTTACTCGAAAATGTTCTGTACTTACTACTTATTAAACAGTGTCGATAGAATGTACATGTAGAATGTATATGTAAACTGAACGTTTGCAAGTTAGCAGCAGAATGAAATAATTTCATTCTGCTGCTAACTTGCAAACGTTCAGTTTGATGTCGTTGAGTGCTGTTACTTTAAGACTGAATGGACCCAAGAATATACAATTGGCTTGAAATTCTCTTCGGTTCTCATTCCGTATTGAATTTTATTGAAAACACAAACTGTTTATTGTATGCCCTTTTTTAAAAAACGATACAATAAACACTTTGTTTGTTTAAGACAGTTTGTCTGTTGTTTTTTTAGGCAATGGTGGTATAAAAACGAAATCACCAGATTTTGTGTGTGATACTATTTATATCTGGGCTAAAATCATAGAGCGTAGTTTTGTTAGTGCCTCATAAAATACGAAACTGTTGTATTCCCAGAGCAATCTCACAAATAGATTGCCTTTATCTAGGTACAACGTGTATCTTAAAACAAAAAGACATCTGCTGTCGCTTATGTCTAAAGGTAAAAAATAAATAGAGACTTTTCTTTTTTTTTCGTTTCGCTATCTAGGACGTTATGAAACCTGTGTAGCATCCGTAAATAATGCCGGCTTAAATACAGATTGAACGTAAACGAGTACAACATCGGTAATGTCTAGTCAAGTTCCAGATCACATATGTTTCAATTCGAAACCATTCCGAAACTTGTACTTCCAAACTTCCTTTTATTTATTTAATGTCCTCAAGTCGAGACGACGGTTTAGATAAATACAGGGTTCCACGAAGGAATTTGGGACAGTGAGATTAAACTGCAACCGTATCTTATTGCGGACATAAATCTCTCATTTGGGAGACAACGGTAGCACTAAAGTATACACGAAAACTATCAGTATACCGAAATGAGAGAAAAACAATTCATTACAGTCACCTCCGCACGTAAAATGTGTCGTAAAGTATGGTCTGAAAACTCTGAATGCTACAATACGCTTGTATAGCAGGGTACGTTACTTGACGAGCGCAGATTTATGTCACGCTCTCGACATCCATTCAAACGTTGGCGCATGAAAGGCGACCCTTGAATTGTGTGAAAAACTTCTGATCCATTGTAAAGCACAACATTTTTGCGAAACAGGACTGGCAGGTCACTGGTCTTCTTTTGTCAGTATATTTTTACCGAGTAACTGTACCTTTTATTTGCCAGCTTTCATTAGTTGATGTCAACGTAAGAACCGTACTTACCGAGTAGTTAACTATGTAGTTACTGGTCGCCCGACACTCCTAATTGACACTCGAGATTTTCGTATCGAATATCTTCGAAACGGATAATTACATTACGGTTGTCGTGTACAATAAAGTGTTACATGAAGTTAATAAGACGCTACATTAAGGAAAAGGAATAGCGAAGAAAACAACAGTGACGAAAGAAAATTATGTGTACTTATAGCTGTTTGCCAGTATGCTGCTTCACAACAAAGTAGACCGTGTTGAACCTCCTTAATATTTAATGGATACGTATACAAAATGTACGCATTTTCACTTTCACCCTTATCTGAAATTTTATCTTTCGTAAGGGATGTATAGGAGTAAAAGTGGAGTGTTGATAAATGTGCAGACATAACTATATTGAATAGGGTCGGTTTTGCTCTTATTATCGATGTATGACCGTATCTGTGTAGGGGTGACAGGATGCTGATAGGGAACGGCCTCCGGTGTCTTTCAGAGTGCCCTATTCAAAGAAATACATTCCAAAATATATACATACATACATAATAATTTGCTTCGTTCGCTGCTTTTATTTCCGCGCGTCTTTCCTAAGCCTTTTCGGCTTTATTAACCGACATATAAAAGCAATAACGAAGTGTCATTTCATTTAAAATGATATTCAGGAAACCCATTTCGTATCCATGTTTTATTGCCGCAGAAATGTAAATACATATGCCATTATGTATATGATACGTGCTTCTGAGGTGATATTATTATCTCGATAAAAGGTTTCTAAAAATAATGATCATGTTTTAATGTCGCTGTATTTATGACGCCATAAAGATTTCTATCATTTTAGCAAAAATTTGTGTAAAAGGTTTTCATAAGATTTTACCATCTCAGGTAAAGTATAAGCCTTTTCAGTTCAAATGAAACTTGGCGTATTCAAGTTTGATAGTAATGGACTGCGAAGTACAGCTGCGCTATAACACAAAACTTAAGAACAACAGCTACACATTACAAAGTGCACTGTAATGGTTTCAGAGTAACTTGTAGCTACCTAGGTAATGGGACTGTTCTGTTCTAAAACGTGCACTGTTTATGTCAACGTAAAGCGCCATTAACAAAGTTAATGAATCTCACTCTCAAATATGTACAGGCCTTATTTTTAGGGGCCACCGTTAATCAAACACGAAGGGGTGAAAATGTCGCATAATTAAGCCAAAACCAAAAGTCGAGGTGATAAGTTATCCCGTCAACTTTATCCAGCGTCTCCTCCGGGGAACCGGCAGTTTGCGGCCAAAAGATTTATATCACGTCGTCACCTCAGAACTCAGGGAGTTAGTTGTTTCACGTATACTTTACTGTTCTAGTTGAAGGACAGAGGGGGACCTTTACTTCCTCAACCCCACTCCACCTCTCAAGATGTAACATAAAATTCGTACGGACTCGTATAAATGTTGAGTTATGAAATTGCACTCAACCATAACGTGAGTTTAACTTTTACGTCCCACATACAATCAGCTGAAATGCTTTCCGCAAATAACATTTCAGTGAATGAAGTCAAGAAGTATTCAAAGTTTTCTGGAAGCACTCAGAGCTATGCCTTGTCGGTGTATAGGTGAACTAAGCAGGTACGCTCAAATGTTACTCAGGATATGTAATCTAAACATACGACGTTAACGTTTTCAAATCACTTTAAGTATAATGCTGTATTTTGAATTATAATTATAAACCTATATGATATTGCTGTATCATGATCGTGACATAAAAATGAGCTAATTATAAAGTGGTGGTTACTTAGGACAACAAACTCGCTTTGCTCAAAGTGCTTAGGTATACGCAGAATAACAACAAAATTAAACATTAAATTAGGTAATAATGCCTTGTAGTATTCAAGGTTTCCGTAACGGACTCCCCTGTTTACATTAACACTAATTTGGTAATAATTAAGAGGTAATTAATGCTCGTTCTCTCCTAAATTAACGAGCACTTATTTAAGTGGCTTTGAGCGGAACTGCGACTCGCCCGGGTGGGACTACCTCACGCACTCTCCTCTACTCTACACGCACTCCCTCGACTACTATTAATAACACATATCACGCTTGCAAACCTTGACGGGTTAGGTAGTGTAGGTACGGGGCTGCGGGACTATTCGAAAGAGATACCGTGGCCCCGGAACACAAAGGGCGATGAAGGAACATGGATGGGTTTTAGTCAGTCAGTAAAAGTCTGACACTCCCTCCTGCTCCGCCCAGAGCCGGAGAAGTCATTTGATGATTTCTATAGAAAGCCCACTTTTGACCAGTTACAGAAAAACCCAGTAATAGTAACCCAGTGACCTAGTAATACAAAAAAATATCTGACTACAACAAAAAGTTTATCCAAAATAGACAAACAACGAAACGCCACTCTGAACTACTTCATTCATGTTATATTTTTGTTTTACAGCTCGCAATATACGCCGGGTACGCAGTGATGGCATTCCTGGCTTCGTTCGCCATTTCGCTGGCGTTCGAGGCGCCCGCCGTCCGACTCCTCAAGATCATCAGCGGGGAGCCTCGGAGCAAGAAGAGGTCCTGAACCACCCAGGAGATCACACGGTCGTAGCATTAACACACGTACAACAATCGTGTTGTTTACATGCGTTATTTGTTCAACGCGCACTCATTGATTTACAAAAATTGTAAATAAAAGCATACCTACTTCTGTCATTTCATAAATCTCTTACACAAATGTTAGTTCGGAAATCCTATAGCCAGTGTATTTGGAGACCTAATTTTCCATCTGTTATCCCTATAACATCAAACAATCCCCAATGAAGTGCGCTCTATCGAAGCTTTATTTAGGTTATAGTTTTTAAAACCCAAAACAATGAGGACTTGATAGTTACCAATAAAGACTTTATACATGTTACCAATGTGAGTTCATATCATTTTATCTATCGGTTTTCTAGCATAAAGTTCGCCAAATGGTTGGGCCATGGGCCGTTCCCGAGCCGTTCGATGTAATATCGACTCTAAGGGGTGATGTTTTACAGTTTTATCTATAGACGGCACATTGTCACAAGTGCCAGTCATCACGAGCTCGCTGACCCAGTTACAAAGTTAAGCCCATGCTGGTAAAGTACTTAGATTTAGGCAACTGATTGAGTCCCGGTTGAAGTGGTGTCCTAACCAACCTGAAGTAATTTAGCATCATGGAATGAAGTGCGGAATGAACTCGAGATTGCACGTTATTTTATTTGTGAATCAGAATAAACATTGTTCTTTGTTCGCGAATTACAACGCGCAACTTTTTATTAAAGTACTGTTTATTGATGATAGAATGTAATAATTCGACTCGAAGACACTTCTTATACAAATATGCATTGAAGAAAACACTGCTCACAGTGCTCACTTATTAAACTTAGAATAGGTATACTATTTTTTGGTGCATTTTACACGATATATTTGTGAAAAGCTAACCCGTGACATGAATCGTGCATGGCGACCAGGTATAAAGCACATCATCCTCTAAAACGTCGACGTAAATCAATAAAATGATTTCTACAACTGTCGAATAAGGCGTGTCGCCCCAGCATATGATAATTTATTATGATTACCTCCATAGCTGGCTACATGCAATGAATCAATCATGCTGGCTCACCGCACCTTATCTCGCCGCCACATACATAAATCCTCTTTGTATAATAACTAGGTTCTTGTAGGATTCCCAACCGCACGTAATGAGCTCCACCGATAATGTTTTTGTTGCTAACTACCAAATAAACGCTACTGGTGTATACACCAGCATGGACTTAACTTGTTTGGAAAATAAATGGACTGAAATGTCGCATCGTTGTTTTTTTAGGATGACGAATCGAGACTCTTTGTATGGAAAAAAAATTGGTGACCAATCGGAACAGTGACGAGTCGGCCCTAACTTAATAAAACATTACCCCGTAAATAACAATGATTTAAATGAAAGTCAGAGATTATACACATGTGTTAATATAATATTGTGTTAAATATAATTTCGAGGACCTATTAAATATTGTCTACCTCTAATAAGTACCTAGTGAAATGCTCAGTTAGTCCTTATTTGACGGTAGTGTAGGAGTGGGTCCAACTGAAACTTTGCTTTCATTGGTAAGCTAGTACAATGATTTTATTTTATGTATTTCTTATCAATAGTTAGCAAGGAACGTTTAGTTTAGGTTATTTTTATGGTAAAATATTTTTAACATGTGATATTTCATTGAATATTTAGAAGTCCTTGATAACTTTCGTTCATACAATTCGGCATATTTTCTCGATTAGGCTTCGGAAATAATTATAATATAAGAACCACTCAATTTATTGCATGTGAAATAAGCCTACTCATGTTGTTTTGTATATAAAGAAAATTATTCATTAATGTTAACAATTTACATACACATTGATCACCGACCTCAACTGAAAAATAAATTGTAAATATTTGCCCAAAATACTCTGAAACCACGTTACATAAAATTGTAAATAGAAGATTTTATAATAAAGCGTTATTTAATTACTCTATTGTGTATTATTGCTTTCCTTCCTGATTGATTGTGCGGAATTAATTGGTAAACAATGGGTAATGGAAACTCTTGTTTAATGATTTTAATCCCTAGATACTCGTAGTAAAAGTAAATTTTGAAAGACAATCATTTCGATATACCGTGCCTTCTAATTGTCTGCGTATGTATTGTTCACTTTAGATCTAAACAACAAAGTAGGAGTAAAGTCTTTAAGTGATGTCGAAGCTCTTAGGCTTAAGTCTGTCACTTTGAGCAAATAAACAGGAACCTTCAGACATAGCACAGCAACAATGTTTATGTGCTAGAAGTTTGTAGCTCTGGGCTACAAGCAGTGTCTGTTTAAAATACTTTGGAGAAGTTTCAAGACACTGCTGTTTGCTGGTTGTCGAAGACCTGGCATTTAGAGCCCAGATAGCAAGCTAAATATAGGTGGTTAAGCGCGAGTAATGAGAATGCTAAGAGGGATGTGTGGTTTAACGCAAATGGATAAAATAAGAAATGATGGTGACAGTGACTGAAAAGTTGTGTGGTAATCGCTTGTCGTAGTAGTGAATGAAGAGGACTGAGGAAAATGTCGTGAGAAAAGGTTTGAGTATGAATGTGGGCGGGTATATAAGAGTAGATGGTCCTCCAAGGATGATAACGCAAGAAAGGCGTCTGATGAGATACCCCAGTAATACCGTCAACCCCAAATGAATTGGGATAAGGGTAGAAGAATGATTATGAACATAAGTAAGAAGTTTATAGTAAATTATGTGGTTATTCCCTGGTGTTTGATCGAGCTATAAAAGCAATAAATTATGTCGCATGCCACGGTTAAAAGATTAGCTTGTCAGCAAGGTTGATAGCAGCGTGGCCATCGAGCCTAAAGAGTACCAGGCTTGTTTATTTTGGTCCCCTATAGGAAAATCCATTAAATGCAACCTATAGCGTGAATAATATAGTCAGTCATTCAAATCCAAATAAAAGAGTTTATTCGCGCAGTATAATAAAATTACCCTGTATTTCAGCAGAAAAATAAAATAAAACTCGGTCGGTTCTAAACTTCACATTTATTTCGAAAGCATTCAACACAACGAAACGAATAAAACTAATGGGCTGTGAGAGCAAATCGCATCAGAATAAACGGAAAAATAATACTGAGCTCTTGGAATGAAATCAGTAGATAGGGTGAGATTAGATACGTGAGCTTTTGTGCGACACGGCGGCCGCAGTATGCGACAAGGGAGCCGTAGTATGCGACAGAATAGTCGCGCGATCGATTGAGGCCTGCTGCTTGCCTTTTCGAGCGATTTTCGATCGTAATCGGGCCGCGGCCGTAACGATTACGATCGAAAATCGCTTATAAAATACGGATAATCGAATAAATTGATAACACCATGAAAATTCTGAATTCCATCCAAATAAACGTCGGATCATGTGAAGACGTGAGGTGAACACGAATCTCTTACGGGTGTAATTCCGGTAGATTTACTCAAGGTGTAGGTATGTGTACGTACCCTGATCCCCTGAGCCCAACGCGGAGGCAATAAGAAGGAATATTTTAATTCTTGAAACCTTCAGAGCTTAGGCAGGAAAAATAAACACCACACTCTTTTTTACCAGGAAGGGTTAAATTATGTTATTCATTTTGGAGTTTTTGGCAAAACACACAGCTTAAAAGATGACCTAATAAAAAATGCTAATAGAATTACTACGTGTTTGCGGCTTTGTGCCGAGAGCTTATTATGCGTTATGGTACAACAACGAAATAAAGACAAAACTTTTACAATAAAATTATCATAAAATAGATGCACCATAGTAAAATAGTAATAAAGCTAAGTAAATAAATTAAATAATATTCTTCAAGTAGCAACTACTTGTCCTCTGTCTAATCTGAATTGATTTCAGAGTTTGTTGAAATTACCTTATAAGTTCCCGCGGGTATTTTCAAGATTGAATTTTCCCCGATCAGGGTAAAGTTGCCCACTCGTGATAATGAAGTGTCGGAATGCAGTAAGGGGCAAACTTGACCCAGGAGTTTCATGAATTGTATCTTATTGTTTGTTAACCTTTAGATGCATAGAATCTTTCGTGAAAAGTGTTGGTAAAGGTTATTGACCGCATTGGAATTGCGGGTTGCAAATGTTGCTATTCGTAGTTATATGTTTGTAGTGTGAAATAAAATGAGTCGAAGCATGTCTTAGCAACGTGAAATACACGTCGAATAAGGGTCCCATCTAGCTCTAGCAAAAAACGGTTCTGAGATGCTGTTCCATGCTGATAGATGAGATGTAATCATCTAAAGGTATTTTAATATACCTACTGAGTTATTATTATTGCTCGATTTGCTCGTTACATCGCAATTCATTGCCCCTACCTGTATCTACGTAAGTACTTGTAAACGAATACATACATAATGCCGACGAGGGAATACATTATCTGATTAACTTCATGAACTCACAAGTTATACGTGGGTAGGTTAAATTTAGCTTTATAGCTACACCGTACGGCTTGTTAACAGGAAACTTTGTTACGTAACGTGTACTTCAGTTAATATCCTTCATATTCAGCAGTTACCTGCCTCAGTCTTGATTTTAATACACATCTTAATTTTGCACTGTTTTAGACTTTCACGGTTTTTCGGATTCCCGCGATCATGATGCTTGCAACAGCGTCGAAATATCGGGAGCTCATCGAACGAAAACAAAATCACGGATATCATCCCGTAAGTACTTTAAGTGCATCTTAATTTTATTGAAACAATGAATGTCTTCTCGCATCGGTACTTAAAGTAAACTTGTCAAGTATTCACATTGTTGTGAAAAGCGTATTGTCTGAACAAACACCACAAAAGGGACAATTGTCACAATAAGCCCAAAAGGACAAAGACGTCGTCATGAAAGGGTTAAAAATATATTTTTGTGAAATGAGCATTTCACAAAGCCCGCTCGAAACGGCGTGTGCCGCTGTGGTAGGTACTCCGGTTCACTTCAAGATTCTACTAATTGCTTTGCCGCTTCCGCTGCAAAAAATGGCCCTGACTGTTAATTAAAGACATTTTTGCTCTTAATGGGAGCCCAAGTCGTTTCATTACCGACGAGCTCGCTGCATCCAGCAGCATGCCAGCAGTGAAACGCGACAACTTTTTAATTCATAAATTATTTTTTTGTAATTAACAATCAGGCTCGAGAAAATATTGACTTGGAGTTTAAACTTTTTATGATTAATATAGTAGCTGGCCACTTCTGGTCTTCCATCAGCTGCCAAAAGGAAAAAAAAACCGTTCTTGTCTTTGAGAAATATAAACGTAAGCAAAGTGTGTAGTTACATACTAATGATTCAGCGGGTTCAAGCGTTTAATAAGCATAATATTGCGAACAACGAAGTTATCTCAAGTATTTATCAACTATTTAGATTCGGGTCGCAGTTCAGGGGATGTTATGTGTACTATTTAGCGATAGCAATTTCTTAGCTAAACATTTGGCTTTAACGGAAGATGTGAAGTTATTTTACCCCAAATAACATACACCTAGAAGAGACGTGTATGTGTTGTTACTCCCAATTTCCCATTGAAAATTTCATTAATAAGTTCTTATGATATAAAATACCTAGCGATGGAACATTCAGCACCGTTTTACAACTGTTGTAACTAAAAATATTATGATTAACCGATCAAGTAAACCCGGGTTCAAAAAATGTTTAACAATAAGATTAATATGTTAACTGAATTACGATTTATTTTGATAACGAATGAAATCCATATAAAAAAGAATTATACAAAAACGAATGGCCACATTATAAGCAGACATTGCCCATATCTAAATATACCACATCGCTATTCATCTTTGAGCACCGACGTAATATTCGGACGCCCAATTTTCACCCTCGCCTCGGGCAAAGGAATCGTTTCCACTTTCACGTGTGCCGTTCTGGCAAAATAATAAAAAAAGTTATTCAAGATTGAAATTCAAACAATAATGAAGCTTACGTTGGCAATTATTTTTGAATGTACATATAATGTCTCCAGGAAATGCATATTCTACTTAATAGAAAATTTAGTTTGTAGTTTGTAAGTACATACTCAGTCTACAGCGTTCCCACTTCTGGGACACAGGCCTCCTCTCTATGAGAGGGAATGGGCCGATAAGGAATTGTAATTAACTGCAATTACCATTAATTAGCATAGCAACTAACCCAGTGAGAACGTGTCAAACTAGGATAATTAATAGGACGAGAAGTCACGTACCCTCAGGGATTAGCAAGGTCTCGACATAACAGCGGCTGCGCCATCAAAACACTTCAAGTTCCCAAAACCGTTAATCGAAGAACGGTGTTGATTCAATACCGGCCGACAATTCTTGTTCCCTCTTACTTTCTTCCAAAATATTCTGAACCGTACACAAACAGGACTGGACAAATACAAAGCAAAAACAAAATAAAAGTTGTTGTATAACCGAATAAAACGAAGATGGCGAAACGATACAAAACGTAATGACTTTCGAGTTTCCTGAGGAGAGTTTTATACCCAGAAGTCCGTTATACGAGTAGATAGGTATACATTTGGCTGAAATTCATATATGAAGTTGGCTTTCAGCGAGCTCTCACTAAATTATAACATTTCAGCCACTGATGTGTGTTTTCTGACAGTTTGCATGGGTAGAACCTTAAACTTTTCAACTTTTCACGTCGCGTTGGTATACTGAAATGATAATGAGCAAAAGTTTTCAAAATTGGTAAATCTCATCCAACTCGTGACGTATTTTTAGATTTTTACCGAGGCGGGAAAATAGCTGCGAGGGAAAAAGGGAACGCCTAAGTATCTTTTTTTCCGTTTAAGCAATCATCTTCTAATAATAGAGATATTTTTCAACGCGACGGGAGAGTTATTGGACTTAAAGATTGATGGCCAATATTCTCAATTGTTTTTGCTACCATCGCGGGAATATCCTGGATGACGCTGGAACAAGAATGTGGAGCTTGGTACATGCAATGCGAGGCCTATACCCAGCAGTGGGTGAAGTCGGGCTGTGGATGATGATGATGACGATGATGACGTAGGTAGGTAGATAATGTATACAGGGTGGAAGGTACACCGACGCTAAAACGGTTACCATGTATTTAGTACATCATTCTGAACCGTCGAAAAATGTATATGTCCGGGACGTAAAAACTTTTCGTCGGTTGTTTAAAAAAAACAGCTGTTTCCTACAAAACTGCAATACCTTCACGGTCGAAATGTATGGAACAGGTGTTTTTTTTTATGTAAAATTTGTATGTGGGTTCAGATTTTCAGAATCACATCATCTGCCAATTCCCTACTATGTTGGGGTCGGCTTCCAGTCTATAAAAGCGCGTACACACGGCCCTAAAATCAGAGGCAATATCAGGAGAGTGGTGGGGAGCGCCCTAGATTGCTCCCTTGATCGCCTCGTAGGTAGGCAAATCGTAATTAGTATTATTATTATTACCCCTAAGTCAGAAATTGGTTCGGGCGAGCTTACGATTGAGTGTTGGAAATCGTAACCGTAATCGGAACCGATTTCAGCGCAGTGTGCGTACGACTGTAGTGGCAACAGGACGTGTCTTTGTAAATCAATTTTTATCTTGCCATATCTCCGCATGGCGAACGAGAAGGAGCGAGAGGCCTGGACGAAAACAATTGATCTTTTCAAGTATTTGTCGTATTCATGCTGGCATAAAAAAAACATAAGAGTATTGTATTATTATTATTTTACCAGATGCAGCTGAATACCAGTTGTTTACATGGAGCGACTGCCTATCTCACCTCCACAACCCAGTTAGTACTTGGGGGGGGGGGGGGGGGGGGGGGTGCAGAATGGTGTACTGAATACGTGGTAACTGTTTTAGCATCAGTGTAACTTCCATGTTGTATACAGACATTTACTTATACACTTTGACATTGAATGATTTGACATGAATACTTTATCAGTGTTTTTTTTTTTAATTATTTTATGTGACATTTACTGATTTGACAGGAATACTTATTTTGTAAAGTATTTTACTTTTTTTATTATTATTGTGACATTTAATGATGTTTTTTTTTATTGACATTGATTTTGTAAATTTTTAATTATTGTGAATGTGAGGACATTGTGGGTCACATATTTTTTATTTTTATCCCAACGACTGTCTGGCAGTTTGAGTACTATAAGCGACCTACCCAAAGGTCCTTTCTTTGGTATTGTTCGTCGTTTCGTTGAGCTCCTTGAGTTATAAGTCGAGCTACACGATAACTGACAAATGCTTGCACTGACTGGACAGGTCCACTCAAATTTGTGTGGTTCTTTCTTCAAAAGACCATCTCAGACACTAATCTGCATAGTCCTCATGTGAATTGACCAAGATTATGTCTGGACTTCAAAAGAGACTGAGTTTGTTTCGGCTGTTTCTTCTCAGAGTAGTCAGGTACGAAACACCGGCCCTAGCCACCCACTTGCAAAAAAAAACATCATTTCATCATTTCATTTCACTGTACGAATCATAGAAAATAAATGATTGAAGAAATTACACGTAAAATATTTGATGCTGACAGTGCTATACCCTCAATGGAAGAGTCGACCTTCGCGAATGTTACGACTGTGACATTTTGTGACATAGCAATAAAAAATGTATTTTTATATTCCACTTACTTTATGTCTATAATATGAAAGGAACCTTCTTAACTATCCAGTAGCTTATTACGAAACGATGATGACATCTGAAAGTTATTCAAAGATATTTTTAGTAGGTACGTGTTATTTACTCCAGTGAAGGTGTGTTTATGGTTCTCATCAGGAATATCTTCTTTTTATTTTATGACCGTTTCCTATACTCCGCAGATCTAGGGCGAAGGAAAAATGTGGTTAGCTCCACGGGAAATTATATTAGAATAATAAAATAAGCTTTCGAGATATTTTTAGGCAGTAAAGTTATTAGACTCTTAAACATTTTTGGTGATAGGCAATCTTTTTTGGGATTAAAAAATAACTTTATTTGAGTAAAAGGGGCCAAGATTAAAAAAAAAGCGTTTGTTTAATATTAATTGATTATCAACCTACCTATATGTATACTGTGACAAGGTAAGGAACACGGAGCCGAATTTTGGCGATGCAAGGCAGTGTAAACGATGCCTTACAATAAATTGTCACAGTACCTATATTTAATTTAATTACGTTACTCAACTTACGAACGTAATTGTTCTGAGATCTTATTAAATTTCCGACAGAAATTAGATTTTATCTCATTTAAAGCTTCTGTCTAGTCTATTACAGTAGCATTGTTCCGGTTCGGTGATAATGTACGCACGATAATAGACGTCCATTATCGTGCGTTGCTCTGGGCGCGTGTGTCACATTAGTGTCACACACGCGCCCAGAGCAAACACTACACGGAGTGAACAGGCAGGAAGGTGCCTCAGATCGGGCGCTGGCTATCGAGGCGTTTATCTGATCGTCCCTCATCACATCAACCCCCCCCCCCCCTACCTCCGGATTTCTACCCACACTCACCCTGCAGAGTGTGGTCTTCCTTATGAGGTAGGTAGGAGACGATGGTCTTAATAAGTCAAAGACATGTTGACGGCTTGATGGCGATTTATTGAATGTCCTTAAAAGTACAATTATTTACTTACAAGTAAAATGCTTACTCGGCCAAACGTTACGATTGCGCGGGTGTATGACGCAGATATGAAGTGATTTGCTGAGTAAGGTTTTTACATACTTCAACTCCCCCGAAAAGTAGAGGGTAGGTAACCTCCCTTTTTTTTTGAGAAAAAAAAGGTTTGCGTTTACGTAACATTAG
Source organism: Xestia rhomboidea (assembly GCA_963853795.1). Classification (NCBI taxonomy): domain Eukaryota; kingdom Metazoa; phylum Arthropoda; class Insecta; order Lepidoptera; family Noctuidae; genus Xestia; species Xestia rhomboidea. The sequence continues at coordinate 14,649,290 of OY970758.1, read as the reverse complement.
GCCTGTACTTATATACTAATTAGTTACTTAATAGCTTAATTAACAAAATCTCTTATTCTATTAATAAACCTTTTTTTTTATTTACTAAATGGCTTCGTATTATTTTTATGTACCAAAATCTCTTTACTATTTTTAAGAATTTTAACATTTGGTGAGAGTTCCTCTATTACCTTAAATGGTCCTTTATAAATACAATCTAATTTGTTTCCTATTTGGTTCTTTATTAAAATCAAATCTCCTGGTTTGTAGGTTACACAGTGTAATTTCTGATCATACGATATTTTTCTACGGTTTTTACATTCTATTAAATTTTGTCTAGCATCTTGTTGAGCCTTTTGTAAACGGTACTTAAGTTCTTTTGGGTAGTCATCAAAGTTATACAAGGGGTCTATTGACTCTGTCAAATTGCTAGGTATATTACTGACTTTTCCAAAAACTAGTTCGTATGGGGTATATTTCGTTTGTGAATGAACACTGGTATTGAAAGAAAAACACCAGAATGGAATCCAATCGCTCCAGTCAGTTTGATTATTCTCGCATTGAATTCTGAGGTATGCGCCTAAATGCTTATGTGTATTTTCTAAACTACCTAAAGTTTCATGATGATAAGAAGTTGAATGAATTTTTTCTATGTTCAGTAACTTGCAAACTTCTGACATGATAGATGAAGTGAATTCGGTTCCCCTATCGCTTATAAACTGATTTGGTATACCGTAACGTAATATGAAATTGTTAACGAAACATCTGGCTACAGTCTCGCTATCTTTTCGAGGTAAAGGGTAAGCCTCCACAAACTTACTTAAATCGCATTGGATTGTTAAAATATATTTATTGCTATAATTATCTATATCTAGTGGGCCCATTATATCTAAACTAACACGTTCAAACGCTGAATTGGCGGTTGACGTTATCGACAAAGGTTCTCTAACATGTTTGTTTGTCGTTTTTTGTATTAGACAACTTTTACATTTGTTAACATAATTCATGACGTCGTTTGTCATTCCTGGCCAGAAATAATACTTTTTAATATTATTTATCATACGATTTATGCCTGCATGTCCACTTGTGGGCAAGAGGTGAAAGTCATTTAAAATTGTAATTATTTCATGTTTGTCGCTTATTCTCCTTAAGTCTTTAATTATTAAAAATTTTAGCGATTTTATTTTACAATCTTTTATACTGCGCAGTAAACTAGTAATATTTTTACTATTACTCTTATTCTTCGTAATAAGTAATTCATTAATATTCAATCGTAAGCACATATTTTCTAAATCTCTCGCTAACTCCTCTGGGGATGATAACGATCGAGAATGTAGGAATACCGTCGATTTCGAAGGGACGTAAGTGCAATATTTAGCATTTGATAGAATTATATTCGCATCATTTATTTTTCTTTGATAATCTGAAAAACGTAACTCAACTATATTACTAGGTCTCTTAAGTACTTCAACAGTTGCAGGTTGATCAGGCCCGCTGACTGAAGGAAGTTTGTCGGTCTGTTCTCCTATCTGAGTCTTGAGTTTTTTGCTCTGAGCTCTAGTCAAAACAGATACTATGTGTTCTTGCATTTCTTTTAAATTTTGTGACGTCACCGAGAGTCGGCTTAACGCATCTGCAGCTGCATTATGCCGGCCTGGGACATATTCCACGATAAAGTCGTATTCCTCTAAATACAGTCTGAACTTGGTCAAACGGCTGGAAGGGTCTTTTAAACTAAATAAATACACTAGTGGCCTATGGTCAGAGTAGATGATGAATTTTCTACCATACAGATAAGGGCGGAAATGTCGGACAGCCCAAACTATTGCTAATAATTCAAGTTCAATTACCGGGTACCTACTTTCGGCTGGCTTTAAACTTCTGCTAGCATAAGCGATTACTTTTCCATTTCCATTTGAAAGTACTGCACCTAAACCTAATTTCGACGCATCTGTTTGTAATTTAAATATGTTGTTGTCCGAGAAATCTGGATAATCCAGTACAGGTGGATTCATAAGAGCTAATTTTAATTTCTCGAAAGTTATTTCGCAATCGTTTGTCCACTCGAATCGTACACCTCTTTTGCACAATCGGTTCAGCGGAAACACTATGTTAGCGAAACCTGATATGAATCGTCGGTAGTAGTTGGCAAATGCGACAAAGCGTTTTACGTCGTCAGCAGTCCTTGGTGTTGGGTAATTATGTACGGTATCAATTTTACCTGGGTCTGGGAAAATACCGTCTTGTGTTATTTGATGCCCTAGGTAAACTATTTCTTTTCGCATAAATTCGCATTTTATTGGATTCAATTTAAGATTGACCTTTCTTAAACGGTTTAAAACATCAATGAGGTTTTTAGTGTGGTTTTCTATGCAATTTCCGATTACGACGCAGTCGTCGAGATATATAAAACATTTTCGGTAATTAAGGCCTGCCATTGCTATGGTCATGAGCCTAGAAAAGACACTAGCACTAGTTTTGAGACCCATTGGACAACGCTTCATTTGGTATTGTTTACCTGCTGTGAATGTAGTGTATTTACGGGAATCGTTATCTAAGGAAAGTTGATACATTTTGTTCAGGCCAAAAGACGTGTATTTTCGTGAGTCGGGACTTAATGATAACTGATAATACGATTGTGAAAGGTCTAACTTCGAAAAATAAATACTGCCTGATAAGGAATCTAAAATTTCTGTGATATTAGGCAAAGGGAATTTATCGTCCTGGATTTTGTTATTTAACTGTCTGTAATCAATAACTAATCTCCATTTCTTTTGGCTTGATTTGTCTGCCTTTTTTGGAACTAGCAAGACGGGACTAGACCACTCCGAAACAGTTTCCTCTATGATGTCATTATCTAGCATTTCCTGAACCTGCTTCTCAATCTCACTTTTTAAAGCTTGGGGTATCCTATAGGGCTTTATATAAGTAGGGGTCACGTTGTCTTTTAAAACGATATTATGTTCCATCAAATTGGTGACTGATAAAGAATCGCCCGGTAAGTGAAAGACATCGGCGTATTTTGCGCATATTTGCTCAATACTAAGCCTTTCTTCCTTATTCAAGTAATTTAAATCGAGTAGTTCGAATAAAGTTTTTACACGATCTACGGTTTTAGTATCTTTTGTTAGGCGTGCTACTTCAAAATTATTAATTGGTTCAATTTTAACATTAGAACAATCTATCTCAATGTCCTCATTAGTCGTATTTAGAATTCGCAACGGTATGCCATTATATGATGGCTTTGAAATCATACCGGCAATAAAAACTCCTTGTTTTATTTCCTCTGCTAAAACTACACTATCTTCTTTTAGAATGCAAGGTATGTATTTTATTATTTCGCATCGTGCAGGTATCACATGAGTATACCTGTCCTTGCTCCTACCGATATTCAAACTAATTACGTGTCCTTTATGAGATAAACGTAAAGTTTTTGTTTCGTAATCAATCACGGCATTATAACGCCTGAAAAAATTTTCTCCTAATATTCCATCTCCTGTGCATAATAAGTCCTTGAATACATAAAACTTTTCCCTAAAACTAACACCCTGACATACTAAATCTAAATATATATATCCTTCTGATATTAATTTTCCGCTAACGCCTTTGATAGTCAACTTATCGCAATGTAATTCCTTTGAATACTCCGGGTGTTCAAGTAACCACTCATATTTCATGACGCAAATGCTTGCGCCGCTATCTACTAATAAATGTATTACATTACCTACGTCTAACTCTATTTGAACAATACTACTAACGTTATAATTTAGAATGAAATGTTCGTTAATTGAAGGGACGAAAAAACTCACTATTCGGTGCTGATTGAACACGTTCAGTATTCTCGATCTGTTCTGGCTGTACTTGAGCTATATGAGGGGCTCCGTTAGAACGAGGTGGGCGGCCGTATTGTCCTCGAAAAGAACCTCGTTGGTATCTTCCACGACTGTTACCCCTAGATGATCGACCTCTATATGAGTTGTGGAAAGTCCTTGAGGTACTATTACCGCGTTGAGATGTTTGGTAATTATTATTATACGAGTTATTCCTAGGCTCGGCGTTGCCGCGTCTGGTACCGAACCTGTTGGCATTTCCATTTCCACGATAAGTCTTTATGTTCATTACCTGTTCTACTTTAGACGATAGGGAATTTTCGTCAAGGGCCGTCTGAATGGCTTCTGGTAGAGACTGAAATTGCCGTGAGGCGATGATGGTGCTTAAACGTGGATCCGACAATCCGTCAGCGAAACGTTTAATTGCTATTTTCTCATTTAAGGGATGGAGTATGTCGAACTTTTTTGTATCGCCGTCGGCTTGAGCTATGGTCAGGTTCACGAATAATTGCTCTAATTCGGAACCAAACTTGTCAATGGACCTTCGACCTTGGTTGGCCGAATTAAGTTGTAACTGAATAGCTACTGCGGATTTTTTTTGCAATAAATGCGTGCGCATATCTTTAATTAAATCTGTAATTGTGGAGTACTCCGATTTTAATCTGAGTTTAGCACCACTAGAAAGTCTTGTCTTTAAAACAAAATTAATTAATTGTGTTTTCCCTTGATCGTTCAGCATATCGCTATATAGTTGAATGCTGTCTAATAATTGTATAATGACGCTCTCCTGGGCGTTCATTACTGGTAATAGGGCCAAGGCCGTTTTTAGGTCAAAGTTACTCGTAGCCATATTTTCTGTACTATCTTCGAACTCTAGTTCTTCCAAATCAGTATATAAACTTGAAATTGTCTTGTACAAAATATGTATGTCATCAATATATTTATTGATGGGTAATAAAGTGTCACTGCTTATCTCAGAATTTTCTATCTTTACTCTAATGTCTGACGAAATATACTCCAGACGGGAATACAAATTTTGGGCTTCTCTAAATTTGTTTTTGGCAGTCTCGGATCTTTGTCTACGAGCTGGGCCTATTTTAATTGAATAATCTCTTATTTCTTTCAAGCTTAAAAGTAAATTACTTAATTCTTGCAGAGACATAACATAGTTCTATATATCTTTATCAATATTTAAAATAGAATAACTTAGCTAAAGGGCGTCATGACGGAGTTCTTCATCATCATCGGCGGCGTGGCGCGGAGCGTTGTGCGTTCGCGGTGCGTGGCGGCTAGTCGACGGGCAGCAGGAACGTGGCATCTGCTTGTTTTGGGCCGGGATTACCCTGGACTCCTCTTGATGTGGGCCGGGATTACCCTGGACTCCTCTTCTTTCTTCTTACTGGTTTGTAGTTCGTGCGAGGTTATCAATTGAAACGGCGTTCAATTCTCGCCTCAAAGTGGTGATGGCGCTCCTGCGGCACTTCTTCAAAATATAGTAAACGGTTGCAGCGACGATCAGAACGACAGCGACGATCAATAAGGTTTGAATGATGTGGTTTGTTTGATGATGCTCCAACGTGGTATTTGCGGAAGCTTCGCCGTTGGCATTTTGTGCGACGACCACCTCTTCTTTTGAGTATGACTTGCCCATATTAATTTATTTCTTCCAAAAAAACTTCCATAGCTTATTTCTTCTTTAAATCTTTTAAGTTGGCCGGTGTGGCAGGGTCGCCATGCAGAGTGTGGTCTTCCTTATGAGGTAGGTAGGAGACGATGGTCTTAATAAGTCAAAGACATGTTGACGGCTTGATGGCGATTTATTGAATGTCCTTAAAAGTACAATTATTTACTTACAAGTAAAATGCTTACTCGGCCAAACGTTACGATTGCGCGGGTGTATGACGCAGATATGAAGTGATTTGCTGAGTAAGGTTTTTACATACTTCAACCCCGCGCTAAAATTAGTTGACGACTTGACGCGTCTCACGTCAAACAACGCCGGTTCGTTTGATCGGTCTCCTTTGAAAAAACACTCTTAACGAAGGACATCTTTCAAAGGGCCATTTATTGTCACTCGTCATTATTTCTGTACAGGCTTGCGAATGTGAATGGCGGGAAATTGTTTCAGAAAATGTTAGAGGATTTTAAAGGGATTGAACGTTACTCAAGTGTATTTATCTTCAGATAGTAGGTAATACAAAGCCTAATTCAATATATTTTTCGAGAAAAGCTTAGATTAGTAAGTATGGTAGTCGGTTCACCATCAAAACTGTTAATTTCACTCCTATTTCACAACCTATATGTAAATTGATGTACTTAAATCTCACAATAAACGCATCAAACCTTCATTAATAATAAAATCATTCATTGAAGAAGCCCTGACCCTCAAAACACACAACATTTTGGTGAAGAAAAACCCTAAACGTTACGTGACAAGATAATAGTATTTTAAGAAAAGCTTTGAAACTTATTTTAGTACTAAACTAACGTGGATTAGGTACCAATTTTCTTCAAATTTAATCATTTTAATGAAACCTACCTCGACTGCTCGTGCTCATGAAAAGATTAAAAACACTGTCTATGACCATCCTTCACCCTGGCTGCAATTTATAGTCTATGAAGCACATCACGACATTTAACATACAATCTGCCTCATACCCAAAATAACCAAATGCTTCACAATCCTATTATTTACGAGTATGTACTAACAATAAGCTTCCCGTGGTTTCACGTCACTGTAAATTCTTGTGTAACGTATAACCGAGGCAATTGAAGTCAGTTTAATAATTAATGCCTGTGTCCCACAGAGGCGGCAGCCACTGTGGGACCGTTCGCCAATCCCACTCGAGCCGAATATTAGATTCGATAAGCCTTCCTCCATAGCTCGAGCCAACGGCATATGGCTCCCGGGCAAATTGATATTAGAATTTAATTTTTCAGTTGAAGTTTGGAGTTACATTACATGCGTCATGTTCGTGAACGGGCGCTCTCAGTTGGGACTGGTCATCTCTTAGCTGCCACGGTTCGTTCATTTTAATTACTTTTTTTTTAATTTTTGTTTTATTATTTTACTCTGGACGCTCTTAATGTGCACGTCTTTCTACATCGTTCTCACATATATGTATAATCTCAACATGAATGATGTAACCAAGATTTTGTAACAATATTTTGATTTAAAAGAGTGTCCATGGAGTTTCTTGCCCGTTCTTCTCCATAGAGATCTACGTTAGGGAACGGGCAACTACAGTACTTTCTCAAGTTATTATGCCTTGTGACTGTGACTGTAGCTTTGATTTTATTGTTTTTTCGACTTTCAAAAGTGCCGTAATGGTTTAGTTGAAATAAATGATTTGAGTTTGAGTTTGAGTTATCATTTATCATTCTACTATAACTATATTTCATTATTTTAATTTTCAATCAACAAAGGGAAACTTAAAAATGATAATAATAAAACAAACAAAATGCCTAGACTGTTGTTTAAGCGGTTTTCACTAAAAAGTTCGTATAACATTTAAAAAAATGGGTAAAACTTTTTGAATTTATTTAATTGAAAAGTAAGTGGCCACTACCACAGAGTACATTTGGCCACTACGCCCAAAAAATTTATGTGAAGCCATTAAAGTTTCGTTTTTTTTTTTTTTTTTTTTATTAAATGGTTGAGATTGTGTAGTTTTTTTTTCAACAAAGTTGGCCCGTATTTTAGCATAAATTACAAAGGAACCTTTTTGGTTGTATTTAATTTGAGAAAGGTTCTATTTTTCTACTTTTTCTTCATCAACAAGGATAGACAAATGACATATGTAATAATTACTAGATAATGCTGAGTAATTTAATCTGGTGGGTTTGTTCAAACACAGCTACAGCATTTCTATGTAATAAATAAACACTATTTTGAAAAGCATTGTGACTCATCGAAAACCTGAAAGATACAAACCGGCTTCAGTCAATTTCAGTGACTCGCATTTCCGAAAGCGCAATAAGACAATAAACTTCAGCTCCTGCAAACAACATTCTTCAGTAAACTGATTCTCATAATAAATTCAGTGTCGTAATTTTAGAAACAATAATTAATTAAACGGGACGGTTCGTCGCAACATGAACCGAGACGAAATAGTAATCTTGTTGTTGTTGGGCCTCCGTGGCTGATGCCGCGATAATTCCCCCTTAATTGGACCACCAGTGCTTTAATAGAATGAAAACTGGACCAGAGGGGAGGTAGGGTAACAGAAGGGACTCAAAGGCGGACGCTTGCTTCTCACGACCGAAATTATGGAGCAATTAGCAAGAGTAATCGTTTGCGTACACTTAGAATTAACTAATATTATATTTCTCATTTATTTCCAGCGCACACCACAGATGTTACGGTTACGAACACACCGACCGTCTTATCTTTAGAAAGAGTTATATGAAGGTGTAAGTACGTAGGTAGGTCAATATATCTTATTCATGCAGTGTCTGATCGCTTTCAACCCGCTTCAGCTTCCGTACATAAATAAGTATTTTCCAATACTTTCGAAGTTGAGGTTGTTGGTATAACGTCATATTTTATTTTTATATGATTTTGGTCGTGCGAAACTTGTAAAATTGTATCAATTCTGTTAGATGGCTTACTCTTGGTAATAAGTATGTAAACATTCATATATATTGATGTTACAAGTATGAAAGATTACAACAGACTCACTCTTTGAAAAGTTTTCGCGTCTACGTTTTTCTTTCTTACGAAGTTTTCAAATTACTATAAGTACTGATTACCGGCCCGTTGCCGCAAGATTACCAAACCATTTATCTTAATACAAAACACGGTTGGAAGCTCACAAAGCAGCCACAATTACCTTCCCACTAATAGAACCTTTTTCAGTCGTAAGACGCTACTTGCTTTAGTAGTTACATTCGTTTTCTAAGACTCTTTAATACTCAATTAGTATCTAAATATCTTATTGTACGGCCTTCAGATACACTGGAACTATACCCTCATTAAATTTGACTTTTGTCTGCGACTGAGGTGGTTCTAAGAGAACGATATTACCTTATATCTAGCTGAAATTCAATACATACAAGATACCATAAATATTTGGGAAATGGATAATAATTGTGTTTTGCGGTAGACGTGTTGAAAACAACGTGAAGTGCACATCTAGCCAAATATTTTTACCTTAGATGATAAAGTACACAAAAAGGCGAGACGACAAAAAATCTAATTACTTAGTACGTCGGTTAAATTATCAAAAAATATTTGACCCGTGTTTTTTCTTTTGTTACGTAAACCAAAATTGACGAAGATATGACGCATTTAAAATTCTCAATACATCACGCCTCGGTATAATTTTTAGCTAGTTCTGACGTCACGAGCCCCCACTCCCGAGTTTTGATGCGTTTTATCTTTGGTCAATATTCATTGATTTACAAAAACAAAAAATACGTGTCCATTAATTTCCAATACTCTAACTGACGGACTAAATAGGTTTGCAATTTTTTGATACTGTCGTCATGCCTATTGCCGGAGTACTATCACAAAATTTAATATTTCTTGGAAAAGGAAACACGGAAGTCTTGACATTATTCGCTGATAGTATTATATAACGAAAGCTGCAAAGTTTGACAAAGTGAGCGCTGTTCAAAGTAATAATCCTCACAAAGTGAAACTACGTTATTTTAGTGTTCTGTATTAAAATCGAAGCTTTATTAAACCTATTTTAAATATTATGTTAAAAGGTGTTAATAAATAATGCGGTAAGCAGTGATGGTCTGGTGATGCGATGCCAAGTCAAATATATAGGTCTTTTTTTTCCGGATGGGTAATCATCAAATGACTCCTCCCGCTCTGGGCGGAGCAGGAGGGAGTGTCAGACTTTTACTGACTAAAACCCATCCATGTTCCTTCATCGCTGTTTGTGTTCCGGGGCAACGGTATCTCTTTCGAATAGTCCCGCAGCCCCGGATATATACTTCTCAAGTTCGAATCCAAGACACGCACCTCTGATTTTTCGGTTTCTTCGTTTCGCGTATAATAATGTTTATCGCAGCTGCTTATGATTGCTTTCTGTGAAAATATTTTTCCGAGGTTTCTGCGGGCTTTTACACACACTACACGCACAGTGCTATATTTTTGGTATTCGTATTGTGTTCTTAATAATTTCATACTACTTATTGCATTTTCGGAAAATAAAACTTAGTATACAAACATTAATAATAATTCAATCAACTGAACCTAACGTTGTCCACCGCTGGACATGGGCCTCTCTTTAAACTGCGCCACGACACACTCGCGTCTACCTGTCGCGACCAGTCTAAACCTATAGGTATTTCTAGGAACTGTTTCTATACATTCAACATACATACATAAACTCACGCCTTTTTTCCAAGGAGGTAGGTAGAAACCTCAGAACGCCGCCTGCTACGATCCTGACATACTCCTTTTGTCTCGTCCACGTTCATACATGTATGCTTAGTGCGAGTGTGTCATATTAAAATTCGAGTAACGTCTCGATAGCGTAAATCGAGTTTACGTCAAACGCATCGACTATCGTTAACTTGCGAGTGTGAGATCCTAATAATGTCACCCTATCTTTGTTTACGTGACCGTGTTTACGTTTTTGTGGCGTTAAATGACGCTCATCTTGTGCTTTTGCGGTCTCAAACATTCTCCAAACGAAATACATACGAGATTCCATAGTAAGTTTTATTCACAATATGAAATTTAATTTAATTACTTTGTTATTTCACCACTCTCACGATGCTCTCACCATAAAATCGTACGTGACAACTTTTCACGCTCGCAAGTGACTGCGTTTCGTATTCGAGCTGTCAAAACTGTCAAAATTATAACTTGCACTCGCGTTATACATGCAAACGTTAGCGATGTGCTCGAAACCGTCCTCACTTTCGAGAGGCACTCGATTGTCACTATCGACCCTTTTACAAAATAACGTATTGAACACAAAGAATACACGTTAACTTACCAACCTAATAACAAAGTGTCGGAGAACACAAAAGTAATGAACGATGTTAATAAAGTAATAACAAAGAGTTTCATATCGGATCTATAGATTGTGGTATTGACAGAGACAAACTTTCTCTCTGCGAAGTGTGTAACGCAATAAATAGGCCTTTCCAGACCATTTGCTACCACTGTCGAGCACCACAGCCTCTCATATGAGCTAGTTATCAGATTTATGCCTCAATAAGCCTACTATATTTTTCCTTAGCCTTTTTTTTTCAAGCGTCCCTGTTAAAGTGCCTACTGACTAATTAGCTGTGCTTGTTACTGAGAGGGCTGGATTGCTAAGTTCCATTCATAGTTAAATGAGACTAGGGTGGATGTACCGGTGGGTACTCTCGTCTACTTGATCGTCTGTCGGGTAGGTAAGCAGTATACAAGGGGACATCGAAATCTCTAACTATGAAATAAACACATGATTATACAGGGTGTAAGCAACCACATCACGAAGCCGTCAATCAAGCATTCTGTACAAATAAGTAACTTCATGCAAAAATTATTGCTGGGAAACGACTTTTTTTTTGGGGTGAAAAATCAGGAAAGGAAGGAAGGAATCAGGAATCAAGAAGAAAGGAATGGATGGATTGAATACGTAAGTACGGGGGTCGTGGAGGTGTTTAAAGTAAAAATCACACATTAACTTGTGAAAAAGTTGGAACTTTGACCCCCAATATCTCCGTAACTAGAAAGTTCCTAGGTATGGTGTTGAACAAAAATATGATCGCAATAACGGGGAGAACAAGTGCCCTTTGTTATAATCCAGGGAAATTAAGACAATTTGTCAGAATATCACTCACAATATTTATTACGTTTCTACAAAATCACTTTACACTTATGAACATTTCAACTGCTCGACGTCGACTGCCCGACGATCGTGCGCACTACACGCTAGTACTATTATCTATTCTGTGGCACTACTTCCCACCACATGTTGTCTGTCTGTATGTCTGTCTGTCCACAGGTTGACATTTATAATAAAACTAGTTTGCTTGGGTGCGCGAGCTGCGCGCAGCTCGCGTGTTTGGTGTTTATGAGAAGTATTACTTACCCTTATAAAATTTTGAGAATCTATAGGCACCCCTAAATGAATTGGAAAATCCGTTAGAATTACCCCTAAAACAGTATGAAAACCCCTACGGACCCCTAATAAAACCTTATTTAAAAACTGAGACCTTTTCCCATAAAAAACATTACCCTAAAGTTTGCTGAGTTACGCTTCACCAAATCAACCATCGTAACGCTAAGGAGGTCGCCGGCTCGCTTCGCTCGCCACCTCCCCCCTTCGCTCCACTCAGGACCTACCTACCACCGGACAGGTTTCGACACCTACTACGATAATATTTGTTCAAACACCTGATAGTTATCTCTAACCGTTATTAAGTTACACCCGTTTTCAATTATAGGGGAGGTTGGGGGAGGGGAGCTTCACCCACTCAACCTTCGTTACGCTACGGAGGTCGCCGGCTCGCTTCGCTCGCCACTTCCCCCCTTCGCTTAACTCGGTCTCGCAGGTTCGCTCCACTCAGGACCTACCTACCGCCGGAAAGGGGAGGTTGGGGAGGGGAGGGGAGGGTATAAAAATTTCAACGCCCCCCAATAATAAAGTATAGTAAAAATCAAAATTCCGCTACGTGTCCTAGTTTCCGAGATACGATTGGGGGAGGGTGAAGGGGGGGAGAGGGGGGAGTTTTGAAAAAAGAATTTAACTAAAAATCGGCCCCGCGCAGCTCGCGTGTTTGGTGTTTTTGAGAAGTATTACTTACCCTTATAAAATTTTGACAATCTATAGGCATCCTTAAATGAATTGTAAAATCCGTTAGAATTACCCCTAAAACAGTATGAAAACCCCTACGAACCCCTAATTAAATCTAAAACCTTTTAACCTAAAGTTTGCCTGTCGTCGAAAAGTCTGACACTCCCTCCTGCTCCGCCCAGAGCGGGAGAAGTCATTTGATGATTTCCCATCCGAAAAAAAAAAAAAAAAAAAAGGATCTACCTCCCACCGAACAGGTTTCGACGCCTACTATAATATTTGTTCAAACACCTAATAGCTATCTCTAACCGTTATGAAGTTACAGCCCTTTCAATTTTAGGGGAGGTTGGGGAGGGGAGCTTCACCCACTCAACCTTCGTTACGCTACAGAGGTCGCCGGCTCGCTTCGCTCGCCACCTCCCCCCTTCGCTCTACTCGGTCTCGCAGGCTCGCTCCATTCAGGACCTACCTACCACCGGAAAGCGGAGAGGAGCAAAGGGGAGGTTGGGGAGGGGAGGAAATACAAATTTCAACGCCCCTCAATAATAAAGTATAGTAAAAATCAAAATTCCGCTACGTGTCCTAGTTTCCGAGATACGATGGGGGGAGGGGTGAAGGGGGGGAGAGTGGGGAGTTTTGAAAAATGATTTCGACTAATGCATTGCCCCTTTATACGAATCTGAAAAAAAAATGTTCCAAGTCTCTTAACTTCCGAGATCCGCCTAAAGGGGGGGAGAAGGGGGGAAAGGGGGTCAACTTTGAAAACTGTTTTTTTTCTTTTCCAAGCCTCCTCTATACGAATCTGAAAAAAAAAATGTTTCAAGTCTCTTGGTTTCTGAGATACGATAGGGAGGGGTGAGATGGGGGGCGAAAAGGGGAGGTTTGGCACTTTTCCCATAGGTTTCAGAGTTATATGTTTACGAATCTGTCAAAATATACCCACCTCCCCATCCACCATCAGGGAGAACAATTCTGTCAGTGAGTGAGTCAGTGAGTGGTAATCGAGCTTTATATAGTATAAATAACGTGATGGTACAACCGGAAGTAGTGCGTGCGATTTACACATTATTTTCACTTAATTTTATTAATAATCTAAACAGTATTTAAATATTGTTATTAAATTTAAATACAGATAATAATTAAAACATAATGAATGTCTATGATTCAACAAATTAAATATCTAAAAATGAATAATTGGTTCCGGAAATTCGACATCGAAGAAAGAGTTTCTAACACTTTCGGCTTCGTTAAGAGGTTTTTTACACCCTTTAGATACCCAAGCCTAGCGTTGATTTTATTACTATTGTATTAAGTTATTTAAAAAAACATACACTTTGGCCGTGTATGATACCATACTTGTTTGAAACGGCTGATTTTTATTTTGCTGAATGCTCGTCAATCAAAACAGTTTGACAAAAACGTATAATGCTTTCCGTTAAGAACTGGCAACCCAGGTTATAAATGAAGGATGACATCCGAAGCTCTTCCCGATGCACTTATTTTTCTCTCTTTTGACGCTCGGAGACCGCAGAAAGTTCGGCTCCAAACGACAGCGATTCCTCTGCTATTTTGCAAAAGAAAATCATATTTCTCGACAAGGCTACGCAGAGGCAGAAAACACGATAAATCATTACATTATTTCTTAAAGCATTATATTATAAGACGGGAGAAACATAATATCTAAGTTTAATGAGCATTCAGCCATAAGTTACAAAGCTCCAACTTAAATATTTATGTTTTAGGTACAGATTTAGTTTTAGCAAAGCACTAAGAGATAATGAGCTATCTTACTTAGACGAAATATTCATGAGATAAGAAACTATTGTCTAAGTAGTAATAAAATAAACATGATAATTTGCTAGATCTGCCTGACCGGGGCCCATTTTCTTTGTAATTTACATAAATACTACGTGCTCCGTACCTTCATGTAAAAATTCATGCTGGTAAAGCTAATTATGACTTCGTCGAGTTCTTCTATATTTAAATTTAAATCAGGTAAAAGATACACGTCGAGCTCTTTTTCTTTTTAGCGAGTCGATGGCAGGTAAATTGATGGATGGTTTATTAAGTCGGCACTGAATTTGGGCTACGAGTTTGGCACCGCGCGAACGAACAAACAACAGGACATGCAGGACACGATAATGAGTGCCCCATCCTTAGTGGAACATACAATCCAATTTCTACTAAAAATGAAACCGAAATAGAACGCTTAAAAGGCAACACTAACAATCAACACTATAATTTTATTAAAATATAACGTATTAAAATAATAATTTTGCCTTAAAAATAGAAAGCGAATAAAACGGCTGTTAAATCAACGCGAATCCTCACAAAATATGTCTAAAGCCAGTCTCCTGGGAAGGAATGATATATTTAATTAGATGCTAATAAGCCTGAAACAATGAAAAGAAACCGACGCCTCGTAGGGACATGGCGCCCTTCGCCCGCCATTATGATCATATTTTATTCAGATCACGTTTAAAAAATAAAGAGCACCAACTCGTTTTATAGTTTTAATGCTTACAATTTTGGCTTATAAAACTACTAGGTGCCCGGGTGAATAATAAATGGCGAGATGAATGCTCTTTTCAACTGAAACGAAAATAAAATTTTAAACGAAATACTTCAATTTGTGGGCCTCGCACGAACGCGCGGCGTAAACGTAACTTAAATTCGAAAGATTTCAAAGAAGATAATACTCGTTTTGCACATAATATTCTCTTAGTTTTAAGACTTTATTCATATTATGTTTGCATCAAAGTTATGTTAGGAGTGCAGTTTTTTAGTACTGAATAGATTATATCATGATCTGTCGAATGACCGATTTGGTCGAGACGCCATTGTTTAACTATTGTGTCTACTTCGTGGACAGATCATGGGTTAACAAAATCCGATTCGAATAGGGAAGTGATTTTTAAACAATTTCACTCGGACGAAACTAAACTAGACAAAAGTGAAAATAAGTAAGCACTAACGAATTAATTAATAACTTATAGCTGAAGGGCGCTGACTGTCACATTAAACAACAATAAATAAATGGAACGAAGTGTCTATTGGTCCATAAATCTCAGCTAAGACAAGGCAACCCAGTTTCATTGCAATCGGAGAGCACTTCGAACTCTCCAGAATTTCTTGCGAGAATTTTTCAATTTTGTATGGAAATGTAGATGTATTCCGATTGTATTCTCACATTACAATTTTCCTTCTCTAAGTTATCTAAAGACTGGTAACACGACCGTCTGTAAAATAAATCGAGAAAAGCACGTGATTGAAAATACAATATGATTGACACGACTGCTCTGAATTCCGGGAAAGTCAAATAAAATCACCTTTTACATACCTTATATCTTTACCTTTTTTATTTCGGTTACGTACTTATATATGACTTTGCCGTGGATAGGTAAATATACCTTAAAGATAATTTTTCCCGCATTCTTAGAAACCTTACATTCTTTGACTCGCCGCTCATAAAATATAATATCTAGGACTCTTGGGATATCCAGAACGAAAAAATAACTACTTAAATAACATTTATATCACTAGCAACCAACACATAGATATCTAACTTATGTCACACACTGTGTATTATTATTTTAAGAGGTATTCAAACGTTTACGGGTAGCCTACTTACTCAGAACACATTTATTATTTATTACTTTAATTCAAGTAAGCCGTCACAACCGAAAAAACTACTACAAATTAAGGTGGCGGTTCGCGTTGCAATAGAGACAAATAACCGAGACCAGAGACTGAGACGGGAGACCGGGACTCGTGTCGCGCTCGAAAAGTACGAAAAAATGGTAACAGACACTCTACTGAATGAATTGTAGCTTTGGTTGCGGTCTCGGTCTCGAGCCACAGTACATGCAAAAGAGACCGAGACATTTGTCGCGGTCTCCCGTCTCTGTTTCCTGTCTCGGTCGCGGCCCGAACCGCCACCTTTACATACCTCCCCAACCCAATGTCTATCACGGCAGTCAATCTAAACGGAGTTAAGCCAAGTACCTATACCTTTTTTTTTCTTTTTTTTCGGTTGGGAAATCATCAAATGACTCCTCCCGCTCTGGGCGGAGTAGGAGGGAGTGTCAGACTTTTACTGACTAAAACCCATCCATGTTCCTTCATCGCCCTTTGTGTTCCGGGGCCACGATATCTCTTTCGAACAATCCCGCAGCCCCGGCAACAGTTCCGCAGCCCCGGCAAGTACCTATACCTTTAGCAAGCAATTATATAGTGCACAAGTTTGTGCTCACAGGTACACTCTCTGTTCCTTTACGCTTGTAGTCCGATGGGACGGCCAACAAGACCAAGATCAGGCACAGACTAAACGCATTACGTGACTTCCGAAGCGCGGGGGTGTCGCACCACTAACTTGCTGCAACTACAGGCTGCTATTGAGAATTCCCTAATGGAATAAAACCAATAACACTTTGCGTGTCCCGTAATCGCTCCACGAGACCAATAGGGTCCTATTGTCCAATATAATTGATTTAAGTTTAAGAGACGAAAAGAAAGCGCTGAATCCCATTGACAAACTTTTAAATCTTTTATACTTTTAAAGCAAAGAAAAGTTGGAACAATCAACTCGGAATTACAGTAGAACTTCAACTGGGTAATCTTCAATATGTTACGGCTAGTTACCGACAGTTTTCTTACTTTTCAATCGTCCGACTTCTTTGAACTTTAACGAAGTTCATTGTTGATTCTATTGAACAGCATTCTTACACTTGTACAGTCACGAGCACTAATATGTAAATGTCACAGTCAAAACTGTCAATCAGTCAAAACTACTGTTGACCGGTCAAAACTATTTTAACAATAACTAACATTTACTTAGAAACTTATTAGGTTGTTGGGTTTTTTTTTGTGACCCTTTGAAAAACAACATGTAATTCTAGGACTTAGTAATTACAACTGAGGCGTTCTAAAACAACAAAATGCAGAAAACGCATTTTAACTTCATAAAGGTTTTGACTGACTCCAGTCAAAAGTGGTTTTGACTGATTTAGAGTTTTAACAGTAACATATACACTCAGAAGAATATCGATTGCTAATGGGGATAAGATCTATTTAATAATACCATTAGGTCCAAAGTAATATGCTCGTAGCCACAAAAAAATTGCAATCGATATAATAGGAGAAAACCACTATTAAAAGTTGCTACTTGTATACTTATTAATGCTCGTGACTGTACTTTAATGTAGGGTACACATTTGAGTATGCCGTGGAGTGTATAAGTTAGTACAATTAACAGTTCCCCAAGGGCATTGTATGTTGCACGAAACTTAGTTAATGGAAGGCCTCTCAGCAGGTATTTGATAATAATTGTTCGGGAAACGATCGATTGTTAGCTTAGGACCTGCACGTGCTTATTTATGGCGACCCCTGCAGCCCTGGGCCTCCACATGTGCCACGGTTGGCTTATTGCCTTCCTTATGGACCCTCAAACAACTTCTTATATACACAGCCGTGTTGTTGCGTTACGTACCTTTCGGGGTAAGTACAAATTGCGGAAGTTGCCTTTCAGTAACAGTACTTAACTTTCGTTGTTTAGAAGAAATGCGTATTCTTTAGAAAAAATAACATCATATTTCCTTCGGATCTCGCTTCCGTACCTAAGCACGGAACTTTATCTCCACCACCGCCGTAAAGATGTTTATTAAACTTTGTATATGTGTTTTACACAGGTAAATCTCAAAGCAATGTGATTGCGACGCTCTTTGACCCAGGCGTCTTTGAGCCTCGTCTGCCGTGCAACAAAAGGCACTCAAGTTTTAAAGATAACGCCCTCATGAGCATTTGAAAGCCAACAGACTTTGATATGGCTATGATATTATATAATTTCAGAGAAAACATGTAGAAAAAAGGAAAACATTATGGTGATTTTAAAAAGCACATTTTTGCCTAGGCAAACTCCAAAAATTTGTAAGCAAATAAGCAAATAAGTAATATCTTATGATACAAATTAGGATTGTTCCAACAGTTTCCGCCTGATATGCCACACGTTTCTATGTAATACGTCTTAAGAAAAATGAAGTGGGTCATCGGAATCACCCCGGGGGCCATTTGAGCGTACGCCCCTCACCATCCATCGCTCCCGGGGCCAATACCGTATATATTTAGCGCTCCATTGGACCCTATAAATCAAATTTCCCATCGGCGGGCCTATCTAAATCACTTTCCCATATTAGACACGATTCATATTGTTTCGCCAGAAGTAGGTGTACGCCGATATCGTTGGTAGAGTCCAACATATTGCTTAAGATTTTAAAACGGTGCCTCCTAAGCCGGCCTAGAAAGAGATGGCGAGATGATCTTACCGCGGATCATGAAGGCTGAGTACCTGAAAGGATTTTGGGGAGGCCTTTACCCAGCAGTGGGACATAAAAGGCTATAAAAATCATCTCCAATGTCAGTTCAATGCACGTTTATTTGAAAATTAAAAAAAAAAATGGTCTGTTATCTCATAACACTGGAAAAGTGCTAACTCGATATATATTCCTATTACAAATTCAGCTCCACACGTATCCGTAACAAAGCAAAAAAACACGTAGGAGCCCTCGCAACGAAAACTCGGTTAGCAATAACCGAATCACAACAGTTGAGCGTGATTCCAGCGAATCTCTCCTATATGACGGTAGTAGGGAATTGAATAGACAATAGCAGTAAGAGGTACCTCGTATATCTGTGCAGCATTCGGCCGGATTATCTGTGGTAAGCCTCACCGAATTGAACACACTACAGCTATAGCTTCGCGTGTGCGAACCAGCGCGCTAACGATCTCTTTACTTGCTGTGACCTGTCTAGCTGCTGGATGATGTATGGCTGATGTCATTATCCTATGCCTCGAAGGGGATAGATAACACCACTGTTGTAGTTCAAAAGGTAAAGTACTCTAGACAAATTTCACCAATGGAACTAAACGCGATTAACACATCTAAGCATTCTCAATTTCACAATGTCACAATAATAATAGCAATGGAATGTTGACTTAGATAGCTCTTCAGCGCCGGTTAGATGAACTGATCGCGTTCAGTTACATTTGAGAAATCCGCCCAAAGTGCTTTATCTTTCTCTTACACCCGATAAAACTGAGACAGTAAAAATTCCAATTTCCTCTTTTTTAAACTGAATCTTAAGCTGCAAACGCCTGGATTGAAGATATTATTAAAAAATCCGGAGCCCACTTTCAATTTCCCCCAGCAAGTACACTTAGAACAAAGTTGTGTATACAGCCAAAGTTGTAGTACTTGTAGTGTCCGCGCGAGATTTCCCTCGGGGAAAATAATTAGGTTTGCGGGCATTAGAGTGTAATATTTGTACATTGTAGTACACTCGAGCTAAGTGTGTTGCCGTCTCAATGAGCGACACATGGAGCTGTTTATCACCAGCCTGCAGGCACTGTGTTCAGTTTACTGAGAAATTGCCATTGAACAGTCACGGTCAGATAGACATCCACATATTGTACATTGAACGTGACCTACTTCGGGAAACCATTCGGCGATTCTTTCATCTCGTGACGTTGATATATGCAGTTTTAACTGAACTGCTCGCCTTTCTGAAATGTTTTGTCTAACGTGTATTTCTTTGTGTAGCGCTAGTGCTACGATGTTTTTTTTTTAGCTCTAGTGATGGAACATTATACGGCTTATTCACTTATTTGTATTTAATTTGTTCTTTGTAACTATTTCGAACTTTTAGGATAATTATGGGCCTTCTTCCGGTCAGTGGGTCTTCTTAGGGGCACTATAAAAAAAAGACTTATAAAAAATTCGCGACCAATTTCGAGGTAGCTGGTCACAGTTCTAACTTAACCTAACCTATGGATCCCTTCGACATCGTTTTTACGACAAACGGTTAGTCGGAGACAAAAAACACCAAGACACTTTTAGCCTTATATTTAGGTGTTGTATACGATAAAATCGACAAAATAAACGATTTGCGAAAATATTTATTTATTTATGTACACACAAAATACTTTACAGGACAATATATTAACATAGGAGAGCACAAAAGTACTGCTTATTTCTTAAGCACACACTGCTTTTTTGTTTATAACACTTTTTTGGCAAAAGTCCTGGAGTCTAAGGCTACACTCCAACCCTTCTTCCAAATCTATCACTACCTTATCAAAGCTGATTGCTCTAAGCAGAAAAGCAGAAAACTTGATAACTCAAAATGTCACTCAGAATATATCCGTGGAACAAATAAAATGATAGAATAGTGTATTTTGGGGATCGCCCATTACCTACCAATTTATTTATGGATAGCCGAAATAAATATTACCAATTATTGATTAGAAAGGTTTGTAAAAGTTAATAATGTAACTTATGAGAATGTTTTTGTAGTTTAAGTTCACATAAATATACAGGGTAACTGTATCTGGACCCGCCATAGCAAATTCGCATATAGAGGAGGTCATTAACTAATTATTGAACCTTACTTTCCCTAACTAAAGTTTTATAGTTTGGGAAATATGTAAATTTTTATACCTC
This sequence comes from Xestia rhomboidea, assembly GCA_963853795.1. Lineage (NCBI taxonomy): Eukaryota > Metazoa > Arthropoda > Insecta > Lepidoptera > Noctuidae > Xestia > Xestia rhomboidea. Next base: position 14,628,236 of record OY970758.1, on the reverse strand, counting down.
GCACATTGGTGATTAAAATACCTCGGAACTTCCCTCAAACTAGGGTTAAAAATAAGATAGAAAGAAGAAACGAAAAAAAAAACTTTAAAAAATCTTAAGTAGAAAGTCTAAAGTAAGATCTAATAATTAGCAAATGACCTCCTCTATACGCGAATTTGCTATGAAGAGGCCAGATCCTGTCACCCTGTACTACGAGTAAACCAGTTACGATCTAACTAGGGTACTATTTAATGATAAATACCTAACGTACATAAACAACTAACCGACTATTCATAGCTTCTGTATCTGCAGCTGTGAATGGATTGAATGCTATTAAAGTAAGGATCAATTATAGATCTTGCTCACCGCAACCATAAGCTCTCTAATTTATTTCAATTCTCTTAATCGCAGTTGCTTTATCATTGTTTAATACTTCGGCTTTAAGGGATTTTCGACCAGATTACTATTAAGACCAACGTTATTTAGACAAGATCATCATTTTCCTAGCTTTTTCCCAACTATGTCGGAGTTGGCTTCCAGTCTAACCGGATGCAGTTGAATACCAGTAGGTATTTTACATAAAGCGACTACCTAATCTGACCTCCACAACCCAGTTAGTACTGGGTAATACGATGGCTTACCAAGAGGTATCGTATTAGCCAGTACTAACAACTACTAAAATCTGAAAACCAGTCTTAACTGGTTGTCAAAAGTCTTTCGTTACTGGTGTAACGACTGTCATAGATCGAGAGATGACAGACGGGAACAACGGCTTAACGTGTTTTCCGAGTCACGGACGAAACTCGGTATGTAATGGGTGGCCATCCATCCACAGACCAACCTAGACACGATGCCGATACATTTAAACATCCGTTAAATACGTCAGTACCAATTAAAAGAATAAACATCATGATACTGGCACTGAAAGGCAACTTTTATTAAGCGTGAAATGAAAAGTTTTACAATCGAAAGTACTTTTAGCTACCGTATTCTGAAATATTAGTAGCCAAATGTAGTCGGTACCATTCTGAAATTTATTTATTTTATTTATTTAACGCTTGAAACATAAAGTACAGAGGCGGACTTACTGCCATAGACATTCTCTACCAGCCAACGTTTGGGTGATGCAGAGACAAGCAGTGGTAAGTGTATATTTGAAAATAATTAAATTAAGACTAAGGTATGCTACAGGGATATATAAACTACTATAACTATTCTTCTTATATTTTGTGTGCATACTCATGTTTCTGACAAATAAATGAACTCTAAACTCTCTCTCTGAACTCGTATAACATCAGCGAACTGCCAGTAAAAATGCTTAAGTAATATATTATCATATATTACTTACCCATTTTTACTGGCAGTTCTAATTACAAAATCTCTAATATTTACAAGAAATAACAACTGAATCTAATATGATTTTATTCGATATAACGATCAGTTAATATAATAAACGATTGATATAATTTTAAAGTTACTAATTTTTATAAGCATAACCTACATTGAATATAAAATCGTTTGATATACCACTCAAAACACATAAAATAGTCTAATATGATAAAACGCCTAGTAAAAACACATAGCAAATTTTCAGATAAACATTATAACATTGTCTAATTATTAATAAGTTGTGAAATGTAGGTAACTTAACAAATATCATAGTTAGTTGTCTCTTTTTGTGCATAAACTTGCTCAGATAAATACTAATGCATGCAAGCAAGCATGCAACATGCAGCAGGCATGGTTTCTGTCACGGCTCCGGCGCTGCGGGGTTCCGGCGGTCCCATGCGAGCTTATCGTCGCAGATGTGGTTCACGCTCACCACCGCGGCTTCGGCTTGCTGGCCGGCTCCGTCGGTCAGCCTCAGGCCTGGTTTCCATCAAAGCGGAGACGAGCGGAGCGGAGAGGAGAAGTGTGAAAACCGACCAATCACATTGGTTGAAATCTAAATCGCGTTTCTCGTATCTCCTGTGATAGGTCTAATCTTGCACATCTCCTCTCCGCTCCGCTCGTCTCCGCTTTGGTAGAAACCGGGCCTCAGCCGCGGCGGGGAGTGTTAGGACAACCTGCTCCTCAGCTCGCGAGCCGTCTCGCCCCTCCGCGCCTACGCGATTTTAAATAACACTCTAGGGGTAGGGCGGACAAGACTACGTGGAGTCGGTTTTGCAGCGATTCGTTTCTGTCACGCTTTTCGATTAAATAAACGTTATATCAATTTTATATGTTTTAAACGATAGGCCCAATGATTTTCGATTAAATAAACGTTATATCCAATAACGTTATACGAAATAAGTTTATGAGGAGATAAATGTTATATCTAAAGAAATTATATCAAGAGTTGGTATAACTCACGTTTATTATATCTTGTGAACGTTATTGAAATGAAAATATAACAAATAACTTCATTTTTAAGAGATGCACCCAGTAAAAATACCCTTAATATCGATCCAGCCGTTTCGGAGACTAGCCGGAACAAACAGAATGTTTTCTTTTTTGTTTTAAGTACCTTAGATACTTTTCCTTATATACCATATATACTTTTCATGTGGATCCAGTAAAAAGCTGTTATTTTGAAATTACAAACAGCCACTTTCAATTTTATTTATTTGTATGGAAGATGAATTATTATTTAGCAGTTACGACTTTCACAATTACCACACAACATTCAACAGCTGTTTAAAATTCCAGAGGATAACCTCCTCTCAAGGACTGCCACCACGAAGCGAGAAAAACTTTGAAATACATCGTATTTAGCGAGCATGACGCAATTACAGCCGCGACCGCAAATTGCTCATCTCATAGTTTGCGACAACTTAAATACTAGAGTAGTTAATTCGAATAACCGGACTGAAGAGAGCTACAGATCAGGATAATTAGATACTTAGCGCTGCAAATTGAGTTCTTGAAATTAGCTGAACTTTGAGTTCGAGTATCCTTTAAAACATAAAAGTTAATTAAGTTATGTTTGGTTTCTTAATCTGTTGCTTTATATTATATCTGCATAAAGCTGGCTTCGTATCTGCGTCTTCTCCGTTTGATCCCCCATTCGAGCGGAGTGATTGAGGCTTTTCGTTTATATCCTATTCATTTTCACGAGATATTCGCTACATAACATACGTGACGAAACTCGCTGTCTAGGTCTTAGGCGTATTGGATAACTAAACACGATAAATTATTAGCGAGTTCTAACGAAATCACCGCAGTCTGTTAGTCGGTAATTACTACAATTAGGCGTTAGTGCGGATCAATAGGTAAGTAGAGAAAAGTAGGCTGGGAATCAGACATATTTTATTCAACAAAATACTAACAAACATAATCACTCTCAGGGCCAATTTCACCATTAAGCTGAACTTGATCAGCACATCAACGTAAACTAAGTTCACGAGCTTTATGAAATATTGCCAGTAACAACTCTTAAACGCGGTTAAGATTGGATGATCGCGTCAAGTTACAATGGTGAAATGCACCCTTATTCTACCAAGTGACTTGTAAAAAACACACCCTACTAACCCATTCATGCTTACAGAGCACTTACCACGTTAATACATATTCAACATGCACACACGAGGCTAAATGACCCTTGACTAGAAAAGTTTGGCAAGCGAAACTATCGTCCAACTATTGATATGGAAGAGAGCATCACGCGCGAAGTCCCGACTGTGTTTACATAAAACGTTAGTTTGAAAAGAGCTTTGGCTTTGAGCGCAGACATTTGCAGTGAGAATCGTATGATCTTATCTTTTCTCGCCCCATCCATCGGTTCGAGAAAATCTCCTTGTGCAAACGAGCTTTTAGTGATGCTCAGTGGATAATTCCACTGAGCATCACTAAAAGCTCGTTTCTATATTCTGTGGTAGAATCGTATACACCCTACTATTGTTGTAAATGCAAGGACAGTGCAGCGTGAATGTGTACGAGTATTTACTGATACCTACTATACTGTTAGCCTGCGTCATCCCTCTGCTGGGCAAAGGCCTCTCCCCATGTTTATGTATTTAATGTTACACCTGGAACTACTCCAACCTGTTAGGCACTCTGATATAACTTTGTCATCAAATCACCTGTGAGAAATTATTGTAGGAAGCATCATGCTTACAGACAGCACAGCAAGAAGTTGTTTCATTCTAGATTTTATCTTGCTGATGTGAGTTTTTTTTGTCTTCTTTTATTTAGAGTTACTTCTCAAGTAGTACGAAGAAGACATAAACAAATAAACAAAAAATTAAATAAATATCAAAACAATAAACAGTAATAATAATCCAACATCTTAGGCTCTCGCTGGGCAGCTGGGTCAAGGGCTTGATTCAGTAAGCAGTACTTCTGGACACGGCACGTATTGTTAGGAGGTTCCTCTCTCAAGAGCCTTGGCCACCGGCAGCTCGGACCCTGTTCCCAGCGCTGGTGGGCTACTATTTTTATATTTTTAAATGTTTTTATTTATATTGTTTTTATATTAGGAATATTTAAAAATATAAAGATATATAAAAAATCCAAAATACCTAGAAAAGTGATCAGTTGATAAGATAATGAAAATAATAATAAAAGCTTCTCCTCTCTAGTTCTCGGAGAACGAACACTGGCCGCAAACAATTTGATTGGCTTCCATAATTGGTTGGCTTCACTTCTGTCTCGGTGTCTAGAACTCATTCAAAACGGATAGCTTAGAACTCTTCATTTCACTGTAGTACGAATATTATGATAAGTGTGATATTGAGCTCTGTATATAAATGTGAACCGAGCGTGTTCTGTTAAAATATGAAATAAAAGACTACTGTAATAACGTAGCAAAATAAAAGTAAAAATGAAACTAAAACAGTTCAGTTGTTAAGAAAATGGCAATCTAAAAATAGACAGAAATAAAACGTTATGAAGTTTGTTCGACGATAAACACGTAGCGTCTTCGGGGGCCGCCCGCGAGCCGTGCTCGCAGCTTCTCAGCCGTAAAATGGGGTTACTACCACCGCACCACCGAAACATCTTCGATATTTCATTGTCTAGCTGAGCTGAATCCACAACTGTAAAGGATTAACTCACGTAACTGTTCTTCGGTTGCCCCGTCTGTTTTTTAATTTGCCACTTTAAGACATAACCGCCTTTGTGAGCTTCAGCCGGTGAGTAATTGCAGTTTCATTGAGGCCGATGTGAAATGAAGCTCCGGTGGCTCGGGAAAATCCTTTTGTTAGTCTTTTATCTACTTCACCCATTTATTAGCGTGAATAAAACGTTTTACTTGAACATAACTCAAGCGTTTGCTTTTCATAATGTTGCAGATTGCTTTTTAATTTTAATTCGACAGAATTCAATTATACTGTTCTGCATAAAGCGATCAATGCTGGAAAACTATTCATTCAGTCAGAAAACTAAATGTGTCATGTCGAATTCGAGAAGCAATTTCGTTATTCACGTGACTTGAAATTCATCGCATAAAATATCTCGAATGTCCCGATTCATTCATGCAGGATGGGAACATGTGAATTTCGACTGGAGCACATTCACGAACGTCATCGGGGCATCCAGAGAGTCTGGTCACCGACAGGCAGGCAGCCACAGCCACTTGTAATTCAATCAGACGAACGCGCCGGTGTTGTTGGCAGACTCGGCACTTTAATTTCCTGCCTTGTCGATCCAATTCACTCATTTATGAATTCTTTTCAGTATGTATTCTAACTACTTATTGTTGAGATGTATTCACAAAGGTACGTTTCAGGCATGGATCATATTCCCTGTAGAGCATAAATATTTTAACGCTGACACAAAATGTTTCTCACGTAAAAGCTCAGTTAGTTGGTAGATTGTAGGTTGGTAGATATTTTGTCTTAAATTAAATTAAACGACCGATTAATACTTTGAAGGTTTTCTAAGAGCATCAATGAACAACTTCTTACAGTAATGGGGCAATTTTAATTAAATGAAGACAAAAGCGTGTCGTCACGCTTTGTACGTGCCGCTGTAATTCTACACGGAAGCTTCGTTCTTCCACACCTACGGGAAAACGGCAGGATATATTATTGTGATTTAAGAAATCTTGGTTTTTTTTTTCTGTGCTACCATTGTTTTTCTTTATTTTTAACGACTAATACAAACGCTAATGCAGAAAATGCAAAGACATGATCGGAAAACGAAATTCATTAAAAAAAAAAATAGTACTTAGGTATGTAACATAATAAGATTTAGTTTCATAGTTTGTACTTTGTAGTGTTCATTTTTGTTTGATGAATCATAATTGATGTTTATTGGTGTTATGTTATCTACCTAATAATTATGTCAAAATATACGCAAACTATTGTTTATTAGACCCACAACCAGACTGACCTCAATGACCTCAAATCTAGTTCATATTTATCTATAGGTGTAAGGTCAAACAATCCTTTGTTCTCATATTATTACATTCGCAAAATATTATATTCGCAAAATATTATATTCTCGAATTATTATATTCTCAAAATATTAGAAGTACAATCAAACACAGTGAAAAATAAAAATAAAAATCTCTTTATTCCAATACCTAGGCATCATGGAAACACTTTCGAACGTAATACAATATTAAAATAAAAATTAATTGCAGTATCATACAGTATTGCAAAATTATTTGCATTTATCATTAATAAAATATAATTAATAATAACTGAAACTAAACAAATCCCGAGTGATCAAGTGCGTACAAGTTTTCACAAGTGGCATCTGTTTCCAAGCACGACGATTGGTACAGCAATGAAAATTGCAAAAGTATATAATCATGGAAAATTTATGAGAGCTTATTCAACGCCCGCGCCGCTAACATGGTTAAGGTGGATGCGCCAGGGTGGCCCGCGAAATTCAAATTTTCTTACGTTTTTTGCAAGTTGCAGACCAGTGCTAGGTTGTGTGTTGATTAAAATATTGTTCGCTACTGTAAGACGTATGTAGTTACAGAATTATAATCATCAAAATCATCAATACAACCCTCCGAGTTCATAAAGGTCGAGGAATGATTTTGACCTTGAAAAAGTCGTTCCTCGAATTTCGCGGGCTACCATGAAGCATCCACCTTAATCATTGTATTGATTGAATTTTGTTGGATAAACAGTCTGTGATAATGCAATGAATTTTTCTATCATTTTCAATGTATTTTAGAGATCTTTTTTTATCAGGGCAGTGGAAAGCACTTTTTAGCAATCTTTTATTTTGAATTTGAGCTTCTACTTTTAATGCTATGCTTTTTTTACCTACTACTGGGTGATATAAAATCATTAGTTAGATTTATTTTACAGAAGGTAGGTAAACCTTAAAAAAAGGGGTTGTAGGTTTGATTCCCATCCGAGACAAATATATGTGATGATGTCAAACATTTATTATTGTTTCCCTCAAATTACAAACATTTTTCGCTGTGGTTGTTCTTTGTGTAATATTTTGAGAATATAATAATTCGAGAATATAATATTTTGCGAATATAATATTTTGCGAATGTAATAATATGAGAACAAAGGCAAACAATATGTAATTAGGTACCTACCTATCATTATAGAAGATAACTTGCATTCTACTTTAAGTCAATAGTCGGGTACAAACACTGTCGTAAAAAGTAAAAGTAAATTAAGTAAATCAAATCTTTTTTTTTCTACTTTATGCAGTACAACTTCCATCTAAGAGGCGGCGCACTACCCAGAGAATATAGCGAACAAAATCCAGTCTTATAGGTGTAAATCATATTATTGAAATACATATATCCATGCAAGTTGCGCAAAATAATTTATTTAGCCGTTGCAATCGGTTGTGCGATATTTTCAACTGTGCATTCAATTTCTACATTTGTGTTGTATACAATAGATGTTTAATTTTCAAGAAAATAAGAGAAAGTTTTGGAATACCCATTTGTAGGCATTTGTAATGCAAATATTGTTGAAATCTAGAACGACACTGATGTCATGTTTTTGTAAATAGCCTCATATTAGCATACCTTGATTGTTTCAAGTTTGTTTTTCAGTAATGTTACCTTCTCCCTGTTCTTAGTTTTTTTAAGGGTATTTAGGATAACGTAATTTACCCAGTTCTCTCATCGTAATTTAATTTGTATTATCAAGGATTATTATGCTTATTTTATTTTAGTCTCACTATCACTTTCTAGTGGTAAACAATATTTCGTGGAAATAAAAATTATATAAATATAAATTGGAAACTATACAGACTAATATTTTGACAGATGACGTAAAGCAAGGTTTTGACAGCTGGTGTAAAGCAATGGCAACACCATTCAGCCTGATGAATGCAAAGGCAACACCAGTTGGCAGCAGTCAGCCTGGCCACCTGTCTTGACATTCCTCTAGCACCGCCTAACATTACTGATTACAGGTAGTAAGTCGCTTTGGCCGTCAGCTAGAGTTGTTACTATAGCTCACCAATCTAATTTAACTAGGTCACCAATCCGCAATGTATTTTATCTACTGTGACAACGATTGTTATCAGAAAAACGGCGGTATTTTTTAGGAGCAGCCCACAATGTTTCTTGGGAACCTTACTTTTCTTTTATTAGGAAAAGCTTCGATGATTTGCTTTCAAACTTGTAGCGGGATGGGTATTATATTACGTAATATTATATCTTTGACATGAAATCAGGCGCTTGTCATTTGTCATAGTTCTACGAACTCGCGCAATATGGAAGAAATAAATAATATATTATTGAGCCAGTGACTGTATTTACTTTAAAGACAAATACAGCAACCGCGAAGCAACAGGGAAGTAAATAACCCCTTAAGTTCAGTTTGTTTGGTTACTGAAACTTAATTAATATTACCGTTTGATTTTACGTTGGAACATTAATGAATTGTCCTTGATAAAGAACAATATAAGTCAAATAAGATACTAAAAAAGTCGCCACGTGTAGGTACCTAAGCATGTGTAAACACCTCACTTCACAAAGAACGTGTATAAATTAATGAACTCAACCAAACTCGTGCGAAAGATTCCGGATCGTCGATAACAATCAAAGTGTAGACCAAAAAGTGATAAGGTGTTAATTCATCATCATTATATGTAATCACTATAGTGATTACATATAATTGATATATCAAATGATGACAATTACTCGATAAAATCAGTTTGGGTAACGGATTTGGTTTGGTAATAAATGTAGGTAATGTAATGTTTTTTGCTGCAACGTCGATCGTCCAACTGACTGCGATATTATTTATGGCTGGACATATTTTTCTTCCAAGAAACCAGATCCACATCCACATCGTATCCCAGCCACCGATCCTCATAACAACATCGGGTTTCTTTCGAAAAACATGGCCAGTCCACTCAAACTTATCAGCTTGCTTCTTGCAAGCTATGTTCTGCAACTCCAGTTCTTTTACGATTTAATGCACAAAAGTCATTATTTCGGCTGACAACCAACCTCTATTCCAGGTCAATCAACACAACTAGAAGTACTGAAGAGACGTAAACTTCTACGGTTATTAAGAATGACTGAAAACGAGATAAACAATAACTTAGTAATTAGAACCAGAAAATGGTAGACAGCTGGACGTCTGTCAGGGCATCACATGTGAAAATATCAGACATTCAAATATTTACGAGCGATAAATATGATTCTTGAAACTGATAATTACCTATTGAATTTATCATCAAACACCTCTTTTTTGCTTACTGGAAAATTACCAGAGATATTTCCAAAATACCGCTTATTCTGCCGTTAATTACCTAATAATTATTGGTAACATACATTATATTTAGATTACGATTACGACATTAATTAACAGATGATTGCTGTGTATTTAACCGACCGGGATTACCTGTCATTTGCCTACCTATTCATTTAGGTAATGAGTTCCATACATCAAATCGGAAACCGCTTTCATCATTCATGTAATTATTAAAATCGATGTTGCAATGTTAGATGTTATTTTACACACTAGGGTTTTTATACTGACAAGTGTTACTTGGTTTGTTTAGTGGTAATTTGCATGACAAAGATTTATTGAGCCTCAAAATCACGATAAACGCTGTTTCTATGCACAGAGCATACAAACTACATAGGTGTACATGATGATGATCACGTAAAATATCGCTTGCAAATGTTCGTGCAATATACAGGATAGGATATGAGATATACAACTGACATGGCCAGGCACGGTACTCAGAGTTCATGAGTTTGATAGCAAGCCATTCCATCGAGCAATATTGCCCGAGGCCCGAGGATTACGCCCCTAGCGCCCCTAGAGACTCGTCACCATGTCCGGTAGCGATAATCTCTGGTTCTCAATCCTTCCGTTCAGACAGGGAGGGCGCCTCTGCATCAGTACGTTCTGCACTTAAATATTGATGACGTCATATCGCAATCATTTGACCTTTGCCACGCATTCGATCTTCAATTATTTTCGTTACAAACAGCGGTGTTTTCAAAAATAAACGATAACTGTACTATCGCGCATTTTATTCTAGACTGGTGATAAAGTGTTGACAATAGTATATTATCTATAAAATCTGACTGTTTTAAAAACTTTGATAGTAATCAACGCACCTTTACAGCAATCTTTAGATAGGATTGAAACAGTTCAGTACTTTTACCTGGAGAATATTCCGAAGTGAATGGAACTTTAACGGGTTGTTTGGGGGTACCCCCAAACAACCCGTTAAAGTTCCATTCACTTCTACCATTCACCCTACTAGGAAAACTATCCTAAGTTTTCGACCTCGAGACCCTGTGCTAACTTGGAGGGGGGGGGGGATAAAAACCTCATTTTTTCCGTCTTTTTTCAGTTTTTTGCTTATAGCCACGAGCTCAGTGTAACTAAGAGATTAGTTACAAGAAATACAACAGAAACAGAATATATTTAATGTAATGATTAGTGAATAAGTCGTTGGTGTGTCAATAAATAAATAAATATTGTAGAGCCGCTAATTCCTGAATTAAACTATTTTTAGTTCAATTGCTGGAGTTCCCTCGACAAACAAAAAAATATAGGCAAAAGAAAGCATTGCATTGTAGACAAAAGGTGCACTCAAGTAGATACTGCTTCTGTAGACGCGGAACTTAAATGAACTGTGATCATTATGCCGCAACGCGTTTTCCACGCTAATTATACAACCAGTCAGAAAGAAAGGACCTTTCAGCGAGAGCTTCTGCCCGTTTTTACTGTATAAATGCAGGTAGTGTTCTTAATAAAAATCTATACTGAGCATGTTGACTTGGCTCGCGAGGTTGTCGACATGTGGGATGTGATCTCGGCGATCATTGTGCCGATAGTCGAGGACCAATACCTGAGGAGGCTATCATTAGGCAGCTGGATCAAGGGCTTGATTCAGAAAGCGGTACTCTTGGATACAGCTCGTGTTAGGAGGTGCCTTTCTCTAGAGCCCTAACCCCCCAGAAGTTTAGACCCTGTTCCCGATACTGGTGGGCTACATTTTTTTTATATTTTTAAATGTTTTTATATTGTTTTTACGAAATATTTTAAAATGTATAAACCTTAATTATCCCGACCCGAATGGCGCAGTGGTAGTGAGGCTGCCTTACGTTCTTAGGGTCCCGGGTTCGAATCCCGGTTGGAGCAAATGTTTGTGTGATGAGCATGGACATTTCTTTCCGGTCATGGATGTTTAAATCTATACATATCTATACATATAATAAAATCGTTGAGACCAAAAAATCTGTACATTGAAGATTGAAAAAAAAAACCGACCAGGGTGACTTAAAATAAGTAACTGAACATATTAAAACCATTTTAAAAAGTTTTGTTTGTTTGACCGCGCATCACGTAAAAACTACTGAACCGATATTGTTGAAAATTTCAGAAATCTATTTAAATACATTCAGAATAACATTTAGGCTATAGAAATTTTGGAAAATATTGGAAAAGGGGGGTGAAAAGGGGGGGTAAAGTTTGTATAAAAAAAATTTAGATTGTTTTAGAATCATGAAACTCAGAATAAATACTTATTAATAAAAAAATACCTGTTTTAGCATTTTTTTTAAATCTCATCCAGAGACGCAAAAAAGAGGGTTTTGTGTTTAAAATTAATAAACTTCAAACACCCATACAATCAAAACCAATGAAGTGTAACCTTTTAAAGTTGCTACATATACTTCACATAATAAAAAAAAAAATAAAAAAAAATAAAAAAAAAAAGGGGTAAATATAATTTCTCAGTTTTTTCGAAATTTGATTTTTGAGGTGAATACGTACAAAACAGCGGAATTAAGAAAATCAGCTTTCCTCGGTATAAGTAGTAGGTACAAAATGTTTGTGCGCGCATCACGTCAAAACTACTGCATAGATTTCTTCAAAGGCTTCTTCAATATTTAGGCTATATATTATCACACTACTTCCTTAAGGGGGTAGGCAATTTTGCATTATGTCCGTATACTTCAATTGTTTGACGTTTCAGTCATGACGTAAGTACATGAGAACGGCTATTTGTAACTTATGTCAACGAAGTAAATAGCCTAGCGGTTTCATCACCACTCTGTAAACTAAGGGGTTGCAGGTTCAAACCCTCCCCAACATTATTTTCACTTTTTGTGATTTGTTTTTTTTTTATGTTGTGAGATTTCATAGATTTCTTTTTGTATTTAAATTGTTTGCATTTCTATATTTCTTATTTTTTTTCGTGAAATATATTTTTCCATAAAGTAATAGAGAAGTAAAGAAGAAGAATAGAATCATGCTGCGCCGACCATAAATAAATTGGGATAAGGGCAGGAGTATGATGATTTCTCCGAAAAGTAGTATAGCGAACATCAGAAGCCTGATAAATTCACGTGTTCTTGCCGTGCAAGAACTGTGCTGTGCTATTTGCAATAATCAATAATCCATACGCAGCCTATATAGATTATTTTTACAGCTATATTGCTATTGGCCTCATTATATGCACCTTGGTGAGAATTTAAGCCTACCTGCTTTTTTAACCTGCCTGGACTGTCATAGAAGGTCTGACAATGGAGACAAAAGTCAGTTGCAAGAGGTCCGCAACAGTTTGCAGCAGCTATATAGTGTTTGGCCTGTTTTCATGGACCTTGATGAAAACTTTAAACTTAGCTAGAGTATGACTTTCATCGAAGGTCTGACGATGGAGACGGAAGGCAATTGTAAGAGATCATCAAGAATTTACAGCATCGATATCGTGTTTGGGCTCATTTTATGCACCTTGATGAGAACTTTCGACCTAGCTGGAGTATGACTGTCATCAAGTGTCTAAGGATGATAACGTAAGGCTGAGGAGGCTGGCGAGGGAAGCCCTTATTTAGAAAAACAGAATATTTTAGCGATTAATGCAAATATTTCAGAGAAATTAAATTGTTACCTACTTGATTCTATACTATACCTAATATTATAAATCTGAAGAGTTTGTTTGGTTGGTTGAACACGCTAATTTCAGGAACTACTGGTTCGAGTTGAAAGTATCTATTAGTGTTGGATAGCCCATTTATCGGAGAAGGCAACAACGAACAACAACGTTACAACGTTTATATAACATCACGCTACGATCAATAGGAGCAGAGCATCAATGAAAAATGTTCCTTTAAAAAAATATTCCTTTTGAGATCTTTCGCTGCGTAAACGGTTAAAGTTACGCAACAATTGTATATGACGGTATTGTATTGTATAGCGGGCTGGTGTCCGCAACTCCACGTCAAAGCGCGTATTTTGCGTACGGGTATATGACGGTATTGTTCCTCTTAAAAAGTTCTATAGAAAGTCCGCGATAGCATTATTATGTCAATCTTTTAAGGGTGTCTCACACTCTCTCTAACCATCTCTCTGTCTCTCTTATATGACGCAGACGAAGTTGCGCGGGTCAGCTAGTGTATAATAAGTATGTATTTACAAACAAAAAGTATCTATGTAGTAAATCAACTATCTGGTGTCCACGACACAAGCCTCGTTGCTTAGTGCGGCACTAGATGGCGCTGTGTGTTACTGTCCAGCGATATAATAAAGAAAATAAGAATCTATCCTAAAAACATAAAGTGGTAAAAGTTTGTATGTAGTCGTAATCTTCGGAACTACTGATCCGATTCCGAATTTAACGCTAACAGGATGTTACATCATCCCCGAGTGATAAAGGCTACATTTAAAAAGTTTTTGTGGGTTAATTTCCGTAGATAACGGGACGGGATCGAAGCCGCGAGCAAAACCTAGTGCAGAAATAAAAGCGCAACGATGGCGTTTAAACGCTCCGCTGAGAGTTGATTTCCCAGCAGTGCAATTATATGTATTTTGGGTTTCATTTAGTTATTCATTATTGCTAGTGAAAATAGGCATTCCTTTCGCTCGTCTAGGAAAAGCGTTTCCACAAACCTATAATTTTGAAATGTTGAATCTCTTGAAGATTTTATTTGTTTATAATCTGCGACTTCTAGTCAAGAAAAAAAAAAATCATATGATAAGTAATCTTGTAAAATACCGTATTGTTTACGAAAATAAATCATTATGTGTCACTGCTTTTGTCTGTGTTATCACTTAATTAAATTAGTTATAAAACGTAGTTACGATGAAATAAATACATGCCGAAGGAATGTGTGTGTAAGGTCATTAGATCGAACTCAACTGCACAACAACAGAACCAGATAGATTTACGATACAATAGTTTATGTCTAGTAGGTAACTATTATATTATGTTTTAAGCTTTCAACAAAGTAAAGTACAATTAAAATACGTGACTAGTACATGGTTTCGACGTCGTAATTTATTCTGACACATCCGAGATGCATAGCTTCATTCAATCCATTCAGATGATTTTGCGATTTTTTTTTCAGGCTTTTTTACCTATCTGGGTGTATTTGTTAGTGTTCGGTGGAATCAGATCTGTGAATAACTTCAGCTATACTGCTGTATAATATTGTCAAAATAAGATTACCTACTATAAAAAAAAACACCTATTCCCGCAAATTATCTAGAATTATTTCAATTTAGGTACCTGGACAATAAAGTGTCCAAAAACGGCAATTATGTCGGTCTCCTAACGCGGAAAATACAAATGATACATCGACAATTACATTACATCGGAACTATTTCTAATTATTATGCCAAACAGCAACAACCTATCTACTGCAATCAATGTCATCCAATGCATTACAGTCACGGTTTCCTCAGATCGCAGCGATTAAGTTAGTTATCACCTTCATTGATTGTTTTAGGGCTTTACCAAACGGTGTCTAGATGTTGCCTGAAACCAACGTACAGGACTTACAGCACATAACTGACGGGCAACGTGCTCTCTGTGATGACGTTGTTGTTGTAAAAGTAAATCACTTTAATCAAATAATCTGTTGCGACTTTAGTATCAAAATAATCAATTTGTCGAAACTGTTCACGGTAGAAAAGTGATGCGTTCGAACGCTATAGGAACGCTTAGTAACGTGTGGAGTAGTCCTTAGCACACCGATACACACCTACGTAATAAGTTGATAATACTTTATCAAGAAAACACTTCGTTTTAAGTACCCAAATACACTGGTTTAAAATCAGTCAGTCCCTAGCTAAATCCAAGTGAACACCTAATGATATTGTAAATCGGACTCGCAAACGGACCAGACGTCGCCATGTTCGGTCTTATCATTCAATTGTTTCTTGTTTTTGTGATATCTTGTTTAACGATATTCTATTTCTACTCCCGAAGTAATTATGGATATTGGAAAAAACGTGGCGTTCCTTACGAAGAACCATCATTTATCTTCGGCAGCGTTACGTTCTTGATGAGGAGAAGCTTCTGGGACGTCTTCTATGATCTCAGCAAAAAATACAAAGGCGATTATTTCGGAATATTCTTATCATGGAAACCAACCCTCATACTAAATTCAAAGGAGCTTGCGAAAAAAGTTCTAGTGAAAGACAGTGACAGTTTTCAAGACAGATACAGTTACTCTGGAGTCAATGATGATCCGTTGGGGTCATTGAATTTGTTTTCAATCAAGGTATGTACGAGATTTATTAGAATAATGCCTGATAAACTATTTAATCTATCTTAATCCTGTATTAATTCAAGTCAAATATAACGTCGGGTATCGCGTATTTCATGGAACTTTGGAGTTGCGATAGCATAGCAATAATATTTGCGAACTCAACCGAAGAATCAGTAAATGACTGAATAGTTAACTACAAGAAAAAAACGTTAAATAGAAATAGTTATTGTGGTATCTTTAATTTGGTTTGATCGTTCCTCAGAATTGAGCTTTGAATATAATTAATGAATGTATTAATAGGCGCAGACAAAGACCCGTTGCTGCAACGCTGGGAGATTGTCTGCTCTTCGTTGAATGTTTTCACTTTTTTTTTCGAATTTTCATCATATTACGATATTTACATGACTCCCAAATAATGAAGCATGCAAAAAAATAAGGAAATGCGATTTATTTGCGTTTTTTTTCTGTTTTATAACTATTTAGACTAGAAGTATTCTGAATCATGAAAATGTCAAATTATCCACCAATCGGCAAGTAATCATCCCAAAAAATACAGTTTATTTTGTCTTTAACCTTGACTGAGTGTGCACACAATTTTTACGTGCAAATTAATAAGATTAGGAAGCATGCATTATTTACTTATCATCGGCGCATGAGTTGCTATCTAGCGTCTGCTGTTTGCATATTATGTCATACTTTTTTTTAGCTAATCAAAGATTAGATTAGCGATAGTATAGTTTCGAATATTTACTGGTATAAATGAATAAAATTACTGGTATAGGATTCGGAACACCACTTAAAAAGAAATGGAAGAAACTGTCAAATTTTCCCAATCAACCTTGAACCTAATGCTATAATAGAGATAATGTTGAAAATCTTTTAAAGAAATTTAACAGATTGTAGTAGCTTGATGAGCTGCGTCTGTACCTTGTCTGCTTTCGAACCGTGTCCTCTGTCCCAGCTTTTGACTTTTTGGTCCCAATTTTGCGTCAAACTTACAAAAGTTTTGTTTCCCCATACCAAACCTTGATTCCCAACCAATGTTTGTTGCAGAGTCCAATGTGGTCACAGATGAGGAACGAGATGTCCCCCATGTTTACCAGCCTGCGCTTGAAAGGCGTCACTGAACTAATGAACATCAACTCTGCTGAACTCGTGCGCAGGATACAGAAGGACTACATTGATAACAAAAAGCCGGTTGATCTTAAGGTATGTAATGATGACAGAATAATACCCAGGTACTAATACCTGGGTATTAATATGATATATTAGCTTTAAAAAGGTGCTGTTACAAAGTGATGAGAAAGAATGACCGAGATGGCTCTCGACAAAGCCAGTTTTTGGCCAGAGTACCGCCGCATGAGTATAGGTATGCAGGGTTCGGTACTGCGGCTACGGACCAAATTAAAATCTTGCAAAAAAGCACTGAAAGTATTATTAGTCGAGTGCAATTAGACAAAAAGGTGAAACGAAGTTTATAGTGGTCGGATTTTCGCCACAATTTATATTGGTCCAATTTCAAGTTATTAATACACTAAAAAAAGCGAGAGGAACTTCACACATTTTAAGAACTCATTTAAAAAAGTCCCATGAAAATCCGAGCACTATGAACTTCGTTCCTCCTCCTCCTCGAGTTTTTTTTGGCTAATTGGACAATGCTATAAAGTATGGCTAGCAAAAAATATGAATGTCATCTCTATCAAACATTTTCCTTAATTATCGATATTTTTTTCAATGACCTCCATCGTTATATGCTAAAGAAAACGCCAGTTGTAAGCCAAGTAATAAAAACTTTAAGCACCTCTCGAGGAGCTTTGAGAGGTATAATATTTGTGCTCATAAAATTGATGGTGATAAATTATCTACTATATGTATAGGAAAATTGTAAGATCCTTTTAACAGATTTTACTGCACATACTTGCATATTCCTACCCGTTGGTAAGAATATACCATACCAGTTTTACAACTGGTTTTCGTTTATTAGAAAATCTAGGCTAGCTTTAGACAAATGTATAAATGTGGTTTAATAATAAATCAGACAGTTATGATCAACCTTGTAACTCGTAGGTATACAATAACACATTAGCCATCACCAATATAATTATTCAATGACTTTGCAATTTCGTATCACGTACTGACCACTATTTGTACTAGCATGTTAACCTAGTACAATAGTAACCACATAGTAACAGACTTAGAAATGAATCATCACTTACATAAATAAAATTGCAGGTTTGGTTAAAAACTTGTCGATTTGAGATCCAGACATGTTAACTAATAAAATAAAGATAATAGGCATGACGACAAAATCAAAAAATTGCAAATCTATTTAGTCCGTCAGTTATAGTATTGTAAATTAATGTACACGTATTTTCTGTTTTTGTAAATCAATGAATATTGACATAAGATAAAACGCATCAAAACTCGGGAGTGGGGGCTCGTGACGTCAGAACTAGCTAAAAATTATACCTAGGCGTGACGTGTTGAGAATTTTAAAAGCGTCTTATCTTTGTCAATTTTGGTTTACGTAACAAAAGAAAAAACACAGGTCAAATATTTTTTGATAATCTAACTGACGGACTAATTAGTTTTTTTTTTTGTCGTCTCGCCTATAATAAGCTGGAATACAGTTTTTCTCATGATTGAATTTATCACAGAGCTAAACCATGACTTCTAAACATTAACTTGTTACATACGCCTATCACCATCATCATCATCATCATTTCAGCCGAAAGACGTCCACTGCTGGACATAGGCCTCCCCCAAGTGTCGCCACATTGACCGGTCCAATGCGTCTCGCATCCAGCGGGTTCCCGCAACCTTCACTAGGTCATCGGTCCACCTAGTGGGCGTCTTACATACGCCTATGTAACAAGTTAAATGTCTTTTCAACAAAATGTCATAATACAACTATGATAACAAAAATATAAAATAGAGAACGGTATGAAAGTAAGAAAAAGAACTACGAAGATTTGAAGACATAGCTGTAACAGCCAACTATGTATATGTACAACATGTTACATAATTAACGCACATCCTGAAATTACTTTGTTCAGAATCGTTTACTGAATCGATTTCTATAATTTTTAATATAGGTAATTTTTTATCCCAAGAATAATTAAAGCTACGTAATGTATAGTCACACTACCCTTGTATAGTCCAAACAAACTGAAATGGACCGTAACTCAAGGCAATAAGACTTTTAAAAGTGCAGTTTTATTTGTATTAATACAAATTCCGCCATTCAATACAAAATAAAGAAAAATGAACCTTATTTCAAGCAAGTTAAAGTCTTTACAAAAACAGT
Organism: Xestia rhomboidea; assembly: GCA_963853795.1. Lineage (NCBI taxonomy): Eukaryota > Metazoa > Arthropoda > Insecta > Lepidoptera > Noctuidae > Xestia > Xestia rhomboidea. Next base: position 14,609,067 of record OY970758.1, on the reverse strand, counting down.
TGAAGTAAACTTGGCGATTTAACCGCAGGCACACACTGACAGACACTGGATACAAAGGAAACAATAGTTACCCATACCAACAAAATGCGAAATATGTCATACTTGTTTTCGTTCCCTTTCTCGTGCAAATTAAAAACCTGGGATAGAGCGAGATAGCCACCATGACACCCGCGGCGCCCGCGCTCCTTATGATGAAAGCTAACTTAAATAAATGTAAACAATATTTAGTCACGCGCGACCCGGTAGAGAGTATGCAACTAGTTTTTTGCGTGCGATCTCTTTCGAATAATTGACACAAAATGTTCAGTGAAATGCTGCATAATAGTGAGGACTGTGGCACGGTGTGGTGTGGTGATAATGTGGTTCGAGCTAACAGAACATTCAAGTGAACCAAAGGTATGGTACAAGAGTAGACCGCAGGGTTGGACTATGTTAGCTGCTACTTCGTCGCCATTGAACGTTCCGTCCGAACACAGCCATCGACAGGGGAGCCGATTGGCGTACACGTAGGTACTCGTTTTCAAAACGAAATATGCGATTAATTCGATGAGAATCCCCAATCAGCTGATTTTACGACTTTTTTTGTGGGGACGTATTAAATCGTTAGTTTATTTTAGTGCGACAACAAGACGTGCCGAGGATCTAAAAAATAGGATAGTGAACGCTTTTGATAAAAAATGACGAAGTGCTTTCTAAATTAAAACATCAATTAAGAAAACAGGCATTAAAATGTATTGAACTTTTCTATTGAAGTTGAGTCGAGCGACGACGTTAACAGCTGTCTCGAACGCGAGCGAATACCTACTAGGCTAGCAAGACTCACACAGTCGCATACATAGGTATGAGACCTACGTATGCGACTGTGTGCGTTCGTTGATTTGTACTGTGACTACAACATTATTCCGGAATTAGGAAAACTAATTTATTAAATAATCATTGTCTAGACATGTTTAATTAAAAATTCAGTGCATGTATTATAATTATAACATAATAAACTAATTGGGGTGTCTGAGGGTGTGCGTTAATTATGTAACATGTTGTATATATATAACTAAAAATGTTCGGTCACGGGTACAAAACATCGCTCACTCATACTTCTTATTCCTCGCACTAGTTCTGTTCCATTTGATAATTATTTTCAGGAAACCTTACATCCAGATGAAATAGAAGGTATTTTTAGTGTGTACTGTGTGTTCCAAGTGAGTTTTACTATGTTTTCACATGTCAAAGACAAGCAGAGGGCCTACATAGAGACATGCCGGGGCTGCGGGACTGTTCGAAAGAGATACCGTGGCCCCGAAACACAAAGGGCGAAGAAGGAACATGGATGGGTTTTAGTCAGTAAAAGTCTGACACTCCCTCCCGTTCCGCCCAGAGCGGGAGGAGTCATTTGATGATTGACTGCATAGGGAAGTTGATATAGCGTTCAAAGTGTTCCTAATTTTTGTCACGACTGTTAAAGTGACTGTACAGGTACACTTTCACCGTGACAGGGCGAGCGTGAGAGTGCACAGCCAAGCAAGAATTACCGAGGCTACACGGGCGCTCTCACTCGGAGTGTCTCGACGAGAGTGTACAGCCCATTATCTATTCGAAAGCTTATGTCAATCAAATACTTTTTGACGTTTCTTTCATTATCAGCATCGCTAATAGAATGCCACTTTGTCCGAGCTCTCAGGGCGATTCATTCTTTGGTAATCATAAGCTCATCTCATATTAATCGCCGAAAATAACGCCATCTCCTAACTTTATCTACGTGCTTTCAGGAACTGTTCTCGATGTACACATCCGACACGGTGGCGTACACGGTGTTCGGGCTGCGCGTGAGTGCGCTGCAGGAGCTCACGTCGCCACTCTGGTTCATTACCCGCCACATGGTCAAGTGGACCTTCTGGCGCGGCTTCGAATTCACCATGATCTTCTTCATACCTGCTATCGCTGAACTTTTCAGGTATTTAACAATCATCAGCTTTTTCCAAACTATGTCGAGGTTGTCTTCCTGTCCAACCGGATGCACTGAATACCTAAACTTTGCTTGGAGTAAACGCCTGACCTCCAAAAGTCAATTAATTAAAAACTTGATACCTTCTGAAAGACTTTTTGTCAACACTAAGAACCTTCAATGTTACCTCTGTTTAAGCAAAAGATATAGAAGAAGCATTTGTATTAATAAGCACGCGAATATTTTCAGATTAAAGTTCTTCTCGAAACCTGCAACAGAATACATAAAAAAGTTGTTCACGGAAGTTGCCACTGAACGACAGACAACTGGAAAGAACAGCGACAGCAGGGATCTCCTTAATCATTTGTTAAAGTTAAAGGCAAACCTGAAACTACCGGCTGGATCCGACACTCGTAAGTTCACCTTTGGGAATCTTAGATACGATACGTCAACAACACTAAAATAAAATAAAATGAAAACACATATCTCGTTGTGTGTTTTAATAACAGTAGGCAAAGTGCCTTTGATAATGATAAAACACGATTCAGACACAATCGAAAAATCTTATCAACAATAATCATCTAATCTTGGGACAGATGAAAACATCTAATCACTTATTAGTTCATATCACCAATCAGATTGATACTACAATGGGATAGTCCAGTCCTAATTGCCATTTTATCGCTGAACCTTCTTATCTTACAGAATTAGCTGATAACCTAATGATGGCCCAGGCGGCTATTTTCATACTGGGATCTATCGAAACGTCATCGACCACATTAACCTATATGCTCCACGAGCTGGCATACCACCCTGACGAACAGGTAACAAAACATCGTTAGCTAAATGATTGGTCATTAAATTATCTGATCAACAATGCGCGCTACAAACATTCATTAAAGAGGATTACATGCCATTTAGAAACATAGCAATGCATTTAGAAAATGACTGTCATCCATCCACAAGCTTCCACCGTGGTTTTATTTAGCAGAGACGGTTCCATTAAGTACATCACTTTTGTCTTTCCAAAGTTGGTGAAAATGTCACGTTCCCTTATTCACAAACCATTGCTACAGTTTCTTACTAATATTTACCGTGTAATACAAAGGACCTATTTGTTCCAGGAAAAACTTTATAAGGAAGTCAGCGAAGCGTTAAAAGAAAGCGGAAAAGATGTTCTGGAGTACGACGATTTGTTGAAAGTTAAATATATTACTGCGTGTATGCATGGTGCGTGACAGAATTTGTGACTGATTTCATGAATCTTATGATTTTTGAAAATGATTTTAATGTTAATGTAAATTAATCTTCCAGAGACGTTAAGGAAGTATCCTCCAGTGCCGCACTTGGACAGGATGTGCAACAAGGCTTACCAGCTGACTGACGAGCTGTCGGTAGAGCCAGGAACGCCGGTGTTCGTGAATGTGATCTCCATCCATTACAATGAGGAATGGTACCCTGAGCCTGAGCAGTGGCGTCCCGAGAGATTCATCCATTCCACTGACAGCGATAACCATGACTTCACGTTCTTGCCGTTTGGTGAAGGACCTAGGTTCTGCATCGGTAAGTACATTTTTTAAATATCATGACGGAATAAAGGAAATTCAACAGTCAACTTTGTCTGAAAAAGTATTAGAATGAACTGTGATTACAATTTTTTGTTTCCAGGTAAACGCTACGGAATGATGCAAATACGTACAGCTATCGCTCAAATGATCATGAAGTACAAGTTCACGCCCGATGGACCAAAGCATTTGGAAACTGACCCTTACAGCGTTATTTTGGGGCCTAAGAATGGCGGCAAAGTCAAGTTCATTCCTCGTACATAAAATATAACAACTAAAGAATTAAAATGTATAATACATTAGCTTCTATTTTGTACTAAATTAACTCATCGTGGATAAAGGTACTCCTTTTTAAGAAAACTAAAAACACTTTGTTTTATTAATCCTACCGTTGTAATGCGCTTTTTGCGAGATAAAAAGAACATTGTTTTTGTCGCTACCTCTCCGAGGCACTCTAATCAATGCGTTAGTACCCCCAACCCATTCTATGATATCGAAAAATATTTCTCAATTGCTATGTATTGGGAGATCCAATACAATTTCCTATCTGCCTAGAGTTATATAACAACGCCTTCTCTTTTTATCTTAGTAGCAAATGATAAATTGACAATCACCGGTGCCCAAACCTGAGAGAATGATTGCTCAGAATATTTCGAATTAGAATCTACACTGACCTGCAAAAATAAGTACTACACTTTAGTTTCAATTTTTCCCAATTTTTCCAAATAGAAGTTAAAGATTTAAAATAAAAAACGTTATAAAGCAATTTTTATCAGCTTTCTTTGAAACTATAGACAAAATTAAACTATTTTTCGAGTTCTTTTTGTTTCGAAAGTATATCTTATGTACTTAAAAAGTTATTGCAATTTTAAAAGTGTGATACTTATTTTTGCAGGCCAGTATATATCACTACATAGTATAAAACAAAGTCGCTTTATCTGTCCCTATATCCCTATGTATGCTTAAATCTTTAAAACTACGCAACGGATTTTGATGCGGGTTTTTTTAATAGATAGAGTAATTCAAGAGGAAGGTTTTAGTATTGAATTTGTCAAGCGGGCGAAGCCGCGGGCATCAGCTAGTTAATATTATAAAGAGGAAAGATTTGTATTTTTTATGTAACGAATAAACTTAAAAACTACTTTTTATCCCTGTATTCCCACGGGAACGGGAACTATACTGGTGAAACCGCGTGACGTCCGCTAGTCATCAAAACAAAGTTATTTTTGAGCATGGACTAAATTTATATATTATGAGACAGGCCATTTTGTGAGAGTAGTTTTATTATCTAATCCATTATGAGAACAACAGCTAAGTTTCATAAAATGTCTACCTACAAGTCTGTGTTACTAAGAGAAAAATATTGGTGAATTCTTCGAATGCCACCCAACAAATTCTGCCAATATTTTTAATATAGGAAAAACATTTTTCTTCTTCTATAGCAGTAGAACCAAGAGTTTGGCAAGTTTAATAAATAAATGTGATGTAAATGATATTCTTGTTTAATTAAGTCTACCTAAATACTCCACTACCTTAACATGATCTGGCAATGTACGTTGCCCCCAGTTGAGAAAGATTTTTTGAACAGGAAAATATGTTGCTAAAATTGCTCGATAGCTACAAACGATCTTACATAGACGAGCCGTGGCAGCTATAGAAGATCAACGGGTCTACCCTTTATAGCAGAACTTTTTATGTCATAATATTATTTTGGATAACAGCGGATGGCATAAACTTCATTTCGCAGAAAATCGATTGGCAGACAATCATATAGATACATTCAAAACTCGTAATTTTGTAAGTCAGAATCATCTTTTGGCATACATTTCATATCGATAGTTATTAAAAGGCAGAACTATCATAAGTATCTCAAGTAAAGTTTACAGTTAAAATCATCTTTTGGCATACATTTCATATGCATAATAATGGAAAGCCTCATCAATCTCATTACCGAAAATTCGTGGTAAAAATAATTTTATATTTCTTACCATGAAAATAAAATTGATTAATAATGGTTTTTTATTAAAAATGTGTATGGTAAATGAATAATAGTATATTTTATATCGAGGGACTAAACGAAGCCATAATACACCAGAGGTGGTTTGACTCCCGAGCGTGCGAGGGGTATATTAAGTTGGTGTTTAGTCTCGAGGTGCAAACTGTACTTTTCACTTTGAGTGCGAGAAAAATGGTCAATTTAGTACAAAAACATGTATTATTCCTCCAGTCCATAGAACTTACGTAAGTTTTTAGGTCAATCCTCCGCGATTTTGGCGGCAAAAGATTATCTATTATGTCTTTTGCTCTTTGCTCGACGTCAAACTCTTCACTGTCACTGGACATTCCTAATAAATTTATTTAAGACCGAACAAATTTACACTCGACACAAATTCTGAAATTTTCGCGGTCAGTTTTTTCTTCTAAACCAGTCACTGATTAACAATATAAAACACATGGCGCCACCTTGCGGAAAAACCATGGAACTAAAACTCTCAACATTTTCGCAATGAAGATGGTCCACACTCCACAGATCATAATATATTTACTGGCTGTTTGAGTTTGTCTATGTCACATGAAGGAAATTTAAAAACTAATTACTTTTCACTCCCTAGGGACTAAAGTGGTCACTTTACTCCCGCTTCGTAGGGCTATATTGGCGTACTTTTAGAGCATGAGAAGTGAAAAGGGAATAAATTGAATAACCATTTTTTTTTTCGCCAAAACATGTTTAACAATACAATAATGTTTATTGCTGCATATTTCTGATCAGGCAAGTATACATCATGCATGCAGCAAGCATGCAGTATGCAAACATGCAAACAAGCATGCAGTATGCAAACCAGCATACACCATGCATGCAGCCAGCATGCAGCATGCAAGCAAGCATGCAACATGCAGCAGGCATGGTTTCTGTCACGGCTCCGGTGCTGCGGGGCTCCGGCGGTCCCACGCGAGCTTATCGTCGCAGATGTGTTTTACGTTTACCAAACCACCTGCTCCTCAACTCGCGGGACCCCCCACCCCTCCGCGCCTACGCGGGCTTAAATTACACTCTAGGGGTAGGGCCGCGGGAGACGCCCGGGGCGTCGGGGGCCACGTGGTGGCTTCCGACAACCGTAGGCGTGGGCCTGTGGACGGGGAGCTATGGGCTAGCTCGCCGTCCGTCCGTTCATGACGACAGGCCGTGTCGACGGCGCGTTCGTGTTCCACGCGCGCCTCAAAGAGAGTCAGCAATAAGGAAGGGGTCCGCAAGGGCCGAAGCCTGGCGGGGCTGAGGGACTATTCGAAAGAGATACCGTGGCCCCGGAACACAAAGGGCGATGCAGGAACATGGATGGGTTTTAGTCAGTAAAAGTCCTCCTGCTCCGCCCAGAGCGAGAGGAGTCATTTGATGATTTCGCATCGGAAAAAAAGGGGTAGGGCAGACAAGACTACGCGGAGTCAGTTTTGGAGTGATTCGTTTCTGTCACCAACTTTTGTAGCACAACATATTGAGACTTTTTAAGACAATATTTTAATTTAAGGTTCAAAATGCTATTTTATAGAAATGGCAATAATCTATACTAATCTTTATCTATACTATTATTATAAAGAGGAAAGATTTTGATGTGTATGTTTGTTATGAATAAATTCAAAAACGCCTGCGCCGATTAAAAAAAAATATTTCATCATTAGAAAGCTACGTCTTTACTGAGTAACATAGGCTATATTTTATCCCCGTACTCCCACGGGAACGGGAACTACGCGGGTGAAACCGCGTGACGTCCGCTAGTGCCAAATAAATTATTCGAAATTCTGCCATCTTCATAGTATGCCAAGTGAAATTGTACCAAATAATCGTCGCTCTAAATAAATGTTATTCTAAACGAAATTATGCGGAATTTAAACATTGCCAAAGGTAATTATGCCAAATAAAATTCTGCCATCTTAAAAGTATGCCATTGTAAATTCGGATATACAAACATTTGGCCAAACAATAACTATACTAATTAATTTGTATGCCGAATAAATTTCGGAGCATCAAGGTTCTGCCAGATAGAAGATAGATCAACTGAATACTACTTTAGCGCCGAAAACCGGCGTATATTCCTCAGCCAGGAGATAAACCTTCCAGGAATCGAGTGTTCCTAAAACATATATTTGGTCGTTTACAAATTGACAACTTCAAAGTAAACGTATAGCAGCAAAGCAATACCAAACCGGTTATATTTACATAAAAGGCATATTTATCAAGCAAGAATGTTTCATTCCAACAAATATCCAGTAAATAGTGTTTGAATATTACACGAAATTCGTTTCAAGTCGTACACGAGAGGAAAAAGGGAAATAAAATTGGACATCGATAAGTGTCAACTTCACAACGCCGCCGAGAGTGTATACATTTTGTGTTGATAGCTTTGATCCCCTTTACAGAATATTTTTGACAGCAAATAGTTATATGAAAGGGACGTTTTTGTTGTATTATATTATATAAAGGGTGTAAAAAGACTCTTAACGAAGCCGAAAGGCACTCGATCCCATCATTGCGTTTTTTTTTCTAGACTATACCTGGGAACCTTCTAGTTACGAAGATATTGAGGGTTAAAGTTCCAACTTTTTCACAAGTTTTTTTTTTTAATAATACTTACGTTTTTAACGTAAGAACTTTAGGTACTTTGAACACCTCCACGACCCCTACACTATTCAATTCATCCACCAGCACAATGTTTTGAGTGCGTTACATTGAGTTTTACCGTAAAACGTCATTTTTCACCCCAAAAAAAAAAATATTTCCCATCAATAATTTTTGCGTCGGGTTTAGTTTGATTGGTCAACGGCTTCGTGAAGAGTCTGTTAACACCCTGTATATGATCAACAGAATATATTGCATGGTGACGTTAAAATGGTTATAGAGAAACTTTGTCAATTATATCGTCTATTTTGGGATATAAGTACTCGAGCATATTGATTTACTGACAAACGATTTGCAGGTCACTGGCGAAGGTTTCTATTCTAATACCTACATCAAATAGTTGTTATCCGCGCACCTGTAGGCTAATTCACGTAACTAAAGAAGTGCTGTTGCAGTGCAGTTGCAGTTAAGTTTCGATCAATACAACGCTTTTCGTATTCTCTACCGCTGTCAAACACGCTCGCGTCAAGTTCGCGTCACGCGAACGCAATAACGGCATACTACTGTTACGCGTCTTTGGTGCGTGCTTCAGAACGCAACATGATCGGTATTCTACTAAGTAAGAAAAAGCACTAAAACCTGTACTGGGGTAATATTTTAATAACGTCATATTCATTGAAATGTAATCGATTCTATTCGATTATTTAGTGAGTAATATTTTTTCTCTCATATGGCCACACCATAAGTAAGTTTGGTAGAGTTTGGTTGTCGTACAGTTGACGTGCAGTTCAGGCGCAGTTCAAAGATTACAAGAATACCGTCTAACACTCGAACTTCGGCGCGTCATAAAATTACGTGAATTAGCCCTCAGAGCACCAATCACCCGTCCTACGTACATACTTATTACAAAGCTTTAGAACAAAGAACTAGGCGTACAACACAATTTTTATATCGTATGTTCTTGTTACAGAAATTGGCTTTTGTACTATTTTCAAAGGTCTTTGCATGAAAAATGTTCAAATACATTTGTTGTTGACAGGAAATTCCAGGTATAACTGTCAAATGAGCTTAAATGAAGTTGTGTTCTCCGATAACTCGTGCGTAATTTTCATCTCTTTAACGTGAAAACCTTATTGCATGGAAAGTACTGACCGGAAATTCTCGGTACGTCTTTAAACGAGCTATATGATATTTTCCAAATACTCGTTTCAAACTTTACATAAAAAACTTTTTGATGCATTTAGTTTCTCTTCCAGGAGCATCTAGAATATTTAACTATAACAAAATAGGTGTACTCAATAATGACCTCATCTCATTCAATGAACTTTTAATTTTACAACTTCAACCTTACAAAACGCAATTCTTTTCAGCCAGAATCATACTGAAGCTCCCGTCTCTATTTTTAAATATTTTTCTTAAGAATAGCTCAAAGAACAAGCATTTTCCGTGCCCCGTTTCTCTTGACACAAACACAAATGAGTTTTAAGAGTGCCGTTAAAACAGTACTCTATATTATTCACTATTTCTTTTGTGGCAGCCGCCTCGCCTCGTCGGTTGCAAACGTGTAATTGAGTGGCGAGTTCATTTAGGATATGCAAACAGTGATTGATTGCAGTGGATTGATGAAGTTCGTCACCCGCTGCGAAATTCTCGTGAAAACGAATAATTCCGGATGTAATCCGAATCGTCTTTGTCCGGATTCATCTCTTCGATTGCGAGCTGCGTTTTGTTATACTTTCCAAACTCCAATACAAAGCTCAGTAGACAGTGTTAATCAAAATAACTTAAAGTTTTATCCAGTTCGTGAAAAGTCTAAAATTTAATAAAGTATTTCACAAAAATACATAGAGTTTGTGTCCTAATTTAAAAAAGAGCCCGGAAGGTAATATTGAGCAAATTTTTTCCTCGAAATCTACGATAAAATAAAGCTCAAAGCACTTTTTATCAATGAATTTAGCTTTGAGCTTTTGAAAAATGTTTGACGTGCAAAGCACTTCTAATATACGCTCTCTGACGATAATCCAGGTTCAGGTATACATGTCATCTGTATTACATAGCATATAGGTACATAGATATGTGCTGTCGTGCATTTAGCAGATAACATACACCCCAACAAGATATCGATCGCACCCTAATGGACGATTTTGAAACATAAAGCCTAGCCCTTTGTCTTTACACACCCAGCAAACGGACTTATCTGCAGAAACCTTTGACGATTAAATACGACAAAACGACTCAGTACAATTTCTTTAGAACAGAAGTTTACTGGGAAATAATATGCGTTTTAAATGAGCTGGGCAAAAGTAGAACACGACAGTTAACAGTTAATTAAATGTTTTGATTTAAAGTGTTAAGTCGAGTTGGACTTTGAGCTTTGAAGAAGATTTATCTTCAACTATCAGCTTAACTGAGTACCTTTTATTTGGACCCAGATTTTAAGTTTACCTTAGTGTGGCGGTATCATACTTAATTGTGTATGCAGCTGCACATAATTATGTACAGGGTAGACCATGGACTTTGTATCCAGAACTGACCAGACAAGGTGCGTCATCTAATGTTGCCTCATCGCAATAATATAATATCATACCTTGACCCTGGTCATTTAGAATAAAAACCTTAAGACAACGATAGCCTATAAACACGAATTAGTTGAATGATAAATAAAATTATGTAAAAGACAATATTTTTAGGCCATTGACTACACGACTTTCATATTGACATAAATTTTGATTCTAGTAGTAAAACACGTTGCGGAATTGAATGTCAACGGCATCTTGACCTTTTGCCCTGAGCATGACTTGCCAAAATGTTACAAACAGCCTTTTTTTTTTTAGGATGGGAAATCATCAAATAACTCCGCTCTGGGCGGAGCAGGAGGGAGTGTCAGACTTTTACTGACTAAAACCTATCCATGTTCCTTCATCGCCCTTTGTGTTCCGGGGCCACGGTATCTCTTTCGAATAGTCCCGCAGCCCCGGGACAAACAGCCTTCAACCTACGATTTAATGCCTCATGTCAACGACAAACTCTGCTGACAAAGGTATATATAAGCGTTACCAGGCAAGGCTTAAAAGTTCTCATCGCCTGCAATTACACATCAAAACCGATAGCATTCAAATCAGAAACAGCAACGGTTAGATTTGCTTAGCGTTAGAAAAAGGTATGGTGGTAATACTTCTCCTAGGATCTCCTCTAAGTAACCAGCACTGCCTCTAAAATACATATTTTAAAAACCACTTAAAATTAAGAACACTTGAAAAATAAACCAATAAAGTGTGTACAGCGTGGACACCGCAATACACTACACCTATCAATAAGGTTGCCAGTGTTTCCAGTGTAACTCACCGCGAAACTATCCCGAAGCAAACCTTCTTAATTGAAATAAAGCTTAGAGCCGCAATGTGGCGCTGTCTCTACTTTAGCACCCATAAAGTAAACTGATGCCTTTTTTAAATTAAATTATTTCAGCATTGCGAGAAGGTGTTACTGGACGAGTTTATGTGAGACACGCCGTTTCACATGTTACTAATTGAAATTAGGGCTCACCTTAATTAGAAACATAAAAATGAGGGTCCATTAGTGCGTGAATTAGGAACAGCAGTGCGAGTAAACGATAAAAAGTAGATTAGGTGTGTTCCAATGCGATGAGCCGATGACGATGAAAATTAACTGATAACAAGCCAAAATCATTTTCAATATCCCTTGCTACTTAATATCACGGCACAGTGATTTTAATCTACACGATTATGCTGATTAACTAATCTCGTAAATCGCTTACTAAGAATAGGATTGGCGAAGAAATTAATTGAAAAAGATTCACCGTGGCACACCCTCTCCGTGTAGGGGCGGAGGTGAATCAGCGCCATTAAAAGCATTTTTCACGCGCCATCTTGCCACTTAACAGGTATGCATGTACCATTGCACAGTTTGTTTTCGGAGCTACGGAATAAATGCCCCAGTAATGTTAGGTCTTGTAATGATATAAGTTTTTGCCAAGTTGAGGATATGCGGCTGTTACTATGCAAATACGACATGAAAGTATAATGCAGTGCCGGTCGTGTGGCTTCTGTTAGCAACTAGACATGAGGATGAATGCACATATGTAATGGATGTGTTGCGCAAATGGGCTTTGGACTGCATCATTTAAATTTTATATTTTACATTTAAAACGGCGAAAAGCCTGATTTCCCTGAGGATCGGGGTGAGCAACCGCCAGTTGCAAATACCACCTCTTGGTGCGGTGAAATTACCTAGTAGTTTACGTCAACATGGCAAGTAATATCCTTCTTGTAAGGAACATACAGGCATAATCCGAGTACTCAATGGGTATAACAAGGACGGATTCGTCTCTCGAAGACAACACTTATACAATGCGTGTCGAAGTGAGAGCATTTGGCAAAATGTACAGTCACGCTCGTGAGCTGCTCGTGACATACGAGATGAAACCGCGCACATGTTGGAAAACGGCGTAGGTCGCAGGAATTGGGAACAGACGCCTAATAGTCACGTGATCACGTCGGGATAAACCCAGGACGTGCATCAGATACAATGGGAGATGGAAGGAACGAAGGGCAAAGGGATAACAAGACTACTTTAACTCAATGAATAGGACACGAGCACGGACTCTGAATGTGTAGGTTTTATGGAAGAAGAAAGACGAATGTAGTGTGATCGATAACTTCGGCAAATTCGTTCCTTAGAACATCCAAAAAGATGAATGTTCGTGTTCAAATACACGTGGGCATTTGTCACTGCAGTTCTCGGCTCCCTGGCACCCCCAACTTCGGTCCGACCTCGACTGCAATATATAAAAGTTTGCCCACTTGTATCAAAATGTACTGGTATCGTTCTTAAACGCAAATATAATAAAATAAAAGTAATTTTGTTATGAAAATTAAAACGAGCCAAATAAATATAAATGCCTGGGTAACTTTTTCAAAGAAAAATATTAGGAATGTTACACTTCATAAAGTTCTTCGAATATTGTTTCACTGGAATTTCTAATGCGTTAAATATTAAAGAATTGTTTCTTTGAAGCCTTCTCGCTTTTCTGATTTTTCTTTCATGAAAATATTCCTTTGAACAAACTTTATTTTTTTCTTCACAACATAACGCGCGGTTTTAAATAGATTATTCTTAAGACAGTTTTTTTTTCTAGTAAAAAATCCTTATAGCAAATAATCTTCTAATCTTTTATTTTACAAGTTATCTGTAAATAAATCCGAAAATAGGTGAGCCATTATACCTAATCTTTTTATAGAAGTCAACCGTTAAAATGTGTGATTTATGTGATTTACTTATGTCAGATTATCAGATTACAGGCTATCAGTCAAGATTTCCCGCTTGAGTGAAACAAATAAAACAGCACATGTTTATGTGTACACGTGCATGTTAAAGGACTTAGAACTAATCACGCAACTCACCAAGTTACTTAACTAGGTAACACAGCTTTAGTTTAACTAACGGAAATTATTGTTTGTAAAATCACGGGAGCTCATTAACTGGTTCACTACCGACTATGGTAGGTATTCGCGTGTTATATGATTCTTGATTCCAAAATGATGCCTTAAGAAAAACGTGTGAGTTGCCATTCCAAAAGTGCAACATTTAAGAAGGTAGTTTTGGTGGTAAGTACAACTTTCGTGGAGGAATGGCTTTGCCAACAAACATTTCCAGTAAAAAAAAAATAACGAAATGTCTACTTTTATATAAAACTTTCTAAGAAAATATTACTTCTGTTTCTCACCACAGCATTCTACACTTCTGTTCCTTTATAAATGCGTACTGCGACTAAATCCTTTTAGTAATTTTATAAAGCTCGGTTAAGAAAGCACTATTTTTCTGAAAGCCATTTTCACTTTTAACTCGCAATGTTTTATCCTTGAACAAAAATCCTGAAACGTGGACTTTTAGCCAGCTCTCAGCTTTACAGAACTTATATATTTCTTTACACTTCTGGATTATTTTTTAGAATTTCATCCAATTTCGACTATGACTATGTACATTCTTTTGGACATTAGCCTGTAGTTTTATAGTCCTACTTATCTACAAGTACAACTGAGTAAATACTTTTTATTGATAAAATCTTTTTTATTAGGATAGGTTAGTTCTTCGGTCATCTTACGTACTTATCACAATAGTTAAACAGTTAGTTAATAGTTAGTAATAGTTAATAGTTAGTTAGTTAAGTTTATAATCTTTTTATATTATATCTTTTATATTATTTCTAAATAATCCTCTATCTACAGGATTGATAATTTTAATTCAAACTTGCTTATTATCTTTAATAATAATCAAAACTTACTGATTTTCTTATTTTTAACTTTTTTAGGAGATTTATTAGTTTTATTTATTTACGTCTCAAGAATGTAAACAAAAATATTATTTCTGAGTATTTTTTCCTTAGATTAGCCTATTCAGCAATTTTATTTGTACAATGACGGGCGTATTATCCGTGAAAAAAATGTGAAAAACCGTTGTTGTTTTCTTTTTAAAGTGTTTATTTTTCACGAAATTTTTGTGGCTGTGCGTTTTTTTTTGGATACATTATGCATTTTTATAAATACCTACAACTCATTAAAAACTTTTCAATAATAACTCTTTTACCACACAACATTTTTTAGAAACAATTTTATGTCGTCATACGATAAACAATAGTTAAATTAATAATTGCATGATTGTATTATATACCATCCATCAATGTATTACGAATAGTTTTAGGTTTTTTCTACTTTTACCTTTTATTTTATAATAAAATTACTGGCCATAATCCGTGAAAAAATTCGAGAAGCCACTCACAGGTACTTTTTATACCGCTAAAAAGTAACTATACATATAATTATCACTTTTTGGACATTGGCCTGCATTTTTGATTACCTACAACAATACCAACACTCCAACACATTGGAATTGGCACAGCTACGAATGACAGCACGCCTGATATTGACCTAAACACGATTAATTTACACTTCTCCAAATCACCAGTGACTCTGGATGATAACGTTAAATCTAGGATCGCTCGCAGTCAGTACACTTGAATGAGGCTTGCTCTCATTGGTGCGATCTTTCTGCGGGTGTTCCTCACAGTGGCGTACTTTCTCCTCTTCTTTTCTCCGTTTTCATTAATGCTGTCACCAAGGTATTAACTTCACATTACCATCTCTATGCAGACGACCTGCAGCTTTATCGTCATTTTAAACTTGAAGAGCTTCCTAGAGCTATCGATGCCATCAATAATGACACAGACCATCAGTCAGTGGGCTAAAAGTTTTGGACTATTAGTCAACCCAACAAAATCACAAGCTCTCATTATTGGTGGCAGATACTACGTCAATTTATTAAATCATCAGTCCCTTTCTCCGGTTGTGTACGATGGTATCGCTATAGCCTACTCCAAGAAAGTTAAAGACTTAGGTGTATTTTTGGGCTGCAACTTATCTTGGCATGTTCACATTGCTGAAGTAAGCAGGATAGTGTTTTGTTCGTATCGGTCTCTAAGCTACTTCAGAAATTCCTGCCATTTGAAACTAAAATTACTCTTGCTCAGTCTCTCCTTCTACCTCTTCTAGACTATGCTGATGTATGTTTTCTTGATGCGACTGAGGAACTTCTTAACAAGCTCGAACGTCTGCAGAATTTGTGTATCCGCTTCATTTTCGGGCTTCGTAAGTACGACCATGTGTCGGAGTTTCGGAAGCAGCTGAAGTGGCTACCTATTCGGCAGCGTCGAGATTGTCACACTCTTTCGTTTCTCTTTTCCATTCTTCACAATTCTAAAGCTCCTTCGTATCTTCGGGAACGCTTTGAGTATCTCGTTCCTAGAGGTAAACCTTGTCGCTCATCATCATCTCTTCTCCTTCGTTTCCCTCCCCACTACTCAAGTCAGTATGATGGATCTTTCACTGTTCGTGCTGTGCGCCTTTGGAACTCACTTCCACACTCCTTGCGGGATAGCCCTTCATTAGAGGTGTTCAAGAGAGGAATAAGGGAACATTTTCTGTCAACATGATCATTATGTATGTATGTATGTTTATATATAGGATTATATAGTTATGTATATATATACTGTATGTATTACGTATATTATATTGTATGTCTGTAGTTTAGTTTATAAAATTAATTAATTTAAGTAACCGCTTGTAATGATAATGCACATTCAAAAGTGTATACTCATCTGCAAATCTCGCTATCATAATTATTAGGTTTGCTGTAAGAAAACCCAATTCTGGGTTAAGCTCGCCTTTGTACATAAGCTATATTATTGCAATTTATATAATAAATAAATAAATATCGCTGGACATTATCACACAGCGCCATCTAGTGCCACACTAAGCAACGAGGCTTGTGTCGTGGACACCAGATAGTTGATATACTACATAGATACTTTTTGTTTGTAAATACATACTTATTATACATATAAACATCCATGACTCGGAAACAAATGTCTATGCTCATCACACAAACATTTGCTCCAACCGGGATTCGAACCCGGGACCCTAAGAACGTAAGGCAGCCTGCACCGCTGCGCCATTCGGGTCGTCTAGGCTATGTATATTTATTTTTTTTGTGTGAAAAGAATGAGAAAAACTTAAAAAATAATTGTTACAATAAAAATGTAACCAGTCAGAACAGTCAAACTCTTTATCTAATTAAAACATAATAATGAACGCTTTTGTTGATAATTAATTTTAATGTATGATAAGAAACATATCATTGACAAATGTATGAAATGAAATAAAGTGTTAATTATTTTATTAAAATAACCAGAATTATAATTAGGTTGTAGGATGGATATGGATAGTACCTACACAAGCACTTATCCATAATATATACTTGTCGCTACACTTCGATAGGAACGATTGTACGGCATTCTTTAAAAACTGTGCAAGCTTAAAAAGTAAACAGGAAATCATTCTTCTCAGTCTATCTTCCAAATACCATCCGATAACAATTTATAAATTAAAAACATCTGACAAAGAATCTCCCCAATTGGACAACCTTAGGGCGTCAATCATTGGTGCGGCGAGACACCCGAACTAATGTAATAAATCCTTTGTCCCCGAGTTTCAGGGGTCCCAAACATTTCCACGGGCATTTCTCCTTCAGTCGCATGTTACACCACATCTTACGAACAATAAATATCTTCCTTATTACGAAAAACTTTATTGGTATCCGAACAAGTCTATGCTTTATTTTTAAACTAGCGACCCGCCCCAGATTCGTACGGGTGCAGTACATACATATTAACCTTCTCCTTGAATCACTCTATCTATTAATGAAATCTGCATTAAAATCCGTTACGCAGTTTGACTATTACAGATCTAAACGTACTGACAGCGGGAGCGACTTTGTTTTATACTATGTAAAGATTAACTTGCACTAACAATGTAAACCACACAAAGAAGTTATCCGTGAATAAATATTCCTACTGATCGAAAAACATCCGTTTATCTTTATATTAAAAAAAAAAACTCTATTAGAAAGCAGTGTATTTTCTCCTGTTGGAATAGCCTGAGGCCGGCTGCGCGACAAGAGATTTTATAACAAGTACACGTACTATCATAAGCTATAATAGGCTTCCTTATTAACTTTATTGGTATTTTTACGTTATTATTCGATATTTAGCTGAATAAATTCTCTACATAATATTAAAACATATTGAGGATAAATCAAGAGCCGTAGCAGGAAATGGCCCCGATTCACGACTGGGGGTCCGAACCTAGGCAGGCGCATTACTTTGTGTAATTTATTTTATCACCACTGCTCTCAAAACCCTGAAAGAAAACATCGTGAGAAACCCGGTATGTCCTAAAACCAAAAATTTAAAGACATGTGACATCTACCAACCTGCACTGGGCCCGCGTGTTTAATTTGATTGCTGCCCACTCCCTCTCATAGAGAGGAGGCCTGTGTCCCAGCAGTGGGGACATTATAGGCTATGGATTATGTTAGGTAAGACATTAAAACATAAAAAAGCAATGTCGTAGTCTGAATCTCTAGTAGATTCAGACTACGACATTGCTTTTTTTATGTTGTAACATAACTAAAAACAATGATGAAGCACGAACTTCTGAAATAGTTTTCAGCATTAAATTACCGCTATAACACGCGGCTGAAGTTAAAATCTCCTGGCTTTCAGTTCGCAGGGACTGTTAACCTACAGCCTACAGCTGGTGGGGCCAGCCACGTGGAAGGGTCGATTCACACGTCAGCGGTTCTTTGACAACTTTAACTTTTGTATTACCTAACTCTGCAACCACTTAACTGGGTCTGGCGGCCCTGGAATTTGATTTAAAAAAATTGAGGAACTTGCTCTCCAAGCAGATTTATTATCGAGATTTTTTGGACTGTAAACACAAAAAATCCAATTAAAACTCACAAACGCCAAAAAGTAGGAAAAAAAACTTAAAATAACACTCGTTGGGATTTTTCATAGAATGCGTGTAAATATGTTTTTATGCAAAACAAGCTTCACCTCTCAACGAGTTTTTGTTAGAACATGTACATGAATACAATAACATTCCTTATTTTATTAAAGGTCTGTATTGCAGTATAACGAAAGCTAAAGCTAGCATTCTATCTTGGAATTTGAATGGGTATTCAATGGGCCGCTCGGATTGGTTTCGACTGTAAAAGTATCACCACATTCGTTCGTGAACGTCGAACCTCGTCAACGGACATGTATTCAGCGTACCGTGTGCAAAACTGTACACACGTAATAAACATGCCATCATGAGATGTAACGTATTTACTTTAAGGAATTCTGACTATTAAGTAGACTATAAATAACACTAATATTTATAACTGCCGTTGAAAACGATTTCCTAGTAAAACACTATTATGTGCTTCGATTTGTTTATAGCTGCGATATTTTGAGATAACAAACTTCAAGAAGCACTTAATAAAAGGCTAACAAACTGTAATAAAAGCTTTTCAATAACAGTACACGTCACGCTGCGCTACTACCCGACTAGTGCGAGCGAGACAGACTATGTATTCTCGCTTGCATTAGTAGTAATTGTCTGTCATTAGCACTTTTAAGAAGAAATCGAAAATCCAGTCAAGCAATAAAAATAGGAAATCCCGATTCTCTCGATTCAGAGCTGGGCTGAGCCAACGACTAGTGGTCCTCATTGGCCCTGGATCGAAGGATTAGGAAGTCATGGGAGTGACCTTTCCCCAGGAGTGTGATGACATTGGCTTACAGTGGCAGTAGCAAGTGGCCGTGCGGCAATAGAAATAGTACTTATTCTTTTGACTTCAAGATAATGCCACGAAAATGTTCTATTTAAACACTGTTTTAAGTTTTCACGGTTCATAACTATACTTAAAATATCACTTAAGGGATATCTTCCGTGATTATTCCCACCCGCACCCCCCCCCCCCACGCATTTTCCAGTTAATCCGCGATCATGGCGCTTGCAACAGCGTCGAAATATCGGGAGCTCAAAACAACGGAAGAAATCCCGTAAGTGACATTTTCTGTTTAATTGAAACACTATTAACTAATACCTTCTATATTCATGAGTACCTATCCGAAATCAAGCTCATGAATAAGTAGATACCTTACTAGTACCCGTAGGTATAGGTTGGTGGCGCTATCAGATATGATTTATGCTGCAATCGATCGCTTCGACGCTATGACACAAATCGTAATGAGGTTACTTATTCTTAGACAGTAAAACACACGTGCACGTGAACTACGTCACTGAAAACATGTAGATACTAATTTACGGGTTAATAAGACACATCGACATAAGAAACTGGCACACTGGGATTACCCTGGGCAGATTAGTGAAATCTGGAATGTAATACTTGGCCACTATTTTATGCAACGGTACGTTATAAAAAAAAAACAGAATTAGTGCCATGCCCTGAAATAGTGGCATGGGACCGTATAGGAGATACCTGGGGGTTAAAAGTGGGCGCTTTAGTGGAATCATAATAAGATAATAATATGAATTACGTTGAAATTCGTAAAATGGTCACAAAGTGATAATTTATGGAGCGGCCAACCCGCCATACTTTTCATCATACAAACGCGATTATGCCGTTGTTACACATATATCTTTGAATTTTGGAACTAATAGGTATTTTATGCACTACCTATATCTAGGCTTCTATCAAAGCAAAAAATAAAGAAATTGTAGAAACAAATTATTAGCCTCCAAAAATAGCTGTTTTGCACAAATTTTACCTCAACTTTGGCCGTTCAAAATGTACTAATTTATTGTAAAAATAAACAAAACATCCTGATAGAATCCTTGCAAATGTAGTGGAGATCCTTAAACAAATATTTATTTCAACTTCTAAAACTTATTCAAAAACACGTATTTCCTGGAACAAGTTTTATAAATTGTGGAACACTATTTGAGGTGGGCGGGAGACGAGTAGCGCGGGGTCGGGGCTAGGTAAGACAGGAGAGTTGGAAGATAATCGCCGCTGTGGCTCTGGATGAAACAACAAGCTTTTCGACCTGAGCCTATGACCAATTGAAGAATTTTAACGTGATTCACATCACACTCATTGATTCTGTTAAAGTAGCCATTTTAGACCCTTTGTTCTTTGATATTACAAAAAAACGTAGCAGAATCGTGACCGATGGTAGGCGTTTATTCCAAACCTCACCCGAAATCCTAACACGGTCGCGTGCTAGGTTAGAAACTTGAAAAAAATGGTTCCTGTTAAAAAATGGTTTGGAAAGAGGAGAGGGGAAAACCTATCTACACTGGCCTGCAAAACTTAGTAGGTATCACACTTTTAAAATTGCAATAACCATTAAGTACACAAGATATACTTTCGAAACAAAAAGGACTCGAAGAATAGTTTAATTTTGTCTAAAGTTTCAAAGAAAGCTGATAAACATTGCTATTAAAGGTTTTTTATTTTAAATATCTAACTTCTATTGTTTAGAAAAAATTGAAATTTTAAAAGTGCAGTACTTATTTTTGTAGGCCAGTGTATATCGCAATTCGGGTTAGGATAGGAACGGTACGTCGTCGTCGGGTCAGGCTAGGAAGCGGATTACGTTCGGAACTGTTTTTTTTTTTATTTCCTAACTTTGTATAATTATTAAAAATTAATTAACTTAAATTAACTAGAATTTCGGGCCAGATTCAGAATAAACGATGGAAGGAATGAAGTAAACGCAGTAACCCAAAAGTGGAACGGGTTACTAATAACATGAAATATTTATTTAACCTGTGTTGGGTACATTTAATTTCAAGTTTCACCAAAATGTTTCACCACTTTTAAACTACAAAGTTTAACTTCACCTAAAATCCGATGTGTCAATTAATTAACACCACCCTGATCCCGTAAAAGTACTGAAAATTGTTCAAGTTGATCCCGTCAACAAAACAAAATCATTATCACGCCCCAATTCAGGAGAAACAGATTCACTTTATCATTCCATCTGAATACCTACCATTTACTTTATCTTTGACGGTTTGTTCGTATCATACACGGCATAAAAGCTTTCTTATATATCATCCCTAGGGGATGTCCGGATCGCGTTTCGAAATATGCTCACCTTACGGCAAAGCAGATGACAGGCTCTCGTCGGATTACTTGGGTGATGTATGGTTATAACACAATCTGCCAGTATTCCTTCTAGGATAAGGTTTTTTTTTGTATGTTAATAATTCGAGAATACCTTTTCTTTACCAAATGGCTTATGGTCATGAACCAAGAATGATGCGCACCAAACAAAGAATACTTAATAAAATATTATAGCCAACACTGAAGATCTACTCCGTTGGGTCTACGACACGCGGCTACGAAAGCGATAAAATATGGTAGTGTAATTAACATTTCTGTTATTATAAACACAATGTACATATTAGAAGCTATTGAGAAGCCAAACGATATTCAGAAGTATACTTTACTATCATAAGTATTTTTCTGAACATCTTTGTGAATAAAATTACAATAATATTAAGTCTTCTTTTGAGCGTATCGATGGCAAAAAGATCAAATATGTTTAGCACAAAACTCAGCCACGCGAACCCCGCTTATGATGCAGAAAAAAGATCGTCAAGAGCACAGGTGCTGGGGGATGTGGTGCAGGATGGAAGGTGGGCCATTGTCCGTGGCGAGACGCCACATACACACTTGAGGTCTGAGCCGTCCATGAACCCCCCATCTGCGGGCCTAAAATGGCCGCTTTAGCAGAATCATAATACGAATCACGTTGAAAAAATTAGATTCTTAAAATGGACTTTATAAATAACCTTAACATCCATTTAAAAAATTTAAATTTTTCACGCGATCATATTATGATTCTGAAAAAGCAGCCATTTTATTGAGGAGCGTTGAAATTTTTATCCCCTCCCCAACCTCCCCTTTCCGGTGGTAGGTAGGTCCTGAGTGGAGCGAACCTGCGAGACCGAGTGGAGCGAAGGGAGGAGGTGGCGAGCGAAGCGAACCGGTGACCTCCGTAGCGTAACGAAGGTTGAATGGGTGAAGCTCCCCTCCCCAACCTCCCCTAAAATTGAAAGGGCTGTTACTTCATAACGGTTAGAGATAGCCATTAGGTGTTTGAACAAATATTATAGTAGGCGTCGAAACCTGTCCGGTGGTAGGTAGGTCCTGGGCGGAGCGAACCTGCGAGACCGAGTGGAGCGAAGGGGGGAGGTGGCGAGCGAAGCGAGCCGCCGACCTCCGTAGCGTAACGAAGGTTGAGTGGGTGAAGCGTAACTCAGGGACGACGACAAGCAAACCTTAGGGTAATGTATTTTATACTTCTCAAATGTTTTAGGGATTCTTAAGGGTTCTCAAACTGATTTAGGGGTAATTCCAACGGATTTTCCAATTCATTTAAGGATTCCTATGGATTCTCAAAATTTTATAAGTCGGCCGGAGCAAAGACAATCTCTACAGGGGTGTAGAGATTGTCTTTGCTCCGGCCGACTTGGGTTCGAAGTCAGTTTAATTTATAATACTAAGTTTAGTTAAACTACTCAAGTAGTCCTTTTCGCAATTAAGTAATAGAATTAAGTGATCTCTGCGTCTGTTTTCTTCAGGACCCAAGAAACTTGAAAGTGAATAAAAAATTAAACTCGTTAGCGACATTTTTCAGCAAAACATAAAATTAACATTAAAAATAACGATATTGTTCTAATTAAGTAAAAGCCTTTGAGCGACCGCTGATGAACAGGACCCTTAATAATTGAGGGCATAATAAGTACTCATAATTGCTTATATTAAACGAATTCTTTTACTAAAGCTTTACAAAATTAGTGGCCATTTACACAAATTAGTTGATCTTAGGATTATAAGTAAGGAAAATGGAATGGAAAAAAGGCTTAGTGAACGCTGTCATTAGCGAAGAGAAAAATAAAACAAAGTTAGAATTGTGGTAAAAATCCATTATGTCGGGTGACTGTCTGTTTGTTGTGCTCATCTTATCTTGGACCAGGAAGAAAAACGACCGTAATGGCCGCTAAAAATGGAACCCTACTGAATTATTTAAGCAAATTATTATCCTCTCTTGTACCGTGAACAATGATTAAATGTTCAACTTTGACAATTAAATGGAATGATGTTTGAAAGTAGACTGATAAATTATCCGCTACATTTATTTTATAACCGGCACTCAAAGTAATGAATTACTATTTGAAGCTAAAGTACGTGATAAATAACGAGAAACCCATTTTTCACCTCCTGGATACAGGAGATACATAACTATACGTCGAGCGTATCTCAAACTCAAACTCAAACTCAAATCATTTATTTCAATTAGACCATTACGGCACTTTTGAATGTCGAAAATACAAAAAAAAGCAAAGCTACAGTCACAGTCACAAGGCATAATAACTTGAGAAAGTACTGTAGTTGCCCATTCCCTAACGTAGATCTCTATGGAGAAGAACGGGCAAGAAACTCCATGGACACTCTTTTAAATCAAAATATTGTTACAAAATCTTGGTTACATCATTCATGTTGAGATTATACGTATATGTGAGAACGATGTAGAAAGACGTGCACATTAAGAGCGTCCAGAGTAAAATGATAAATCAAAAATTAAAAAAAATAAAATAAAAGTAATTAAAATGAACGAACCGTGGCAGCCAAGAGATGGCCAGTCCCAACTGATAGCGCCCGTTCACGAACATGACGCATGTATCGGCACCATTCAACTCGACCATATTTAAGGGAACTAAGTGACCCGACACACCCGCCACCATCAGCGAGACATTTGAGTGAGCATGACATCCTCTCATAGCCACCAAGGCATATTCAAGTCAATGAAAGATAACTAAATGTAAGTGGCGGCTGAACAGTACAAAGTACTCACACATGTGCTATGCAATTATATAATACTAAAAACTGGAATCTATACAATGCAAGTAGGTATATTTTTACAATCTTCTGCAGCTTCCACAATACATTAACATGGGAATCAATTCTTCTTCTTCTTTGCGTGTCGATAGACTCAAATAATGCCCGACCAGTACAATCAATTAGTTTGCAACTATGGTTGTGGAGCAGGACCAGCATTTAGCCAAGCATTTTTATCATCAATGTAATCCCCCAACTTATAATATGCTTGCCTACATAGTGTGCGTTTTATACAAGATTTAAATTTCGTCTCATTCAGTTGAAGAATGTGGGGAGGTATTTTATTGTAACATTTCAAACAGTACCCCATGAAAGATGAATCTACTTTAGCAAGCCTGAAACCTGGCTGAACTAGTTGGTCCCTATTTCTAGTGTTATAATGGTGTCTGTCACCTCTTTTACTGAATAAATGCAGATTTTTCCTAACGTACATGATGTTTTCATAGATGTATTGACAAGGTACTGTCATGATATTAATTTCCTTAAACAGTTCTCTTAGAGAATCGCGTCTACGTAATTCATATATGGCTCTGATGGCTCTTTTCTGCAGAATAAATATAGACTCGATGTCTGCAGCCCGTCCCCATAGTAAAATACCGTATGACATAATACTATGAAAATAACTAAAATAGACTAGCCTCGCGGTATCAATATCAGTAAATTGACGGATTTTTCTAACAGCATATGCAGCTGAACTCAGCCGTCCTGCAAGAGATGTTAAATGAGGACCCCATTGTAACCTTGAGTCGAGCGTGATTCCCAAGAAAACCGTTTTATCGACAAATTCTAGTTTCTCTTGATTCAATATTATGTCACAATCATTACTTTTGACATTTGGTAGAGCAAATCTAATGCACTTAGTTTTTTTCCCATTTAGTACTAAATTATTAGCGGTAAACCAATTATGGACCTGCAGTAGGGCGTTATTTACGTCGTCAAGATCAGTCGCACGTCTGTTTATCCTAAATATTAAAGAAGTATCGTCAGCAAACAACACCATATGCGGATGGTTGTTAAATAAACGAGGTAGGTCATTAATATATACTAAAAAGAGGAAGGGACCCAATATCGAACCTTGTGGTACACCCATTTTAACTTTTAAACCCATTGAATTGACACCATTTATTTGTACCTGCTGCTGTCTATCATTCAAATACGATTTTACTAAACTAAGCGCAAGTTTACCTAAACCGTAATGCTCAAGTTTCAAGATCAGGGTTTCGTGATTTACGCAATCAAATGCCTTCGAAAGGTCACAGAAGATTCCTATGGCATCTTGTGCCTCTTCCCACGCAGTAAATATGTGTTTTAATAAAGTGACACCGGCGTCAGTTGTACAACGTCCTTTGGTGAAACCATACTGTTGCTCGTGCAATATTTTATTGGTGTTAAAATGGTTAAGCATTTGATTGAGCATTATCTTTTCAAACACCTTGCTGAAAATGTATTAATGATCAATCCTTTTATACATAATGAACGTCCAACCCTTCCCGGACAAAGCTTTTATCCATTCAGGCGATGAGTTTCCGTTCGGTAAGTTTTGTTTGATTCAAAAGGGACTGTCTGGAATCGGCGTTAGTGAAGTGCTGCTCGGCGGGTCGTCGGACTAAATGCACCGCCTCCCTAATATTTCGGTTTCAGTCGGGCTCGGGTTTCCAGTGTAACGGCGGGAGAGCTCCGGGCCGGCCGCTTGTCGCTCGCTCCCGAAACCACTCCGCGTAAACCATAGTACACGAAACATATACGAACAAGTTCAAGAGAATTCGAACACAGTATTTAAAAGTTTTGAAGTGCCAGCGATGTATGTAACGAGGATGACTTCGATAAGTGCATAGCAACGCGCTGCATCGGTGAGTGCAGAATAAAATGTCCACGTAACAACCACCAGCTCACTTGCTTCGAAAAATTATAGCATACTTCTATTATAAAGGATGTAATGACTGTTCACGATGCTGTCAACCTAGCATTCTGTAAATCAAACTAAGTAACCCTACGCAAAAAAAAAATGCTGGGATTTTACTTTTTTTTGGGGTGATAAATCAGACTTTTCGGTAGGACTCAATGTAATGCACTTGAAACATTGTGCTGATATGGATGGATTGAATAGTACGGGGGCCGTGAGGCTGTTTAAAGTAAAAATCTTACATTAAAAACATGTAATTAAAAAAAAACTTGAGGAAAAAAAAAAGTTGGAACTTTGAGCCCCAATATCTCTGTAACTAGAAGGTCCCCGGTATGGTCTAGAACAAAAAAAATATCGCAATAACGGGGAGAATAAGTGCCTTTCGGCTTCGTTAGGAGTCTTTTTACACCCTTTTTACTCGAATTCAGCACATAATTTTACCAAAATAGCAATTTTGGTAAAATTATGTGACGAGAATTTTGATAGCAGAAAAACTAATTAAGAGTTTCTGAAGCATAACTTGGAAATGACTTGCCTAAAAGCTTATCGATTAAAATATGATCGATCTAACTGATGAAATTAAAAATAAGTGGTTTCTGAACCAAGTTTTTTATATAATTTCCCACAAAACGCAATCCAGTGTAGCTAGAATAAATAAAATGAACACTTCGGTTTTACAGTTAATCTTCTTAGATTTCCTCTTTAATGGTGTGGTCATTACTTTTCATCAAGAAAGTAGAACGGTAAAGGGTGCGAAATTGTTGCCAGGCTCGGCAGTAATTGAGCAAGCTGAAATGAAGAGAACTTGATTTACATTTAGGTACGTTACTGCTAATTTCCACTAATGGCACAATTGACCTTGCTTCGGTCGGCCGACGGTGAACGACAATTTCACTAGCAAAATACTTTTTAATTAGTACCTAAAATAAATTAGGACAACTAATCACGTAGAATTGAAAATTCTGATTGCTTCTTAAATTATTCTGGGTTTTAATTGTGTTTGTGGAAAGATATTCCAGCCCTGAAACAATAATTTGTTTCATTTTATTAATAACATGGAATGAATTTTCTCGCTTCTCGATTTAAGATTCATTACTGCTGACTAATTTAAAATGTTTTTTCAAACCTAGATGCCAAAGAAAGCAACACTCCTTTTTAAATAAAATTGTTGATTTTTTCACAACACCCTTTGGAACTAACCATAATTTGATGTTCCTTTGACATAGGCACGTAAGGGATATTTTCGGAAGAGATAAAATCTGTGAGCGTTGTAGGTCGTTTGGCTCCAATAACTGCTAATTGAAACCTACATTAACCAATTTAAGTAGATATTGCTGCCTGTCGGTTTAATGGCCGTAAGCGCGACTGCTGAGCTTGAGGGCCTGGGTTCAATGGAGGCAAGGGCCGTAGCCTGCCGGGGCTGCGGGACTATTCGAAAGAGATACCGTGGCCCCGGAACATATAGGGCGGTGAAGGAACATGGATGGGTTTTAGTCAGTAAAAGTCTGACACTCCCTCCTGCTCCGCCCAGAGCGGGAGAAGTCATTTTATGATTTCCCATACAAAAAAAAAAAAAAAGGTCCGTCAAATTGTTATTGGGTTTTTTCATGAGGAATTTCTCAGTAGCAGCCGTGGAGTCTGGATTTGTGCCCGGTTGAAGGCAATAGGCTCGCCCCTATTACATGGAACTTAATGATTACTAGTGAAATGTGAGTGTACTTATTAAGCACACCTCTGCCTAGCTCTCCGGCGATTACATTCATGATATTGTGTTATGTAATTAAAAATTACCAAATTCTCAAATCAAGATAAGAGAAGACATGATATACTATGCTCATTACCTACACACAATGTTGAACTTTAATCTCGTTTGACTAGGAACTTTGTGTTGATTGTTAACAATATAACTTCTAGACGAGAAGTTCAAGCCACATATTCAATAGAGACGCGCGTGTTTAAGTCTAAATTAAGATTATCGTAGCCTGACAGACTGATTGTTTACAGCCTGCTGTCACAAGATGATACGCAAAGGATTGTCTTTCATTGCGTTCCATTTGATGTTTACACATTCGTTTAAATAAAGATCACACGTAAATTAATGCACGTGTATACACGTGAGGAACGAAAAGTAAGGCGATTTGGAAACTTTTCTTTACGCATCGCGAGCCGAGCTCAAGTAGCTATTACCAACTATGTTGGGATCGTCTTCCAGTCTTCGGGTGGTTAAAAGTCATTACTATTACTACTCGTCTTGTCAAGGGGTAACTGAGTTCTAGAGATAATTTTTCACATTTTACAGGTAAAAATGATTTATTCTTCGTTTGTCCCAAACAAAATGCTTCCTTCGTCCCAAAACATAAATGATCGTGCAAAGTTTTATTGGGTTTTCTATCAGGAATTTCTCAGTAGCAGCCACGGAGTCTGGATTCCCATCCAAATATCATCAGCATCCATCCATGGGACTTAAACATAAATGGCGAAATGTGGGTGTAGGTACTACTCGGTACACTTCTGCCTGACTCTTTGGAGATTACAGGCGTGATGTTGTGTTATGTTAAATATATACATAGATCAATAATGTGTTTTGAGTAAATACATGGTCACGTATTTCTGAATTACAATAAGTTTTTACGTAATCAATTTTATATTTCACCAAACTGACTTATTTATTTAAAAAAACATAGTAGAGAGATTAAAATTCTATCACCAACCAATATCAATCCTATAAATAACATTCCCGTCAAACTATTACGTTTGAAACCAAATTAATCTTGTGAGGGCAACTGACAAACTTTTTCAATAGACGTCTACTGACTACGTTTTGCTAGTTTTCGCCGTCTCCCAACTTGCACATGGCATCCCAACAAAAAAGAATACGAGCTACGTTTTTAGGGTTCCGTAGTCCTGACAAGGAACCCTTATAGTTTCGTCTTGTTCGTCTGTCTGTCTGTCCGAGGTTTTGCTAAGAGACCGTTAGTACTAGAAAGCTGTAACTTTGTAGGGGTGTTTATATCAATTACGCCAATAAAGTGGTAAAATGAAATTTTCGAAAATATTTTTTTTAGGATAGCTCCCCTACATGTGAAGTAGGGATGCAGCTAAACTCCTGGCTTGAAAAATCTGAAAAAAAACATGATGATAGTACATTTCATGAACTTTAAAGGAAAATTATAGCGCATAAGAATTTTATTAGTTTAGTAGTAATAATCGTTGAACTTGGGTGTTGGATAATTTTGTACCAAATACAAAATCCTTAGAATAAATCCTTAAGTGACTTAAGATGAAGTAGTTGCTTGTTTATAACGGGTAAAGACTTGCATTGAAAAACATAATCTAAAATTATAACGGGCTACTACGGAACCCTACACTGCGCGTGGCCCGACACGCAGTTGGCTGGTTTTTAGTTTTATATTTGAGTGAATTTTCAACTGGTTTAGACAGTTTGTTGTTATTGCCTATCTGACCACCACATGCCATTTGGAGGTCAAATAGAGAGTCGCGCCATGTGAAATACTGGTATTCAGCTGTATCCGGTTAGACTGAAGTCTGACTCCAACATGGTTGGGTTCAGCCTAGAGTTAAGGCGGGACCCCGTGCAAAATTAGCAACTCTATTTGTAGTGGTTCAAACTTCGTTTGAAATACTGTTAGAATAAAGTTTTAATCAGCTTGCACTACAAAGTGGTTGTTACGTCAGTCACTGCGGGCTGAATAGTCCGAAATGAGTGGATTCTCATAAAATCAAATATTC
Source organism: Xestia rhomboidea (assembly GCA_963853795.1). NCBI lineage: Eukaryota > Metazoa > Arthropoda > Insecta > Lepidoptera > Noctuidae > Xestia > Xestia rhomboidea. The sequence continues at coordinate 14,578,954 of OY970758.1, read as the reverse complement.
GTCTTTTGGAAAAAAATACGACAATTATGTTCATTATTAAATTGCCTATCCATTAGTATAAGTAGCAAATCAAAATAATGGTTACTATACGAGGAGTAGCATGTTATAAATCATTATTTCTGATTTCTGTGGTTTCGTTGTGAGGGGATTTATTAAACAACAGGCTACTTAAAAAAAAACAACAATTTTGGAGTCAATAATATGTAGAAATGTAATGTATTTTTTATTAGTTCGATTTTCTTTTGGATAAAGAGTAGGCTCCAAAAAACTGCTCGCTCAAAGTCATTTGCTCGGGGAGGCGCCTTAAGTAGATGATGGAATATGGCGAAAAATACTGTGAAGAACTGCGACTTTGTGTAGCATTTTCCTGATTCTTATCCTATAGTGCACACAAAGTTAAAAGATATACACACAAATTGCATTAATATAGCTTTTGCCCGCATCCACGCTCGCGTTAATTTAGAATTTGGCAATTAAACTCTAAAGTTTCGTAATATAATTCAATCATGATTCGAAAGACACGTGGCGTAACATATTATCATAAGAACGTTATTGTTGATTTCCTCGGGAACAGAATTTTTTTTCCGGATGAAAGGTACCCATGTCCGTTTCTGTACACCTGACAACGTATATAATATATGCAAACTTTCAGGATGATCGGTTCAGTGGACGTATAGGCGTTAAAAGGTACCTAACAAACAAATTTACTTTCGTATTTATAATGTTATATAGTTAGGATAGGATTAGGAGGAACAACATTAGGATCCAGTTGCACCTTCCTTACATAATTTTAGAGAAAAACCATCGAAACTATCACAAAAAGATCAGAGTTTAATCACACGTCTTTATCCGCTTAGTCTTATCCAATTCCCTACAAGGCCTTTGTAGGGAATTGGATATTCCTTTTCATTCCTATCAAATTTTCAAAGTTTTCCACAATTATTGGGGAGGACGGTCATTGAAATTTTACCTCGAATAAATAAATAAATCAAGAGTCATTATTATTCCCAAACGTCGAGTTACATAAACATTTCGAAAACAACTGATCGGATTCCGTCGACCAACATTATTAACGAAATCAAATTGACGATTCTGATTCAATATTTGATATTAAAATAGAATTGATTGACGCTCGTCAACTCGGAGGAAAACTTGGGGCTGCAGGTATGAAAACATAATTTCAAATTAGAACGTAGGCCTATATTAAAGAAAATTGTGGAAAATTTCTAAAATTTAAAGGTTATTCACGAAATTAATAAAACTGTAGGTACCTACTGAGAAAACGAAGTCAAATAGAAATATTCCCACCCAACAAACTACATTATTATTCACGGCGGCTCAGTAAATCCAACGCGTTATTAAAAACCGTACGCCACAAACGAACATGTACACAAGTAGACTTATATTACCTTTGTACGCTCACAATATAATACAATTATGTACGTGTTACAATAAAGAACAAATTGGCAACTCGAGAATCCGGCGAATATTGAAGTAGCTACGAGAGTACGAGCTACGAATTGCTACGAACACCTCAAGTGTGCAAGCGATACTCAACCTTTTTTTGTTACGTTGCATTCCATTCTTCTTTTATCTTTGAAGTGGTTTCATTGGAAAAATTACGATTCTAACTGAGTATGCAGAGTGTAAGGCTCGGACTCCACCAAAGCAGAGACGATCGGAGATGTGCGAAGCGGAGAGGAGAGGAGGTGCGTAAAAGCTAGTGTTTATCCACCAAAACTGAGTGGAGATGCGCAAAGTAGAGAGAAGAGAAGATGTGCACTGCTTACCGCACACCGCACAGAGCGCACCGCTCGCCGCACGCCGCTTAGAGCACACCGCTCACAGCACGCCGCTCAGAGCACACCGCTCACCGCACGCCGCTCAAAGCACACCGCTCACAGCACACCACTCGCGTCTCTTCTCGTTACCGCTCCTCTGATCTCTGCTCAACCGTTTCCACAGAAGCTAAGCGGAGACGAGAAGTGTAAATAACAAAATTCTATTGGTACGACACATCTCCTCTCCTCTCGTCTCATCTCCGCTTCGGTGGAGACCGGCCCTAAGGAACGGGAAGGGCCGAGATGGTTACCACGAATATTGTGGGGATCAGTCAACTAATAGTACAGTCCGTGCCACAAAAAGCGTTAAAATTACTCCTCTGTTGTAAAACAAAATACTACTGTTTTTTTGGCCATTCTGAGTAGATACTGAACTTTTGTATGAAACAGGTTTTTTTTCTTTGCGGTAAGGATAACCACCTAAAGTTTCCACGCTGTAGCAGTCCCAGCAACTGCTGGGTCTCGAACATCATCTTAAGTTAAATTCATGGTAACAGTTACAACCCCAAATAAATTGAGATAAGCGCAGGAGAATGATGAGGATGATGAGTTAGAATTGTCCCTTGAACCGTGTATACTTTCATTCCAAATATAACCACCCTGCCGCCTCGTGATGATTTAAATTAAAGCACAGACATTAATAACGTTATGTTTAGGGCTGACATAAAACTCGGCGGGGTGAACCCGTGAACCCGACCTCAGGTTAAGTGCCGCTGATTCGTCTCCATCAAATGACTGTAACAACCTGCGCGGTGTAACAGCTGCTACATCGTGAATTATGCATAAACATTGAAATTTAACTCAAAATTGTTTATTATTGTTAACGGTTTTAATCGTGTTTGTTTTGGGGTGACACGAGTATAGATCGGATTCAAAAATAGAACATATTTTTCGTGACTATTTCGGTATTTGGTGGTCTCTAATCGAACTGCTGTTCAATTGGATTTTTGACCTCTCCATAATCCAAAAGAGTTCTTGTTCTTGATAATATCGGTATTCGATAGTCTCAATTTGAACTGCTGTCCAATCCGATTCTTGACCGGCGAGGTCAAGAATCGAATTGGACAATCTGGAAATTGGATAAAATAATCAAGAGTATTTTGGGACAATTCTGAAATTGTGAAACCATTACCAGTACTAACATAAATGTGTATCAATTTTCTCAGAAGGTTCTGTACCATTTTTCATTTATTAAGTGTCTACATACATGTAGACACTTAATAAATGAAAAATACGAAAGACTATGAAATAGACCCTAATGCGGGGCATAATGGTCTGTTTTACTAAAACTAAAACATATAATTGGATAATCAAAACGCATTGGGACCACCCAATGCGTTTTATTTATCCACTAGCTGACCCGCGCAACTTCGTCTGCGTTATACATATAAGAGAGACATAGAGATGGTTAGAGAGAGTGTGAGACACCCTTAAAAGATAGACATAATAATGCTATCGCGGATTTTTATAGATTTTTTTCCGTCATACACGATTGTTGCGTAACTTTAACCGTTAACGCAGCGCACACAACGAAAGATCTCAAAAAGAATATTTTTTTCCTTTTTTTGCAACATTTTTCATTGATGCTCTGCTCCTATTCTTTCTTATTCCTGCGCTCTATTGTAGCGTGATTTATGATGATTTATGATGTATAAACGTTGTAACGTTGTTGTTCGTTCTTGCCTTCTCCAATAAATGGGCTATCCAACACTAATAGATACTTTCAACTCGAACCAGTAGTTCCTGAAATTAGCGTGTTCAACCAACCAAACAAACACGTACAGCTTTATAATATTAGGGATAGTATAGAATCAAATAGGTAACAATTTAATTTCTCTGCAATATTTGCATTAATCGCTAAAATATTCAGTTTTTCTAAATAAGGGCTTCCCTCGCCAGCCTCTTCAGCCTTACGTTATCATCCTTAGACACTTGATGACAGTCATACTCCATCTACGTCGAAAGTTCTCATCAAGGTGCATAAAATGAGCCCAAACACGATATAGATGCTGTAAACTCTTGATGACCTCTTGCAACTGCCTTCCGTCTCCATCGTCGACCTTCGATGAAAGTCATACTCTAGCTCAGTTTAAAGTTTTCATCAAGGTCCATGAAATGAGCCCAAACACGATTTAGCTGCTGCAAACTGTTGCGAACCTCTTGCAACTGACTTTTGTCTCCACCGTCAGACCTTCGATGACAGTCCAGGCAGGTCTTAAATTCTCACCAAGATGCATGGAATGAGGCCAATAACAATATAGCTGTAAATATAATCTACGTAAACTGCGTATGCACAGCACAGTTCTTGCACGTCAAGAACACGTGAATTTATCAACCTTCCGTTCGCTATACTACTTTTTGGAGAAATCATCATCATACTCCTGCTCCTTATCCCAATTTATTTGGGGTCGGCGCAGTATGATTGTATTCTTCTTCCATACTTGTCTATTACTTTTTGGAAAAAAAATCACGAAAAAGTAAGAAATATAGAAATGCAAACAACTTAAATACAAAAAGAAATATAGGTAATCGAACAGCCTCAAAAAAAAAATTAACAAATCACAAAAAGTGAAAATACTGTTGCGGGGTTTGAACCTGCAACCCCGTAGTTTGCAGAGCGGTCATGAAACCGCTAGGCTATTTACTTCGTCGACATAAGCTACAAATAGCCGTTCTTATGTACTTACGTCATGACTGAAACGTCAAACAATTGAAGTATACGGACATAATGTTAAATTGCCTACCCCCTTAAGGAAGTAGCGTGATAATATATACCATAAATATTTAAGAAGCCTATGCAGTAGGTTTGACGTGATGCGCGCACGAACATTTCGTAGCAACTACTTTTACCGAAGAAAGTTGATTTTCTTGAGTTCCACTATTTTGTGCGTATTCACCTCAAAAATCAAATTTCAAGAAAACTGAGAAATTATATTTACCGGTATTAGATATGAAGTATATGTAGCAACTTTAAAAGGTTACACTTCATTGGTTTTGATTGTATAGGTGTTTGAAGTTTATTAATTTTAAACACAAAACCCTCTTTTTTGCGTCTCTGGATGAGATTTTAAAAAAATGCTAAAACAGGTATTTCTTTATTTTTATTAATAAGTATTTACTCTGAGTTTCATGATTCTAGAACAATCTAAAATTTTTTTTTCATACAAAATTTACCCCCCCTTTTCACCCCCTTTTAAAGAAAAAAAAACGAAATTTCTATAGCCTATATGTTATTCTGAATTTATTTAAACAGATTTGTGAAGATTTCAACAATATCGGTTCAGTAGTTTTTGCGTGATGCGCGGTCAAACAAACAAACAAACAAACAAAAAATTTTAAAATGGATTTAATATGTTCTGTTACTTATTTTAAGTCACCCTGGCTGGTTTTTTTTTTAAATCTTCAATGTACAGATTTTTTGGTCTCAACGATTTTATTATATGTATAGATTTATATGTTTGAACTCTACCAAGAGTTCAACTCTCAGGTCTTCGCTTCAACATTTCAACAATCCAATAATATTTAGGCATTCATTGACGTGTCGCTCAGTGTTAGATAAACCAGGCCCTAAAACTTCTTCTCCCTTCCACATAAAGAAGCGAAGATGACGCGAGCATCGACGTCGCCGCCGCTGCGCCTGCTGGAGCGCTTCGCCAACAGCACGCCGGCGCCGGCCACCACCACCACGCCCAACACTGTTGGCCCCCCTGTGCCCAAGCCCAGCGCCAACAACAAGAGGCCAACACCTATCATTATTTACCCCACGGGTAAGTAACAATGACAACCTAAGCCTATGTATTTATGCTCCTTGCTTCAAGCAGTTTAAAAATAGAACTCTCATTTTCTAAATTGTATGAAAACGTGCGTGCATGAACCTGGACGAATTGAAAAGAGAATTTAATGATTTTAGCAGCTGGCGTTCCATAGTTTATGCCTACCCCCATGGTAAAGGCGTGTGTTTATGTATGTATATGTTGTATCAAAACTACGCTAAAAGTAGCAAACCAAAGAAATTAAAAGACACAGTATCTATTTTCCTGATTACAGAATTTGTTGTTCCATTTTCGCGAAGTTCCACTATATAATCGCTAATGTAGCCTTTATAGCATTTTATACTCTTTTTCCGAACACGGTTATGACGTTCATCCCTGAACTAATTGAATAACCTATTTAACTTCCCCGATCCAACCTTTCCATAAAGTACATGATATTTATAAACGGGAGGGCAATTTTTCCGGACTGATATGTAAGTGGGACAGGTATTTACCTGCTTGAGGGTTATCTGACGACAAATACATGATAATGGAGGGCCGAAGCTTGGTATCCACACAATAGAAGAATGTTCAGTGTGAATTGACTCGTTATATTTCGCGACCTTTCAACTCTCAGGCAGCACCTTAGGGGCTTCTGTATATTTTAACTTAAAAAATTATATATTGTCACGTATGCCGAATTCGACAGCTTTACATATTTAGTTTGTACACTTTGAGAAGGGGTAAAATGTCAATGCAAACAGTCCCATCCGTCCCTTTCACAAGTTATTTTAGAATACACGTAGTTTTCAAACATTCCGTAATGACTGTAATTTCCGTTGATACAGGCAGGGATTTAAGGGTGAAAGGGTCTAAATCTGAAATAGTGATATACATACATAATTTTATCAGAATACCATGTGCGTGAACATACGGCAAAATACACCTAGGTAAATTGTTGTGTTGGAAACAGATTCGACACCAATGAATTATTCGGTATATAAATAAATACAGGGTGTAAACCACCTCACCACAAAGCCGTCAACCAAGCATTCTGTACATCAAACTAAGTAGGTACCTAACTTTACGCAAAAATGATAGCTGGGAAACTACTTTTTTTTGGGGTGAAAAATTATGTATTGTGGTAGAACTCAATGTAACGCACTCAAAACATTGTGCTGATAGATGGATTGAATAGTACGGGGGTCGTGGAGGTGTTTAAAGTAAAAATCTTACATTTAAAACTTGTATTTAAAAAAAAAGTTGTCAAAAAGTTGGAACTTTGACTCCCAATTTCTCCGTAACTAGGTATGGTGTAGAACAAAAGATGATAGCAATGATGAGGAGGACAAGTGCCTTTCGGCTTCGTTAAGGTGAATGCACCAGGGTGGCCCGCGAAATACAATTTTTCTTACGTTTTTTGCAATTTGCAGGTCAGTGTCAGGTTGTTTGTTGATTAAACTATGAATCGCGGCTGTAAGACGTATGTAGTTACAGAATTATAGTCATCAAAATCATCAATACAACCCTCCAAGCTCATAAAGGTGTATGAATTTACTTTATCAAGGTCAAAGTCATTCCTGCACCTTTATGCGCTTTTTACGCCCTTTAGATAATCTTATAAGTTGCCGATTCGAGTCAAGCATGTAGAAACTAAGCACATCCCAAGTAGAACTGTACAAGTTAGTAGCGTGTCTAATGACCGACTACAACAATGATCAAATGGGTAATTTGCAGCAAGTTAATCGTGTAAGTTCAATGGTTAACGGAATCTGTTTCCTTGGCGTTCCGAAGTGATAAACCAAGTTAACGGAACCTACTCGTACATGCCACTGATTACACGGTGGGCCGATCAATACAGGACATTGTGAACCAATTCTGGTATTAATGGTATTGCTTTTAAAGATAACAACTTAATTACATTAAACAATACCATGCTAAATAATACCATGAAACTGGGTAAAATGGGAGCCAATAAATAGTGAAAGTCATTTGTTTTTTAGTTTGTTATCGTGATATTGCGAACATCACCATTATTGCAACAGAATACCCTGGAGGCTTAAAATTTGCCTGATTATTATCACGAACTGGGGCGGCGGCTTGGTTTGCCAACGTCGTCATTATGCGGACCGGCTCGTTTTAGGTGGAAAGTGAAAAAAATGAAAAAGTAATTAGGATGGAAGGGGAAGCTAAGTTACGTTCTCACGAAATATTCTCCATTTTTAGACTGGAAAAGGTTGATTTAATTTCCGAGATCGGTGTCAGATTTATTAAAGAAAAGAACCGAGAGATGTTTTTCGCCTTGTCCCAAATTAGCCACCCCGTTTGTTATTTTTGTTAGAGTGGGTTGATATAAATAATTAGGCCATTACTCGTATTAAGTATGTTTATTACTTCCAAATCACTTTAACATAACATGTTGGGGACGTATTACAGGGTAAAAGCAAGCGACGCGCGACGCCATGATAGACATTTCTAATAGCTAATAGAGGGCGGTGATGTTGCCATATTATAAGTCAAGATTATCATATTTACTACAGATTATAACAATTTCTACTCCCTAGTCTTAGCAATTTCTAACAGTTATTTGATTGCCTTTTCGGCATAATTCCGTACACATACAGCTGCCATAAAAGCAATATGTCGTAAGATCTCGTAGAGCCTGCTGTACAAACAGCCGGTGTCTTGTTTAATATTGGTCTCATTTATCGCAGACAGCGCTGCGCACTTAGCTGCCTCTGCCTCGAGCTAACATCATAAGTAGAAGTGCTGCACACGTTGTAAACCCGGCCATGTTGCCCTAGCTTTAGATTCTAAAAGAGTATTTTTAGACCAACGAAGATGGTAGCAGATTAAAAATGTGCTTACTTTCTTCGAAATTGAAGCAGAAAGTTCGTATAATCTTATATGCAAGATGTCAATGACCTCCGCAGTATTGTGCTCATACTTTCATGTTAATAATTTTATAGGTATATTAAACTGTTCAAGTAAATACAAAAGACACATTAAATAACTGCCATTTTCTCTTAAATGTGTTTCAAAATTACTTTATTAAGTAGCAGCTAACAGTGCAGCAGTGCAATAAGTTTTGGCATATTCAATTAAATATCTTTTAACAAAGATTAAATTAATTAAGTACAGTTTTTCAACTAACTAAAACTTAACGTAGCGTAAACCAAGTTTGAAACTTCCAAAGATGTCTATCGATCAGCTGTTTCTGACAATCAAAATTAAGGTGGAGAATTCAAACTGTGTTTTTAATTAAATTAATTTTTGTTTAGCTTCCACAGCTATACAAGTTATTGAACTGTTTATTAACAATAAGGTACCAGTTTCTCGAGTTAACGAGTAATATTTGCTTTCTTTAATAGTTCTGTACATGGTAGGTATAGCAATTTCCAACTCGGAGCATGCCCGTATTTTCAAATTATACAATTTATGACATTTCAGATATGAAGTTACTAGACGAACTCAAAATAAGCCTGAAAATATTTTGATTAAACTACATAAAGTTTTTACCCTCATGAAGCTATTAAAAAGTTTCAAATATTTAACAAAAAGTTTCAAAGTATGTATGCAAAAATATTTTACTAGTTCGCTCACTATCGCATCGTCAGCGCGTTTGCTCACTTATTTAGCTGCGACAAAATGTTCAGAAAAATGCTTATCTCTAGGCTCCATTTCACTCTGCTCCCATTTACACGAACTATATTTAAAATGGTTGGTTATTTATCCGAGCTGCTGATAAACATGACTAAATATTTATCTCTCATGTAAATTGTAGAACTTCTGTACCTATACCAACGTGCGGCGAGTGTGGTCACAACATCTGTATGTTTTACGTACATAAATGTGCAATTAAACAAAGTTTTGTTTTCAGTAGCCAAGATGCATGTTGACACACACCTGTGGCTGAAACACAAATATGTAAATAAAACATAAATACAAATAGTAAAACGAAAACGACAAGCCTTGTTTTTATTGCCCTCAACTCCGTACATTGTTGGAACTCATTGAGTCTGTTGGTTGAAAATAGTATACCATACTTGGTACATGTATTTGGTTGGCCCGCTTTTCGCCGCCTTTTGTTTACGGGAAATTGCCGGCGGAATAAGACTATAAACGTACTTTTATTGTTCCAGTGACGCCGGAATCGATAGTAGTGCCGATTGTATCGTGCATATTCGGCTTCCCATTGTTAGCGCTCACCGTTATCTGCTGCCTGAGGAGGAGAGCCAAAATGGCGAGGTGAGTTACGAGCATATTGGTAATGACAAGGATGTAATGAAATCGCAGGCCATTTATTGAACCACTATGGTCATATACTTGGCCGGTCCGATAACGTAATGTTCTCCACGATAAACCCCTCAGGGATCGCTCGTTCGCTTTTAGGTCAAATTTCGTTGATTTAGGACATAGTGAGACCTTTTCACGAAAAGATGAGTTGGGCAAATAAGACCAAATACTTTAGAGTATTTATAAAACGCAGGGGGAGCTATGACACGCATGATTTTGCTAAATGATTTTGCCTTACACCGTGGAGTTACGCTAATACCCCATATACGCGTTCCGCAAGGGGAGCAGTTACACGTAATTCTCGTGATAATGATGATTAATTCCACTGAGATCGAATACGGCTGTTGTTAAATTCAGCTTCAGTGCTCCTACGGATTGTTTGAAGCAATTTCACGCACTGCAGACTAATAAAGTGAATATTTTATACTTTTATAGCATAGTGCTGGAAAAGAAGGATTTGTTGTGCCTTATAGCCACATTGGTAGACATAGGAATGAAAGCGAAAAATAAATTGGGAGCATAAAATAGGAACATAACTTCAAACACATTTAAGGAAGTATATAAAGGACTCGAATCACCAAGCTCTTTGGAAGAGCACACATCTCTTAGCTTAGCTGGGCACTGCACGATTTAAAGCACCTTTTCAAAAGGACTGCTCACTCACTTCGGAGATATAAAATATCGCTCCTATCCAGTCAAGAGTCTTGATACAACTCGATACAAATCCAGATTCTCAGTAGCGCCACTTTGCCTCAAGTGTTCAGTACATAAGACATTTTTAGGGAACGTGCGAGGCGAAGAAACTGCGAGCTGGACCGTGGGGAGCTGTCAGTGGTGAAGATGTCCCCGGTGAGATCGAAGCCGCGATCAATCAGCCTCATCCGTTCGCCGCGACCACCACCTACACTGGAACTGGACACCGTGCTCGAAGAGCGATCCGACCCTGAACAAACCACGCTCTCACAAGTACGCTTTGTCTGTCGCTCTCAGTAGTAGTTGGGCAATGAAAATCAGGGTGATAGGGAAACTCGTCCCACTAAAACCTGGGCCCATGACAATCACGACGTGCCAGTTTCCTCTTTAAAAAAATCGGTAATGGTAAACCTCATCACCACTTGACTTAATAATCGACAGATTACCATAGTCAATATTGAAAAGGGGAAATTGGGGGTAGGGGAATTTTTAATGGAATGAGTTTTTCCATAACCCGAAAATCGCCTCACTCTGCTATGAAATCAAGGTGCTCAAAGTAATTTTTTACCATTTACGTACCGTTAACTGTTTCTGCCGCTTCAAACCCACGCTGTTCTTATATATTTATATTTCGTTATGTTGTAACTATACCTACATAGTTATTGTAGGTAAATTGAATCTGGAAACAAAAAGATTACCAAAGCTCTGGGAAATAAAATATATTTCACTGCGGTGGTTTATCGTGATCTCAAATAAAACAATGAAACGTGACTTTTATGTGATGCTTGATATTATTTATTTAACGGTTTGTATTGTTCGCTCCGGGATTGACTTCATTATGAGTACCCTTTAGATCTTGTTCTAATCGAATCGTTAGCAAAAAAGGTTTTTCAGACATTTATTAGATTCTGTTTTCTCGATATATCCGACATAAATGATTTTCAAATATCCAAGCTACTCCAAGGGTACAATAATCTTTCTGTTTCTAGAAATCTTCATTTGTTTTACCATTGAAATGAATGTGTGATAAATTCTCAAAATAATGTTTGGATTCCATTGTCATTTTGACAAAGGTCGTGGGATGGAGCCATGGCCTGCCTTCCTTTCTGTTCTCATTGACGTTAGAGCGCTAAATCTAATCATAATTTAACTGACCTAAAGAGTCATTCATTTGAATTTCATATAAATAACTAAAAAGGTTAAAGGTTTAAAGCTGTGGAAATTTAGTTCTTTCGTGAGTTCTCATAGGAGAATCTTTACAAAGATTTAAATTTGAAGGTGGAGATCACACCAGACCGCGAGGTGGGCACGATCCTGTTCAGCGCGGTGGGCGCGATGAGCACGGCAGCGGCGGCGGCGGTGTGCAACCGGGACAGCTAGCGGCGCGGCTCGGTGCTGCCCGGCGCGCGCTCGCCGCTCTGGGCCGCACTCACGAGCCAGCCACTCGACGAAGACGACCCCGATGATGACGAGATTACCGGAGATGATAGCTAGCAATTGGACGAGCGCTCCATTGTCGACATCGGCGAGCGCATGAAACTCTTCCTGGACATACCACTCAGATTCTGAGTCAGTGAACTGTGAACCTTATTCAAAACAAACAGTGTCCATCTTATCTTAAAACACTCGAACAATTAAACAATCGTCATCTGGTTTCTAAACGATGTAAATAGATTCACAAAGGAAATCCGACTTAAATCAATTCCGTCTGGATTCATTATCTACATGTTTGCCGAATATTTAAATTCAGAGCTTCGTGAATCGATTTCTCTTACAACGTGCAAAGTGTGCACTCTATTGTTTATGTGTAGCAAGCTAAAGTGGCAATGTGCTGGTCACATCTGCCCTAGAAAATAAATGAACATCGAACGAGTTTCAGTATAGGCCGTGTACAATGAAGCGAGACGGACTCGTTCCGGCTCTCGCTAAGAAATGCGACCAATTATTACCAAATGTAAGGCACAATTGAAATGTTAGACTTTAAAAGGCCTACGTAGATTATGTACATCAATTAATAAACGCGAACTAATGACGAGTCTGAACAGCAATTTTATCTGCGAAAGCTCTTTTGAGCTGAAATTCATCTATTGCGCAGAATTTCTATTCTGTAAAGTCACGAGAAAGATTTATTATAGTCGGGTCAATTTTGAAATGTTTAATTATTAATTCTCTCTCCTCGTTTCGTTCGTAAATAGTACCTACTGCCAATGGTACATAGTTACATCATTATTGTACCTGGTACATAGTTTCCACCTAGTGTATTTCGACTTGTTCGTAGTGTAGTGTCTACACAACGAAACTGCAGTAGATAATATATTTCGAGTCATTTTAAACTAAGGTAATTAAATTTTGTAAAGAAGAGATCTAGTTGAATATTGTACATTATTGTACATAAGTAATATACCTATTTACCTAATAAATTCAGTAATGTAAATATTATCGTGCACTAACTGTAACATTGCACAGAGCTAATTAGGCTTGACCCTTGTGCATAGCACAATATCACATAAAACTACATATTAAGTAGGTACTAGCCATAACATACATATTATGTATGTATAAGATAAGATGATGAATTTAAAACGAATAACTTAAGATTACCTATACCCTGTATAGCTGGAGTGACGTCATTTATTCATTTGAGTAAAATCAACAAAGGTGTTTATAGACCCATATGAGTATATTTTATGACAAAAGAAAGAATAACAAAGTGGAAAAAAAATCAGGACAGTAGATAGTAAGTTCGATGAAACGAGACCAATTGTGAATTCAGCCAACTTTAGTTAAATATTAATGTTAAATAATAAATACCTAGTATGCGATTTACATTTTGTGTAAAGTAATGAAAAACCGAATTTTGTATTCGTAGTTTCCGCTTTGTAGCCAATGTAAATAAAACCGGTAGGAGATACGATAAATTAACGGAACATGTACTCGTATTTTAGCCGTTGCGTTTCAGCGAACTTTTTGTTAAATAAAATAAATACTCTTTTCACACAACCTTGTATAAAAATAACACGGATGAGTAACCGTTTTATGAAAGCATCTACAAATACTTGGTATATCGGAAAAACGAAAAACAACCTTGTGAAAACTTCACAAAAATCTTACTCATGGGTGACTTAACAATTCAATGTCTAATGAGGCCGATAAAGGTGTGTAATTTTGGCATAATTGTTCAACTAGATGAATTGACCCTTTCCTCGCCGCTGTGCAGGATATTCTGGACCTATCTGATGAAAGCAACGGAAGAACCACATAATAAAAGGTTCGTATAAGCTCCTGAACATTGTACAGACATCAAGTTACCCGAAACAGTCAAATTTTCCCAATCAACCTAGAACCTAATGATTTGGCGATAAAGTTGAAAATCTATTATAGAAAGACAGATTGCAGTAGCGTGCTGGCGTCTGTACATTGGTAGTGTGAGAGCCTTTGCACACCACGTTTTTTTATGCGCTGGCGACGCGCGTAGTACGCGATCAGTAGGCTAATTCACGTAACTAAAGAAGTGCTGTTGCTTGCAGTGCAGTTGCAGTTAAGTTTCGATCAAAACAACGCTTTTCTTATTCTCTACTGCTGTCAGACACGCTCGCGTCACGCGTGCGCCGGCATTCTACTGTAGCGCGTCTTTGGTGCGTGCTTCGGAACGCAACATGATCGGTATTCTACTAAGTAAGAAAAAGCACTAAAATCTGTACTGGGGTATTATTTTAACATTTTAATAACGTCATATTCATTGAAATGTACTTAGTCGATTATTTAGTGAGAAATATTTTTTCTCTCATATGGCCACACCAACCATAAGTAAGTTTGATAGAGTTTAGTTGTCGTACAGTTGACGTGCAGTTACCGCGCAGCTTACGCGCAGTTCAAACTCACTTTCATCGGCGCGTCATAAAATTACGTGAATTAGGCCTCAGGACGTACAGCAAACGCGAGACTGAAGTCACGTTGTTACCTTTGCACACGATCCTTGCGTTCGTACCGCGCAGAAAGCCGTCGTCGACCCATGGCACAAACGCACTGAAAGCGCGCGTTTGAATTGATACAAAGTAAAAACGTAAAAAATCTGCTAAAACGTGTTGATAACGCGCAGAGGACGCGCAGAAAACGCTCGACATCAGCGCATAAAAAAAACGTGGTGTGCAAAGGCTTTAAGTGTTCCATAGTCGAGACACTAGCTTACCATTATAGCACGGTGCTAGAAATTAATACTATTTCAACACTCAACTGTCCTAAATCAGTTAGTTACTCTACCATTGGAAATGAACCGTAAGCTAATATCAACAGTTTAAAACTCATAGGAGTTCTACGGTTATTGAAAAAACTTTTGTAATTGGTACAATTTGCGAGTCGGTACCTACGAGTTATGTCAACAGTAATTTGTTAGTTGAACCATCAACACTGAAACAAATGTTATCAGGAAAAGTACCTGTGTGAAAATATCAACCTGTGTTTTTATTAATTATATTATAAATGTACGTATGGAACAATTGAAACGAATGTATATCAATAGATGAATAAAATTTTGTTTGTGTTCTTCTATTTTCTTGTTTTATTTACAACTGACCTGGGAGTGACGCTGACCAATCCGAAGATCAATAAAAGGACTTTTCAATACACTTCGTCGAAAACGGGTTCTTATCGCACTACGATTAGGTTCAACATGACATGTATTTCACACACGGGGATTGTTGTCATTTTCCATCACCGCGTGCTGTGCCGCGTGCAGAAAGGAGCCTATTTCCCACGCGGCGCAGCACGCGGGTGTTGGAAAATTGCCTCAGATAAAACTATATCTATACTTAGTACAAATTGGTGCAATGCCTATAGTCAGCGGTGATTGTTTTTTTTAATTATTTTATTTAATTTATTCAAAAGTGTATTGAAAAACGTCGTTTGATACGTTCTCGGCTCAAAAACACCCTCGCCTACGGCTCGGGAGTTAATTCCGCCTCGAATGCAATAACAAACTTTCTCCACTTGTATCAAAATGTACTATTTCCCGAGCAACTTAACATCTATACAAATAAATAAAATCGAAGTGTCTTGTTGTAATTTTACAATAACAGCTTTTTACAGAATGCATATGGAAGTATATACGTACGTTACTTAAAAAAAAAAAAAAAATACATTTTCTTTGTCTGTCTGTTTGTTCCGGCTAATCTCCGAAACTAGCAGCTGTACCGATTTTGACGGGACTTTTACCGGCTGATATCTGTTGTTATAGGGAGTAACTTAATTAAGCTTAACTTACTTTTATTTTAGAAAACGGATTAGGGTTCCGTGCAAAAAAAACCCTTGAAATTGTTAGGTAGCAAAATCCGATTCTAATAGGGAAGTAATATTTGTATAATAATTTCACGCAGACTAAGGCGCGGGGCACAGCTAGTATAACATTTATTATGTATGTGAGCCGCACGCCCGCACCAGTATAGTAGTATACTGGTGCGGGCGTGCGGCTCACACGGACTTATCGTACCATCAACTAAACTCACTAGTTTTCAGCACGGCATGATCAGTTTTAACAATTCATGGACTCTTCAGCTGCGCTTCTGAGAGATCTATGATTTCCGGTTCTGCAATAATTTAGCTCGGCATTATGTGCCGCAGCAATGTAAACATGACCCACATAAAATCAAAATCAGTCTCATTTATTTGCCTCTAGTTTTAGTTTGTTTGTCAAAACTAGTATTTATAATGAAAGTGTAAAGATTTACAATAGCTAGAATGATTGTGTTATAGGTAGGTATACGTAGCCAGACCTCTAACTATCTATCTAACTATCAAGGTGAAGGTCTGGTTATGAAATACTTGCGGACGGTCATCTAGTCTATAAATTAAATAATTATACCTTCTACAGTTTTCAATGTTAAGTTCAACTAATTTATTATAAAACGTCGATCATAAATTCGTAATAGAAATTCCTTGTGGCCATCAATTCAGAGACAATTATTTTATTAGAAGACCATATCAATGGAATTAAAAACTGGGATTACAAAATAACTACTAACAGATTAAAAGTAACATGTAACCTGCTTTTTGGCACTTTTTAAAATAGAAAGCAGGCCATAGTTGCTCTTATCACGAGATAATTTGTAAATAACGAATTCCTAATTAAATTAATAGATTTAGGCATCATTAATTGAGTAAGCAATGCTGTTGCATGATCAATTCACAAGAGAAACTAAACGAACTCAAATCTCGGCCGATTGACGACCACCACCCAAAAATTTGCTTTTGCTGTCGTGTCTACTTATACCTAACAAAATAAAAGGATAAAATAGACTGAACAATTAAATTTAATGAATTTACAGTGGGGGGTAAAAAATAGTTATTATAAAAGACCTACCTAACACGCACTCACTGGAGGGAACAGGAAGGAGGTTTAGGTTTACAATACTTGTTATTTGAAGAGTGGAGAAGGCACTCCAAGCACCACGGCAGGCCAGGACAGCAGTGTCGAGAAGTTACTCCGAGCACCACGTCAGGCAACTCCGTAGTACAGGTTTCAGCGCAAATTCCGCAGTGCTGAGAAGGCAACTCCGAGAAGTGTAGGGTCGCGTCAGAGCGTCGGCGACCCTAACACTGTTCACTTTTAGTATGGTGAACTCCGCGTACTATGTCTCTCACAGAATCCAGTCGTAGACTTTCCGCAGTGGAGATGGTTCTCTATCAGAACTCAGACGTAAACTGCTTGAACCGCATCAACGGCTCTCTCGCCGTTTTTCAAGTTTTCCACCTGTTCCAATTCCTTTAAAAATTTGTGTTCTTGCAGTCATATAATCATCTGACCTGCCAGGTGTAGTCAGCCAAAACGTATCAAACCTCCTTGATAAAAACCGAGAGTGCGTTAAGAATCTTTTATAAGGTGAGGTGTACCCACCCTGATAGTACACCCACATTCGCGCCAGTTATTATTATTTTTATGGATAATTTATGGATAGGGTTCATGGTTATGACCAGTAATTTAGAAGATAAAAGAGTTGAGACGTCATTTGGGAATTAAACTTGTTTATAATTTGCCGCGAATACTGAACACGAGGTCCTGTCTAATCAGAGGTGTACCCACATTTCGCCAGTTATGTTTAAGTCCCATGTAAAAAGGGCGAGCCCAACCGGGAACAGTCAGACTGTGTGGCCGCTACTGAGAAATTCCTGAAGGATAAACCCAATAACGATTCGCACGAACCCAGGACCTCGTGTTCAGTATTCGCGGCAAATTATAAACAAGTTCAATTCACGTTCAAATGACGTCACAACTCTTTTATTCACTAAATTACTGGCCATAGTCATACCCATGAACCCCATCCATAAATTACCCATAAAAATAAAAATAACAAAATTACCTTGATCAGTCCAGTTCTTACTCCTCATAGAGATTCTAATATCCGAAGGTCTGTATTACTTAGCATATTGGTGTGTTTATTATAATTTAATGTTTCCTCGTATCAACATGACAGTCCATTATTTTTCCCGCGCCATATTGATTAGCACCCTCTACGTAAAACAGTGTGATGGACGTCGGGTAACGTACCTACGTGCCAAAGTTATTTCTGCTTAAATTAGGTCAACACCATGTTATCGGCGCTAATCCACTTTTAATACACGCTTGCTGTTATTTTGAAAGGCTCGTTAGTAAACTGATTTGTTAAATTAACGGTAGTTGGTAAAACCAGATCTAAAGTATGAAAATAATTGTGTTCCTACTTTTACAATGATCTCACTCTTCTACTTTTAAAACGATTGAATTGTAGAAAACCTTGAATGGAGTCTTTCCGAGACTCCATCCAAGGTATTCTACAATTCAATAATCACAATGCATTTTGCTAAATCATGCAAATATGTAAAATAAAACAAAAAGTCGTGGGTTTGACTCATAATATTGGATAATAAGTCGTAAAGGTCAAATTCGTTGATTGAGGCACGTAGGACAAACAGACTAGATAATATGGACTTGAATGAACTTACCCGTACAAAAGGTAAAGTACCTACTACATTTTTGGTGGACCAATTATTCTAAATTGGGTCTCCAATTTACATAGTAATTTTACCATGTATCCATGCAACAATAAATCGTTCAACTACGATACAAATAAATAAAATTTAAATGTCTGTTTGTAATTTCAAAATAACAGCCTGCTTTTTACTGAATGCATAATGAAAGTATAACAAAAACATTTTTTTTTTAATTTTGGTCTGTATGTTTCGGCTAATCTCCGAAACGGCTCGACCGGCTTTTACTGGCAGCTGAATAATAAATAATGTTATAAGGAGTAACTAATTCTTTTATTTTAGAAAAAGTATAGGCTTCCGTGCAAAAAAAAAACCTCTGAAATTGTTAACAAAACCCGATTTAAATAGGGAAGTAAAATTTTTATTACAGTTTCTCGGGGACGAAGGTCGCGGGCAGCTAGTCAAATATAAATAATGTCTTATCTACTTCCTGAAGGACCAGCTGTAATTTATATGGAGATAATTAATAAAAACACAAAAGTAAACAGATTATCACCACAACAAGTAATTGAGTGGCATTGTAACAAGCCTTAAGTGAGGTGATATGTTAGTGGCGAGAGGTCCCTAACTATACACTGATGAATGGCCGCACATTTGTTAGAACTGTATGTATAGAGGAAGTGGAAACCACAGCAGTTGACCCGTCAACCCGGCAACCGATACGGGATTACCCTACACGTTGTTAAAGGCCCGTTTTCTAATACTTACCTATGTACGTATAACTGTCAGTTAATATGCCACGTCTCGTAGCTATCGGTGTTTCTCTAAACAACACCGCGTCACCTAAAAAAAAAGAAAAATCAAAGAAAGCTTTTCGGTGACGTTCTGTTTTTATCGGTCCGTAAGCTAAATGTCAAACAGACAGAGATAGCTGCCAACCGATACCTGTAAGTTATTGAAAATGGCCGTTAGTCACAAAATATGTGCGATAAGTAATGGGCAGCAGGTTACCGGTATTAGGGTTTGATGTTTTTTTTTGTTTTAATTTCAGCCAAATAAGAAACAAATAAGTATAGTATTATCGTACTCGAAGTTATTTTTAATTTATTTGTTAAAGGGACAACGGATCATGAGATACAGCCCGCTGACAGACAGACGGACGGACAGTGGAGGCTTAGTAATAGGGTCCCGTCGGTTACCCTTCGGGTACGGAACCCTACAATATGAACATACAAATACCTATAGGTATTGTCTTGTATTTACTTTCAACGTAGACAGACACCTACATGACCAGTCTCTAGATGTGAAAGGTTTTATGTGTCTCCCGACCGTAGCCCTCCGGGCATCTAAAAGGTTTGGCAGATGCCTTTCCTTACTTTGTCATCTGTCTACCATTTCTAAACAGCCTTTTTGTGATCTTGAATCTTTTTGTGACGGTTATATTTCCTTCGAAAAAACATGACAACATTCAAGAGCCAGTGAATTGAAAAGAAATAGTGACAGGTTGAAACAAAGGGATTTCTATTTCATTACCCGCCGTCGGCGACGGCTCAAAGAAAGAGTTATTTTTTACATATCTTGGAGACAAATATTTATAGCAAGACAATATGCCAACAATAATTTGTGTCGTATACTATAACTAAAAAACCCGCCTATTACTAAATAATCAAGCTCTACTTAAATTCGGGGTTTAGAAGGTAAAATCGACTCCTCCTATTGTTGAAGTCGGTTAAAATGTAAATAGTTTAGGCGCTGCGGAGGAACATACGTAAATACATACATGCATACATAGACTGCCAAAATCGTAACCCTTCCTTTTGGCTTCGCCGTAGTCGGGTAAAATAAAATCAATGTAGCACCTGTTTATCAATAAACGGCCGTAACTGTTATAAACGACTTGAGAATTATTTAAACTACGATTAGTAAGTTCTGCACAAGATTTATTTTATGGCAGCGCGAGCGAACTTCGAAATCAATGATAGGTCGAACTCCAAACTCAGCAGAGCGTTACTTGACCGACTTTTGTTCAACTTTGGCAAAGTTTCGAACAGCGTTTAGCTGTTAAAGTGATAATTAAAGTAATTAAGTACAATTTACTAATGTTTACCTTCAATCATAAAATCTTCTCTTAGCTTCGGTTGATTTTGAAAATGGTATGATCTGATTTAAAATAAGAGCCCGAGGATCTGAGCAAAATGTACAGAATCTCTTTTTCAGACCAATCTTATGTTGCTAGCCGTCATTTTTTGTTTTCACAATCAACGAGTTGCTTCCTGAAAATCAAACAAATTTTATTTTCACACATGAATATCATCACCAGCCTAGCCTTTTCCCAACTACGTTGGGGTCGGCTTTTAGTCTATCCGGATGCAGCAGAATATGTACCAGTAGTTTACATAGAGCGACTGCCTATCTGACCTCCACAACCCAGTTAGTACTGGGAAATACGATACCTTTGGTAAGGCGGGGTGTCAGGCTTTCGGGCCACTACCTGTAATGACTGTTAAAGATCTACAAATGATAGGGACCGGGACCAACGGCTTTTATCGTGCTTTCCGAGGCACGGAGGAAACACAGTATGTCATCCATCCAAGGACCAACGTAGGCAAGCGACGACGATAGACCCCGAGCGGCTGTTAGTATTTAGCTACGACTCCACGAAACTCTCGAGAATAAGTTATTAGTTATTTATTCAATTTACAATATGTGTTTTTTGACAGATTTGAGAATTGAGGGTTTTTTAGAGTTCCGTAGGAAGGAACCCTTATAGTTTCGTCAGGAACGTCGGTCTGTCTGTCTGTGCGAGGTTTTGCTAAGAGACCGTTAGTACTAGAAAGCCATAATTTTGTAGAAATGTGTATATCAATAACGCCTACAAAGTGGTGAAATAAAATTTTCGAAAATATTTTTTTAGGCTCCCTCCCCTACATGTGTAGTGGGGATGAATTTTTTTTTCTTCGTCTACCTTATTCTGTGGGGTATCGTGGAATAGGTCTTCTAAAATGACTTTGGGGTTGCTAATACTACTTTTCTATTTCATGCTCCATTTACGAATTATTAAACTTTAAAATGCAATTTTTGTTCCAGTAGGGCGTCTCCCCCGTCTAAAAGCTAAACTGCTGGCTTTAAAAAAAAATGGAAAAATTCATGATGATAGTGTATTTCATGAACTTTAAAGGAAAACTATAGAGGTTAAGATAACTTTATTAGTTTAGCAGTAATAGTCGTTGAACTTGGGTGTTGGATAATTTTGTACCAAATACAAAATCCTTAGAATAAATCCTATAAAGTGACTAAGATAAAGTAGTTGCATGTTTATAACGGGTAAAGACTTGCATTGAAAAACAAAACCTAAAATAATAAAACTAAAAAAACATAACAAATTATCATAAGTTTCACTAACCTGCAGCTAGATGGCGCTGTACCAACGGGTTCGTTCTATATTGTGATAACGGGCTATTACGGAACCCTACACTGCGCGTGGCCCGACACGCACTTGGCCGGTTTTATCAAATGCTGTCGTTCAATTTGCTTTGTAATACCTAATACAGTGTGACTGCAGTGCTGGTTATCAATAAGTATAATATTACCTCTAAGGAAAAAGCTAAGTAAAAAAAGTTACTTGATTAGTTGTTGTACTTGCAACAGTTCCAGTTGCTCTATGCATGGTGCTAAACTACAAAAAGCGAAATGGTGGTCTTATCTCTGCCAGACAATACTGTCTAGCCTAGGTTGCGAGTTAGGTGTGGTGTGACCTATGTGTAGTCGAATACCGTTGCTTCACTCGTGGTTATGCGACTCTATTCAGCTTCTGAAAAGTTTCAGTCAAGTTGATCGTGTTGCGGTAATTGTACTTGAAGTCACCGAACATCCACTATTATATGAAATTCTTTCATGACAGCGACATTAGGCAGTTAAGCAAATACCAATTTCTGAAGGCTACAACAAACAATTTGCGCATAATTCCACGGTTAAATTCTTAGAGCTGTCGCAAGTCGAACTTGGACTTCAACGGCAGCATTTCTGTGGCAAAATATGTATCGATCGTAGTTACAGAGATACGTTTACTGGTCCAGTGGCAAGGCCGTGTCTACGGACAGCAGTTTAAATTGCGTGTCGTTGCGGGCGCGCCTGGCCAATCCTCGGCGGGTATCCTCATAGGCTGGTGTGCGCATGCGCATGCGTGCTGCATTCAATACCATTCATCTATGAACATGCGAAGCTGCTATTACATACAATTAACACATGTGCTCATTAAGTTACATAACGTGCATCTAGATGGTAGAACGGTGTCAGCTCTAGTGCAGTGATTTTTCATTCAGCTTTTCGTGAATGAAGTGTTGTGTTTGGACTTTTTGAATGTGGTGAGTTTTGGTTTATTTTTTTAGTTATTTTATAGGATTTAATATTTATTCTGGGCCTTAAAAAAGGACCTACTTTAAATAAGAAAATAATTAAAACTTTTTAATTTTAGTATACAATAAAATCTTAAAACAGGCAAAAAAAATGGTAAACAAAATTGAGAGACAACTTTTAATGCTAATCCAAACAATTAAATTAATTAGGTTAGGCAAGATGGAATAATGTACGTAATTATAAAACATACGCATTTAATTACTCCGCCTAATATGTTCTGCCTTAAGGTAGGTCATGGTAAGGCATTGCCAAACTTTCCTTTAAACATCTACTGAGTATCGGAAGTCTTACGACATTTAATTCAAACTAGAGTAACGCATTACGCCTCTTGCAGTTTTCGCGCCAATAAATGGTACAAACGTTTACACCTTAAGAAATGTTGTTGTTGCTTAAAAATAACGAAAGCCTGCATCGGCTTTGTAATATCTGTGTTAAAATTTTCAGTAAGTACTACACTACTACATGATATTCGTAATTAACATTATTTCAATCGATGCCTACCGCACCTCCAGTTTGCCAATGTAAATATAAGTAGAGCTACCAAAGTATTTTTTTTTTACTGGAATATAGGTAGGTACCGTAAAGTTTAAGGTTTTATTCTCCGACGACTCGAATGGCGCAGCGGTAGTGAGGCTGCCTTACGCTCTTAGGGCCCCGGGTTCGAATCCCGGTACGAGCAAATGTTTGTGTGATACGCATGGACATTTGTTTCCGAGTCATGGATGTTTATATTTATAATAAGTATGTATTTACAAAAAAAAATCTCTGTAGTATATCAACTATCTAGTGTCAATGACACAAGCCTCGTTGCTTAGTGTGGCACTAGATGGCGCTGTGTGTAATGTCCACATTATTTATTTATTTATTCTTCTCCTAAACTGAACTGATTGAAAATCCAAGACATCATTTCTCACTAAACCTTTTTACAGTTGTACTTACACTTTATGAAAAACTGACCCAGGTGTAAAATATCCCTTAACGAAGCCGAAACGCACTTGTCCTCCCCATCATTTTATTTATTATTTATTTATATAATTATTAATATGTATAAATAAATAAGAAAGCACAAAGTACAAAGGCGGACTTAATGCCGTAGGCATTTTCTACCAGTCAACCTTTAAGAGATGCAGAGACAACCAGTGGTAGGTGTCATTTCTGAAAATCTGAGAATAATTTTATTTAATACTACGGTAAACTACAAGTATATATAAAATACTATACATTTAAAAATTATATCAAATACTATAAATCTTATTTATTTATTTTTATTGTTTTGGAGCTAGCTGGACCATACCTTCTTAAGTTACGAAGATATCGGAGGTCAAAATTCCAACTTTTTCACAAGTTTGTTTTTTAAATACCTCCATGTCCTCTGTATATTCAATGCATCAATAGAATGTTGTCAGCACAATGTTTTGAGTGCGTTGTCTTATCTTAAAACGTGATTTTTCAACCCCAAAAAAGTAGTTTTTCAGAATATTTTTTACGTAAAGTTACATATTTTGTTGCATAAATGCTTGGTGCTTCGTGAAGGGTCCGTTTACACTTTGGGTAACTTTAGATAGAGAAATTTTTTCACAAGCGTCAGAATATCCCCAAACATTTTGTGGTCTCATGATATGTCGTTTTAGAAATGAAAGGATACACTAAGAAACGGTAAAGCACTATTCTGGATTGCTCAACCTAAAGGGCAACCAGTCGACGACAAAGGTTAGGTTAGGTTAAACCGTCAAAGGATAAGGCATCTCATAGAAACACTATGTACCCATTATGTACCTTTTCTAAGGGCACGAAGACAAAGCTATAAAACCTATTCATTGTAGCGGTTACCGTAAGTCATAGAAGAAAAGGAGAAGGAGGTTTTAATATCAAAGTAACACCATTCATACTTATCAGATACTACATATGCTGATACGCTTCATTGAAAACATGGAAAGGAAACCAGGCTAAAGGTAGCATAGGGAGCCCGCGCAGGCCTCCCCTAGGCCTGCTACCACGGAATTAGTAAGTACGTAATTAAATAGTAGCGTACAGTAGAATCACTTTCAAACTAAAATATTGTTAAGCCTAAAAATGAGCATTCGAGTACTCGTACTTCCGTTACAAACTTACAAATTTTCTTTAAACCCACGCGAGGTTCGTTCTTTGAACCCTGCGAAAAACATTTATCACAAAGGCTCCTATTTTCTGCCTCTGGAATGGCCCTCCGATTAGATTTTCACATGATCGACCGGCCATAGACAGAGGCTGAAATGAATTAGGTGCCCCTTGTGCCACATGCTCCATTTTTTGCAACCTTGTGTTTACATACACAAAAAAATTGAGCATGTGGTCATTTTGATCTCAAATTATATACCTGAATTTACTCGAGGCAAGATTTAAAAAATTTCGAGCTCGCTTCGCTCGCTCTTGCAGCCTACTTTATCTTGAGGCTTCTTCCTTAGGTCGTCCAAGTAACTCCAGTAAGTCGAAACAATTTTAGGCTAACCTGTCGAAGGTAGGTAAGGTAGTCAAAATTTTGAGCTCGCTACGATCGCTCTTCAGGCTACTTTTTCTTAAATTATGAGTTTTTCTAAAAAGTCGAACAAGTAACTCCTGTATGAAGGAAAGAAACAATTCTAACATGACCAAGGCAAGGTGTCAAAAAAATTTCGAACTCGCTTCGCTCGCTCTTTAGCCTATATCCTTTTGCATTTCGTCTTTGTCTGGAAATCGACCAAGTAATTCGTGTATGAAAGGTCTAAAGAATTTAACCTGTCCAAGATAGGGTGGCAAATTTTTTGAGCTCGCTTCGCCTGCTCTTGGAGACTTTGTTCTTTATAAATAAACTAATGAAAAGTAACTTGTCTGGAGTGAAGAACCTAAATTGAATTTTAGCTCTTGGTCTTTTCAAAAAAACTCTTTATTAGTAACTTCTACTATAATAATAGTAGTTGCATTCGTAAATAGTAAATCGGGCCCCGGGCTTGTGGGCAACCACCCGGGCCCATCCGCCCGCAGTCTGACCCGGTACAAACATACTTCTATAATCAGATCATTCAATAACTAAGGAGTTAAAGCTAACATAGCATCACGCCTGTAATCCGCGCAGGGATAGGCAAAGTGTACCGTAGAGTACCTAATATACCCACATTTCGCCAGTTATATTTAATTTCGATGTAATAGGGGCGAGCCTACTACCAGGCCAGAATCTAGACACTGCGGTTTTTACTAATAAACTCCTGATTGTAACACCCAATAACAATTTGCCTGACCTTGTAATCGAATGCAGGACCTCACGCTAAGCAGTTATAGTGCTTGCGAGCACTGCACCAACGAGTTAGGACGGTCATGACGTCATTCAATAACTAAGCATTTAAAGATATACCGCCAAGTACTTACCTTATTCCATGCATGATCCATCAATAGCAAATAACGGTGACACAGCAATATTCTTTTTAGCCTTTAAATACCATAAAGGACGATGCTAATGTTTAACGATTTACGCAGAAACAACATACTATAAACGTATCAAAGTAAATACGGTTCGTACTAATAAGTTGCACAAAGTGGTAACTGCCAGCTAATTGATCGGTGACGTGCGTTTCCCGTGCGATTCCAACTGCTTGCGTAATTGTTAATACGAGCACAAAATATCTACACCGACCTGCAAAAATAAGTATCATACATTTAAAATTGCAATAACTTTTTATGTACACAAGATATACTTTCGAAACAAAAAGGACTCGAAAAATAGTTTAATTTTGTCTATAGTTTCAAAGAAAGCTGATAAAAATTGCTGTAAAACGTTTTTTTTTATTTTAAATCTCTAACTTCTATAGTTTAGAAAAAAAAAATTTAAAGGTGTAGTACTTACTGTAGGCGACGACCCAAATAGCGCAACGGTAGTGAGGCTGCCTTACGTTCTTAGGGTCCCGGGTTCGAATCCCGGTAGGAGCAAATGTTTGTGTGATGAGCATGGACATTTGTTTCCGAGTCATGGATGTTTATATATATAATAAGTATGTATTTACAAACAAAAAGTATCTATGTAGTATATCAACTATCTGGTGTCCACGACACAAGCCTCGTTGCTTAGTGTGGCACTAGATGACGCTGTGTGTAAAGTCCAGCGATATTTATTTTTATTTTTATTTTATTTTTTACTTACTTATTTTTGCAGGCCAGTGTAGTACGATCTTATAACACGGATTAACTTAATTCGTTTTCAACCAAATAACTCATTTTTAATTATGTAGGTAGTAGGTACCTATAATACCTAATTATTCTAAAATAGCCAGAACTCTCCAAAAGAACTTTTAAAAGTAACATTTTTAAATAGTTTGCACCCGACTGCATTTTTGTATGAATTTTGTTAGATCTGAGCTGTCTAAAAAAAGAGCACAAAATTTTGATGTGACCTTATTAAACCAGTCGTATAATCATTCATGAAGCCAGACTTTGTGTTGAAGTTTTTCACGATTCTGGTTTTGGCACGATGCCATGCGAGCCCAGTAGCTCGTTAACGGTGGCAGCCTAAATTTCATCCAAATGTAAAAAGCAAATCCTAGATTAAGCTGTACATATGCACGGATACCCTGCAAAGATAACAGCTGTAACTTGTGAGAAAACAATACAAAGCTTGTTGTGACATTGATTTTCCATAAAATTGACCCTGCATAACTCAGCGTCTTGTTAAAATTCCATGTCCGATTGACACAGAGGATTAAATTATTAAACATGTTTACAATGCACCAACGATTAAAAAACAAACTAAATTTGTTAAACAACATAAATATTAATGAGATGACCTCTGAAGTAACAGATTCCTTTTAACCGTTAGTTACCTACGCACATTCTTTCCATATTTCGTTTTCGTGTTACGCGTACTCCGAGCGAGGACAAGGTTAACCTGTGTTTACAACGAGGTACAATTAATTGCAGTGTTGTGTTTTCTCCGTAACTAGACCTTTACAAAACAGTTGGGCATTTGACTTCCAGTTTCTAAACTACCGGCCTCAGTTTTGCAACAAATAAACCCGTTTGACGAACATACACGCTTAATGTTCACTTTATTTTGTAACTCCATAGGTAGGTACAGTATCTGTGTACTGAATGTACGATTCGATAGGAAACTTCCCCTTCGAAAATGTTTTGTTTATTTGTATATTTTAAGGGTGTAAAACAAAAGCAAACATCAATAGCTGCTCCCAACGTCCTTAAAGTTAGGAATATGTTTCTGGAGTGGTGCGGCGCGGGCTTACGACCCCATCCCGATAGCTGTGCTCCGCGCCGCGATTTCCTTTTAGAACTCGCAAACTCTCTGCGTAAAACATTTGACTGACTTCCCAGACAATACCGTTCGACAAGTCGAAGAGCCTCGTCTCGAAACCTCCTATTATTATTATTTATCGGAAAGATTCACAAGGCTTTAATGTCAGGTTTCTCCACCAACAAGCCCATAATTTTAAAGTTAAAGTTAGAAAATAACCACCTATGATCAACCAGTTTCTATTTTTATGGTCAAAGTTCAGTTGGACGTTGTTATTTCGGTCACAGTGATCTGGTGACGTAACGCTGTCTGGAGACTAGTCTAGTCTAGGCCTAGAGGTGTAGATGTCACCGTAAAATTTTATAAACCGTTAGATTGTAATCTATCTAGCGAGATTGTAAACTCTCGAAAGATTGTCAACCAAACATACTGCTTACAATTTAACGCATTATTTTTCGGTAGTATAAATCTATCTAAGTGAAACTGTAAAATTGTGAAATGCATGCGACGAAACGCACCTCGCGCGGGACGGGGCGGCTTACGTTATTTTCTAAATATTGTAACTTATTTCTTGTGATCCTATTATACCCAATTGCACCTTTTACTGTCTTTTATGTGGTGCCTAACAACTAGGTTGTGGTTGTGGAGGTCAGATAGGCAGTCACTCCATGTAAGTACCTAATATCAGGTCTGGTTTAGCTGGTAGCAGAACCCAACATAGTCAGAGGAATCATCATCCTAATTACCTAAGTGATAAATGATACTTACCACCAAATATTTAATTTCAAATCTACTTTGCCTTACCAACAATATCAAATATCAAGTTTTCTGACCTTGCTACAAATTACGTGTCATACAAAAGATTCAAGATTAAAAATGTACAATTAGTTGTTTCGAATGTCGCGAACAAAAGACAAACTACTTTAGACTTGACTTTACTTTTAAAAGTTGTGCATCGTCGGGGACTCTTGTGCGGCCAGCAACTGTAGAAGTTTCAAATTAAGATTGGTTAGGTGTATGAAACCAGTAGTGCTGCTCAATAAAATCATTTTTTTTTTTTGCTTCTTTATTTAAAGTGTGGGCACTGGTCGCCGAGTCACTGTGTCATCCTGAGGAAAACGAACCATTTAAAATAATTGTACAACCGCGTACAACAAGTTAAGTTTTGACATTATCAGTGACGGGTTTTTAATTTATTTAGATCTAAGCAAACTCTCAAAAAAAATTAATACAAGGTGTAGTTTTGCATCGCAGTCAAAGTTCAGGAGCTTGTCACAAAATACATAAATAATCAATTTAAATTACGGTACATAGGTAGTCAATCTACACTAATATTATAAAGAGGAAAGATTTGTATTTTTATGACGTCCGCTAGTAATTAATAAAGCTGCTTTTTTAAATTGTTTTTGACAGTATTTCAGAATAACACGAAAGTAATAAACAGAATCACTCATCGCGCGCTGTGTGCGTTTATTTGTGCGCGGTTATAAGGTTAGTAACAGACGGGCCGCGTTCTAATGCGGGTCGTTTACACTTACCGATTTCAGTAAATAATAAATAAATAAACAAACCACCCATTTTGTTATTGATTCGGGTCGAGAATCATTAGCATGATACCTCCTTGAATTTGAGCAGAATGCAAAGCAACACCTTGTATTTATCAGCTTGAAAAAAGGAAAATACTTCGACAAATTTAGAGCCATTCGTAATTGTTATCTATGGTATCGAATTTCTTACGGCAAAAATATGGCTCCAAGCTTGTTTTATTCACAAAAGGAATGTCGCATTTCTTTTTCTTTGCAAATATCTGTGAAAGCTCTTGTAAAATATGTAGCGCCGCGTTGCCCCTTCGTGAAAAAGTGAAGCAACATCGTATAAACATAAGGCCTGATAGTATCGCCTGAAATCATGAGCATCCATAACCACTGCTCTTAAAGATCACAACCGTAGGCACATACATTGTGATGTTGTACCCCTCGTAAATAGTACTCAGTTCATCGGAAAAGGAACACGAATTCTTTCTGAAATGATAGGCCTACTTTTGTAAGAACTTTTTGAGAAGCATTATATTCTTTTTTTTTTGCATAACTTCATGGCTATAATCTCCAAAGGGTCAGGTAGAACTGTATAGCTTAGCTTATTACAGTTCAAGGCGCTAGTTATGTTTATGTCCGACTTAATAGAGCCTATTGCCATAAACCAAATCCCGACTAAGGGCTAGCTGCTACTTAAGCTCCTGGTGGAAAACCCGATAGCACATTGCCCGACTCAGGAATCCAACCCAGAACTTCCTACAAGTGCGACCACAAGACCATAGAGGCATCTTTTTTAAGAGAAATATTCCAATACTTGGTGCAAACGTAGAATAGGCATGACGACAGTATCAATAAATTGCAAAACTATTTAGTCCGTCAGTTAGAGTATTGGAAAATAATGGACACGTATTTTTGTTTTTGTAAATCAATGAATATTGACAAAGAAAATAAGGAACAAAACTCAGGGCTCGTGACGTCAGAACGCACTAAAAATTATACCTATTGAGAATTTTAAAAGCGTCATATCTTCGTCAATTTTGGTTTACGTAACAAAAGAAAAAATACGGGTCAAATATTTTTTGATTATCTAACTGACGCGTGACGGACTAATTAGATTTTTTCAGTCGACAAGCCTATACCTAGTAGAAACTTGTTATTTTCGCATTCACTTTTCATAGCGAGAAAGTGCAGAAAAAGGTTAACACAAAATAAATTATATTTAATAAAAAAAATCCAACTGCATCATATGCCTCGTTTATTATTAATTTATGATCTACGAGTTTAAATTTAACATGCTTATTTTAAAGTTCATTGCTGCATACAAAACTATGCAAATAAAACCACCTGATTCAAAACTTTTGCAAAGTATGACATTTGCGTCACTTTCCAAAATCAGTTAAGAATAAATTAACTGATAAGTAGGACTTGATTTGTTTCCAAAAATGAGAACGTATGGTCGTGGTATGGGCCGCACTTGATGATGGGGCCCGTAAAGCATGGTGTGGTAATACCTGTCGGGGTTGTACCAGAATGTTCAGTATCTCGCGGGCCGTCGACTCTAAGTGAAACAGTGGAGTTTTAGTAGGCAGGAGTCCGACATAACATAACTGTTCCTCCAGACGGACGGTAACAATGAGACATTTCCTCGCGTTAAAAAACGGCCTTGATTTGTTAATGAGAGGTATGCTATGAATAGGTAACTAATACTTAAATTATAGCTATAATAGGCGAGACGACAAAATAAATCTAATTAGTCCGTCACTTAGATTATCAAAAAACATTTGACCCGTGTTTTTTCTTTTGTTACGTAAACCAAAATTGACGAAGATACGCTTTATAATTCTCAATACGTCACGCCATGGTATATTTTTTAGCTAGTTCTGACGTCACGAGCCCCAACTCCCGAGTTTTGATGCGCTTTATCTTTTGTTAATATTCATTGATTTATAAAAACAAAAAATACGTGTAAATTAATTTCCAATACTCTAACTGACGGACTAAATAGATTTGAAATTTTTTGATACTGTCGTCATGCCTATTCAAAGTGTCGATAACATTGGCCATTGCTTAGAGAAACATTAAAATGCCTCTGTAAGTAAATAGTATGCCTGGTATTTATGTATGCTGGTATAATGTAAATGCTGTGCAGTTATGGTGTATATAATACCGGGTGAAGATAATTGGACAAAGCTTTACGTACTATGTTTAAATATGTGGGTTTCCGGGGCTGCGGGACTATCCCGGGGCTGCGGGACTATTCGAAAGAGAAACCGTGGCCCCGGAACACAAAGGGCGATAAAGGAACATGGATGGGTTTTAGTCAGTAAAAGTCTGACACTCCCTCCTGCTCCGCCCAGAGCAGGAGGAGTCATTTGATGATTTCCCATCCGAAAAAAAAAAAAAATGCTGGCTGCATACCTGTGTCTACGACTCTGTCACATATGTATGTGTATTGTGTGTATAATTGTGTGTATAGTTATTACGCCTCCTGGCACCTATGTAGCTATTCGCATTAAGTATGAAGATTAATACTAAGTCCATTTTTATCAACTGTCGGGTCGGGCAAATTGTGTTTGGATTTTAACATCAGGAATTTCTCAGTAGCAGCCACGGAGCCTGGATTTGTGCCCGGTTGATGGCAATAGGTTCGCCCCCTTTTACATGGAACTTAAACATAAGTTCTAGCGGATTGTGGGTGTAATATTAGTTACACCGCTGTCTACCCCTTCGAGGATTACAGGCGTGATGTATGTTCATGTGATCTATTTTTCGTGTCCCGTGAGAAATCTGGAATGTTGTGCAAAATCAAAAGTATCCTAGGTCTATTTTCTCCAAATAATCTATTAGATCTACAATTCATAGTTATTTTCTCTTAGGTTTTTTTTAAATATTGTCTATGATCGTTGAGATTTTTTGATTTATGACAAATAAAGGAAGAAGATATTAATTTGTAAAACGTAGTTAAATAATACTTATCATAAGTTTTGTCGTGGTCAGCCTACTGAGTTTCATCACCGGAGCGATGCGCCTGCGCCTATCAAGGACGATACGGCATTTAAACTGCTGTGTAGTACGACATTACGTGAGTGATTTTACAATAACAACGTTTTAAATGATAATCTTATTCTATTTTACTATTTATGGATACTTGACTTCCTTTGGTTTTGATCAGCGAAGGTCACTTGCTGAGTTAGTGATGATAACATTTTTTCGCATATTTCAATACCGCTCTCTATAACTTGAGACTCAAACTAAACATATCTGATCAAATTTGGGTAGGTGTGCTTCAGGTACACGTCTGCTTCACCCTTCGGGAATTACAAGCGTGATGGTATGTCACGAAACGTTCGAAAACCACTTATACAGGGTGTAAACCACCTCATCACGAAGCCGTCAACCAAGCATTCTGTACATCAAACTAAGTAACTTTATGCAAAAATTATTGCTGGGAAACAACTTTTATTTTTGGGGTGAAAAATCATGTTTTGTGGTAGAACTCAATGTAACGCACTCAAAACATTGTGCTGATGAATGAACTGAAAAGTACGGGGTTCATGGAGGTGTTTAAAGTAAAAATCTTACATTAAAAACTTGTATTTTTAAAAAAAAGCTGCCAAAAAGTTGGAACTTTGACCCCCAATATCTCCATAACTAGAAGGTTCCCAGGATGGTGTAGGACAAAAAAATGATCGCAATGACGAGGAGAACAAGTACCTTTCGGCTTCGTTAAGGCTGGGATATCAGCTAAATTAGCAACTCTATTTGTGGTGGTTCAAACTTCGTTTGAAACACTGTTAGAATAAAGTTCTAATCAGCTTGCACTACAAAGTGGTTGTTACGTCTGTCGCTGCGGGCCGAATAGTGCGAAATGAGTGGTTTTTATTAAATTGTAGCCAAATAAATCATTAGATCAAAATTCCAATTGTACACTTTGTGAAGAAAAAAGTGACAAATATTTGTGTGAAAAAAAATACTAAAACTTAATGCCGTTTAGGAGAAGTTACGAAATTTCAAAGAAAAAATACTTCACTTTGAATATTTTTTTCATATAGTAATAATAAAGTTAGAATTATTTCAATTGTACCAATTAAAGTTTAGAGTCTAATAAGTAACATATATTTTTTTTGCACATTTATATTCACTCATCAAAGAGGAGTTACATGGAGAAAACCTCTCGTTAGCTAGTACCACCCCCTTAAGAGGTGTTTTACACCCTTTATAAGTACAGACCCGCACATCAAGTTACCCGAAACTGAATTAATTTTCCCAATCAACCTTGGACCTAATGCTTTAGCGATAAAGTTGAAAATCTAGTAAAGAAATTTGACAGATTGAGCTTGATGAGCTGGCGTCTGTACCTTAGAAGGTACTACTTAAAAATAAATAACTCAATTTACCAGGAAAAAGGAATCGGTCCAATAAAAATAAGTATATCGAATTATTAGGAACGTGCCTATAATGTTCCCGCGAAAAGGGCTTTTGACATCCATAAATCACTTAGCACAAAAAAGATAAGGAATATGGATTGTCGTTAACACCAAGATAAACATTTTCTCTCAGGAATAAAGTTACTTAGTTTATTTTCGCCTCATAAAACTGAAAGAAAATGTAAGTAAGTACCTACTTACTTCGGCTAAGAACCTAATACTTAGAATTATAATTCTAAAACATAATTTTATCTGTATACATTTTTTTACTCCATTAAACACGTCTATTTCTAATTCAAACTCACTGAGCTGTAAACTATAAGCTAAAGCTGTATTTTATAAGCTTTACAACAGGCTTTTTGTACCATTTTCTTTTCGAAAGATTCCAAGTTCTTGAATAAACTTATAATGTGGGTAAATAATTTATCCATGTTCTAAAAAGTAAATAATACCAAGTAATCATGTTTCGCAATACATATCAAATATAAGTCGAGGCACCTAGGTATTAATAGGCAAAATATTTGCATATTCACGGTAGCGCGCAGGCAATGCACAGTGCACACTGCAGGGACGAATGTTGACCTACCTACAAGTACGCATAACCACCAATCAAGCTATACATAACCAAATTAAACTCACCTCTCATTGTACGGGAAGCTCATACAAAGCAAGGTCAGGTTATACTGGAGAGGTGTACCTTGATGTGTCGACTCCGTATCTACAAAACACCACTATCTATCCTACACAGTTTGTATGCACAAACAATTAATACCACCTCGCTAACAGTTCTCGATGTAAGAACAAAACACCCGTGTCTACGAAAATATTATACTTAGTACCTTTTGATATAGGTAAGTGGGGGAATAGTACGTTTTGATACAAGAGGAGAAAGTTTGTTATTGCATTCGAGGCTGAATTTACAACCGAGACGTAGACGAGGTTGGTAAGGAGCCGAGAACTGCCACGTATATCAAACGACGTTTTTCAATACACTTTCGAAGAAATAAAATAATAGAACGACAAGTATTTTTGTCATGAATTATTTGGAAACTATGATTTTAATTTCATAGCCATAATATATACCGGATAAATGCAAATATTCAGTTGCTAAAAGATCTACGGATGACAAGAAAATTTGGTGAAACTTACTTAAAGACCAACAACATACATAAATACCAAACAAACTATTTAAAGATTACCTACCTAATATACGTTATGTGTGTATATTAGGTATCGTTTTCCATTTTCCTGCAAAGGTGGCGGGATCTTCCACTCTACCAATTTCTAAAGTGCTCTTTTCACTATGCAATTAAGAACAACAGATCTATACAAGCTTTTTAAATTAGTGAACAGAGCACATAGAGCCTTAATCTTTTAATACATAGCTAAATATTAAGTAAACTAATTTCTGTTTTTACTCCATTAACGATTTATTGGTGCATGAAAAATTGCGTATCATATAGTAGAAACCGCATCATTCTATAAAATAGAGATTTTCTAGTTGCTACGAGTACCTTATAACCTTACCTACAGGACGGTATTGGCAAGTTATCGTACCTAAATAGTCGTGATTACAAGTGTGATTGATCCTAATTCTGTCCACGTAAGCAATCGCGGTTAGTACGTGACTCGCTGAGCTAGTATCGCACCGGGCATTCCTTGGCTTGACTGTGTTACTGGGTAATTTAAATCAACCCAGTAGACACATACCTACACGATAAAATATTATGGGTACCTATATATACGGAACAGAATTCTGAAACAATGCGGATATTTGCTTTCTACTCAGTTCAAGCAGTACAGTGAGCCTGGCTAATATCGAGACCAATCATAAATTGATTTACTTAAAATTCGTGCTTACATGCAACGGGGAGGGTAGTCCTTTCATCTTACTCTGTAGTCTTTGTAGCAGTTGCAGTTTACAGTGTTTGTAGTTGTAGCCTTCCGATTGTCTCATTTACAACAGAATGCACGACATGTTCAACGTATCTACGATCCTAGTTATATTACCGAATGAACAAGGGCTCAGCGAGAACCTTCCTTGCTCATATTATTTAACATAACAAACAGTTTACCTACATAAATAAACATTTCGTTGCGAAACCAAATTGCACAAATGGGTTGTTTTCAAAGCAGTTCAGTCGTATTTGTCAAAATCAGGCTACGACAACAAAGACGCCAGTGAACCAAACTATCTGCGTAGTAGTATAGGTACACTTTGTTTAGGTATTTCGAAATAATAATTTATGTAGCTAACTAAACGTTTGGCCAAAAGAATTGGGTCACAAAATAAATATTAAAATCAATAACCATGAAATAAATAACTACTAACGCATATTTAACCGAATCACAATGATTTTTGATAAACAGTTCACACACAACTTTGATCAAAAATTCCGAGAGTTGTATGCCTTCGGATGTCGCCCATTATGCTGGCCTGGTGTGCTAGCGTGACTGACAATGACTTAATCCTTCGAGTATTAGGTGATGGCCAACCATCCTCATTTACAATTTGGGTTAAATATGTCATACGTCATAAATATTGCTGAATTATGATCACTTTAGTTCAAGTTCGTTATCAGAAATCCCCAGGCAAACTAACAAGGTCATAGTTGTTAATGGATTTGAAATCAATTTAAACTCTAGGACCATGGACTAACGATGTAGCTATTTATAGCTCTTCGAATGTTTATATTATATCAATGAAGAAAAAGTTCGGATTTATACCTAGTCAGTCAATTATTCCTGAAAGAAACCTTTTACAAAGTTACTTACGAACTATGTGTGCCGATTCAATATTTAACTTCGTAAAATAGGTACCTACTTTTTATAGCACTTGTACATATGGAAATTTAAAATTGCCGAAAGTAATTGGATTTCGGAAGAATGTTCTGGCGACGGCGCTGAAGAAAAAACTAATTTCGGAAGGCACGCGTAATTTGCACAATATAAAACAGATTTCAGTCGAATTTGCAAAATTTACATCCCATTTGTGAGTTAAGATAAATGGGGTGTAAGTGGTTTTGCTGGCTCATGAACCCAATCTTCAGAAGACCTAAAACCATTCTAGATTTAGTTATAAGAATTTTGTATGCTCCTCCTGATAAAAAAAGTAAAAGTTCTTTATTTATCAAAAGTACGACTTTAAGTAAGGTGGTAATAGTTTGTGTGAGTCATTGATGAACACTTTACCCTACTTGCGATCAATTATAATTATTATAGGTAGTGTTTATCTGATGTGACTGAATTTAAATTATTTATGAAAACCAATTTTGGAGAAGAGTCTCTAGGTAGTCATTTGTATTCTAAAAAAACCTCTAGACCTAAGAACGATCATCGTTAACCTTCAAACATCTGAACGTGGGTCGTTAAGTACCACCTGACTGTCATGAGAATTTAGATTGTTAAATTAAACATTGACAGCGTGAAGATCATCCACAAGTATTCCTCAGATACATATATTACGAGACTACGTCTACAAACAAGTGGACTAAATTAATTCCGCTACCGAGTATCTACCTACCTAGTAACATTATGGCGTGTGTAAAATTCCTGTCACTGATTAGTACCTTATTTGTTTCAGGAATGAAGAATATAAAAACACATCATGCTATGGTTCTTCTACTTACTCTGCATCACGGTGGCGGCGGTGCGAGCACAGTTGGACACGCGGAGCTTTATGGACTACTGGACCGACTTGTTTCGACCTCTACCTCGAAACCCAAGAGAAGGTTTCATACCTGACTACACACCAAAAGACCAGGAAGAATTTGATTTCATAGTCATAGGAGCCGGATCAGCGGGCTCTGTACTAGCTAACCGCCTCAGTGAAGTTCCACAATGGAAGGTGCTACTCATAGAATCCGGAGGAAACGAAAACTTCTTTTCCGACATTCCTATATTCGCTGCATTTCTTTCCCTCACCCCTATGAACTGGGGTTATACTTCAATGCCGGAGCCGAGAGCATGCAAGGATTTAAGAGGGAAAGTGTGCTTCCTGCCCCGAGGCAGAGTGCTCGGCGGTAGTAGTGTGCTCAACTTTTTAATTTATCAACGAGGACATCCGGAAGATTACAACGACTGGGCTAGAATGGGTAATGAGGGCTGGAGCTACGACGAAATATTGCCGTATTTCAAGAAATCAGAAAACATAGGTATCAAAGGATTAAGGAACTCATCATATCACGGTGTTGGCGGATATTTAAATATTGAATATGCACCGTACCAGTCACCCCTTGAAAAACCATTCAAGCAGGCTGGTGAGGAACTAGGATATAAATGGAGAGACCCAAATGGAGAAAAGGTGATCGGATTTTCTAAGCCACAAGCAACCATGAGAAATGGAAGACGATGCAGTTCCTCGAAAGCGTTTTTAGAACCAATACGTTTTAGGCCTAATTTGAAAGTAGCGAAATTCGCTACCGTTTCAAAGATTTTAATAGACCCGAACACAAAAACTGCCACTGGTGTAGAATTTAAGAAGTGGAATAAAAGGTAACTTGTAACTTTTGCAGAATCTGAAATGTTGTTTTCTTCATCTTCTTCTCTTCATCATTAGCTGAGCATACTGCTGCTTAGGTATATTATTCTACACACGAAATTAATTTTACAGTATGCAAGTGCGTGCCCGTCACGAAGTCATCTCATCTGCTGGAGCTATAGGCTCCGCTCAACTGCTGATGGTGTCAGGAGTAGGACCAAAGGACCATCTGAACGAGTTTGGGATCTCTACGATCGCTGACCTCCCCGTTGGGTACAATCTTCAAGACCACGTTACGTTTTCTGGCAACGCGTTCATTGTAAACCAAACTGGAATGACCATGAATGACGTAAGTATCGCAAATGAAATAGCAAGGAAGTACAAAACAAAATAGAACAACAAAAGCTGATAAGTGCGAACCCAGCCCCCTTTCCAAAAGCATTCTTGTACTTGACCTACGAAGTACACTCAACCGGCCGCATTCGAATGTGCACAGTATCTTTTAGTATTTGCAAGGGGGGAAAACCGCTTCTTTTCTTTCTAAGTGTTATAGAAGGTTAGTGGGTAGGTCCTACTCATGGTGTTGTACTAAACTAGGTAGGTATGTTCTTGTATTAACACATATATTTACATATTGTAGTACCTATGTACAGACGTCAGCCCATCAAGCTAACTTTATCCGCTAAGCATTAGGTTCAAAGTTGATTGGGAAAATTTTACAGTTTCGGGTAGCTTGATGGCTCTGCATCTATTATGCATGAAGCGTTTAGGTAAAGGTAGGAGGCACTTTAATCTTTTTTTTTCTTTACTTTCAAAATGATATTAGACTCAACAGCAAAAAGTTTAGTCTCAATATTTAAAATTATTTTAAGTCTATTATCTATTATCTCTGGAAAACTGGTATTATTACCGGTGCGGGGAAAAATAATCACGGGTAACGTATACTTTTACGAAGTTCAAATCGGTTTAATGCCTATATTCAGGGCTGAATGTTTTTTTTTAATTTCGGCAAAGCAACGTGCGTCTTTACGGCGTAAATATTTTTAGAATATTCAAATTGTGTTTATAAATAGAATATCATAGATAAACATGATTATTTAAAACTAATATTTACCAATAAAAACAAATTAACATTTATTTGTGTTCTAAATTCAAAAATACTAAAAAATACTATTTATATAGGCTGTTTATAACGGCTTGATTACTTTTGTTTCTCATTCAACCTGGCGAATGCAAAGCGCGGAAAAAAAAAAATCATAGTCTCATAATTCATGACAAAAATATTTTTTGTTCTTTTATTTTATTTCTTCAAAAGTGTATTGAAAATCGTCGTTTTATATAGGTGAGTGGGCATTTGTTATTGCAGTTCTCGGCTCTATAACAACCTCGCCTATGGCTCGGTTGTAAATTCCGCCTCGAATGCAATAACAAAGTTTCCCCACCATCAAAATGTGTGTATTTACGTGTCGTCATCCATAACTGAACAAGTGGAAGTTAAACGCTGACCTGATTTGTGCGCTGCGGACCATTGTTTTCCAACATTTGCACCAGTTTTTCAGCATAATGCAAAGCTGCTCTTGCAATACTCAGACAACACCAACTTTCATATTATAATATGAACATCGTACTACAACCCACGATTTCAAAAGTAGCGTACTACTTAATTATAACTTACTCATGGAAAAATAAAGATATGTAGGTACTACATAAAACTACTTTTAACTAATGAACAGAGATCAGAATAGGTTAGATAAAGACCTGCGGTGTCTGTATCTGTATTGTACCTACCTTTTTAACGATTGGCAGTTGCCACAGTGGCTGAGCGATTGCCTGCCGCGTTGCGTGTCGTGAGGTCGATTCCCGCACAGTACCAATATTTGTATGGCCTACAAGTAGTTGTTCCGGGTTTGACTGTTTGTGTATGTGAGTTCAAATGTTTGTAAACGCACCCGCACGCATCCTGTATATTATCGTGATACAGGAGAAAATCCAAGGGGGGCGGGGACAACGTTTAAAAAAAAACCTAGGTACTAATTATATGCAAAATCGTATTTACGTATAACTAGGATTTTGTCTATCTTCTACGTAGCTGTCTGCTGCCTCCCCGTTTATGGCAGCCGCATACATGGCAGGCCGTGGACCGCTGACCTTGCCCGGAGGAGCCGCTGGGCTTGCCTTCGTTCACACGAAGTTCTCCCAGGACCTCGACAAGAGCAGACCAGACATCGAGCTCGTCATGGGAGCCGGCTCATTGGCAGGCGACGCTGTTGGAGTATTACGATCTTTACTTGGTAAGTTTATGCACAGAATTCCAAAGTAGATAACCTACTGACGAACAAAATCGCATCTGCACTATAGTATTATTTATTGTTGAAAGTAGAAAAGCTTTATTCTAAGCAGCTTTGTTTTCCATTAAAACTTAAATGAAAAGAGATTATGAAAGTTGACGACTATCAGTGATCCGGAAAATAACCTTTTCTGAGAGCAGGACAGGACTTTAACTTAAAATGAATAACTTGAGTTTGTTGTTTTGCAGGAGTAACAGATAACTGGTACCGGAAGGTGTATAGTTCTCTTCCGTACAGTGTGAGGATGCGGACCTTTTCAATAAACCCAGTGCTGATTCGACCGAACAGCGTCGGTCGACTGATGCTTCGAAGCCCAAACTTTTCCGATCATCCCAAAATTCATATGAACTATTTCGCCGATCTAAACGATTTGCGGACTATGATCGAGGGGGTTCGTATGGTAAGTGGAGTTGGCTATAGTTGGCTATTGAAAATATCCTCTACAATTAGTTTATCATTTTAAAACATTGCATTTACTCGTTTCCAGGTAGAGAAGGTAATCAGCACCAAAGCGTTCCAGCGTTATGATACTAAATTGCACACGACACCGTTCCCGGGCTGCGAGTCTTTGTTGTTTGACTCGGATGAATACTGGGAGTGCGCTATTATGCAGACTTCCATCACATTAGACCATCAAGTAAGTGATACAAACTGCGTAGATAGTATTTAGCCGTTCTGTAAGTCTCGTGATCACAAGCGCGACGGGTACCTACAGAGTTTGATTCCCGGGTCGGGTAAATTATGAGTTGTTGCATAAGGAGACCCGAGTTAGGAAGTTGGCGATATAATACTTCCGAGTTTCGGAAAGCACTGTCAAGCTATTGCGCTGTAAACACGGCACTTCTCCGGTGTCGATAGCTTAGCTCCGGAGAGATTTGCCGCTACGGCCAAAACGGTCAAAAGGACTACTTAAAATAGATAACAATCAAAGGCAGAACTTCCAAACTCAAAAAAATTACATCATGGTTTAGTACCCCTACCTACTTACTTACCCACCCTGTATTCCAATGAACTGAATGATGCTCTCAAAACGGTGAAGGAAAACATCGTGAGGAAACCGGCATGTCCTAGAACCAAAAAATTCGAAGACATGTGACATCTACCAATCCGTACTGGGCCCACGTGGTGGATTATAGGCCATTCCCTCTCATAGAGAGGAGGCCTGTGTCCCAGCAGTGGGAACATTAATAGGCTGATGATGATGATGATGATTCCAATGAAACTCATTGTGGTTACAGGTGGGAACGTGCAAAATGGCTCCAGCAGGCGACCCGACAGGAGTGGTCTCACCGAGGCTTCAGGTCCACGGCATCCGAGGCCTGCGCATTGCTGACGCCTCCATCATGCCTCGCATCCCCGCTGCTCACACGCACGCTGCCGTCCTTATGATCGCAGAAAAGGCCGCAGACCTCATCAAAGAAGATTGGGGAATACCTACTTAGTCTTTAAAAGGATAAATTTGTAGACACAAAAGAGTCAAACCACCATTTAATTACTTATGTAAAACCCTATTTATAATTAAGAAGGTATACAAAGTAAGTGTTTGTGAATATGGTCAGTCTAGTCAAGTCATTGTACCAAAAAAAACACGTCTAGTTATTAATTAAGAATAGAGAATGTGTTTTATGCTTTAGTTGAGGACTAGGGCGTAAACACGTAGAACGCTGGCTGCCGGCGCCGATCTGCCAGCGCTTATCGCCAGTCCGCGCAGGTAGTCGGCGCAGGCAGTCTCTCTCTATACTTTGTGCCGACCCAGCGCCGACAATTTCTGATGGCGTAAGCAGGTCGGAACTTGTCGGCGACGTTCGGCGCTTATCGGCGCCGCGCCGCGCCGGTAGCACAGTTGGTAGTTAGCGTTCTACATGTATACGCACTTTGGATGTTCATATCATTAGATTTAGAAAAAATAAGTAGCGGACTCATTGATTTCCATTTACCTACTACATGCGTTGATCTTAATGCATGACATCACGCCTGTTATCC
Organism: Xestia rhomboidea; assembly: GCA_963853795.1. NCBI lineage: Eukaryota > Metazoa > Arthropoda > Insecta > Lepidoptera > Noctuidae > Xestia > Xestia rhomboidea. The sequence continues at coordinate 14,535,973 of OY970758.1, read as the reverse complement.
CAGAAGGATTAGGCAGAAGTTTATTCGAAACTGAGAAGTGACGGTAGGTACGAACGAAATATCACAAAATGTAATGTAATGTATCATTTTAACAGTATGAAATCGTACCTTGTGCACAAGTATCGCACTAGTTACTACTCTCCGTCATTTCTCTAATAAAATTCGGATCGGATGCAGTGTGCAAATGCTCTTGAAACATTATTTAGGAAGGTAGAATATGATCCGAGCGGCCAAACCGCCATACTTTTCGCGAGAATTTTGACAAACGCTCGTGCGTGATTATGCCGTTGTTAGACTTATATCTTTGAATTTTTTTAACTATAGGTATCTTGTGCACTATATCTAGGCTTCTATCAAAGCAAAAAATAAAAAAATTGTAGAAACAAATTCAGTATTAGGCCTCCAAAAATTGCTGTTTTGAACAAATTTTACCTTAACTTTGCCCGTTCATAATGTACTCATAAATTGTAAAAGTAAAGAAAGCATCCTGATAGAAGCCTTGCAAATGTAGTGGAGATTCTAATTGACAAATATTTATTTCACAAACTTTTGTAAGACTTATTCAAAAATACGTATTTCTTGGCACCTGTTTTATAAATTTTCGAACACTATTTTTCGTTCAATGTCCTCGCGTTAGGTGGTATGAGGTGTGCGGGAGACGAGAAGTGCTGGGTCAGGGCTAGGTAAGACAGGGCAGTTGAAAGAATAGCGCCGGATGAAACAACAGGCTTTTCGACCATGCTCGCGTTGACGTTAGACGGGCCGGGAAGGGCCCTCTTAGAATTCCAATCCCAGGCATAAGGAGGAAACTCCAAGCCATCCCGCGAAGTTCAAACTTACTTACGTTTTTTGCAATTTGCAGGTCAGTTTCAAGACAAAAACTGATTCGCAACCATAACACGTATATATTTACAGAATTACAATCATTAAAATCATCAATTTAACCCTCTAAGTTAATTCCCATTGAATGACTTTTTCATTAAAAATTTGAAAGCTACATAAAACCCTTTCATCTTAAACTTACCATGATATCCGATACATACATACCAATAATTATAATATTCTAATGTGTAATATATACAAATAAGTACTTAGATAGTAAATAAGTTACCGAATATACAAACCTAACAAAATGTACCTATCTAAAAATGAATGAACAATTATTAAAAAATGTGACGGAGTTTATTCATTTTCTAGTTTACTTTATTAATAATTGCGTCCTACATTTCCTAATGCAACAAAATATTGTACAGATTGAATCTAGAGCAGAACTTCAAGGTGGAATCCAAAACTTTGTGAAGTAGATCAATGAGGTCAAAGAAATTATGATCTCAAAAATTTCAAAAAAAAAACCATTGTGTGTTGTGTTGTAGCTGCACCAAATAATACTCGGCTCATTTTACAAAAATGCTGAACATATAAAAAATATTATGTGGTTACCTAAAGGTAGTAAGTATTCTTTTTATTTTTTGAATGCCACTTATATCAAACTTAACTGATATTTCCTTTCTGGTTGTAACATAATAAAAAAAAAGAAAATGAAGTTTAAACTTTTTAAACACTTTATTCCTAATTTTATTACAACACTACAACCATATTCCTATCAAATAAAACAAAATAATTTAATCAGGAGAGGGTCCTGTCTTCGTTTTTCTGTTGAGCTTTCTGTATAAGAAGGATATTCTCTTCTCCATGTCCTTCCATTTGCTTGGTCTGATTTTTTTTGAACCAGTATTGGCCCACATTTTTCTTTTTCTCAACAGCATCTATAACATTAATAAGTTTTAAGTGGATTAGTTTTAAACAATTTGGTTTTTGAGTTATGTTATTTAATTTGTTGGGCCACTTTTATAGCTCTCCTTGGTGAGGTTTTTGTCTACCCCTCCTCCCCTTCCTATCAGATTTTTTGACACATTCGCTTGCTCGAGTTTTTAATTCTTTATTGTCAAAAAATATATGACAAGTCAATTTTTTAATGTCCTTTCCATGATTGTGACATTTGGATTAATCATGTTTTTTTTCTGACCCTTCCCCCCTTTTAGAACCTCACGTTGTTAAAGGACGAAACCAACGCCCTTAAAGTAAAAAAAAAACACTTGAAAAGTGTACCCTGGACCCCTTTGTCGGTCTTTTAGTTGAGAAGTATGTACTTACTTGATATTCATTGCCATTTACTCCTCTTATCCATGACGGCACGGTGTACAGAGTCTTTACTGGGTGCAATTCTCCAGAGCCAAGTATGTCTATGTAATCATTTTGACCAAAGAGTGCTCTTCGCTCTGTCCAAGCATTGGATGGCCTGAAACAAACCTTTTATATTATTATGACACAATCGAAAATAGATCTGTCTGTCTCAGCATTCAAAACAAAAGGTACTTAATAGTTGATAATGCATTATAGCTATTGAAAAGCCTCTTAGTTCAGATGCCTTTTACTACAACTGCAAAATATATTAAGTATTAACTTCTTGAATACTTTGACCCCAAAACATATCATAGTTACACATAGAAATATAACTGATGAATTTCACAATACTGTGTTTAAAAGATTAGGTTACCTGTACTCAGGTATAGGTAAACGTTTCCCTGTTGTTGGGCGAGGAAGTAAACCACCGCTCCAGAGCTTCTCTTCATACCCGTATCTTCTAATTAGGCGCGTCTTATCAGCATGATACCGTGTTCTACAAAAAATAAAAATGTGAGACTACCTAAACATAGTAATTGATACGGTTAGAGGAAAAATGCTTTTCAGTTAGACCTAACCTCACAATGTTTACAGTGGGTTTCCAAAAAACATTCAACACAGCAGATCCCAACCACGCCATTTTACTAAAATTGTATCATCTGTTTTTCAGTGATTTTAGTTATTAGTTATATTTATAGAACATCAATTAACGTTTTATGATGCTTGCTTGCTTGACTAAAATCCTGACTCCATTTGTCTGTCAGTGTTATTGAGTATCAGTCAGTGTCAGCATGGACGTATCGTCAGTCACTCTGACTGACAGCAATCCAAAGAGTACCAAAAATCCAAAATGAACAACGACCACAGAATGTACAATGCACCATGCTGCGACATAGAGCAAAACCAGCAGGGCTATTAACCTTGTGACCGTTAATTCATGGACACTGAGCCCAGTTACTACTACTAGTGGGGTCCCCCACCTGCTAGTTCAGGATTATCCATTAATTACGATACATCCTGAAAAAAAAAAAGAAAACCTATCAAATTCGAAGTGGGTGCTGTGGATGATGATGATGATGGTCCTCGCTTAAACCCCTTAAAACGTGACAATGCTTATAGCCTTTTGCTAGTTGACATCGATTTGGATGAATTTTTTCATGACCCTTAATAGCCTATGTTTCCAAACTTTCAAGGAAATGCATAAAAAAAAACAAACTAATCAAACAAAATGGCCGATGTTCTATAAAAATAGTTTTATGAGAATATTGAGAATTTTATGGAAAGGCTTAATATAGTATGTATTACATTTAACAAGTTACTGCTTAATGATTTCGTCTAAAACAACTTTGTGTAATATGTCCTTGTTCTCTTTGAAAAAACCATTCATACTAAACATTTACGCAAATAACAAGGGAAGTGTTCCTTGTTTATATTCTTTGATGTTTGATAGTAATAAACAGTTTATTGTTGTCTTAGTCTCGTTTGGACTAAACAGTATTAAAATTTAATTTTGCTTTGTTCACAAATGATAAGTTTGCAGTGCAACTATAGTTGTGTGTGTGTTTACTTGGGCGCGTAATTGCGTTGTTTGTTTACGTTTCATGATGTTGCAGTTTAGACATGATTTCCTACAAAATGGAATTGTAATGTAAATACAATTTTCGTTTCCAGATATTGTTCTAAAATAATGTCTAAAAGAGATCAAGGCGACCGAAATGAAAGAAAGTTGGATTCGAGTGACTACGAAAACTTGATATCTCAACACAATCTATTTGAAACGGCTCGAGCAAAAAATCAGGAATTGCCCAGCTTCCCCGGATTTACTAATGCTGAAACACAAACAAAAACTAGCGACATAAAAGAACAGGCGGTACACTCTGGTCTGGGGGCTTGGCATTACAACCCGTGGTGGATGCTGGCCAGCACGTCGCGGAACCTGCCGTCGCAGGATGACTACTCGGAACACAGTGATCAAACTAAAGTGAAACAGGAGCCGGCTGGTGCCGGCACTCCAGACAGGGATCCATTACATACTGAATTGGAGCAGTTTCAAGCAGAGACAGTAACACCCCCAGTTGGGTTAGATTCATTTTGTGATGACTGCTCAGACCCGTTTTGTGACTCTAGTGGAGCAATCTGTCGCAAACTTTTTCACTGCCCTCATTGCAGAAAGAGCTATCCCACAATTTTAGAGTTTAATACACACCTGACAGGAGTACATCCAGCACAAAAGCCCTTCAGATGTCAGATATGTTTGGAACCATTTCACAAGAAATCACATTTACGAAGACATTTAGATGCCAATCACACACGCAAAGATGTCAACAAGTGTTCTGTGTGCTCCAAATATATAAAAGATAAGAGCAACTTGCGCAAACACATGCAAGTTCACACTGGTCGTGTACCTCAGAAACAATTCAAGTGTGATCTGTGCAATAACAAACGTTACATGTCATTAGACAGACTCAACAATCATAAGGTGGTGTGCACAGGTGAAAAAGTATTGAAATACTGTGACATGTGCACAAAAGTTTTTGATAACTCAAGATCACTCAACAGCCACAAAAAAGTACATGCAAGAGAATTGAAGTGTGACAACTGTGGGGAACAGTTACGTTCATTAGAGCAGTTTACAAATCATAGAATGATTTGTCAAGGAACAACATCAGAAGCAAGTGGTAGTCACGTCCATCCTGGCCCAGGGCATGCCGGTGGGTCATCCTTGGGCCGCTGCTGCAGTCAGCCAGGAATATGTGAACATGACAAACCGGCCTATCTGAACATACCTGGATATGCAGCTGGCAGAGTGCTTGATGCCACTCTTTCCACTTTAAAGTCAGAGCTGAACTGATGACACATGCCGCAAAGGCTTACAAAGTAACTAATTAATACATATAAATTAAACAGTTTCTTTTTTTACAAGATTACCAAATAGATAAATAAATGACAGTAATAATTTTCACAATTGAGAATTTCACAAGACTGATGCAAATATCCCGCCTCACGACTTGCTTTATTATTACCATTTAAATTTAGGCTTTAGTTAGTAGGTTAATACAGTTAGAGTAAGTAACATAGCCATTTGAACATGTTCTTATATATTTAAGTACAGAGAAGTTGTTGAATATATTTGAATATGCTGAAATTGTTATAACCACCTTTAATTTAATTTCTAACTAAAAATAATTCATAGCTGTTCAGTGGACAGTGATTTAGAACCAGATCATACATGCAACAATTATTGTACGTTTATCAGATATTTTTTTGTTATTATTTGATATCTTTTTCTATAACAATGCTTTTGACTGATTTAGAGTAAATGTGAATGTGCAGTATTACAAACATTAAAACAATTTTTATTTTTCTATTTTGGAGATGAGTATGTTATTTTTATAGTTTTTAGAAAATAATATTTTAGTTTTACATTATGTACCTAAGTTGTATGTTGTAAACAGTCAGTGGAGACGTATGAGGAGCATATTATATTTTCCAGTGCTCTGATGTACTTTTTTCTCCAAAGACATATTATTATGTAGATGTGTGTAGTTTCGTATACATTATGTAAACATGTATTTCGAATATTTTCTAAAGACAACTTTTATACACATAGCTATGGGACATTAAATTTGTTTCATAATGTTACACCTGTAGGGTAAGTTAAACTTGGTCAAGTGCAATGTATTGTTGGCGAAGCCTTGCATGTTATGGTTATTGGAAGTATTTGTTGTGTTCTCCCTACCCATAATATTTATTCTTCAAGTGTTATACACTGAAAAAATTATTGCTGCAATTTATAAAATTATATAAGTGTAATGTTTTATTAAATATTTAAACACAATATGTGTACACACACCTTAATTATAAGATTCGAGGCTATAATATCTAAAGCTAATAAGCCTTTATTATGCTAATATTTCATAAGAGTTTATTACTATACTCTCAAATTTTATCTTGTACACCTATATTTTTTTTAAATCTTATTATTTCTAATTTTATTTATTTTGTTCATGTTATGTGGAAGGAAGAGTACTTCTATTTGGAGGCTTTTTATTCATAATCAGTTGTTGCTATTTACAATTGTTTTTAATACTATTAGCTTAGTTTATTTTTAATATCTTTATCGCTTAGTTACGTAGTTTATATTTTGAAGAATTTTAATATGTAAGTTCCACACTGGAATCTTGCTTTTACAAGCCACCGAAAAATTTATTGGGTTTATGATACCAAATTCGTTTTATAAAGATAATACATAATACTATATTGTAGTTACATAGCTGGTGACTTTATAAATGGCGTCTTGGTTGATTATGACCTAGTTTTAACGTTTATATTTAATTTTATTTGTTTTTTTGTAATCATATCACACGCCTCGAAGATCAAGGCAACACTTATTTTTAATTCCTTAAAACACTTAACTACGCGACGATAACGCGCGATGAACGCCATTCGTCTTCGTCCCAAAAAGTTTTTTTAAGTATTTTATCATACGAAATGTTTATTGTCAGCCTTAGCCCATGGTTGTTGCGACTTTTTTTTACCGCCCGCTGAATTTTTAGCTCTTGGCGCCAAAAACAGCGTTGAAAATCGAATTTACGGTAAAAACGTAGATTTGACCCTACCGTACGTGGTCTTACTCAAGCATTGTTCTTAAAATGTATTCAGTTCTTTCTTGTCGAGTAAATAAGTTGCCATTCTGGTCGAGACGCGACGCTGATACCCATTGTAAGTGTAAAAGATGGTCAGTTACAAAGTTTTAAGTCGGTGAATATTACCGAGATCGTGTTCTTTAATTCAATAAAGTAAATTAAAGAAAATGTTTTAAGCTACTACACTGATTTAAAATAAAAGGGGCGAATTGTATCCGCACGCCGAGGGTCCCGTAGCTAAATATAATGAAAATGAGCGCTCGCGCTACGAACATTACTGGTACCTACCCTCGGTGTTTTAAATAAAAAAAAAACACGTTCTTGATATATTAAACCGATTTAACGTGTGCGCTGAACACTATCAATTGTTTTTAATATTTACATACTCGTTGAGGAATAATTTTACAGCACAGCTCCAAATAAGTATCGAAACGCCACAAAGTTGTCAGTCGTCTTGTTGTGGCACTAATCTGTAAGCAAATATAATGTAAAGAATATATTTTATTATGAAATATTCATAAGTTTAGTGTAGAAACCACCTAACATCAGGTACTGAACTTAAATGTGTGGGCGGCGGAAAATGACAATAATATTGAGTAATCTATTACAGAAAAAGTCATATTCTCTTTTGTATCGCCGCCACATCCTCGTATATTAGAAAAATCGTAATTAGGTACACTTTGTTTCAAAATATACTGTAAAATAATGTACTTACAATCTGGTATAGGTAATGATTATCAATACTTTTTTGTAACCCGTACCACTTGCAACTGGTGATGTTAATTGAAAAATTGTAATGTAATACTAAGTTATCATTTAAATAATACACTTTAAAATCAGTGATATAGAGTGCGTTGTTGTGCGACCATCAAGTAAGAGGCTTAAAAACGCGCACTGGCTTGTTTGCACTTTATGTCACTAAGGATAAGGTTTTTTATTCAGAGTCGTAATAATCTCTAAGCCTTATGGTTCAGGATAAGAATGTTTAGACCACGCCTATTATTTTCTTATCAAGTTCAATCATTATTCTCAACACAAATTTTCAGAATTTTATTATGTTATTTTGACTGTATTTTGTTGATCAAAGAACAATAAATTATTAAGCTGAGCTTGAAGCTGACAGCGTTGATGAAAATGTATGCACAGACGCCAGCAGGTCAAACTACTACAATCTGTCAAATTTCTTTAATAGATTTTCAACTTTATCGCTAAAGGAAATTGAAATTTGACAGTTTCTGGTAGCTTGACATTTTGGCGTCTGTACCAGTAATAAACATTCGGCTTTTTGTACTCAATGTTAATCTTCATTTTATAGTGCATCAGCAGCAGTTGTGTATGAATGAAAGTTTTAGAATCATGTCGTTAAGTAAGAAAAAAATCCATTCAATTGCCAAGCTTCTGTAGCCGCCTTTCAAAGTATCAGTAACAAGATAATGCTAGACTAAAGATTAATACTGACGATTTGATTAACGTAGACCTCAAATCAATAAATGAATAATTAGCGTCACTGTTACATCCTAGAACGTTGTTTCTAAACTAAAATTATCATTTATACCGCCGACTTTGTGATTGATTCTGCCATTTGTTTCGATTGATATTATACAAAAAATATATATACCATTAGGTACCTAAATATTTTGTCTTTGTAGTTTTTTAGCATGGTGTGTAACTTTTAATGCACCTAGGTTTAAGAAAAAATGTGTTCATATGAATTTAGTTAGGTACATAGAATATAGTTCATCTATTTGATTAGTGACGTAGACTGTAAAACAGTGTAATGTGAATTACTGTACGAACGCATTATTTTCCGATTAAGCCTTCCATTGCGTATTAAACCTAAAATAGCCAAATTCATTTTTTTACAGTAAGGTTATGTTATCATAGAGGCTGTTGTGAAAACAATGCTACCTTCGTCCGCGAAATTCTTTTTTTTTTTCACTTTTTTGTAATTTTCCGGTCAGTGTCTGTAAATGATTCGCGACCGTAACAACTATGGATTTACTGACTATATGGCTTATCCGATTGAACGACTTTTCATTTCATTTGACTTCCATTGGACTTAGAGGGTTGGATTTGATGATTTTAACTATCATAATTCTGTAAACACATACGTATTACGTACGGTCGCGATTCATATTTTAATCAATGTACAACCTGACCCTGATCCGCAAATACCAAAACACGTAAGAAAAAAAAATGAATTTCGCGGGCTACCTTAGCGCACCCTCCATTGCCTTTATTTATTATGTACCCTACCCGAAAGTAGAACTTAGGTTATTCAACGCTAGTAAAAAAATAGCATACAAACCGTTACTAAATATCACGAATAAATGACATTTCCTTTCTGTTAAAATGTTTTATTATTTTCCCGATCGCGCTGATATAAAAAAAACCGGCCAAGAGCGAGTCGGACTCGCGCACCGAGGGTTCGTACAATCTTTTTAAAGTCAATCTTAACTTTGCTGTTCGATCCCTAGAAACGGCTATTGCACCAACCGCAAATAATAAGTTTGTAATAGTAAAATCGATTTTTTATTTATTAAACTACGTGTATTTACGGTTTTCAGATTTTTCCCTTTACATGTGCTGTAAGACCTTGCTTTTGCCAAATTTCGTGATTCTAGGTCAACGGGAACTACCATATAGGTTTTCGACTCAAAACCTATAGGGTAGGTAAGTACTTCCGGTTAGCACAAGTAAAGGGAAAGTTCCGAAAAATAAAAAGACTTCCCGAAAATCTAAATTTGCTTAAAATTTTTTGACCGTGTTGACTCAGGACCTTGATTTTATACACATTATAGGGGCAGGGCACATAATAGGGATTCTGGTAGGTCCACACCTACCAGATACTAATGTTTATAGACACCACCGGTTTTCTCGGGAAAGGGTGGCCGTTCCTGAGAAAATCGGTGGTGACAGACGGACAAGAAAGTGATCTTATAAGGGTTCCTTTTTACCTTTTGAGGTACGGAACCCTAAAAAGATACTTCAGAAAAAAACCCGGCCAAGTGCGAGTCAGACTCACGCATGAAGGGTTCCGTACCATCGTAGTACGGGTGCCATTTTAATTTATTTTTATTATTTGTTGTTATAGCGGCAACAGAAATAGGTAGGTACATCATCTGTGAAATTTTCAACTGTCTAGCTATCACGGTTCATGAGATACAGCCTGGTGACAGACAGATAGATGGACAGTGGAGTCTTAGGCCTGAATTCTTGTCGCGCTGACGGTCCGTCGCGTACGAGTATACATTGTGATATAGCACCATACTACGACGCTGACGTTAGCGGCAACCGACAGCCGTATTTTGTTCTCGCTGACGTCACGACCGACCGTCAGCGCGACAAGAGTTCAAGCCTTAGGCCGGTTTTAGTGCTCAACCGACCGTAGGTGCGTAACATCGTTCCTGACGATAGGCATAACCGATCGCCAGTTTGTAACGTTCTGTGCTCTCCTGACCAACCAAACTGGCCGGACTGGTACAGTCACAAACACGTACACGAAATGAACGCGTTTACAAATTGTTTAATAGCTGCTTACATCTTCGTAAACGTATAAGGAACAGAAGACGTAGATATCACGTACACCCAATCATCGCCCAAAGAGCACTTCAAGGGGAATGAAAAAAAATTAATTACTGTAAAATGTCGATCAAAAGTTTTGATGAAAATACAGGGTGGAATTTATCAATGCCACCTGGAGGGAAAATACATTAGATACTGGAGATAGCAAATTCGCTTGCCACACTCGGGAATCGAACCGACATCCATCCCGGGTTCGATGCCCGAATGTGGCAAGCGAATTCTCGAAAATCTGTGAATGCAGATTTGTTCTATTTTTAAAAATAAAGGAATGTTTCCTTTGAGTAAAATTTCCTATAGTAATTTTGGTGCATTTCACCTCCACTGTTTTTTCCGCTCCGTGCATATTAAATACAATGTTGTAAAACATTGTATTACTATACTAAAACAACGCTTATTTTGGATTGATTCTATCGTTCAGTTTTCACTTCTATCGGCAGTCCCCAAAGACTAACCAGTACTTTTTTTTACGATGATACGCGAATTATACGGTCGGTCCACCAATCGGTGTAGCATAGCGCGTCAGTCGACCGATGGCACGCATGCGGACGCGCAGTGCGTAGCAAATACGCGTGCGTACGGTCGGTCGAGCAGTCGAGCACTGTCACGACTTGTGAATTTTCATACAAATGACAAGCCTGCGCCACCGACGTACACACCGACGGTCGCCGGTCAAGCACTAAAACCGGCCTCAGTAATAGGGTCCCGTCTTTGCCCCTTGGGTACAGAACCCTAAAACACCTTAAGGAGATGCGATTCATAATACCAGAAACTCGAGCCATGGCAAAACCTACTAATTATGTTGTCTGTAGAGAGCAGGTTTTGAGATGATAATTCATTATACTTTCATGAGCATTTGGTAGATAGTAGGTCTAGGTACTCCCAAGGCAGTGTCTTGGCACTGCTCCTCTTCAACATCTATACCAACGGCCAACCATCCAGCTCGTACACGTTCTGCTTCCTCTGTACAGGAGGACCTTTGAGGAGGTCGAGACCTACTTGTAAGACGCTCTTGGAGTCACCAAGAGCGTCAGCGTCGAGCGTCGTAGCTAAATATTACCTCGCTAACTCAAACCACAGATATTATATGACTTCGCTCGACTCAACCCGAGCAAAACGCAGTCATGTATATTCCATCTTCGTAATAGAGGCAAGCCGCAAATTCAACAACGTTTTGGGGTGGGTGTTCATCGAACACAGCAACTTCTCAAAATATCTCGGAGTGACCGGTACACGTACAAACGCTGTTTCCACTGGCTGGCATAGGGCCACGTTACCAGGAGTTCGCAAAGCCTTTGCTGTGGCGAGAAAGTATTTCCCTACCCAACCCATTTGTGGCACTTGCTGAAAATCTCCCGCCTGGTCACGAGTTACCATGGAAGAATCCGGACACAGGTTGGCCGAAGCAAGGAAAACCTGTTCAGGTGGAGATTCATGCCCTAGAGTGTAAATGTGGTGATGTTTTTTTATTTATTTAAGGAAAAACAAACAGTAGCACAATAAGGATTTGTAACAATATTATAAATATTACATTTTAAAACAATTATGCTACCCACAACGTTCTCCACAGATTACAATTTAAAGTATTTAAAACTAGCTAATAACAACACAAATACAATACATATACAACGGTAATTATCCTGGAACTAAAATCTGGATTTTTAAATGTATGCATACCTACATATAAAAGAAAAAACAATTTTGTGTGCTTATTTAACATTACGTTATTTAAGTATATATAATTATACAATAATTTGCTGGTCCTTTATGGTTGCTTGGATTTGCTTCCTAAAAATGCAGTTTTACTTAAGAAAAGAATGTCGATTGAATGGAAGTCATTAATGTATGTCTCAACTAAACGATGAAGTGGTGAACGCGAGCCAGCGTTGGATTTACAGAGGCTAGTAGCAAATAGACGAACTGTTCGAGAAACCAGGTAACACAGGTCTGTGTTACCTGGTTTCTCGAACAGTTCGTCTATTTGCTGTTCGTGTACTCGTAACAAGGATCGGATGCACAAAAAAACCAAACAAAATCCTGATAATATAGTGCTCGAAATTACATATAAGCGTTACCGGAACTACTATAATAAGATTATTAATAAATTAAGGCGAGAATACGAAAAAAGGCTACTAGGAGATGCTGGTAATAATAATAAAAACATTTGGAAAGCTATAAATAATATTACTAATAGAAGCGTTAAAAAAAGATAACTCATTAGATCTTCTTTCGATAGAGTCAACCCCTCACCTATCTGTCAATGCGACAAATGAGTTCTTTGCCACCATTGGCGAAAATTTAGCAAGAAAAATCACCCCTCCAACAGGATTATATGACCGCACAAAGGTACCGAATTGTCACACGCCTTTAACTGGCAACTCACTTGTTCTCCTTGACACTGACGAAGATGAAATTGAGAGATTAATCATCGGTCTAAAAAGTAATTGTGCCGCAGGTGATGATGGTATCTCATCTGATGTACTTAGAGCGTTAAAAAAATATATAGTAGCACCGCTTACGCATATCTTTAATATGTGTCTAGAGATGGGCATTTTTCCTGAATCCCTTAAACGGTCTATAGTAAGACCTATTTTTAAGGGTGGAGATAGAAGCCGTGTCACTAACTATCGACCGATCTCAATTCTGACCTCTCTATCAAAAATATTAGAAAGGATAATTAATAAAAGACTTACAAATTATTTGCAAAAATTTAACTTACTTTCGAAACATCAATTTGGTTTCCGTACAGGCAAGTCCACAGAAGATGCATTAAATGAATTTACTGAACACATTGTCAAAACCATGGATAACAAAAAGAAATGCCTTACTATATTCCTAGATCTGGCGAAAGCTTTTGACACGGTTTCTGTTCCCACCCTAGTAAACAAGCTATATCAACTCGGTATCCGTGGAAATCAACTCAAATTATTGTCTGATTATTTATCGGGAAGAACACAAAGGGTCAAAATTGGTGATTATACAAGTATTAGATTACCTGTTACCCATGGAGTGCCACAGGGTAGTATCCTAGGTCCAACCTTGTTCCTAGTTTATATTAATGACCTCACATTACTTAATATTGAAAACTGCAAAATAATTTCATATGCAGATGATACTACCCTGACATTTCATGGTGACACTTGGAGTGAAACCTATCAAAAAGCACAATTCGGATTTAACCTGGTCACAAAATGGCTTGCTCAAAATTTTCTCTCTCTTAATACCGAGAAAACCAAATATATCCCATTCTCTATTCGCAACCCCGGTGAACCGCTACAATCAAAATATTGTATAACATCCCACATATGCTATAATAAATCTAAAAACTGTTCCTGTCCCTCATTATCTGTGGTTGAGCATATTAAATATCTAGGACTCATATTTGACAAAAATCTTAATTTTAAAAATCATCTATTTAATCTCTCAAACAGGATAAGGAAACTTATATATGTATTTAAGCAACTAAGATATTCAGCCAACGCTAATATTATGAAAATGATTTATTATTCGTTGTGTCAAGCGGTTATAACGTATTGCATTTCCTGCTGGGGTGGTGCTGCTAAAACGCATAACTTAATTGCTGAAAGAGCTCAAAGAGCATTACTTAAGGTAAGTTACTTTAAGCCCAAATATTATTCTACCACTGAGCTTTACAGGGAATGTGAGGTACTAACTGTACGTGAACTTTTTGTGCTAGCCTTAATTATGAGACAGCATGCCTGTGTAAGGCTAAGTACACCAGTCTCGAAAGAAATTACAAGGAGCAGACGTATCGATTTGATAAATTCTGTACCTTGTAGAACTAGTTTTGCTCAAAAATTCAATAGGTTTCTAGGCCCTAAACTATTCAACATTGCAAATAAACAGTTGCAAATTTCTTGTATGACAAAAAGAGAGTGCAAACACAATGTGATCACTTGGCTTCTTTCATTAACCTATGATGAAACAGAGAAGCTGCTTACCGTATCTAAATAATTGAAACATACTAAATTTGTATCCTAAGTTTTTCCTATGGTACACATACACACATACAGACACGCCCGCGCACTGGCACACATACACACACAGGCACAAAAACGCGCACGCGCGCACACGACACACACACACACACATACACTCACACAATCATACACACGTGCACACTCTTAAACATCAACGATACACACACTCATACAATTACCGTTTATCTTTGTTTTTATTTTTTATTTTGTTTCATTATTTGTTTGTTTGTTTATTAAGTTTATTAATTAATTAATATTAATTTGTAAAAAACTAGGCACTATTGGCACTGGCTCATAATCTCGAGGGTGGGCGCTGATACCTATAATTACAAGACATTATGTTGTCTTAGCTTAGGTATTGGCTGAAACTTTAACATTCTACTGTAAATATACCTTAAGGCCTAATTGTATTGTAAACAACATTTTTACTTGGAGGTGCAAATAAACAATTTTTATTTTTATTTATTTATTTACTTTCAAACTCGTCACTTTTGGACTGAATCAGTTGTCACCTACACCCTAAAAAAAAAAAAGACTTCACTAACGCGCTAAAACAATCGAATTTGAACCTTATTTATATAGCGATAAAGTCTAATCTTTTACTTTATTGACTTCATGATTGCTAGCTCTCTATAGCGATTGCAATATATTATAATATTTGATCGATAACGGCACGAAAACAGAACAACTTTATTCTCAACTAGCTGATGCCCACGGCTTCGCCCGCCCGCAAATTATATACTAAAACCTTCCTCTTGAATCACTCTATCTATTAAAAAAACCTGCATCATTATCCGTTGCGTGGTTTTAAAGATCTAAGCATACATAGGGACAGACAGACGCGGTGGGCGACTTTGTTTTATAATATGTAGTGATTGCGAATAGCACAGCACAGTTCTAGCACGGCAAGAACACGTGAATTTATCAATCTTCTGTTCGCTATAATAAATAAATATCGTCATACTCCTGCCATTATCCCAATTTATTTGGGGTCGGCGCAGCATGTATTCCTTTTCCTTATTTCTCTATTGCTTTTAGGAAAAATATTTGACGAAAAATTTGAGAACTTTAGAAAAGCAAACAATATCAATACAAAAAAAAAATTAAACAAATCACAAAAAGTGAAAATAGTGTTGGGGTTAAACTTACAACCCCGTGTCTTACAGAGGGGTCATAAAACCGCTAGGCTATTTACTTCGTTGACATGAGCTACAAATAGCCGTTCTCATGTACCTACGTCATGACTGAAACGTCAAACAATTGAAGAATACGGGCATAATGCAAAATTGCTTGCTGCTATAGCTGCTCCTACACCAGTTTCTGCATTAGTTCATTCTTTTACTTTAGTAACAGCTGGTGTTTATTTACTATTTAGATTTAATTTATTATTAGTAGATTTTTTAAGTTATTATTCCTTAAGCAAATAGCGTGATAATATATAGCCTAAATGTTAAAGAAGCCTGTAAAAAAGACTAGTGCAAAATTTGAACAGGATCTATGCAGTAGTTTTGACGTGATGCGCGCACAAACATTTCGAAAACAATGATTTTATTATATGTATAGATACCTTACCAAAGCGGGTATTGTCCCTTCCTATTTTGTTACGTTGCGAATGCAGCTTGATTTAAAATCGAAGCTAAGGGACCTAAAGCCACCGTGTATGTATACTAGGTACGGCCATAGTACTAACTGCTCTTTCTAAATTAAAAGCACCCCCCGCCACTTTAGAGTATTAAAATTACAATAATTCTTTAAAATTATGTATTCCTTAAACAAAAACTGTTCTTGTTGATATTATATCACGACGCGCCCTCTCTTGACAGATGTTTTGATAATTTTAGATTTCTTCTCTTTCTTTTTCTTGGCAATATTCTCTGTCCTCTTCTTTTGTCTCTCGTCTTTCTTCTGTTCCACATTCTGTACTCGGGTGTCCCATTGTTTCTTACTTTGTTTCTTCTTTTGATCCTATAAAACGAAGATCAGAAGGCAATTAAAAATTTTTTTTTTTGCATATCATGATAGCGCAATTCTTAAAAAGGGTTGTAGGCTATTTAACATCATGGTACTGCACAGCACATAAAATATATTGACTGCGGAAAAAAATGTGTTTAAAATTAATATAACAAAGAAATGCATGTACCATTTTCTTTATAGACTTCTTTAGTAATATGGGGTCATCTTTGACTTTTTGTCCTTCAGCTTTTTGCAGCACATTCTTCCATGCAATTTTTTCTTTTATTTCTTTTACTTTACCCGTGTCTTCTTTTTCTTCTAACTGTTTGAACCTGTCTTCTTGTTGTTTCAGATTTTCTAAAATCTTTTTAGGATCTCTTTCTGCCTTATTTACTCTTTCTAAGTAAGAAAAAAAAATACAAATTTTAGTAGGTTTAAATAGGTAGGTACTAGCCTGTCTTCATGATAAGTGATATTATTTATATTTACACAAAATCATGATTGAATCATATTAAGATATTATTCAAATATTTTCTAATATCATACCTTTCTTGCCGGCATTGGCAAAGTCAAATTTGGAGAACACAAGTTTGCCTTCATTGTTGAACACTGGTTTGGCAATATTTACTTTTGTTTTCTCCTCTGTGTTGGACTTTAACATTTCTGCAAAAGGTGCATCTACTACAGGTTTGACTTTCGATTTATTTACTCTCTCCGTTTTCTTTATCTTCTTTTTCATTTTACTACTCAAGCTTTTCTTTTGTAGTTTATTTTTGAAGCTGAATTTGTTCTGTGACTTGATTTTCTCCAATTTCTCTTCAAGTTCTGCTATACTGCGGGCTCGCTTTGGCATTTCAACTTCTTCATTACTTTTTTCACTCTCATTTACAATTTCAATATCCATATTATCATCATTCTCACCTGCAATTATAAAGTTATTTCTTGTAAATTCTAAATCATGTATGGTGTTGCTATGACGCCAACATATTAACTTTCATCAAAAATATTATAATTTCACCTACATGAAAGTTGGTTTAAGAAAAACTATTGAAATTGGGTGAAAAGAAAATTTACCTTTCATCTGCAATGGTAAAGACATCACTGAAAATACATTTTTCAGGAAAGTGAATTCTTTACTTAGATCAGCTTTGATTTTCTTGAACATAATTTTCTTTTGTTGCGTCATTGTAGTTGATTATGCTGAAACTGAAATTTTAATTATGTTACCATCTCTCTGTAACAGATATACATACTAACACTCTTTTGTGATTTGAGAATATTATTAGTCTACCAATTATTATTAATTTAATCATTTTGTGAACAATGTTATAAAAACAGATTACGTATGGTTTTGAAGTAACCGCAAACACAGCAAAGCAGACCGGTGAGCCTAGCCCACTGAACGCTTTTCAGAATTAAAGTAAGCAACAGCAATCCTCCGGTAGGAAACCTACTCAATATAGTAATAGAAAATCATTACTACGCCCTACGCCGTTGTTTTTAAAATCAAAAACTTGAATAGCACAAAATATAAACAGAAACAAAGCACTTACCTTAGTGATAATGATGATTCTATTTATATCTGATGAAAATGTTACAAATTCAACAGAACACACGAGTAAACATAACCTATAACGTCTTGTTCCCCCCTGTTCGTTCTGTTCTGTCAAAGGTGACAAAGAGTGCGTTCCGATCTTCCTAGTGACAAAAAAATTGATGTTAGTGATCGCGATCATTCCCAAAATGAGTTCCGATTCAGTTGATTTCTTTTTAAAACGGTTTGTCAAAAAGAAGATGATTATACTGCGCCGAAAAAAAGATTTGTAGAACGTTCTAGTTCTACAATTTATTTTTTTCGGCGCAGTTTATTTATCTTCTTTTTCCACCAGGCATCAGTCTAAAGTAAAAAAAAACAGAAAACGAATTTTGTTGTCAATCATCAGTGACAGTGACACCACACATATTGACAGATAATTTCACAATATTTGTCAACAACGTAGTATCCCCGTTATTCAGGCTTTTTGTTCATTTTACAGAAGAAAACCTAGTCCAATAAAATGCGTCTTCCTTTCGTTTTTATTCGAAAACATTTCAGTACTGCGCCTAAAAGTAACAATTTTACAGAAGAATTTAAGAAAAACTTTATTGCTACAAATTTGTTTCAAAAAACGTTATTAACATGTGGTTCAGCGGCTATTGCTCTGCTAAACCCTCATCGTGGTGACATGATCGCTTGTTTAGGCGAAGTTACTGGAGAGGGTGCTCTAGAACACATGCTACAAAAGATGAAAGAAACTGAGGAGGGTGCTGATATACTAAAAGAACAGCCGCGCATAAATTCGGCAACGGTTTCGTTTGATAAACTCTCCCAAATGCCGGAAAACACCCTGGGTAGAGTGTACGCAGATTTTATGACAGATAACAAAATAACAGCTGATTCACGGCTGCCGGTTCAATTTATTGAGGATCCAGAACTGGCTTATGTAATGCAACGCTACAGAGAAGTACATGATTTGGTGCACGCCACTCTATTCATGAGAACATCCATGTTAGGAGAGGTAAATATTCTCTAGTCACACATCCTTTACAGCAATCACTGTCACTAACATCACAAAGCTTTTGTACTCATTATTTAAATAAACTTCTTTTTAAAGGTTACAGTAAAATGGGTTGAAGGCATCCAAACAAGACTACCCATGTGCATTAGTGGTGGAATCTGGGGAGCAGGCAGGCTGAAGCCAAAGCATCGCCAGATGTATTTGAAGTATTACTTACCATGGGCCATCAGAACTGGAAATAATGCCAAGTTTTTACAGGGTAATTTATGGTGTGGTGGTTTCACTTCTGAGATTTAAATATACTAATGTTACAACATACCTGAGTAACTTTATAATGAATCTCTTACAGGAATTTACTATGAAAAAAGATGGGATCAAGATATAGATGACTTTCACAAAGATATGAATATTGTGAGATTAGTGAAGAAGTAGTACCTACTAAACTAATGTTTTGTGTAAATAAATGTATGTGTACTTGTGTTATTAAAACTCATAGGTAATAGATTAGTCAGAGTATTTTGTGACTGCGTTGTACATAATTATTATAAATTATGTTTGGAAATAAATAAAAACATAAAATAACTTTGTCCGCAATTTTATTGCCGAATAGAAAAATCGTCCTTAATATTTTGTAAAAAACATAATCATAACAACATTTCTGAACTTCTTCCATTAGGGTTGTGCAGGGTTGTAGTCCGATTACCCACTTCAACTATCCACTCATACCAAACTCTGCGTGAATCTTTGCATCGCCAAAATCTTGCTGTGATTATTTCACCTTTGTGCACACGAAGAGGTGTCTGCAAATCAAAATTACAATGCCATTAATATAACTGTCTTATAAACATATTATTTATTTTGTGGTTCTAAAGGTTTATTAAGACATTATTATTCTGAGTTAATTACCTTTATTGGAATAAAAATAGGGAACCATGATATCATCCCTGGGCTGTGTGTAGAAGGAACTATGCTAATCATTTCTTTCCCATATAAGGTACAATCAAAATATCCTCCGAATCCATGCATCACATTATCTTGCTGGACCTCCCAAGTTATTATTTCAGATCTTCTATTGTCTGTCAAAGGTAGTTGCCTGTAATCTGTCATTTCTTGACCCTCATGATCTTTTGAGCCTTTTGCTGGATGTTCGAATGTGAAAACAAGCTGAAAAATACAATCAACATTTAATTTAAGCTGTTTCTTAGTTAAAGTTGTAATAATATTTATAGGGAATCTGTTTTACCTTTGTTTCAGCTATATCATGTTTATTTTGCATATAAACAACCCACAATGTCTCTAGATTTTTATCTTTTTGGTTTGATGGAGTAACAGAGGCAGCTGCTTTTGCTGCTGCCCACAATCGGGGTGAAGAAATTGGTGCTACATAAGATTTGTATTCACATGGTATTGATATACCACCTGGCTTTAAAAGACCAGCAGCCCCATCTAAACATTCTGGAGACAATTCGTTGTCACCCCATGACCCTGAAAACAAAAATCAGTTAATAATAGTCACTTGCATTCCAGTGAGCTTGCTAGAATATTTAGGGATTAGAAATAGCAAGGTTTTTGAACTTATGGTGGCAGCTGTTGAAATGCATACATAACATTATTAGCCTTACCTAGTAACTCAGACACAATAATATCTGCCTTGGGTGACAGATTGATCTGCCGCATGTCGCCAGGTACGACGATCACGTCGCGGTCGCGCCATACTTCACGCACTTGGGCTGCTAGCACAACCACAGCACAAGGATTCTTTTCCACTGCCACCACCTGTTGCAAGAAGTTAGTAGTTATACTGTGCTATACTTAATCTTTACTTATAGATAGTAAACAGAAAAATAAGACTTATTCTTACCTTGACTTTACTGTCAGTTATATCAGCAGCATTCAGTGTGGCCCTGACCAATGGCCCCCTGCCAGCTCCTAACACCATTACAGTAATAGTTTTCTTTTTTTTGGCTTCAGTATCTCCCTGTCCTACTTCTTGTGCAATTGCTGTGGAAATATCAGTATTGATCTGAAAATAAAGTGTAATGTAGAAAATAAAACTAAATGGTATGAAATAAAGATTCTTGACAATGGAGTATCATTGTCAAGAATCTTTATTTACACAGAACCTTGGTATGATGACAACACAGGTCGTCATCCTTACCATTACAGGATCTGGCCTTAGGACCAGGCCTACCATCACAGAAGTTTTAGTATGGGAACTTGTGACTGTTGGCTTAAAAATGGATACTGCTGATATTTCAAAAATAAATTGAAACAATAAGGGTTAACAACTTGTTGACTTGCTCATGCATTATAAGATATAGGAAATCGAAATATAAAACTATCTTAACACAGTGTTTGTAACAAAACTCTCCCGAAGCAGCTTGACCAATACTTATGAAATTTTGGGTGTATATTAAGTAGGTCTAAGAATAGGACGTAAACTAATTTTCATACCCCTAAGTGATAAGGGTGGTCCACGCCAATTTTTTTTTTAGACAATTTTTTTTTGTTTATTTTTATGATTTGGCATTAAAAAGTACATACAACCCTAAATTTTCACCATTGTATTGTACCACAAACCCCTATTTTTGAATAGCGATATTAAACCCCTATTTTTGATACTTTAATAATTTTCTATCTTCGGCGGTCTATAATTGATCAGTTGCCACTCAATCAGTTCTTCCCGCCAGGTTTATTTCTGAATCTGGGTAGGTAGGGTAGGTAATAATAAGTCAGGACAACGTCTGGCGAGTCCGCTAGTAGTTACATAAAAACTTACCATTTGAGGTAGACCTTTCTGCAGGTCAGTCAAGGCTTGAGCAATGGCTTTCTGGTATTGGTCATATTTAATTGGGTCCTTTTCAAACACATTATAAGTATGTGTGTCCAAGTTGTCTGCCAAAGGTTGTAGAGGAGTCTGTAGGTAATCTTCCCACCTAAAACATCACATGACATAATTATATGTATTAACAGGCACTTCTGTTCTGTGTCTGGTCCATTTATGGGAACTCAATCTTTGTAAATTACCATGAAAGAGTTAATAGACACATTAAAATAATAAAAAAATAATGTTAAATAGGAATAACATACCCTCTGGCATAACTCAGCATTGGATCATCACCTAGATAGGGTCGTCTTTTCCAAATCCTGTACAAGTACTGAAGATAGAACTCCACGTTGGACCTCCGCGCTCCGCTCACAATGACCTGAGCTTCATGCTCAACCAAGCTCACAACTAAATGTTGATGAGCACGAGATAGCACTGGGAATCTACAATGATTACAATACTATGTAGTGACAACACACACACGAGAAGTGAGTGGCTATCTTAAACTTAATGTAAGTCATATCACTACAATGAGTTATCATCATGATTTACCTAGCATTTCCCAAACTATGTTGGGATTGACTTCCAGTCTAACCAGATGCAGATAAATACCAGTATTTTACATGGAGCAACTGCTTATCTGCTCTCCACAACCGAAAGTATGGTCATTATGTGGTACACTAAAATCAATTGATAGGAAACAAGAAAACAATACCCTTTTTTATTATTATGGAAAATAGATGTAGGCACAATGATAGCTTTCACAGGCTCTCCCATCCATCTTTGAATTACTTCTTCTGTTGGTAAATCTGCAGATAGTTCTAGAACTACACCAACTCGCTTATCAAACTCCAAACGCTCATGGAACTTGGACCACCATAACCAAGGCTCATTCCAAGCCGCAGCATCATCCCCTGTTTCACTATCACAGTTTTTCATTGTTCTGGTGCATGTCATAGGCACATGAGCCCATAGCAGAGATGGGTGGTGGCTAAAACACAGAAAACAGAATATTAGAGCCAGGATAAATCATGATCTGTCAACGGACCGATTTGTTCGAGACACAATTGATTAACTATTGTGTCTACTTCGTGGACAGATCAAGGGAAAAAGTGTTATAACCAATACAATTCACTCCCTAATATAAATTTACTAACCTTGTTTCATAATACGAATTGAGAATTCTTGTCAAATTATTGGATTCTCTACCATGTAAGGATAAAATGATAGCAGGAAGTCCAAGACCTCGGCAATAACTCAGTTCTTCGTTCAGGCAATCCTCATGACGCTGCCGGACGCCGGCAGATGGAGAGTCGACGTTAAGGTAAGGAGACAGCCTTCCTACCATCCTGTTCGTCCAGTCTTGAGGAGACAATATCATATCTGATCTTGTAAATCCTCCAACCCTGCCGGCACATGAACTTGGTCTTCGAAAACGTGGGTGAATTATTGGCGAAACTATAAAGGAATAATTGCAACGCAAAGCCTCTGTTAGACATGCTTGTAAATCTGGAATAGATGTATATTCCAAGCCGCAAGAAATTTCTTGCTGCGACATAGCGAAGTACTTTCTCCTCGCGGAGTCTAACGAAAACTCAAAATTAAAGAAATCAAATCAAAACTCTCGCTACAATCTTGACTTGTACGCCGCTATGCTATATATCTTTGCACAGAGTATTTAGTCACTAGCATACGATATAAAACTTTTTAATCTGTCTGTTGCGATAGCCGTTTTACTACTAAGCTGCCATTGAAGAATAAGCTCTAGAGTTGACATAGCTAGCGCTTATTACACTGTCATTACTGAATTTAGTCTAGTATCAGCAAGCTATTTTACTTGATTATATTAAACTAAATACAGTAACGACTGAATTAAGACGACTAAATTAAGTGAAGTGTAATAAGTGCGTGAAGTGTAATAAAAAAAATATTCCAAAAGAAACAAAAAGTCACGAGCGGCATTTTTTTTTTTGAACTTTTTCTCCACTCCTCTAGCAACTCATTAAAAAAATCCGACCACTATAAACTTCGTTCCACCTTTTGATATTTGCACTGGGCTATTAATAAATTGAGCCTGGCAGCCTTTTTGCCTACGTTTATAATTCCTGTTTTTGAGCGCAGCATCATCATCATCATCATCAGCCTAGCGTAACGATGATTGAATGGGTGAAGCGTAATTCAGCAAACTTTTGAGCCCACTGCTGGGACACGGGCCTTTGAGCGCAGCATAGTGTTCCGTATTTTATCTGCTCTCTTTACATCTAAAATGCTGCGCTCTATTGCCTTTGGCAGACACCAAGGCGGAACCTATAATAATAATAATTCGCGACATGTGGAATATGAACTCGGTTATCATTGTGTCGATTGTCGTGACGGCCAATGGCCTTATAGCCAAGAGCTTCGATGACCATATATCGAAGCTCTCTTTAGGCGGTTGGATCTAGGGCCTGATTCAGAAGGCAAGTACTCCTCGACACGGCTCGCATTGTGAGGAGGTTGCTGTCCCTGCAGCCCTAACCACCGGTGGCTTGGACCCTGCTCCCGACACCGGCGGACTACTATTTTTTAATGTTTTTATATGTTTTTTTTTAATATTTAAAAATGTAAATTAGGAGATCAATGAGTATTGAGATAATAACATAATAATAATAATGATTGTTGATATAACGGTCCCGCATGACGGGAACCTCGTGAAAGCAGAGAAAGGTAAACAATTAAAATATCTAGATCTGGCTCGCGAGGTTGTTCAAAATCAAAATCAAAGCATTTATTTCAAGTAAGCCAGTTACAGGCACTTTTGAATTGTCGAAACAAAGATGAAAATTAAATGTAGCTACAGTCCCAGTCACAAGACATAAAAACTGTGAAAGTACTGTAGTTGCCCATTCCCTAGCGTAGATCTCTATGGAGAAGAACGGGCAAGAAACTCCATGGACACTCTTTTAAATCAGAATATTGTTACAAAATCTGGGTTACATCATTCATGTTGAGATGGTATATTATGTGAGAACAATGTAGCAAGATGTGCATGTTATAAGTGTCCAAAGTAAAACAAAACAGAAAAAAAAAACAATTCAAAAACTAAAATAATTCATTATAATAAGCCATGGCAACTGAGAGATGACCAGTCACAACTGACAGCGCCCGTTCACGGACATGACGCATGAGTCGCAGTGTTGACATGTGAGACGTGAGTACAGCAGTCATTGTGCCGCTAGTCGTGTCGGCCAATGGCTTCATAGCCAAGAGCCTCGACCAACATCTTATGAGGCTCTCGCTTGGCAGCTGGATCAAGGGCTTGATTCAGAAAGCTGTACTTCTGGACACGGCACGTATTGTTAGGAGGTTCCTCTCTCAAAAGACCTGACCACCGGCAGCTCGTACCCTTTTCCCAGCGCTGGTGGGCTACTGTTTTTTTTTTATATTTTTAAATGTTTTTATAAATAGTTTTACTAAGAAATATTTAAAAAATGACAAAAATATGCATCTAAATGAAACGAATAATAATAATATTTCGCAAAATGAATCACGACGTGTGAATAGCGTCATGTAAAGTTTGCCGGATGCACTGACTATATTGGTCATCAAAAGAAATAGAGAGAACTGCAATCGAAGGGGCTATATTTCTTTTGTCAATGTGGCTTGACAATCGAGCCATACCAATAAATAAAGGAGAGCCGTACTGATATATATATATTCTGTGGACATGACACACAACAAACTTATATACTAACTGGAATGAGGACCTTAGACTTAGACCTACGAAAAAAACGTGCATAGCTAATGTGAGTCTGGCTCAAATAAGGCGGCTTGCCGTAGAGCTGCGCGCATTATAATATCGTTTATATTCCAAGAAACTTATATACTAACTGGAATGAGGACGGGCAAGCCAAAAAAACGTTCCGAGCGAGAAAGCTTCAAGAGTGGATGTTATCTCTTTCTAATAGTGTCCAATAATCACACTAACTCTTGAGACAGTATAAGAGTAGCTGTTATTTTATTGTTTAATGATGATGACCTGCAACTCAATAGCATTCTAGGCGAAATAGCTTCAAGAGTGGATGTCATTAACTTTTTATGTTAACTTAAATGTATGTCTGTACCGTCCAGTTGCAAATTATCCATTTTGCAACCTGTCTATCCAGACAACTTTTGTATTCGGGGATTCGAGGACTCCGTCAATATTATATATTTTTCAGACATAGAAAATCGCGTAATCATGCTAGGACTGTTTACTTATAACGTTTTAGTAACATTCACCAATATTTATTTTATATTCCGAAATCATTCATTTTCACTCGCAGCTCGCCAAATGGATGCTTTTGCTGGTTATGCATGGAAAAATCCTTATGACCGGCATGGCACGGCACGGTGCGGCGGACTCTTTTCTTTTCAATATTTGTATTTATAAAGTAAACTAGGTACTACCGACACCATCTACGATGTCCGATGTTTCTAATTTTTCAAGGTCAAAATCATTTCGCGGGCTAGCCTGACGCTTTCACCTTATATACAATAAACAGTACATAAATGACTTCAACGCGAAAATGTATCGGCCATATTGTTAAACAATATGGCCGATACATTTGAACAATAATTGTTTACATTGGTGACAAGGCAAGACAGAGACACCATCCACCTTTATCGGTTTCTCGCTCGGAACATTTTTTTTTATTGAATCCATTGTACAAATTTAAACTCTAAGCTTTTTAGTTTTTTTTTTTTGCATTTTGTTCGTACTCATTCCAGTTAGTATATGTTCCTTGGTGACATAACGTGACAGTTGTCAGTATCAATGAAATGTCAAATGTTACTTTTTTTTGTTTTTAGCACTCGCAAAATCATAGCAATTTATAATTAGTTTATAAATTTGTGAGAGTGAATGTAAACAGGTTTTATTCTATGACTACAAATTAATACCTAATCTCACTAAACAGTAAGACGCAAAACAATTCTTGTTCAATAACTATGTTTTTTGATCTATAATGGATAAAAACCCATTGCGAATTAGCCCAACACCGTCGCCAACAAGCAATGCTGAGGATTTAAATAAAGGCGGGAGACCTGCTTTGGGAAGTATTGTAAAATTTGGTCCACAACCACAATCCATAGTAGCTCAGATGCTGTCTGATCTGAAAACGAAAGCTATTGTTATTGAAGATGACCCTCTGGCCGATGGTCTCACAAGCCAAACTGAGCAATCACAAGAATTTGTAGAAACAAATATATATGAAGTGCTTGTGTGCCAAACTTGCTCATTTCGGTAACTTGTTTATTTCTACTTGTTTTGGATGTTTATGTAAAAAAACAATCCAATCATATTTACCATGGGGATTTCATTGTTTATTTGCAGTAACATATGTATTGTTTTCCAGGAGCTGCGGTATTGCAGAACACAAAAAGCATCAATCTTCACATCAGCAACTTTTATGTGACTTTCCCAACTGTAGTTATTCTTGTAAATTGTCATCAAACCTAATAAAACATAAAAGGGTGCACACTAATGAAAAGCCCTATCTTTGTGAAAAATGTTCCTTTAGAACAAATTTTGTGAATTCTTTGAAAACTCACAAAAGAATACATACAGCTGAGAGACCATACCAATGTGATCACTGTAACTACAAATGTAACAGTAGTTCAAATCTTAAAAAGCACTGTCATCTGAGGCATCCTAATGGAAATAAATGCAAATATCAGTGATCTACTAAACTGTCCATACACATTGTGGAAGCTCGATTCAATAAAGCCTATATTTATTTGATTTGAAATATTTAAAACACAGTCTAATAAATAGTTACCTGCCTAAGTTCAGTGAAAAATAAACAAAATCATGTCCAAAGCATTATATTTTTTACATTTACCTAAGTATATAGATATATGATCCTAAAAAGTATATAATAACTGGTATAAATGTTGCCCAAAGTACTTAAAACAAGGCTTTCCTCTTAAAACATGATAAAATATTCCATGATACTTGTAAAATATTTTGAGCTCAAATATCGAGGTTACATGAATAAAAATAAAATCAAGAAAATAGTCTAGTCTGGCTCACAAATCATAGGTATTTGATTGTATATCAGTGGCAATGTTCTGTAAAGTCCACTACAACGGATTCACGCCATCCAAAGAGGAAGTAACCACTTGCTGATCCCAGGACCACAGCAGCACATAACCATGTGTTGTACGTCATAAACACCAGCATCAACATATAACTCACTAAAACTTGCATTCCATGAAGAACTGTCTGCCACGCATGCGCTGTACTCAACATAGTAGGACTGAAATAATAATTTGAAAAAGGTTACATTATCTACATAAGAATTGAATTATTGGTTAAGTGTTTTAAGTACTTACATATTTCTTTGAAGGACATGGGGCACCGGCCTTAAAAAGAACATATTTGTTAGTAAAAAAGATTAGTTAATCAAACCCAATAATAGAGTTAAGTTTACATGGACAGATCTTTTGTAAATATAAGAAAAAATTGTTCAATTTTAAATGTTAGCTAAAATAAAGTAACCAAGTTGGTATTAGTCCACGTTGCAAATGAAACTGTAAGATGAAAGAGAAAAATCGCAAGCCTTTGATTTACTGAGTCCCACCCAGGCTATCAAAGTATTGATAATTTTACAAGGTTCAGTTTAGTAAAAGGAACCAGAAAACAACATGCTGCATTTTCCGTTTTTGGAAAAGTTTCCGATTTGGCCAGACAAGATAAAAATACAATAGTGTTTTGTAGCAAAAAGAAAAACATCCTGTAACATATTAATGTAATAAGGATAGAGTTGCAGCTTGCAGACAAGGATTAAATATTGTACATTAATATTATATCACAGGAAAACCTAAGATTACAATTCATTATTTAATTTGCTTAGAGTGTATTGGTAGCCTAGAAGTGATTACCTAATCATTTGGGCACAAAAACTACCTCCATAGACAAGATCAAAAGTGCTGCTTTCAAAATGTTACATCAACCACTTTACGATGTATTTAATATTCAGCCTAGATGAAATCTTCCTAAAAATCATCGGTTTTGTTCAAGCATTGAATAAGCTAGAACTGTGCAAATCTCCAACAGATGGCTATATTCATACCAACTCCATTAGAAAGTTTAAAAATATCAGAAAACAAACCATGAAAATTCTAATTTCTACGCATTAGAACGATAGCTTGCTGTGCTTCGATACGGTATTTAACTTATTAGTTAAATATGTAAGCAGGCTTATCTAATTGGTGTTATCGTAGATTTTGTTCAACATCGGTCATGCGTTTAGCAAACTACATATTTATTAAACGGCACCCCTTTTGAGTATACCAGATCTTAGCACAATGTGAAGCATTTTTAAGGAAAGTGGAAAGACATAGACCAATAATTCTTTTTTTGGAAATTAGTCTGCTCGCCAAGCAACGAAATGAATGCGTTGCGTAGATTTTGACTATTAAACAACATTTTTTATTGTAAAACGGGGTGAATCGAGACAGAACTTTGAAACGTTGAATCCTATACATTAATTAAGCAATATTTACACGTATATTTGTAATCACGTTCTCGAAAACGGCTCTAACGATTTCGATGACAGTTCCCATACAGGGTGTTAAAGTAGTCGCGTGCCATAGCTTAGGGGTGAGTTCAGTACCGATAAAGGAACCCGAAAAAATAAATCTAAAAAGAATAAACAAAATAAAATATTGAAAGATCAACCTAATTTAATAAGTACCTATTAACTTAAAATAGCAATCGTTTAGAATTAAAATAATTTTGTAATTTTTTTTTTGGTTTTTATTTTTTTCGGGTTCCTTAATCGATACTGAACTCACCCCTAAGCTATGGCACGCGACTACTTTAACACCCTAACCCTAACCCTAATAGCACTAAAAACGATCTAAGGAATTAAAAGAAATTGCAAACCCAAATTAGAACATAAGTGAGTTGATCACTGTCATAGGCAGGTATTAGGTATCATAAAAGACAGTGGTGGTTAACCACTTTTCAACCTTATCACTCAGAGCATAAAACCATTGTCCACTGTTAGTAGTACATTATATTACTCACTGTATAACTTGCGGCTCATCTGGGGTACACTGATTTGAGATGCCTTTGTCTGGCGGTGAAACTGCACAGTACTGGAGCCCCGTATACGTTTTCCACAACAGATGTTTTCTGTAGTATTTAAGGCTGAAACAACAAATAGTTAAAATATAGTTTTAGAATAATTACATTATTATTTATTGTGCTGCGGTCGATTTTATATTTCAGAATTAATGTAATTTTAATATAATAATATTAATTAAAAATGTAAGAAACTTTATTAATAGATTTATTATTGTTAAGTAGCTAATATGGACAAAGGTACCTAATACGATGCGCACCGAAGCTCTACAGCTTCGGTGCGCATCGTATAATAACGTGTCATAATATCCCTGTAATGCACTTAAGATTATTACTAAAATTCAGTTTGTAAATATTTATATCAAATTTTATATCAATAAGAAATTTGGAATTTGAATCGAAAGATAAATTACCAATATTAGTAGAACTTATTTATAACAGATTAAGTAGAGGTAAAAACAAGCGTTGGTACTGATGAAAAAAGGCAGAAATACAAAACCACAGGGAAGGTAGGGAAGAAATGTACCTCTTCGTAATCTTTGCCCAAACAAAGTTTATAATTAATGCTCAAAAACAAGGATGGTTAAACATAAATCTTACCCTTCATATAATAAAGCCATTAAAAATACTGCAAGGAAAGATCCAATGAATTCTCCCATGTCTGTTACTTTCCACCAAGAAAAGAGAATTACTTCATCGTAACCCCCATGAAACTAAAAATTAAATAATACAGATTTATATAATTTTAAATTAGCAACATACTACTACAGCAGGTACGCGGTCTTATAGGAAACTTGAATTAAAAACGAAAAAAAATATCGGGCGGAATACATCCGCCTCCTTTTTTTAGAAGTCAGTTAAAAAAAAGTTCGGCTTTGTAGAACATTGTCTCTGTCACTCGGGAGACAATCTCTTTCTAAAGCTCCCTGTACCAGATCAGCATTAAAGTATTTTATCGGGACCTTTTAATAGGTATTCATATCAAGAAGCAAGGCCTCAAAAAGTAAAGCTGTGGATGATGATAGTAATTGATTTGGCACATAGCAAAGGAAAACGAGCCTAGGACGTATTGTTAAATTGCAAGAATAATATTAATGAATGACATTACTTAAAGCATTTTTCAGCTGCATCTGGTTATAAGTCCCGACCCCAACATATTAGGGAAACATCTAGGCAAGTGATGATCATGACATTGTAAACTTTACCAGTTTCTGCCGAGATTCTGGTTTCAGGCGCTTTGTGGGCATTCGTTTATAAATACGTGCCTAGTAGAAAAGAGCAGATAGTTGAAAAAAAAGTGATTTGATTATTACAGTCATAGCCATATCATGACCTCCAGCATGAGCTCCATGTCCTTCATGGCCCGCGTGTCCACCATGCATCTCGTGTCCTTGGTGAGCATGTGCTCTTAAATCTGATCTGTAATCTAAACCGTCTTCACTGGCATTAAAGGTGTCCTGAAAAGAGGATACATCATTAGGTCCAATAATAGAAATACAAAAATTGCTGCTGTAGAAATTTTTTAAAGTTGGAAGTGATGTGAAACGTAAGAAAATTTTAATTTCGCGAGCTACTCTCGACCATCTACCTTAAATACTTTTTACCTTTGGCTGTTGCAACTCCATGCGAATTCCAGAAGGTAGTTAACAATAAATCGTCAATATTTATCGAGTTAACGTCTAAATGACTCAATGAGTGCGCGTATGCACTATGAGAAAGTCAAGTATCATATTGATAAACAACTGTAGGTATGTGTATGTACCAGTTCAGCCGTGCGCACTTTGCACGTTCGTATTCAAATTATAAGCAAGGGTCGGCGGCGGCGACGCAAATCTGGCGAAACGCGGTTTTCCGTGCTAAAGAAATTTCAACGTTTTGTTGATTCCAGAAAGTCGAAAATAATGAATAACAACCTTAGCAGTTAAAGCATACAGGTTTACGGTAGACCTACAGGATCTATGGTATGTACGGACTCAAGCAACTTATGGAAGTTCTTCGGGTTGGGTTTTGAAACGAGTCTCCTGAATTTGAAGATTCTGTCACTGGGGGGGGGGGGGTCAAGGGGGTTGATCTGAAGCAAAATGACACGGGCGCGAGACGGGCAACGAGCGTCTCGCGACGGTACCTATCATATAGTATTGACTATACACCCCTCCCCCCCCCCATGTCGTGGTAGTTTGTCCGAATTCCATAGGCAATCGAATTCGGACTAACAACCAAGTGTAATCGCGCCGTAACGCGGGCGCAATTCCCGCGTTATGGCGGGTCTGTGATCTTGGGGATTAGTCGTTAGGCCCCAGAGTGTTCCATGCGCGCTTTTAGTAGTGCCCGCCAGCAGTACGTAAGTACGGTAATACGCTTAGCCACACTTGTTGTTGGGACCTGTTTGACATAGCGGGCTGATACCAGTTGGGGGTGTGCGTGAATGTACAAATCCATTCTCCCCGACGGGAATATATTTTAATGCAGCAGGTAGTAACAACAGTGTCCGTCTATAATACCTTGCGCGACCTTCAGGTTCCGTCGAACTGTACCCATTACCTATACGCAAAGAGTGAGTGGCCACTATTGAAGGCCAATGAGCGTTTATGTATGTAATTGTAAGCACGGCATACTGATAAAAACAAGTTTTAATAAAAGAATTAATACTTAATGTTTGTTTTTAGGGTACCTCAAAATGTAAAAACGGAACCCTTATTAGATCACTTTCTTGTCCGTCTGTCACCACCGATTTTCTCAGGAACGGGTGGACCTAGCAAGTTGAAATTTATACCATATACTGAGGTCTATAGTCCCCATTAGGTGTATAATCAAGGTCCTGAGTCAACACGATAAAAAGATATGGGCAATTTTAGATTTTCGCGAAAACTTGTAAGTACCAAAATTTACCTTCATTTTTAACTTTTTTTATTTTTCGGTTTTTTCTCTTTACTTGTGCTGTAAGACCTTGCTTTTAACCAAAATTGACAATTCCAGGTCAACCGGTACTTACCTATATACCTACCTACTTACTTTTGGGTCGAAAACCTATATGGTAGTTCCCGTTGACCTAGAATCAGTAAAATTTGGCAAAAAGCAAGGTTTTACTGCACATGTAAAGGGAAAAGTCTGAAAACCGTAAATATGTAGTTTAATAACAAAAAAAAAGCGATTTTACTATTACAAACTTATTATTTTTTTTTCTTTATTTGCGGTTGGAGCAATAGCCGTTTCTAGGGATCGAACAGCAAAGTTAAGTTTGTCCTTTAGAAAGTTTGTACGGAACCCTCGGTGCGCGAGTCCGACTCGCTCTTGTTTATGGTAGGCTCAGACCAAATAAAGAGGTAAAAACGGAACTCTGTGGAAAGCTAAGTGAGGCCCGTCAAATTACATCTCGCTCTGTTCATACACGCTCACACGCACACATTTACATCAAGCTACAATTAAACTAAGCCTCAATAAATAAATGCACAACATGTTTACGAAACCGACCTCACTTCTCTGTTCACAGAGTGTACACGGCGAGACGTAATTTGACGGGCCTCACTTTGCTGTTCGCAGAGTTTCCTCTTTACCTTTTGATTTGGTCTGAGATAGTCATCAAAATTTAGAAAAACTTCCAAGTCGTCTAGAGCGTCATCATCTCTGCCACTCATGCTAGGAGCTTTCTTTCTTAAATTCGACGTGCCATAATATTATTGTCCTAAGTACGTGTGATGAAATAATTCTATGTATTTTTGTTTAATAAATCAATACAAAATGAATAAATTAATGCCTCATTAATCATTTTGATTTTATTTCAATTTTGAATTCCAAAAGTGAAACAGCCATAACATCTCTCTGAAATTGAATAATATAACATGACACCTGTTTTTTCCAACGGATTAAGCAGAATTAACTATTTCACCAGTAATGTTTAAAAGAAAAAATACTAAAAGATGGCAAAATTAAAAAAAAAAATGCCAGAAAAAAGGAATGGTTACCTTGTAATATTTTATCATTTCGCGACTACTTGATTCTTACGTTTTGTTATTTTGTCAAATAAAATATTGTCAGTGGCAATAAGCATGAATAGTGCAACGCCAAAAAAAAAATACCAGAAGTAACTTACTTGAATAATATCATTCTGAAATGTACCATTCATTGGCATGTCATGGCTAGGTGTTGGCATCATGTGGTCCATATGGTTCATATGATTACCATGTTCATGATGACCCATACTCATATGATCCATTTCTGTAAAAAAAAAAACACTTTAAAAATACAGTAGAGGGCTTACTAATCCGGCACCAGAAACTAGAGGGTTCACCAGATTATTGGAATGTTCGGATTACTGGATTGTTTAGAAAAAATCATAATAAATAAAATAAAGCATTTCACAGAGAATACATACATGTATTTGTTACGTTTTTTTTTATAACAGTGGCATATCTCTCAATTAATTAATTAGTTTTAAAATGATCTTTAATTGAGGTCTGTTGGGGGATGGAGTTGCTCGCGTCCTTAGGATTTACCATCATCTCCTAGGCCCACCCTACACGTGTCCCCCGGGTGGTGCACAACGAGCAACAACGCCGAGCAACAGGCTGCGGACTTTGAATAACCTGTCAAGGCTACCACAAGCCTAGAGAAATTAAATCCTCTCTAAACGAGTGGCCATCGCACCTTGGGAAAGTGTCATAGGTATATTCCCAACCCCCTTCTTTATGAATATGGAGAATACGATGAATGATATGTCGGACGATCCGGGTAACACCCGGCGCTCACAGTACCCGGGCCTGTGGGTCTTAAATCTGTTACCGAAGACTACTCGGGAGTGGGCCACCAGGCCCCTGTGTTAGTTAATGCATCTAGCTGCAGCAGCAGTAGCAGCAGATTAGTTCAACAAGCCTTTCACCCAGGCTTATTTTTGTCACGTCCAAGAAGCTCCTCTCTAGGAAGTACTTCTCGAAGTCCTATGGAGCACCTGACTAACACCAGCCAAGGCAAGGAAAACTTAATCCTAACACAGCCAGAAAAGGACTCTGGCACTCGTCCTCCTGACTGACAAAGAGTTCCAACAACGAGATCCACCTTAAAAAGTAAACTTACCAGTACACCACCACCCGAAGACATAGAGGTGTCGAACAGGTTCTCAGGCCTACCAGTGGAAGCAAACTCCAGTGAGGACGTTAAAACAAAAGACAAGAGAACTGGCGAAACACCACCAATAATGCTATACGGGTTTGATGATGTCAATAAACTCACACAGCTTCTTGAGACAGTAGCCGAGAATAATAAATTCTCACTTAAGATCATTAACAAAAACCAACTCCGTATTACATGTGAGGATATCAGGGGGTCTAAAATGGCCGCTCTAACAGAATCTTAATATGAATCACGTTAAAAATATAAAATTCTATAATGATATTGCACGAACCACCCTGATGGCACTGCCCATGGTAGAACCGCTGTCATAATCAGGAAATCCAGAAAACACTATGAGCTTCCCCCGTTTACCACAGACCATATACAGACAACATCAGTACCTGTCAGTGGTAGGAATGGAGTCTTCACGGTGTCCTCCGTTTACTGTCCTCCTAAGCATAAGTTAAAAGAGGAACTTTACTCTCTATATACAAACTCTTGGGCCACGCTTTATTGCAGGAGGCGACTGGAATTCAAAACATGTCCACTGGGGCTCGAGACTTAACACAACAAGGGGAAGAGAGTTAAAAAAGTGTGTTGATAAAAACAATCTTGCCACAATTGCTACAAGACAACCGATCCACAGGCCAACAGATCCTAACAAGCTACCTCACATTCTGAACTTCTTTATTATGAAAGGTTTGAGTCGACTCTTCTATGAGATTCAATCTTGCTTGGATGGATCGTCCAACCATGTAGCAGTGATATTGACAATCGGCGCGACTGTCCTAAATCGCCAAAAAAGTCCAAGATTATACAACAGTGGAACGGACTGGACGGAGTACCGCAGCATCATTGAAAAGTCACTGACTCTTAAAATAGCCCTAAAAACTAATGATGAAATAGACAAGGCAGTTACAGATTTCACAAGAATGGTCCAAGACGCATGTTGGAGGTGTACACCTACGTCAACTAATTATACACCTAGACATGATCCAGTGCCAATGGAAATTCGTCAGATGATCCTAGAAAAGCCCAGGCTGCGCAGAGTGTGGCACACCAGCCGACTTGCTGATGACAAACGGGCCCTAAATAATCCTATGCAGAATCTGAAACGAGCCATTAAAGAGACTGAAGATGCTACTATGGAAGCTCACCTGGAATCCTTGTCTGCAACCAGCATAACTGATTACTCACTCTGGAAAATATGCAAGAAGACAAACCAACCCATAATACCGAAACCACCTATTAGAATAGAAAGAGCAGCTTGGGCAAGAACAAATAAAGAAAAAGCAGATGCATTCGCTGAACATCTAGCAAAAGTTTTTGTGCCCAATGAACCGGAAATTGGTGCAGACAATGTCGACATAGACAACCTACTAAAGAGTGACTTCCAGTTAGCAAGGCCAATTAAACCTGTAACACCGCGGGAAGTTGGTCGGTTAATCAGAGCATTGGACGATAAAAAGGCCCCCAGAATTCGATCTCATCGACAAAAAAGTCCTCTGCGAACTGCCTAAAAAGGCAATTGTTTATCTGACTATTATCCTTAATAGTATGCTCAGGGTGGGATACTACCCATTGCTATGGAAAGTATCGCAAATTATTATAATACACAAGCCAGGGAAAGCACCGAATGAAGTGACTTCATATCGACCTATCAGTTTGCTGCCTGTAACCTCAAAACTATTTGAGAAAATATTATTGTCCCGGCTTCGAGTACAATGTCTGTGATCCCTGACCATCAATTTATATTTATACCTGAACATATACACAGGATTTGTCGCGTCATCGCAAATACCCTGGAAACCAAGCAATACTGTTCGTCAGTCTTTCTGGACGTACAGCAAGCCTTCGACGGAGTGTGGCATAAGGGACTGTTATATAAAATCAAATTACACCTGCCACACTCCTACTACAACATTCTGGAATCATACCTATCAGATAGAATCTTCCAGGTGAAGGAAGAGGATAGCACTTCCGGTTTCCATGACATAAAAGCTGGAGTGCCGCAGGGCTCGGTACTTGGACCAGTCCTGTTTACACTTTTCACTGCTGACTTGCCACAAACCCCTGGTGTGACAATCGCTACCTACGCAGACGATACTGCTACAAGTTATAGTAACATCAACATTATTCAAAGAACTCAGAACTTCATACTTAAACAAATAGCTAATACTCCTTGGTTTATAAAGAATACGGAAATTCACGAACACCTCGTCAGTCAAAACAGAAATAAAATTGTGTTCACAAAAATGCAAGTCCAGATTGGAGAGACACCCCAACCAATTGGCTGCACAACTGACAATATCGGATTGTGTCAACAGACTCAAAAGACGCAACATTCTACAGCTAGATAACTTGTAGTGTGATGTTATATGACTGAAAGAGTTGATTCTGATGAGGAACAAACTCTAACCCGTCAGCTCCTTGTACAAATCATCTGCTCATAGTTGTTAAACTGATTGCAAGATAATACATATTAAAAAAAAAAATGAGGTCTGTTATTTTGCAACTTGTAGTCCTTGGCGAAGGGGATTAATGGATGTGATGACATATTACTATTGAAGTGCCCGATTAGTCGGACTCTACTGTATTGAATTTGAGATAGTTACAATACAACTTTATAACAAACCCTATTTATTGAATAACGTTTTTTTTAATATTAAAGAGCATGGTGAATTAATCCCAATTTCAATAAAACATGAAAAACACACTTATAATGAGTTTTACAAGAATCCTTGGTGCTATGGCTACCTATGAGATAACTGTTACTGCAGATTAGATTGTCATAAAATTATAAACCTATTCACTAGCTGTTAATTTTAAGAAAGATTCAAAATAGATCAAACCGGTTGTTGAATAAACTATAGATGTTTTAAAATTGTGCTAGTAAACTAATATGGCAATGGTTAGTTTATAAAACAGCTAAGAGATTAAACCAAAAACAAACCATGTTATGTTACAGTCAAATGCTTAGGTCAGGCTCAAAACAGACAGAACAAATTTATCAAGTATATTACTAGAGTAAATATCAATGTGTGCATACAATGTTTGCACAGAGCACACTACTTTCATTTTAATACTTCGTGATAGGTACCTCAAACTTCTTATCTATCACTTTGTGATAGCGCACAATACAAATACACTTAAACAGTTTTAAAGCAGTGAATCACTCGAGATTTTATTTTTTAACTGCTTCTTATTGCTTAAATAAATGAAAAAACTAATATCAACAAGGCAAGGCCTTTTTCCGAAGATATTTAGATTATAAATTTGTCAATTTTTTATTAATTTAATATACAAAATAAGATAAAAAAGTAATTTAGGTTACTATTTGTAACATTCAGCCAAAACAATAGCTGTACTGATAGTGAAAGTAGGCACACGGTTACATTAATTTAGAAAGTATCTTTTACCATTCACTGGTCAACTCACAGACAATAATTAATGAACAGTAAAAGTAGAAACTAGGGCAGTTTTAGTGAGAACTTGTTTTAATACCAACAAGACTTTGAGTGCTTAACCAATATTCATTAACACCTGTGTACACCCTTACAGGCTATATTATTCAATTCAGTAGAGCGAGACCTTGTAATCAGGTAGAAAGGTAACAAAAAACTAAATAATCTTTAGAGAGCACAAAAGTGGACTGCATGCAGCAATAGATTAAACATTTATGTTAATACCTCTCAGATATCTCAAAGAAGACGTCTAGTTCTATTATAAGTCAACATAAGAAACATTGAAACATTTACATAATTATTGTATATACCAGGCACTTATTCGATTTAAAACTTTAACGTGGCACTTATTAGTAAAAGAATTCAAAAATAATTCAACTGAATAATGGACAGAGTATTAGAGTTTTAAGTAATACAGATAGTAATTTTAAGTCAATTCATGGTGTACGAGCTCACCAAAAATCTCAAACCATTGGCAAAGCAAACTGCTGCTGCGATCTGTCTTCTGACCACTGAACTGTGCTGTCAAGTGTCAACTTCAACTGGTCATGTCACGCAAAACTGTCATTAGTGATTGATCAACTTGAAAGCTTGAAAGTGTCAAAAACACTTGCTACCGTACTTGCAACCATGGAATTATGATGTTCGTAAATACCGTTTAGTATAACATCTTCCTGTAGCGCTGCACTGCTGCTTGCCACAATTTTCGTCAGAGAAAGTAGACGAAAGACATAAAATTCATACTATCAAACATAATGAATGTTTGATATGTCTTTCTCTGACGATCATTATTGATAGACCGGAACCCATATTTTATACCTTATAAATATTCAAAATTAATAAAATTGAAGAGAAAATGACAGCTGATAAGTTTCCTTTACTGTCCGCATAGTGTCTCTTTTGTCGATTTAGTGCTGCCACCGATAGTTCCTGCACGTTCCCTATTGCGTCGTTATTATCGCAGCAGTGTGTAACTTCGTAGCAGTCCTAATACAATCATAATGTACTAAATTTTGTATCTTGTGAACAGAGCTAGTATATTAAAACTCGCAAATAGATGGTTGACTTTTATTCCAATAATTTCCAAAAGTGACATACATGTTTTTATCAACAAAAATACCTAGCAACCAAAGTTACAATATACTAGAATGTATCCAGCATACAACCTTTATAGCACTAAAAACAGATATCGCAATAACGCATCCAGTAAAATCGATCGATAATAACACACATAAGTCGGAGAGCCTTACGACTCTGCGAAAACATGGCAAGTGGCGAAGTGGTCACGCATGGACGAGCTTATGACGTCACATCAAAGCATTGCCAAAAAAGCACTTGATTGACAAACTGTTAGTTGTCTATCTTTTTAACCGACTTCAAAAAAGGAAGTGGTTATTTGTTCGACTATATGTATTTTTTTTATGTTTTTCATATGCAATAAAGTGTATAGTTGGAACTATTTCCATAAAATTTGGAGGGTATACACCTCGTATTATTATGCTGGCGTCTGTGCTTTGGCAGAGGGCTATGCCAACTCTAGAGCTTATTCTTCTATGAGTTCGAGGTGGCACTCCCAAAAATTAGCCGAGGGATGAAAATAAACTCACTCAGTGCACATGAGGTAATATTGACGGGTTGACCCCAATTTCAAACAGTAGTTTTTGAATTTCAAAAACTGCCGAAACATTCACATTGGACATGTTAAAATCTAATCTCTATTTTTCTGTATAGACACACAACTTTTTGTTAAAACCAGTTGTTATAACGTCGTATGCACAGTTAGCGAACAACCATAGACACAGAATACACACAATACATAGAACACATATACATAGAATGAGAGCGAACAACTGAGGCCCAACAAAACGGCTGTTAGCATTGTCAAAGACTCACGGTATGATTTCTAATTAAAAGTGTTACCCGACCCGACTGATAAAGTTTACAAAAACTGTCGGTCTGTCGCTATTTCTGGGTATTCGCATTACGCTATCAGCCTGTGTTACTCGCTGATAGTGTAGCTATTCATTGCTGATTCGTTACATACAAAAATAGCTGAAAAAAAATGGACTGAACATTAAATCTTCGTATCATTTCCTGTTGCTAAGAATCTCAAAGTAACAGATACGTACGACACGCTCGGAATTCGCTGTTATACTGAGTTAGCTAGCTAATTAGATCAAGTGTAAAGAGCAAGCTTTTTTTCGCCAACTCTCACTGTCTGAATTTAGTTAACTAAATTTAGCCAAATGTAAAGGCCGCTTAGGTTCCCAGCATAGACTATGGTTCCCAGTGTTCCCACTACTAGCGATACACTTGCACAAAAACATGTTGCTGATGAGATAAAATATTTCAAGAGATAGAGAGAAAAATTGCCGAGTTCAAAACGTTTTTTAAATAATAGAAATTGAAAAAATATGTTGAAATCTCCCTTTTTCTCTCTCTCACACCTCTCTATTATGAGACTGAAAGAAACCCGCAGCTAGGTACGCCGCACCGTTACAATTTTTTTTTTGTTATTGCAACTTTGAATTTATGGAATCGGAAACAAAAAAGAACTATATTTTCTATGCTCTATACATCCGTACAAAATCCAAATATCCAAAGAATCTCAAGCACAGAGCTATCGTAATCAATCCTATGATTTATATGGAATCCTGAAAAATATTCTTATGAGAAATTAAAATACACCCGTTTTCTACATTTTCTTATGCTGATTTTATAGAATTTTCCTTTCCAGTGCAAAATGAAAATTTTAACTATGCCTAGAGACGCTCGTCATTCTTGGGTCTTGTTTGGCCGCCATGTCTGAAGTTCGTTGTGTCTTCGGAGGTCGTGTTGTGCTACTCTTTAATGTTTATAGATTTCAGTGAAT
Organism: Xestia rhomboidea; assembly: GCA_963853795.1. Classification (NCBI taxonomy): domain Eukaryota; kingdom Metazoa; phylum Arthropoda; class Insecta; order Lepidoptera; family Noctuidae; genus Xestia; species Xestia rhomboidea. Next base: position 14,494,670 of record OY970758.1, on the reverse strand, counting down.
TTAGTTACTATAAGACAATGAATTTATATAAATATTAAAGAACTATGATTTAGTTTATTGTGTGGAGTGACTGTTAGACTGGAGCAAATCGATACATTTTGCGTTTGAAGAAGTTACTCTAACATCGTATTTTTAGTTCATCCGCCATATTGGCGTTAATATCTCTTCGTAAGTCTTTTTTCATAATTTTTAGCTTTACTGGTATTATTTTGATGTAATTTTCGTACTATTTTGTTGCTGTTTTTATAGGGCTGCATAATTCGTTCAAGTAGAGTGTGCATGTTGCTTGTATTGAGCAATATTTTAAACTTTTTGTTCATGGCCTCTTTCAAGCAATTTTCTCCCATTTCTAGTTACTGAAAATTGAGATATTTGTAGCGATATCTTACCTAAATTATCCCATAATTTTGACAAACTTATTGGTCACAATCAATTTGTATTAGAATCAAACATTGTTTTGTAGATAGTTGTTCTAATGTACTTGATCATAATTCTTATGAAATAGATGTTAAGAAACAAAGCTGTACGTTAAAATTTGTCTCTGAACTATATTTTTCAAATATATATTCGTGCCAAATCTGTTATTTTTTTTATTGAGGTTTCTGCCTCTGGACCTGATACCTGCTAATGTCTTGAATGTAAAGCTGAGCCCCAGAGAATGTTCTAGAACGTATATACGCCTGAAGCGTCATGCTGATATGTATGTTGCTGATGACTCATTTTAACAGTTTTAATATTCCATAAATTTCACCATTAAAAAAGCTTGATTTAGTGTTTGGTAGTAGTGGTATACAACTTCTAATTATGAAAATATGCATGTTAAAGTTATTCACATGCATGATGCATGGCATCAATTTGCAAAAGGCTACCTCAAAAGTAGGTTATATGATGCATAACACTCATTAACATTTCGCTTTTGGGCAAATGATCCCTTTCACAGTTTATTCTAAAAGGTTTAGTTTATGTATAGAAACACTACACATGCATTTAGAATTATACAGTATCGTAAACATGTTAAATAGAAGGTTCAGTTGCATTGGTCTCGACCTTGGGCACCTAAAAAGTGGTGACATTGAATGCAGTTTACCTTTTTGTTTATTTAAACAAGTGATTGAGTTCAACAACATGCATAATGCTTGAACCTTTCTACCTAGCTACCACTCCTCGAGGAAGTGTTTTTTCAAACAAAAAAAAAAACTTCCAAAACCAAAGTGTTTACTTCAGTTCCAATTCAAAAGAATACACATGAAAACTTAAATTGTTCTTTTAAATTTAAAAGAAATTCAAAATAAACCAATACAATTTTATCAGACATATTTTTAAGATTAGTTGAAATTGTATCATGAGTATTTTGCCCATTCTTGTAAGAATATACATTAATTAGTAAAGGAGCAGTGTCTCCTTGACAGTAAAAATTAAAGTTATTTAACTAATTGAATTGAATTCATTGAACCTTCGGATCTACCTTCTTGAAGATTGCTTGTTCGATATTTCCCTATAACATAATTTTCCACTGCATGGTTTTGTCTTCAACATTGCATAACTTACTCTTAGTTACTCTCTTACATTGCTAGGAATAAATAGAATTTTGAAAAGTTGATTATATGAGTCCATGGTTAATTGCTAATAGAAATAGTAAATACTATGTGTATGAAACTAACTGTTCCCTGTGGTTTCACCTGCCGCATCACTTTCCTCAAGAATTGGGCTATCAAATTAAGCATTTTTTTTTAAATCAAACTGAGAGTTGTTACTAGTTCCAGAGATAAGCCTGATGAGACAAAACACTTCAGCTTGTATTTCAATATCATTGACATATTGACAGTCTCTGCCCAAACGTCTATCAGCTCATAATTAGTGTATTTGTACATTATTGGAAAAACTAATTTTGTAAATTGAGTGTTCAGACAATAATCAGACTGGGACATTTTTAGACAATAATAAAAATCATGCAAGCAACAAATATGTACTGAATTGAACACATTGGTAAATGTGGCATTGTTTTTGTCATACACAATTACTGTGTTTTTTACACAGATGATCTGGGCCATTCATTATTTGATTTTGCTAAGGATTGTGCTAATCAAATATATAGGTACAGCTATCAATTAGGCTATAAGCAGACCTGAGAGAAGCAAATTATTCTGTGATGACTTTGTACAATAAAACACTGATCATCAGTGACATAAAGTTCAAAGCTGTACAAACATCATCCCAGACGTGAAACAACATTCTCACATGCACCTGCGCTGCCTAGATTGGTTTGGTCTTTATGACACTGCTTATTGGGTTTATTATGCAATGACAAAAATCCTATGCACTCGTCTTTAATTTGCAGTGAGCCTAACAAGTAGTAAAAATAGTATTTATGAACTTATGCATATTTGGATGAGAATTTACTTATTTTGCATTTTTTATTAATACAATGTGTATTTTGATACAGATCTGAAGACACTGCTGTCAATAAGCTGAGACCTTTGGTGCTTCAATATTCACATTTCCCTACCCTGCATTCAGATGCAAGGTAAGACATTTATATAATCTACAGTAAATAACAAAGTATTGTAACTCACAGTAACGTTTAACAAATATGCTAGCTATTAAAAGACATGTGAACATTATTAACACCTTTGCAGATTTAATTTAATTCCTTGGTCAAAGAAATATTATGGTAGAGGGGAGTTTTATAACTTTCACTATATTTCTTTCAGGTAGGATTTTTATTTGTCTATGAATGAGATGACCTGCTTCTAGGTGCAAAGGCACCGAAATATTTTATTATGATAGAATGGTTTAGTGTTATAAGAGGATATAGCTGATGCCTCTTAGTCAGAAATTGGATGAGCCTCTTGTTACAATTGAGGTGAGAGTTCTTTGTTGCATACTCCTTAGTTTTTTCAACATTAGGTTTTAATATCTACTACAGTTGTCACTTTGGCAGGTAGATTGCTGACTCAAGCACAATGCAGCAGGCAGTCGATCCTCTCGCTACCACCAGCACGGTAAGGTTCTTCCAAAATCTATTATTATATGAAATACACTTAAAAGTTACACATACAATTGTTACCGAGGGTTGGAAATGTAGAGATTATTGACACTGTCTACATACAAAACATCACTATAGACATGGTGTAAACGGACCGTTCACAAAGTCGTTAACTAAGCATTCTGTACATCAAGCTAAGTAACCCTATGCATGCCTTTTTCAGGGGTGAGAAAATCATGTTTCACGGTAACACTGTAACACACTCAAAACATTGTACTGGTTACATTTTATTGCAAGTTTTACATTTTATTTGTTAACTGGTCATGGAGGTATTTAAAGTGCCAAGTGCCTTTCGGCTTTGCTATGGGTTTTTTTTATTCCCATTAGAGTAGAATGGGAATCTTAAAAAAATACTGAAAAACCGGCCAAGTGCATGTCGGACCGAGCACAGAGCAAGGTTACGTAGTCGGGATGATTTTATTTACGCATGCACAACATTGACTGCAAGAATACTTTTTTGTTTCATGGTCAAAATCATTCTCCCCATTTCCCATTTTTCGGAGTTGGCGTAGCAAGTCTAAAATGCCTGTGACGAACGATATTATACTGGGTCCGTTTTTACAAGACGGTCCAAAAGACATTTTCATTTAAAATAAAAAAAAAATGATTTATGGTCAAGCAGAAACTATAGTAATACCACAAATGTACATTATGCAGCCAACGGCGGAGCCGGTCAATGGCGCGCCCCCTGACGAGCCGGCGCGGAGGCAGGGTCGGATGACAAATCAGCTACAATTTCTTCAAAAAAATGTGATGAAGGCAGTATGGAAGCATCAATTTGCTTGGCCTTTTCACCAACCAGTAGATGCAAAAAAATTAAATCTCCCTGTAAGTAATAATGTTTTATTTATTTGTAACAAACATAGGCAATGCTTATTTTATTATAATACTAGCTGATGCCTGCGGCTTCGCCCGCGTGGATGTCGGTTATCGCAACCAAAAGTAAAGCTCCCAGACGGCTTATTTTTTTCCGACACCTCCAAAAAATATAATTATGTTTAAGTCAGTGTATACAAAAACTTGACAAATTATATATTAAAACCTTCCTCGAGATCCACTCTATCCATTGGTGAAAACAGCATGAAAATCGGCAGGAGTTTTTGAGTTTATCGCAAACAGGCAGACAAACGCGGCGGAGGACTTTGTTTTATAATATCCCATGATCTGTCCACGAAGTAGACACAATAGTTAAACAATGGCGTCTCGACCAAATTGGTCACTTGACAGATTATGATATATGTAGTGATTAATTTTGATGTTTTAATACACGACTTAATGAATTTAATCTCACTATTTATATTTTAGGACTACCATAAGATAATTAAGAAACCCATGGATTTAGGAACAATAAAGAAAAGACTAGAGTCCAACTATTACTATTCAGCTCAGGAATGTATTCAAGATTTTAACACCATGTTCACCAACTGTTACGTCTACAATAAACCAGGCGAGGATGTGGTGGTCATGGCACAAACCTTGGAGAAATTATTCCTGAATCGGGTAAGTGAACAAAGTATGCTACTTTAGTAGTTGTTCAAAATTTATTCTTCTAAACAAAGTCGTTTCAACAGGTCAAGTTGTTTCATTAGACTTCGTTGAGACTTTGATAACTTTTGCGCATAGGAAAAGAATGAATTTAGATCCTGACTGCAGATATTCAGATTTAAACAAAAAAAAAAATCCAAAATCCACAGATAGCCCAGATGGACAAGGAGGAAAAAGAGATCGAGACGCCCTCGAAGGCAAGCAAGGGCGGCGGAGTGAAGAAGCGCAACCCGTCGACGCCGGGAGCGGCGGGCTTACCAGGCCCCCCGGGCGCCGTGCCCACGCCGGCCACTCCCGTGCGCGCGCCCAAGCCCGCGCCGCCCGCGCCGCACCCCGCGCTCGTGGGCTCCACCAACACCACGACGACGCCCGCCATCCCCGCGCCGCCCGCCACGCCGCCCGCCACGCACACCGGCCTGCCGCAGCAGGTCCGCATATCATATCGCTCCTTGTTATGATATCAGCTTTACGAAGTGGAAATTGGTTAAAAATATAAAGGTGGGTTCTGCTCAGGTGGCGACGCAGCCTTCGAGTTTCCATGTGGCCCAGCCGGCGGCCCCGCCCGTTTCTACGATACCGGCGGTAGCATTATCTCAAACGCAGCCAGCTAAGGTTAATATTACACACTTGTTACTTTTCATGGGATACTTGATATTTTTAGGTGATTAATTGAGATTTTATTTTATTTTAATAGGTTAAAAAGGGTGTGAAAAGAAAAGCCGATACTACAACGCCTATGGGGAGTTCTTTTGAAGGAGGATATACTACACCTACCATTGATCAACAGAGTGGTCCCAAGCCTGCAAAAATTTCCACAAGGAGAGAAAGCGGTCGCCAGAAAAAAGTGTGTATATTTGATGATTGCAGAAAGCGTTTGTATTTCTGATAAAATTTTGTACCATCCTTAACTTGTTGTATTTATAAATAATAACCCTCAACAGGCGAGCAGAACAGCAGATGACAGTTTCAAAATGGGTGGATTATCTCCGAGCGGGGCGGGCGCGTCTCACCATTCCGCTATGACTCCCCAGCTAGCGAAGGGCAAGGAGAAACTTTCTGATGCTCTCAAAAGCTGTAATGAAATTTTAAAAGAACTGTTCTCTAAAAAACATTCAGTAAGTTACTTTTCAAATAACTCATATTACTCCTTTTCTGATTCTTAATGAATCTTCTGCTACACTTATTTTTTTCGACAGGGTTATGCCTGGCCGTTTTATAAACCTGTAGATGCTGAATTGCTTGGACTTCATGATTATTTTGATATTATTAAGAAACCCATGGACCTTGGCACCGTGAAACAAAAGATGGACAATAGAGCATATAAAACTGCCGCTGAATTTGCCGCCGACGTACGTCTAATATTCACAAATTGCTATAAATATAATCCGCCGGACCATGATGTCGTTGCAATGGCTCGGAAACTACAAGATGTCTTCGAAATGAGGTAAAAAAAGTTTCAATACATTTGGGTATTTTGTTTGGTATTAAGAACTAAATAATGATATTATTTTTCGTCTTACAGATACGCCAAGATTCCTGACGAACCCGTCCATGTAGGCGTGCCACACATGGATAAGGGAAGCTCAGCGTCAAGTTCGGAATCGGGCTCGGAATCAGACTCTGAATCCGACGATTCAGAAGAAGAAAGAAATAACAAAGTTAAGCTACTAGAAAAAGAATTGCTTGCCCTGCAAGAAAAAATGAGGAAATTAGTAGAAGAATCTAATAACAAAAAGAAAGCCAAGAAAAAAGTTAAGGATAAGACGAAAAAACCAGTACCTAACAACGCTGTGCCTAAAACCAATGCAGCAGCCGCATACGCGGCGAAGGCGAATAATATTGGTGACAATTTAGGCAAGTTTTATTCTTTTCACAATTTAAAAATAACGACATTATGCCTGTGATCTCCGAAATGTTAGGCAGAGGTGTAACCTAATAGTATACCCACATTCCACGAGTTAGAAGTCCCTTATAGTAAGCCTATTAATATAAAATTAAACAACACCATAGTGATAGACATTTGTAGTATAGATTGTGAAATTACTGGTATAAGTTAGGTTAGCCTCAGCAAGTTTTATAGAATCAAGAATGCACTCAATTTTCCACACTTATATAATAATCTCTGGAAGTACTGATACAATTTCCAAAATTCTCTCACTGATAGAAAGCTACACTCTGACAGATTGCTTTGATATGTTTGTGGTAGTAAAAAAAAATTGGCAGCAGGACCTGCCTCTGCTGTTGATTTTTTTTTGCAGTAGCGCTTCATAAACATTGGAGCTAACTGTTAAAGATATCGTTCGATCGTAGCGCCCACCAGCGTTCGAGGGAAGACTGGCAGCAAGCGCGGCGGCGGCGGCGGCGCGGGCGGCAAGGCGGGCGCGCGCGCGGCGGCTCCCAAGAAGAAGAGCTCCACCACGCCCACCGCCGCGCCGCCGCCGCACGTGCCGCCGCACCCCGACACGGACGACGAGGACCAGGCCAAGCCAATGTCGTACGACGAGAAGCGACAGCTCTCGCTCGATATCAATAAGCTACCCGGTACGTATCTACATTTTGTTTTTATTATGGTATATCCACCTTCTGCATACTTAACGACGGGTTCCGTTTTAATATCTGTACCGAACGAAGGATGGCAATTTCAACCAACACTTATATTTAATTATTTTGTTCAACAGGTGATAAACTTGGTAAAGTAGTTCACATCATACAAAGTAGAGAACCCTCCTTACGAGACTCGAATCCGGACGAAATTGAAATAGATTTTGAAACTCTAAAACCGTCGACTCTTCGGGAACTGGAAAACTACGTCGCATCGTGTCTTCGAAAAAAGACTCGTAAGCCTAATTGTGTGTTGATCCAACATTATTTACCTTCTCCTTTCTCCTATGTTTTCCTTAACCTCACCAATATCTCACTGTGTAAAATATTTACTTCAGAATTTCAGACTCAGTTCCTGGTAATCATAACCAGGAAATGAGTCAGTACAAACCAAACCTGGGCTTGTTTTCTTTGTAGAACAGTATGTAGACAATATATAGTGTAATCATCCAATGATCTGCTATTTCCAACCGAAATCCCCTCCTAAACCCTTTAGGGAATAATGTTGTTTGTCCATTAAATGCCTATTAACATAAATCAGAAATGTATCGTTAATACTCTACACTTGCAGATCGAAAAGTGTCTGGTAAATCAAAGGATGAACAAATAGCAGAAAAGAAACAAGAATTAGAAAAAAGGCTACAAGATGTATCTGGGCAACTAGGAACGAATAAAAAGCAGCAACAGAAAAAAGGTCAGTAATTATCAAAATGAATGTTTTCAATGGGTTCTGTAGCTGTAACGAAACAAAAAAATTGCAATGGCTTTTTCGGCATAAGTGAGTGTAAGCATATATTTATTGTCGGCAGAGGGCGTTAAGGAGGCGCTGGGCGGCGGCATGTCGTCGTCGTCGAGCTCGTCCGACTCGTCCAACTCGTCGTCGAGCACGGACACCAGTTCATCAGACAGCAGTGATAGTGAAGCAGGTTAGCCCACATTGCCGACGACTTCCGTAATCAATACTATCATTTCGTTCACAGACAGACACAAAGTATAGCACTGAGTGGTACCCTATTTGTACCATATGATGTAAATTACAGTTATTAGTAATAGATTTTAATGATACTTGCATTTAAATTAAGATGGATATTTCTCTTTGTATGGATATGTTCAAATGCTTGAGATATATAGATAGATTTAGGTTATTAGCAATTTTTCATAAAGATTTCAAAGACGGATATATAAGTTTTTTACCTTTGCCAGTATTTTTTAAAGATATGACCGAACACAACCTTTTTATTTAAAATGTGAAATGCAGTTTTAACTTTTAAATGTGTTTCTAGTCTGAAATTGATGTTAGTGGCAGAATGAATGATTGGAATGTCCATGGTAAAGTTGCTTAGGTGAGTTAACATCTGTTGAGAAATATGTGTACGATATAGATGTGTTATAAGCAAAGCAGGTACAATTCCAAATCGTACCTTGAGATTTATTTTCTGAAACAACATCTTGGGGCCAAGGGTGACCCACAATATATTTATATTATAGTATTTATTTATTCAAATCTCATTATTGAGGATTTATCATATTTTTATTTTATTGGCAGTTTTTATTTTTATTTTCCTCTCACATGAGAATGGAGTTTGCCTCCATCAAGAGTATCGAATTAGATTGCGTACTATGCGGAAATGCTTGCTCGTCGGCCGAACAACTGCTGCGCCCTCTTGTATGTTCATGGCAATAATTATTGTGAACCTATGCGACAACATTCAAATTCCTTTAATTTACAGTCACCACGAACATACTCTAGGGCGCGCGGCCAAGCGAAAGTTTTCGCGTCAAATAAAGGCGCCCATAGGAAATAATGGATGATGTGAATATTATGTTCTGTTTAATTTCATTAAAATAAGCCAACTATGCATGAAGCAAGGAATTTTTAGCCATAGTGTGATTGTGTTAGCTAATTGAATTGTTGAATGGGGATATCACTTGCTAAAAGAAAACTCAGGATGACAACAGAATGGTTTCATTTGGCACCATGAATAGAAACAAAATAAAATACTTATTATCCCCGGAACTGTGTAACATATGTGTTTGTGTTGAAAGTATGAGTGTGATTACTGTGGTAGTAGTTTTGAGTAAATATTTTTTCATTACTGTGATATTGGAGAGGGATACCACCTGAAGTTTGATTGAAATAATTTATGATTCGAGTCTATAGTCTGCTGCGAAATATAAGAAATGTTGGTAAAGGCACAAAACAGTTGTTAGTGAGGAGGAGAAGCCAGCTTTGGTGTTCACTGATACTATGATATTGGTGCCGGTAAGAGTAATATGTTACTTGGTTTGCTTTCATGAACCAATAGGAAATACCTTTTCACATTAATATTTTTTAACTATATCATGTCCTCAAACGCGATGTTATTTCATTTGCATCCTTGAAGTTTCGATCTCTTTTTATGGATTATTATTATTATTGGAAAGTTCAGATCTCACGGTTACTAATTGCTTTTGAGTGTGAAATTTAAACCCACTTAATATTGATTGAGGCTTGAAAAGTATAATAAGAACAAGGATAGATAGTAGTGTCGGTACGTCCAGTGTTGCGACGCGAAGAGGATCTACGAGAGCAGCTGGCGAGTCGAGCGCAGCCATAGGGACCATTGCAAACAATTGTGTAAGGACGGATACCAACTTAGCAAGCAAAATTAGCCCCAAGATGAAATCAGTTCTCATTTTGTTACAATGGAGGATGTATTTTGTGACATGTTGTAGTTAAAAATTTATTTAATTGAAAAGGTATGTTTTATTGGTTTAATGCTTGATACACTTTGATGCTTGCTCTCAAAAATTTGATGTGACGTGTGAATCAAAATTGTCTATTAGAAACAAAAAATACCTAAAGCTGGCCTCCTTCCTTCACAAATTGTTTGCAAACTTTGTTATTGATTGTCGAGGATACTTTTATATTAGTAAGCAAAATGTTATGGGCACCAGAATTTTTCCTTGTATCTATCAGTGCAATATCAGCATAATTATATTATGTTTGACAAGCATTTCTCGATATTTCTCAGTTCGAATATAATTTGTAACCATAAACTGATTATTGTTGTTCAGAATCTGTAACTATTTGGCACCCATTTGGATATTTTATAACAACATAAATTTTGGATTTTTTGATACTTCGAGCCAGTTTTAGTGTATCAAACATAAGAATGAGTAAAAATGTAAATGCTTGCGATTCTTTATTGGGTTGCCTGATAGATCAAAATGAAAATTTCGGATCCAAATTAATATTGTGAGCATTGTAAGGAATAAGTGATGTGAAATGCGGATATTCAATCCAACTAAAATCTGAACAAAAACTGTTTCTATTCGTCATTTGTATATAATTATTTTCTGTAATGCAATATGTATGTAAACCAGTGTCATGAACATTGGATTACATTACGTTTGTAACTTTAGTTATTTTTTATGGCAAGATTTAGGTCACTAATCAAGGTTTAATTCAAATATTTCTTAGTTCCGTGTTCAGGAACATAACTTTTTTGTGTATTTTTTTGTCCAATTTGTAATATCGAAATTTTTACAAATTCAAAGAAACTGACTAGTATTTCTCAAATCTTGTAATGTATTAGGTTGAAAGAGGCCTATAATAAAATTTATACTGATTACTTTACTAGGCATGTTAAACCGATTTTTAAATGTAAATAAATTATGATTTGTCAAAACATCACATTTATGATTGAATTGCTTGGTGAAATGTTGATCATTTTGCTTGTATACTTATGTTTTATTGTCCTCTTATTTAGAATGTTTTTACACTATGCATAATTATGTAACTATGTTTTATTTTAGATAAAATATTCACATTGAGTAGCTCAATTGAATCAGACTAGAACAAATAGTATTTAAAATTTTGTTGGCTAATACGAGAGTATAAGTGGAATAACTTCCCAATGAAATCACTTTAAACAATAGTCCATTATTTACATAGTATATATTTTTATCAAGTACAATTTGCAGGTTGCTTCAAAAAATCTATAGTATAAGTTAGTATGTAGTAAACATAATATTTTATCTAGAAGGCCCTTATTTTGTCTACAAAGAGACAAGAAGGGAAAAAGAACAAAAGTTTACTGTATACTTAATGATATTTTTTTGTCAGAATCGAGATTATGTGACAAGACTTAGTAATCAATATTTGCTTTAACTTCGGGGCCCGTTAGATAGGAACTGATAAATCTCATTAGTTGGTTTAATAGTTATCAATATCATAGACAAATTATATTTTAGTTAGAATTTAAATAAAACAAAACATCTAGTTACAATCCAATACAGAAATGTTTTGACTAATCTAACGGGTTCTGAAGTGTAGCAAACCAATCAACTTTCATTTTAAGCAAATAGTTTGTACGCTTGGTGCAATTAGTTATTTGAAGGCAACATTTTGTTGTAATGTTAATGTAGAGAGTTGACATGTAAACAGAAACACCATGTGTGTGAAATTTTATGTAAGATTGATTTAATCAACTCATGACTTAAAATTATAGATATAAGAGTGAGTGGAAATAAACTTTGTATATATTTCAATATATAACGATTTAAGTAAATCTCTTAAGTAATTTATATTGAATTTCATTTGGCTGCCCTGAGATCTGAACAATACATTAGTAATTCATGTTTTATTTTATGAAAACTAGTGTTTGCATAATATCGGTGAACATTAACTATGTACACACTATGGCTTCTCCTCGAATTATTTTCTTTTCGAAGATTTTGTGGTTACTGGATCGGGTTGCTGTATCTCAAGTTAAGTATACATTCGTGTAGTAGTAGGTACATTTTGTGTCTCCCAATCCATTTTGTGCATCTTTATTTAATTTCAGGTACAGGCCCCAGTAGGACGCCTAAAAAGAAACCCAAGAAGCAGCATCAGCATCAACACCCACCACAACCTGTAAATATATATATTTTACGAATATACTAATTTTTTTTTTAATTTTCATGATATTAAACGTTAATCGTTTGTAGCAGAAAGTTGTGCCTCCAGTGACAGTAGCGACTACCGTGTCCGCGCCCGTGGCCGCGCCAGTGGCGGCAGAGCTGGCGGCGCCCGCGCCGGCCGACGTGAAGCCCGCGCCGGCCGCGCAGCCGGCGCCGCACGAGCCGGAGGTCAAGGAAGAAGTCGTGCCTCCGGCCGTCGTGCTCGCTGCGCCCGCGCCGCCTTCGACAATACCTTCTAACATTATTCCTGACTCTTCCATCGCCCCCATTGTACGCGACACGGAGGACCAAAAGCCTATCCTTAAAATGGAACCTCGTAATGGTCTGGATAAGGTCGATCCATCTCAATACATTGATCCCATTGAACGGTCCTTGGCTAGTCTCGAGCGAAGTCTCAAGGCCGATGTGCCTATGGATGTTAGTGTTGGAGTATCAGAGTCGTCGATGCGTCTCGAGGAAGAGTTTTCACTACCTAAACCTCAAATGATGCCAGACGCTGCTCATCAGAACTTGATGGCACAACTAGGAGGATTGACAGAGGTTGCTCGTGTGCCTGAACAGATTAAAACTGAAATGTATCTTCCACCTCACAACGGGTTTGCAGACAAAATGCCACATGAACGTGAGATGTTACGTCCCGATATAAATCCTATAATTCCTGGCATGACCGGTGTTCCATCGGTGACGTCTATATTTGACCCCATACCTTCGGCACCACACAGCGTAATTTCCCAGTCTCATCATATGATACCGCATACACCATGTTTAATCACACCTGCTTCGAAAAAAGAAGATGTTAAGCCCCTGTTGACACCAAAGCCAATAGAAGACCTTATGGGAGTTCCAAATATGGTTTCTAATAACATGTCTGACCGCGCTAAATATGAAATGGAGAAAAAGATGGAAGACACGAAAAATACTAACTTTGCACAAGCTTTCAAACTCAAACAAGAACAAAATTTAAAAAATGCGAGTTCATGGTCGTCTCTGGCGCAGGCTGGAAGCCCACAGAGTATACCAAACATGGGAACCAATCATCAAATAAAACAAAAACCTGTCATGGATAGTTTTCAAGTAAGTTTAATTTGTATTTTTTTTCCTACTAATTAACACCCAAGATGAAACTCAGTAATTTACATTGTTGTATTTATTTGTTTACAGGCGTTTAAAAAGCAAGCTAAGGAGAAAATTGACCGCCAAAGAGCTCTTATAGAACAGCAGGAGTTACGAAAAAAAGAGCAAGCTGAGAGAGAAAGACAGCGGCAAGAAACTGAAAGGCGACAACCAGACGAAGAAAAAATGAGGTAATGATTAAAACATGCAATTTGTACCAACATAAATTAAAGAGGATGATTCAAAATGTACACAACTAATGATATGTATCTCAAATCATAGTTAGAGGAGTAGTAATATTCACTATCGCTTTGTTGGGTGCTGAATGCTCGAAAGGCAGTGTATCTTATGATACCTGTTATGGTGTTAACATTCACCAAGCGACGGTGTTACTATTCAATATTCGCCGGTGAATGACCGTAATTGTATTATTTTCATGACAATTTCGGTTATTTACCAGTGAATACAACAACGTGTAATGCTCTTATTTTTACGAATTTTCATGATTTGGACCGTTAGATCCAAGTTGTTCGCAGTTTCTAGGCTAAGGCACATCACAATAGACGGATCTAGTAGACATTTATCGCTTCTCGCTAAATATGCGGCGTTGATTCACAGAGTGGGAACGGGCGTGCGCAAGGTGGAGAGCGCGGAGGTAGCGTCGCCGCGAGTGTCGCCAGTGGCGCGCGCCTCGCCACCGGCCGCCGCCGCCGCCGCCGCCACCGCCGCGCCCGACAAGCCGGCCGCGTCCGAGCGCGAGCGCCTGCGCCAGCGGGAGCAGGAGCGCCGTCGCCGCGAGGCCGTGAGTACTGCACGCTAATCAATACTCCTACAAGTAATGGCGCACCAATAGAACTCCACCAGTGCGCGCTACTACTTAGGCCCACTGCTAAGTTGCGGTTTACAATAAAGGCTAATGGAAATGTATGGAGCAGTGGTGCTTTTTTTCCTAAATGACCATTTAAAAACCGGCCAAGAGCGAGTCGGACTCGCGCACCGCGGCACCGAGGGTTCCGTACAAACTTTTTAAAGGACAAACTCAACTTTGCTGTTCGATCCCCAGGAACGGCTATTGCACCAACCGCAAATTATAAGTTTGAAATAGTAGAATCGCTTTTTTTGTTGTTAATAAACTACATATTTTCGGTTTTCAGATTTTTCCTTTACACTGTGCTGTAAGACATTGCTTCTCGCCAAATTTCATGATTCTAGATCAACGGGAACTATCATATAGGTTTTCGACCCAAAACCTATAGGGTACTTCCGTTTGACCTAGAAATCTCAATTTTGGTTAAAAGCAAGGTCTTACAGCACAAGTAAAGGGAAAATTCCGGAAAATAACAAAAATTTGGTACTTACATGTTTTCGCGAAAATCTAAATTTGCCCATATTTTTTTATCGTTTTCACCTTGATTTTTATACACCTAATACTATAATAGACCTCAGTATCTGGTATAAATTTTAACTTGCTAGGTCCACCCGTTCCTGAGAAAATCGGTGGAGACAGATGAACAAGAGAGTGATCTTATAAGGGTTCCTTTTTTACCTTTTGAGGTACGGAACCCTAAAAACTATATAGGGTGTATCTATTCATACACGAAATCTCTTAAGGGAGTCATTGTACTCATCATTATGAACAACTTTTATTATGGGACCAAACCCTGAATCGCGAAAAAAAGCCAAACTGTTCCATACAATTTGACGGAGTTATGTGAACATATTGTAGGGAACAGCTTTTTTACCATAAATAGGTTTAATGTATGAACGAAAATCATAATCCAATACTTGTTACTACTTTGTAAAAAGTCGGTTTTTCTATTGTCATAATATGGCTTATCAGGTAGCATTCGTGTGTCACAATCGAAAATGTTTGAGATGAAAATTGTTGTGTGAAAATATTCCAATGGCCGGTATGGGACCCTTTTAAATCTCTAAGTTAAAAGAACGAATTTAATGAATAGCCTATACTTAGTGTATTTTTACACTGAGCGAAAAAACTGTCAGTTGGAAAATTAAAAATATACCTATTTTAGATTTGACTTAGACTCACTTGCTTACATTCTTTACCAGCTACAATTATGAGACAAGTTATTGTAAAAAAAAAAACAGGTTCAATTCCTTACTCAGGCAGAAGTTTGTTCAATAAACTAAAATCTCTGTATTGGCTTTTGAAGATCAACACTTAGGGGCAGCGCAGACGACAGACTTTTTGTGTGCGACGATTTACTATAATAGATAAGATAATTTTTAGTATCCGTCTGTGAACCTTTTTTATGTAAGGGAATAACTTTCGCTATCTTAAGTTGTTCCGGAAAAATACCGTCTTCGAAACACTTATTGAAAAAGACTGATAGAGGTAGTGCAAGAACTTTAATATGTTGCTTTAAAACACCTATAGGTAAGTCATCGTATCCACTTGAAGTTTTATTAGGCATTGACCCTACAATTTTTATTATTTCCTCAGGAGTTACGACGTCAAACACATCTCACTATTTACCCTGTCAGTAGAATGTTTCAAATAGAAAAGTGAACTAAATTCTTCGGCATTCTCCAATGAGTGGTTATAACAATTAAATTGTTCAGCAAATACGTTTGCAACTTCCCTGGGGTCATCAATAATTCTATCATCCAATTTTATGTTTCTATGGCGATTTACTACTGCCCAGATTTCTTTGCTTTTATTTTTAGCTCTCTGTATTTGAACCCTCACAGCTAAACTTTTAGCTACTTTAACCGCTTTTCTAAATAATCTAATGTAATGGTTTTTATAAGTGAGTATGGTATTATGATAACTTCCATTATTTACACACAAAAATCTTTTCATTTTACTTGAAACCCTTATACCCTTTGTGGTCCATTTTGTTCCATTTGTGTTAACATTTAAAGCTACGTTATTTTTGCGCTTTCTGAAGCTACACTGAAAAGCATCATGAAATTTGTTTAAAAATGTGGTAATTCCCATTGAAAACCAGTCCATACCTAAAATTTTTTCATTACAAATCTCGTGGTTATTTTTTGTAAACATTCGTTTTTTAACAGCAATCTTATGGTTATTGTTTGGATTTTTTCTATTTACCCTCTGAAGCGTTAATTTACAAAAAAGTCCCGCATGTCCATCTGCTAAGCCATTGTGATCTACGGAAACTTCCTGAATATATGTGGTGTCTAGGTTAGTGATGAAATTATCTAAACAAGAACAACAAACAACAACAATTACTTATACCTACTTAATTAATAGAAAAGAAATAATTTCTGTTGCCTAATGTAAGAAACGTTTAATCGAAAAACTGTAGTTTCAATTTGATTTTATAACGTAATTTCAAAGACGCGGGATCCCGCGTGATCCCGCGCGGGATTGAGTAATCCCGCATATCAATCCCGCGGGATTGAATGAGCTGCGGGATTGCAATCCCTATTTGGGCGTAAATTAGTAATAAAAGTAATGTCAAATTTCCAAAACAAAGTCGGTACCGACAAAGCACAACTATCGAAAAACCCAATAAATTTTACTTGTAATTGATTTATGCATTGGTTTTTTCATAAAACTCGATTTTCCAAAGGCCTTTTAGTATTTTTTACGAGCGCTTTTTACTTTGAATTATCGTGCATCTCACTGAACTCACTCTGTCGGCCACTATGCCAGGTGAGACAGCATGCTTTTTGGCCACGCCCACCAATGAGTTCGAGCCCGTGTCTAATGTCACCTTAATATACCATTTCAAAATATGTATGTTTTGTTTCAGATGGCGGGTCAAATAGACATGAACATGCAAAGTGATTTGATGGCCGCATTTGAAGAATCACTGTGATGTGCTTTGAGGAGAACACTAATAAATTGTACATATGAGTATATAAATATTAATTTTACGTCAATGCAATCGATAATTATGGTGATAGTATGACACCGAAGTGAGTTTGTGATCGTGTAGTGCGTGAAACAGTTGACTAACATGTGGTTAAGTGCTGTGAATAGTAATACTTAAACTGTTGTAACGTCATTATTGATTTTGTGGTCACATATTATGGGCCTTTACTAGAGGGTTGCATTTTAATTAAAATTAACTTGTATTATAAGTTTTTATGTAAGGTCTTAAAGGTAAACAACTCTCTTTACATTCGTAAGTCTATATTTATATTTCGTTTTAGAGGCGTTTCCTTCCTTCCATAATTGTTTTATAGTGTCTACTAATGACGATAGAATGGTAGATTGAAATTGGAAAATCAACATGTTTTATGTAATTGGTGAATAAACAATCAAACTATGAAATCTGTTACGCGACTTACGCCATTTCTCATTGCATCGCTGTATTATTTGTATGTTTCGAAAACAATACTAATTGTTGACGCTTAGAAATTAAATAAAAGTAATTAAAGTATATAATGCCATAATATTAGAATGCCGCTTTTAATTCAACGTGCAATGGGTGACGGCGTGAGTTTATATTTATTAGTAAATGGAATTTCTGTTACGTATTCGATTTTCGACAAATATTGCTTAATGTTAGTAGATTTTTTATCAGTCTGTCATGGAAAACAGATCAAATGTCATACATTTGATTTGAAATATATTTATTTTACATTGGGATATGTCTTTTTGTGTTTGTAGATAGATAACTCCAGTGCAAATGTAGTAAATTTTTAAACAAATTCTGCATACAAACTCATTAATTTATTAATGAGACTAAAAATTATACTACCAATAATACAAATCTCCACAAAAACATTGTATATTGTTAAGCAACTTTTTAATTTCAGCCATTTACTCTCGAACTCGAAATCAAATGTAGATATGAAGTAAAATATATTGACATTCCATATTGTAAATATGTTGTTTAAATTGTTATTTATATTTTGTTTTCGCCAATTTGTGCAGCTTGGGGCATTCTTGACGAGGCATAGTAACTGTGTCTCGAAGTTCATTAAGTAAATTATGCTTAATATATAATTTATAAGCACAGAGCTAAGTGATGTACAAAATTAAACTGTTTTTAATGTACACATTATTTTCTTGAAGTCGGTATAATTTTGTTTTAGTTTGAAGAATACTATTCTACCTAAACATTTTGGAAGCAATAAAATCAGTTCTTTTATATCTCGTTCTATTGAAACCTCTTTCGTGCCTAGTTGGATAAAATAAATGTCCTGTTCTCGCACAGCAAACCATGCTAAAAGGTGTCCGTTCACTACTACGAGTCAGCGCACACCGAACTGCAAAATGCTCGCGTATGGTCGAGCAATTTTTACTGCTCGACCATGCAGGCGGCATGCTCGCCCCTCCGTGAGTAAGCTCCGTTGACAATGCTCTGGGTTGCCAGGCGGGCGTGCATGATCAGTTTGATGCCAAAATCTGACGTTGGCAGACGTGTTCAATATGGTTGATTGGGATCTGGCAGTGGAAGAGGAACATGAAGAATAATAAAATAAGACGTCATAAAATGAGAAAAACAGTAAGGATAGAAGAAACGTGGCGGGAAAGATGTACTTTAGGCGAATATTACACATTGTGTAAGAATTTACCATCAGGGGGTGTTCATTTTTATGACTTATAAGTTAAACTACGCAAAATTTTAGTTGATTGTTGAGGGATACACCACGCGGGTGGTGGACGGCGGCGGCGGCTCGAGCGCGCCGCGCATATAGAACGCACACTCGAACATCATGCCGCATATAGAACGCACACTCGAACAAAATCTTGGATCATGGTTGACCATCAAGTTTGGACGTGTATTTAATTTTGCAATGTATGGAATTGTCATAAGATTCATTTTTCAGTAGTCTCAGAAAATGCTCTACTCAGTGTAGGGCTATTACGTATCTCTGTTGACAGCTCGAAATGATAGTCACTGGGCTCAGTGTCCATCAATTAACTGTCGGAAGGTTAGTTTCGTATTATGTATGACCCTGTTAGTCACCGTAAAGTGATATCCATTCCGTGTAATACGTAATACTAATATTATGACATTCACGGTTGTCATCAAAGTTCGGTGTACAACCGAAGCTTGATAGTAGATTGTAATAGCCCTGCTGCTCTTGGTGTGCGCTGACGCTACGACGTAGAATATGCAAGGAGCGGTTAGCTTCGTAAGCTACGCGTCATTTGTTACCAGCAACGCATTTATGCCAAACGTAGCTGTGTAAAAAATATCAAATACAGTTGTTGTTACAGAGCGAGTACAAAGAGAAAAAAATAAATATACCCAGGGACATGTTTTTTTTTCAGGGTATTTGTGAAATAAATATGGAATATGCTTGTAATGCAGCAATGGACAGAAGGAATACTTACACCATGAGTTACTTCACAAGGCTAAGAGTGAGTTGTTCAAGCCAGAGAGTGGTCCTACTCCTACCTACATACCGGAGAGGGGAATATTTTGCAATTACTATTGGATAACTCGTTTTTCTGAGCCCTTCTTATGAGCGATATAATTACTCAGTTGACGATACGGATATAGATGTACTGAGTAACAATAGTGCATTGTTACCCTAGGGGTGAAAGTAACTTATTTAGCGCCGAGACGGGGTTTGGTGCCCGAGCGCAGCGAGGGCGCTAATAGTTCGAGGGACTAAATAAGTCTTTAACCCCAGGTAAACACTGTGCTTTTCATTACGAATACAAGGAAAGTAAAAATAAAAACATGAATCAGCTCGAAAAAACAAATGAAGATCGGATTGCCGCTTTCTCGCCTGTTTTTTTTTTTTTCTGTGTCCGGCCAGCTTTTCAGCCATTATAACTAATTAGCCAGATCTCATGTACAAATATTACAATCATCCGTATAGTCAATTCCGAGGTGTACGTTACCCCAGCAGGAAAGTGTCTCCTAGAGTTATATGAGTGGAACGTTTAATGTGTGCCCTAAATGCTGTAAATGTGCATCCACATAAAAAATGTGTGCCCCCTGTCGTTTTGGAAAAAAATTCGATTTTTTTCCAAAACGACAGGGGTTTTTCGATTCCTGCTGGGGTAACGTTTTTCTAGCAGGAAAATTCTAAACGAATTATCAGAGAGAAACATTGTGCATGGCCTTGTAGCTTATAGTAGTGCAGATACAGCAATCGTGCAAACGTTACTCCAGCAGGATTTTAAATATCTTCGCAACCATAGCAAGTACAAATTAAGTTGTACCATTTATTTCAAGATATGTGTGCCCCCTGTCGTTTTGGAAAAAAACGATTCCTGCTGGGGTAACGTTTTTCTAGCAGGAAAATTCTAAACGAATTATCAGAGAGAAACATTGTGCATGGCCTTGTAGCTTAAAGTAGTGCAGATACAGCAATCGTGCAAACGTTACTCCAGCAGGATTTTAAATATCTTCGCAACCATAGCAAGTACAAATTAAGTTGTACCATTTATTTCAAGATATCCATTAGAAAATAAAAGATCTAGCTGGGGTAACGTTACTCCAGCCGGAAGTGTTTTTATCAAATGATTAAAAAACTATCAGCTTACCAAATTTAAAAATCTGCTTACCAATTACAGAAGCTGTATTTCTAATTATCTATTGCACTTAGATGATATCTGGCTGGGGTAACTGTAGTATATCTTGTGTGTAACTGCGCGGGTACCGCCAGTAATAAACTAGCTACTGAACAGGACGGCCGTTTCATTATCTACCTACACACCAATTGGCGACGAGGCCGAAATCTACCCGCAAGCCTTGTTTTGTCGTCGAAATGGCAAATTTCCTTGGGAATTTAAGTACTTTCGATCATAAAATTCACGAATGGGACGTATTTTACGGCAAGTTAACGCAGTTTGTTAAATTAAATAGCATATCGGATGAGAACAAAAGTGCGTGTGCGTTCGCGCAGCGGAATGTTGTTGAATTTAAAGATATTAATTATGCAGATATTTAGTGTATGACGTCGTCTAATTGTGTATGGTAAAAAAAAAATTGTGTACGCAGCCATTGTGGAGAAATTCACCAAAAACTGATTCCGCTGGGCGAACGTTGTCCTGGCGGAACTTATTTTAATCCATAGACTTTAGAAGAAAAGAGGTGTGTCCAAAAATTAGTGTGTATTTGTGTGTAATTGTGTATGTATGAATAAAATGAGTGCATGCATAAACTTCGGAGAAATTCAAGTTTCCGCTACGCGAACGTTTGGCCATTAGCTAGTTTTCATATAAAGCGCTTACATAGAGAGCTGTAGATTTTTACATACGTTGTTTTGAATTTGTTTATATTTGTTTAAAAAACAGATTTAGAAAAAATCGTAGGGCTTAAAAGATAAAAATATAAACGTAAAATACACTTAATAGGTCTTAGTTCTTAAAGTATGCACTTTGGGGTCTAGATTTTCACGTTTATACAAACCTTGTAAGTATCTGAAACATGTTGCCAAGTATCAATGATGTTCCGTTAGTAATTAAAGAGTTAAAGGACAATTTTACCATGAATAGATCACTGTTTACAAAACAGTCAAATATCACGACGTTCTAAAGGAATTGCATGGTAAAATGTATGCCAAAAATTAGTTTATTCATTCAACTATTCACATGCAAAATTTCATGTCATTAAATTTAGTAATTAAAGAAATCAATTAAAATACTGACGAAGCATCGAAAACCTACATAACCCGACCAAGTTCGGATAGCTACAAAAAAGCGGCCCAGCCATATATCTAAGAGACGTTCTTAACCTTCCAATATAGTATTTACTAATATGGTACAGTTCCGTACACAAGCGTTAGGAAAAAATAAAACAATTGCATTTCTTGAATTAAAAATATTTTTTTAATAATAACCCAACTATCTACGATAAAAACAAATCTTCAATTAACAAGTACTTTTCTATTTAAATATCCGTGTACAAATTTTTTTTTTATTAAGTACATACTTAATTATGTTTCATTACACACTTAAATAAGTAATTATAATAACGTTAACAAACGCTTGCAACGACAGCAATAAACTTAAATGTGTTTTAACTAACATAGGTTTAATAAACGATTATGAATATAAGGGTAAGTAAAATATTTAGAGCTTCAATAATAAAATCACAGATTAACAATCTCAGATCACATAACTAGACTATTCAGTTGTTTAGGTTTGAGAGTCTGCCTAATATAAAAATAAATCAACATTTAAAAAGTACTTATAACATATTATTGCCCTCTCTTTTCTTCAAGGATGGAAGTACCGTTTCAAGCGGGAAGCCGCGCGCGTCCTGTTCGACTAGCAGTTTGTGGAATATTCCACAGACGTTAAATTACGTGCGTTCACAAGAATATAATTAAATCAAAATAGTAACTGTTAAAAAATGTGAATACCTATCGGAACACCGGAATTATTCCAGTCAATTCTGGAGCTGAAAAATCAGAACAATTGAACAAAAATTTGGTGTACAAAAATAAATGACCTTTAAATTATATCGAAACAACAATTGTGTTATCACCTATACCAATTCAATACCGGTATTATACGGTAAATTTTGGGATGTTACCTAAATATATTGCATGGACGCTTTTTTGTAGCTATCCGAACTTGGTCGGGTTATGTAGGTTTTCGATGCTTCGTCAGTATTTTAATTGATTTCTTTAATTACTAAATTTAATGACATGAAATTTTGCATGTGAATAGTTGAATGAATAAACTAATTTTTGGCATACATTTTACCATGCAATTCCTTTAGAACGTCGTGATATTTGACTGTTTTGTAAACAGTGATCTATTCATGGTAAAATTGTCCTTTAACTCTTTAATTACTAACGGAACATCATTGATACTTGGCAACATGTTTCAGATACTTACAAGGTTTGTATAAACGTGAAAATCTAGACCCCAAAGTGCATACTTTAAGAACTAAGACCTATTAAGTGTATTTTACGTTTATATTTTTATCTTTTAAGCCCTACGATTTTTTCTAAATCTGTTTTTTAAACAAATTTATACAAATTCAAAACAACGTTTGTAAAAATCTACAGCTCTCTATGTAAGCGCTTTATATGAAAACTAGCTAATGGCCAAACGTTCGCGTAGCGGAAACTTGAATTTCTCCGAAGTTTATGCATGCACTCATTTTATTCATACATACACAATTACACACAAATACACACTAATTTTTGGACACACCTCTTTTCTTCTAAAGTCTATGGATTAAAATAAGTTCCGCCAGGACAACGTTCGCCCAGCGGAATCAGTTTTTGGTGAATTTCTCCACAATGGCTGCGTACACAATTTTTTTTTTACCATACACAATTATACGACGTCATACACTAAATATCTGCATAATTAATATCTTTAAATTCAACAACATTCCGCTGCGCGAACGCACACCAAAAGTGCAGTGTTGCTGACGCATTTGTCGGATGAATCCTACCGTTTGCTACGGAATCTCGTGCATCCAAAGAAGATCGAGGAAGTAGCTTACAGTGAGCTAGTAATTGTACTCAACAAACATTTCACGCCAAAAAGGTCGACGTTCACCGACAGGGCGAAGTTCTACGAAGCGGTAAGATCCGACGGTGAAGGCATCGAGGATTGGGCAGCACGGTTGCGAGGACTAGCCGTGTACTGCGAATTTGGCACGGAGCTTGATACGCTTCTACGCGATCGTTTCGTACTGGGCTTCAGAACAGGACATGAGCGTGATAAACTTTTCGAGAGCGACTCCAAGACCTTGACGCTGGGGCAGGCGATGGAGGTCGCGCAGAAGGCATCGTGTGCGCGGCAAGCTCGCGCGGGCGGCGCGGGCGTCGTCAGCGCGGGTGCCGTCGTCGTGAAGGAGGAGCCGGTGTACCACGTGCGCGCTGGCAGCTCTGCCGCGGCGCGCGGGGCCGGCTCGCACCGGGCTGCAGGCGCTGGCGCGGCCGCTGCAGTTCACGCCAGTGATGAAGAGCGTTGCACAGTGTGCGGGTTAAAGAACCACAGTGCGGCCAAGTGTAGGTTTAAGAACTATAAGTGTTCTGTGTGTGGTCAGAAGGGCCACCTAAAAAAGTTATGCACGAAAAAAAAATCCGATTTACATAATATCGGCACGGAGGAGACGGATGGGTGCCAAGAAGGTGATTGCAGCGAGTGTGAGCTTTTTAATTTGAGGTATGTTGATTATAAGCCTATTAAATTAACAGTTACTGTGAACAATATTGACATGCCTATGGAGTTAGATACCGGATCCGGAAGCACTGTAATATCAAAGAATTTGTATGTACAACATTTTTCTACACAAAGTTTGACTAAAAGTGATCTGAAAATGTGCCTTTACAACGGTCATAAAATCACACCCTTAGGATATTTTGTGGCCACAGTTAACTATTCACAATTAACAGAAAATATTAAAATATATGTATTGGAGAATGGTGGTCCACCGCTCCTAGGTCGTGATTTCATGATGAAATTTAGAATTTATTTTTCTGCAGCAAATAACAACATAATTTGTAAGAATAAAAACATTGATGAAGTGCAACGGCTATTGAAACAGTTCCCAGACGTTTGGAAAGACGAGTTAGGTTGTTTTAATAAGTTTGAAGTTGAACTGAAGCTAAAAGAAAATGCAACTCCCAGATTTTTTAAACCGCGAACGGTACCTTTCGCTCTTAGGGACAAAGTTAGCCATGAACTGGATCGATTAGTAGGTTTAGGTATTCTAATGCCTGTTAATTACTCTGAGTATGCCACACCTATAGTTCCAGTTTTAAAGGAAAACGGGAAGTTAAAAATTGCAGGAGATTTTTCGTGTACCTTGAACAAAGAACTAGAAATAGATAGGTACCCCTTGCCTCGAATAGAGGAGGTGTTTTCCAAGATAGGGGGAGGGGAAAACTATTCAAAAATAGATTTAAGTAACGCTTACAATCAATTTAAATTATCAGATTCGTCTCAGAAGCTTACAACCATAAATACACACAAGGGCCTATTTACCTATACACGTTTAGTTTATGGCTTAGCTTGTGCCCCGCCATATTCCAAAAAGCTATGGAAACATTATTATCCGGCCTAGAAGGAGTCAGTGTGTGGCTGGACGACATTTGTATAACGGGACCGTCGAAGGAAATACATTTGTTAAGGCTACGTGAAGTTTTAAGTAGATTGCAGGACGCAGGTTTGCGATTGCAAAAAGACAAATGTGTTTTTTTTCAAAAGAGTGTCCACTTATTTAGGCTACGTTATAGATAGGAGCGGGTTAAAGACTTGTCCATCCAAGGTGGAGGCGATTTTAGGAGCACCCGCACCTACCGATGTACTAGGAGTAAAGCGGTTCCTGGGAGTAGTAAATTACTACAGGAACTTCATTCCGGGTGCATCGGCATTACTGAGTCCGTTACACGAGCTACTACGAACTGGGGCAGAGTGGCAGTGGGGAGGGCGCCAGCAAGCGGCATTCCGCAGCGTGAAGCGCGCGCTGGCCAGCGAGCGCGTGCTGGCGCACTTCGAGCCAGACGCGCCCTTGGTGCTGACAGTGGACGCGGGGCCATGCGGGCTTGGCGCCGTGCTGGCGCACACCGGCGCAGACGGAAGCGAGCGTCCAATTGCATTCGCCTCTCGGTCGTTATCGGCGAGCGAGAAAAATTATAGCCAAATCCAAAAAGAAGCGACCGCTATTATTTTTGGTGTAAAACATTTTCACCAATACGTATACGGGCGTCAGGAACCATTTATCTTGAAGACGGACCACCGACCATTGCTTTCTATATTTGGCAAGGGTAACGGTGTGTCGGTGACGGCTGCATTACGACTTCAGCGATATGCAATTATATTATCAGCCTATAACTATATACCTAAATACATAGACGGCAAAAACAATGAAATTGCGGATTATTTTTCTCGCTCACCGCTATCGGCTACAATCAGTGAGGATAAGCAGGACGGAGGAGGAAGTTCGAAGTATTTTCTTTTCCTAGAAGCAAGCGTAGAACCGGTTTTATTTAGTGATATCAAACGGGAGGTCGCGGTGGACGAAGTATTGCGAATGGTAACGAAGTATATGAACAAGGGATGGCCTAGGAAAATAAATTGCAAGTTAATAGCACCGTATTTTCAATGTAAAACGGATTTAGAGGTGATCGATGGTTGTCTCTTTCGCGGTCATAGGATAGTGATTCCGAGGGTATATAGGGAGAGGATGCTAAATGAGTTGCATTCAGCGCACTTTGGCATCGTCAAAACTAAAAGTGCAGCTCGTAGTAGAATGTGGTGGCCGGGTATCGACGGCGATATCGAGAGGTGGGTCGGCTCGTGCGCAGCGTGCGCCGCCGTGCGCAGCGCGCCGCCGAGCGCGACACCCGCGCCTTGGCCGCGCCCCCCGACGCCCTGGCACCGCATACACATAGACTACATGTCGATAGGACAGATCGTTTACTTGATCGTCGTAGATGCGTTTTCCA
This sequence comes from Xestia rhomboidea, assembly GCA_963853795.1. Classification (NCBI taxonomy): domain Eukaryota; kingdom Metazoa; phylum Arthropoda; class Insecta; order Lepidoptera; family Noctuidae; genus Xestia; species Xestia rhomboidea. The sequence continues at coordinate 14,468,095 of OY970758.1, read as the reverse complement.
AATGGCTGGAATGTATTCATATGGACCGGGGCACTTCTACACATGCGCTTATTCAAAAATTAAAAGAAATGTTTTCGAGGTTCGGTGTGCCAAGTGTGATTGTGTCAGATAACGATGTTAAAATCAGCTCAGCTGAATTTCATACTTTTTGTCGAGTCAATGGTATTGAGCATGTAACCTCCCCGATTTACCATCCTGCTAGCAACGGTCAAGCAGAAAACTCTGTAAGAACGTGTAAAAAAATGATAAAATGTATGTTTTCGGAAGGTAATTGCCAGAAAGAAGTTCTCAATAAATTACAGGGTTTTCTGTTTAATTATAGAAACACAGTACATTGTGCTACAGGCTATACTCCAGCTATGCTTATGTTAGGACGAAACTTAAGATGTAAGTTAGATTTAATTTTACCCCAAAATAAATCTGACAGGCAAATTAGTACAGCGCCATTAAAACCAAGCAGATGTTTTAAAGTAGGTGAAACTGTGTGGGCTAAGTGGTTCGTAGCGAGGAAAAGTATTTGGAGCGTAGGAATTGTAAAGAAAGTATTAGGAACTCGAATGTTTGAAGTTTATTTTAGAGATTATGATACCGATTGCAACAGGCACATCGATCAGATGAGGAAGTTTACCATAAACAGCGTAAACAATAGAAATGCAAATGATAGTGGTAGCGGAGACGCGTCGGGCTCTGGCGGCCCAGCAAGCGGCATTCCACCGCCGCCGAGCGCGCCGCCGGCGCCATCGCCGCCTCCAGCACAGCCCCCGCCCTCCGCGCCGCCGCTGCACGCGTCCTCGCCATCAATGATATCGGCCACCGCGATGGAAAAGGAAACGACCCGGGCCGCAGCTACTAGTGTGTCGCATACAGCGGATAATGTCGAGCGGGCGGAGGCTTGTGAAGAGATAGTGGTAGAAGAGACTCGACCGGATGGACAGAGAGCTATTACAAATGAGGATAATGGTCCAAGTACTGCGCTTTCCCAAGTCGCCAGGCCGCTCGAGCGCTCTAAAAGGCTAAAGAAACCTATTAGTTATAAGCAGTATTTTTAAGTTAGTATGTAGCTATCTATCTACCGGATAACATAGTGTTAGATTGTAATGTAAAATGTCCATTGTTACAGGTTTCCAAATTAATGTTGGAGGGATGTAGTATATCTTGTGTGTAACTGCGCGGGTACCGCCAGTAATAAACTAGCTACTGAACAGGACGGCCGTTTCATTATCTACCTACACACCAGTAACGCACACCGGGATTCGAACCCGGGACCCTAAGAACGTAAAGCAGCCTCATTACCGCTGCGCCATTCGGGCCGTTAGTAACTGTGAATGTTGCAAGTGATCGCTTTTTTTGCACTTTTCACCTCGGTCATGTCAGATTGTTGTGTCCATTTATCTGAAAGACGGGATTGGCTCGTCCTAAGTGGAGCGCTTAAAACTACAGGGTTCAGGTTTGTTTGTCAGCATGACAGTTTAGGTAGATGAAGATGTCCGATGTTATTATGGACTCGTCTAGTAAGCAGCCCTTGACTAGACGGATGAATCATTTCAAGGTTTGTAAGGATCGAATTAGGTGGCATTTCGTAGTTACTGCCAATCTCCATGAAAAAAAGGCGTGGATTTACGTATGAATGTAATAAAGGACAATGAATTTATGGCCTACCTAGGTTATAATAGAATTTAAAATAAAACATCGAAATCCAATTGGAATAATAATATATCACATTCCTTGATCTTACTGTACAACTAGACTACAGACAAGCACTTATATATTATTACAATAATAATATGTATAGATATTTAAATAAATTCATGTTTGCCACATATTTAGTCCAGTCAAATAAGTATTAAACTTAGGAATTATAGTTGTTTTGAACTGACCTTTGTTTTGAGATTTTAAACACTGATAATCTTTAATTCTGGACCCGATTATTGATCTTTTTAAGCAGTTGCTTAGAAGTTTGGTCTTGCAAAATTATTTTCTGGCTTTCACTCCGAGGTTCACATATTTAAAAACTTATTTGACAGCACTCATTAGGAGGCGGTAGTGTCCCACTCTATGAGGTAGGCAGGCGGCGCGCCGGACTGCAGGCGCCGCGCGTGCACGTGGAACGTCTGTCCGGCGCGGAAATACGACTGCACGCTCGACTTCAGCGCAGACAGCTGCTCCGCGTTCACATCCGCGGCAGTGCTATTCGCTTTGTGAGGACTCAGCTGTAAGCTCTTTACGCTGTTATTATTGCTAGAGTTATTATTCGTATTTCTTCTTGCATTCTCGTAATAATTCTTTTCTTGTCTCTGTCTCAGTCTTCTACCGTGAAATTTCACGTTATTGATGTGCCCTCCCCCCTGAGGAGTGACTTCACCGTTTTCGTTTGGGATTTGAGCAGGTTTATTGTTGTCATCAGGCAGGGGACAGGATTTGTTCAGCTGTAAAATAATGGTATTATGACAATCAGGGAATAAAAAGGAACACTGCTATTTAGTTGTTTGTATAACGATTACAAATGAAACAGCTTTATATATTTTCGGACGTATATACCTGCGCCTGTAGATATTTCCGCGGCCTCCTAAATTTCCTTCTTTTCACCTCCCCATTAGGCCCGATCACGATGTCCTTTTCGCTAAGCTTTCTTTTCAATGGCCTCACTAGAGGTCCCATCACTGGATTCAAGTTCACCGGTAACGAGAACCGTGAGTGGTGCTTTCCATTTTGTTTGTATATGTTTGTTGATGAGAATGGTTTCTTAGATGGGTAAGTGTTAGACATCAAAAATGGGTTATTTTTCCCCTGGAAATCTTTTAGCGGTGGTATAATAACGTCTAGGGTGCCCCTGCTGGAGGTCTCGTCGCCCGACGACTCCATGTCATGGTTGAAGTTGCAAGTGTAAGCGGGTATGCTATCCATGTGCTGCAGAGACATTATTTTGGAATGTTCGATAATGTTTTTAGTAGACAACTTAGATACTTCTAAGTTCATTGTAGCTATTCTTGTCGTGTGAGTGTTGATGCTGACGTTAGTGACGTCAATCTTGCTCACGTTCGTATCAACTATATTCTCTTTGGATATTTTATCTAATTTTACAGAACATGGAACTAAACAAGTCTTAGTGTTGAGAGATGGCACTGGGGGACTTTCTTCACAGATCGGCGTTGCTTCGTTCGTAGTGTTTTCGATTAGTTCTGATATTTTCTCTATTTTATCGGCTTTGGCATCAGAATTTCTAGCAGTAGAGGTGCAAATGGAGGGTGAAGGTTGTTCGTCGTTTTCGTTAGGTTTAACAGACTCATATGAACTAGTAGAAGAATCGTTTTCCGAGTTAGAGTTTGAGTTGAGATTTTCATGGAACCGTTTGCCCATCATTAAATTTAACCAATGACCATCAACTGGCACAATCATACGTTGACTGTGATTTTTATAGGAACTTTTATCAATGTTACTACTAGAAGGTTGAGAGCTGAAACAAACAAGTTATACATTTTAAATGATGTTTCATTGCAATATATTGCGGTTTAAATAAAACTTCTGAAATAATACCTGTCATCTACAGCTGGAACTTGCTGCGGTGACGGTACTTGCAGCGGTGACGGCACTCGTGGCAGAAACCTAAGTCGCGGTGCGAATTCCCTCACGAGCTCATCGGACAATGCCTCCCCTTTTCTGATCTGTTAGTAAAAATATAATTATAATATTCTGACAATACAATGCATATAGACACAATTATAAATAAGTCCATGAACCTGTTCCAAACCAGAGAGCTGCAGTGGAGGCGGCGGCGGCCGGCGCAAGCGCAGTCCCCAGATGGTCGCACGTTTCTTCATTTCGCGACCACATTTGAATCGCTTACGAGAAGACGTCAACGCTGTCAATATTTTTTCACGGCGTTCTGTGACAGGGGTCCGCCACATCTAGACAGAAGAGAAAAATGAAGATAATACACTTTTAAAATGAAACCCGTATTATTATTTTCTTAATACAATAAACAACTAACCTTTTCAGGTAATTGCAGTGCATGCCAATTGTCCATGATGTATGGCATAATAACACTATCTAGGTCGAAATAATTCGGGGCATTGTACGCAGTGAGGTTATACAGAGCGAGGTGCGCAAGGTCCAGCCAACAAAGCTCCAGTCGCCGTAGATATTCCGTTCCTCCGTTGCAGTGAGCGCACGCAAATATGTACAACCTGAAATTTTAGTTTAAATGTTATAATTTCAGTGAGTTCCACTAGTTTGTGTGGTAGGGCGGAATATGCTTGTTATACTTGTTGACGACCCGATTGGCGCAGCGGCAGTGAAGCTGCCTTACGTTCATAGGGTCCCGGGTTCGAATCCCGGTAGGAGCAAATGTTTGTGTGATGAGCATGGACATTTATTTCCGAATCATGGATGTTTATATTTATAGTAAGTATGTATTTCTAAATTCTATCTATCTATCTTTATTTTTAAATTTTTGATTTATTATTTTACTCTGGACGCTCTTAATGTGCACGTCTTTCTACACCGTTCTCACATATATGTATAATCTCAACATGAATGATGTAACCAAGATTTTGTAACAATATTTTGATTTAAAAGTGTCCATGGAGTTTCTTGCCCGTTCCTTCTCCATAGAGATATACGTTAGGGAATGGGCAACTACAGTACTTTCTCAAGTTGTTATGCCTTGTGACATTCAAAAGTGCCGTAATGGTCTAATTGAAATAAATGATTTGAGTTTGAGTTTACAAAAGAAAAGTATCTATGTAGTATATCAACTCTCTGGTGTCCACGATACAAACCTCGTTGCTTAGTGTGGCACTAGGTGGCGCTGTGTGTAATGTCCAGCGGTATTTATATTTATATTATTGAGTGAGAACACATCGAAAAACCGGCCAAGTGCACCTCGGAACACGCACAGTGCAGGGTTCAGTCAGTAATTGGGTGGAATAATTACATATTTTATCCCAATAACAAGCTTATACACATTTCGTAAGTTCCGTGTGTTTTTCAACTCCAAATTTAAGCACATGTTGAGGGATTTGCCATGTATTATACAACGATTTTCTGATTTATTTTTTTATATTCCGTGTGTTTTTCAACTCCAAAGTTAAGCACATGTTGAGAGATTTGCCATGTATTATACAACGATTTTCTGATTTATTTCTTTATATGTCCTGTATTAATGAATAGCTGGTATCAATACAAACAAGTTTTATATAAGACAAAAACATCTGCAGCGTCACGTTTCCGAGCTATAAGCAAGCCATCAAAGGGCCGCAAATTTTTTGGCCGGATTAACTTCCGCCGTTTTGGTATTTTTTTTCAAAGTAGCGGCCACGCATAGGACCTATATTAATCGATAGCTGGCATCAATGCAAACAAATTTTGGTTGAGACAAAATGTTCTATGGTGTCAAGTTTCTGAGATATGCAAAGTTAAAATACATTCACTGATAGCATCTTCAGCACAACTTTGATTTGATCAGACACGCATAAAACGTGTATCAATCGATAGCTGGCATCACTACAAACAAGTTTCTTCTGAGAGAAAATCTTCTAAAGCGTCACTTTTCCGAGATTTAAGCTATCAGTTGTGCTGGTAGCGATCAAAACGCCAAAATATTTCGGAAACTTGACACTTTAGAACATTTTGTCTCAACCGATTAATACAGGCCATATGCGTGGCCGCAACTTTGAAAAAAAAAAAAAAAACAAAATGGCGGAAGTTAATCCGGCCACGCTTCATACAAAAATCTTCCAAGCCCTTTACAATCTTCGCCATCACTACAACATTGACTTTAAATTATCGTAAGGGTTGTCCGCTAAAACTCGCGAGGGTAGGTCCCTGCTGTCAAATTTTCTTTGGAAAACCAGACGCACGCGCCCGCGCGTTTTAGCGAACGCCCTGATATTTGTAACAATACGCATCGCACACTACGCGGCCAACGCCCACCGGTCATGGTTATGGTTATGTAGCGCGCGAGGTTCCTAAGCCGCTGAAATGTAATTTTCAGTCTACAGTATACTTACTTATCGCCAGCATACAACGGATATTGTAAACTTGATACGCATCTTTGGTGAAACCAACGAGAACACCGACAGCATAGTAACATCTGTAAATTATAAAAAAAGGAATTCAGCTTTTTAAGGAATAAGTCAACTTTGTAAGTTCATGGATAGTCTTGTGAGCTTTGCATGATAATTTACTATACTTTTTTTTTATTTTTTAATATTCCCACGCTAGGAATTTCTCCTGTATCGTGGGTGCGTTTACAAACATTTAAACCCACATACACAAACAGCCAGACCCAGATTATTTTAAATATATCTGGCCAATTTGAATGAACATTGGACGCGCCTGTGGCTTACGAATTGCCACAAATAGTTCGCTCCATAGCCATAAATCTTACAATCACTAACGTATTATGACTAATAAATAAAAAAATACATACCTGTGCTAGCCAATCGCTTTTGTCGCCACAGTAACAATGTGGTTCATGTTGTTCTTTGCAACCATCAGATACTGAGGCCGATGACGTTGTTGAAGCAGTCTGAAAACACACGTTATTTAATAATATCTATTAAATTAACGACGTTAGGCAAGTTGGTAGTTTGGAATGGTAATAAACCTACGTAGCAGGGTGCAGTGAGTTCCTGTTGTTGTCGCCGTTGCTGTCCGCCCTTAAATCTAAACATGTCTGATCGCTTGAGCGCCCTGTTCTCCGCCGCGGCCACTCTATACCTTTGGTCCACGCATCTTTTGCAGTGCCATGATGCACCTGTTAGAAATTTTGAAATTTAGGTACGAATGATAAGTCGTCGAAAAGGTCTAAGTTACCCCAGCAGGAAAGTTTCTCCTAGTCTCCTTAGGGGGCACATTTACAGCAGTTAGGGCACACATTAAACGTTCCACTCATATAACTCTAGGAGACACTTTCCTGCTGGGGTAACGTACACGTCGAGAAGGTATTCAATCAAAAATACATTTGCAGAGGCGTGGTGATGTTAGTTTCTCTTGTTAATCAATATGTAATAGAAGTATAAATAATTCTTGAGAGAATAAAGGAATTTCAATGGTAGGTCATTTGAATTAAGGTTCATGTTGATAAGGGTGTTACTACTAACTAACTGGGGTGATTTCCGAGTTCTTTATTATTCAGTGAAGCGTGAAACACATAATTATTAACAGAGATTTGCAATTTTAAACCACATTACTTAATAAATTATAGTGCATTTTTAATGTAACCATGTAACCAATACAGTGAGGAAACAGATAAAGCGTACCTCTACCGAGCCTACGAGGCAACCAGCAGGTAACTGATACCGATTACAAGTACTAGTGGACTACTTCTTATGGCTTTTTGGCGTTTGTGTTAAATACTTCTGCAGATAAAAGAAGTAAAGGATCGATTCGATAGACAAAGCGGAGACGAGCGGACTGGCGAGAGGACGTGCGGGATTCGCCAATCTCATTGCTTGAAATCCACATCGCGTCTCTTGTCTCGCCTGTGGTTGACCGAAGCTTGCATGTCTCCTCTCTGGTTCGTTCGTCTCTGTTTGGGTGGAAACCGGCCCTCAGAGCCCTTTCTGTTACAACTGGCTTACTAATAGCTTCTTGAAGTAGATAATCCATCCACAGAGATCAAGACGTACTTTGCACTTGCGTTATATTGCACGTCTATTTGCGATATGGTCTTTGTGGGCTTTTACGTATGTTGATAGCACATAAGTGTGCTATGTAGGTACTACCGAGTTCACTGACGGTCTACAGACACATCACCTTTACTCCCTTAGTTATAAGGTATAAAAGTTGTTGGTCGTCCGTGAACTTGGTAGTACCTAACGTGCCTTACAAGCTTGGTGTCTAAATTCGAATAATAATTTTATCTAGCAATATGGTCCAGTTGCATGCCACTAGCTGTCTACTGCAGGGTTATTAATAATGGAGTTCAGTCAAAAGGAGCATGCACCCATAAAGTTTTAAGCAAATTGAGGTTTTATTTATATTAAATTAAAAATGGTGCCAGTGGGGCTCAGAAAACCACAATTGCTTTTCATACATCTACGAATTTGGCCAGTGGATCTGCAGAGTACCTTGGTTTCGTGCACACAATCTGTTTTATGCACATTAGCGGGAACACAACGATATCATGTACCTAATCACGTTTCACGCTACGGTTGTTAGGCTGTGCAGCAGCCCTTTACATGTTTGTTAAATTACGTACCGTTAATCCATGCGTCGACGGGCGGTGAGTGACACTTGGCGTGGTAGCCTCTTCCGCACATGTCGCAGGCGATGATTGCGTTGGTAGCGGGACTCGCGGCGGGCCCTTCGCGCCTCTTGCACACCACGCACATGATGCGCCCATCGTCCGCCGGCGGCGCGCTCAGCAGCTTCAGCGACGCCACCGACGCCCACGCTTGCGTACCGTCGCCGAACTTGACCAGGCACCGCGCCGTCCCCGTACCAACCTCACATGAGTCGTTGTCATTGCTAGTACTCAACTCTACTATTGTTCCTGAGTTGAAGGAAACGCTGCATGAATAATCTATTTTATGATTTTAATTGATTGCCTTTAGTGTACAATTTCTAGATATTATTATAAAGAGAAGTAATACATTTCATGAAGCTAGTTAGGGCAAAATAAATAAATAAATATAAATATCGCTGGACTTTACACACAGCGCCATCTAGTGCCACACTAAGCAACGAGGCTTGTGTCGTGGACACCAGATAGTTGATATATACTACATAGATACTTTTTAAATAAAGCTTTATAATTTTTGTTCAGATTATAACAAAATACTTGAGTGCAGGTTGGAAAACCTATAATTTTTTAAGGTTGTAAATCCTAGTTACATGATTATGGTCTCCCCTGAATCCATAATTATGTAACTAGGGTATGATTGCGGGCTAATTAGGGAATAATATACAATTTAAGTAAATACACACCTAAATAATATCTTCCATCTTTGTTTGGTACCAGGACATCATCCCCACAGTGGAATGGATTATAATTGGTTTTTTCCGTGTTGGTTGTTGAGTCTGGCATGGCATCCTGTGTTTCTTCTTCTTTTTTTTCATTCTTTTTGCTAGCACATGGTGTGATCGTTTTGTCAAGGTCGCTCAGGAGGGCATCGATCAGAGACAATTGCGTTGAGACCTCTTTGAAACAAACCAACAAAGTAAATCAAATAACATTTTTTGAAATATTACTGCATTTTATTTATGGATGTTAGTATGTTGAAAATAAACATTATCCATGCTTAGCGACATTTCTTAGTGTTGATGGAACATCATGAAAGTGTAGTGAAAAGATATTTATCAATCAATGAATACATTTATAAGGATACACAAAACTAACTTTATAAAAGCAACAGCTATAAACAGGATCTTTGGCCGCTATCCCACTGGCGTTTTCGAGTCTCGGCTTTTCACCAATGTCGTAAAATATCATCGCACAGCGAAAACGTTGCGCAGACGAGGCGTTGACGCCGTGAGTTTCTAGTGGAAAGTGCAGACGTTGGAAACGCCAACGCTCGTATAACGCCAGTGGGATAGGGGCCTTAAGAGGCGGCCCGGAATTGCAATGCGAGGCGGGTGTAAAAATCAGACGGAATATTGCCATCTCTGTTTGACTATCATGTTACTGTGCTAAAATTGTCTCTTTTACCTTTGTAATTTTAATTACTGTAATTAGTTGAAAACACAACCATTGTAATTAAATCAAAAGACATTTAAATATTACGAGCTAGTATTTCTATTTTGTAAATATGATCATTAATTGCTTTATTTTTGTTGACTAGTTCGGCGAATCGTTAGTGAATGTAGAGAAATTTCTCTACAATCTACATCACAAAACATTAAGATAATATCCAAAAATAACTATAATAATATATTCACTTGAAAAGCTGCCTCCAATTCTACGTAAAAAAAAAAGTTACACTCAGAACTTTTTGGCAAGCGAATTTTCGGAAATCAGTGAATGCAGATTTGTATCTTTTAAAAAATAAAGGAATGTTTCCTTCGAGTAAAATTTGCTATCTCTAATATTTAGAGTACTTTCCCTCCAGGTGGCATTCAAAAATTCTACCCTGTATATGCACAATGGTGTGTGGACCTGCCCCGCAGTTTAAATGTATGATTTTGGATGTGTTTCGTAATTCCAAAGCTTAATATTTTTCAATTTGTTTTTTAAATTAATGTTAATGTTTTCTGTTCAATTAATATTAATGTTCTAAATACAGAGCAAATAAGAAGAAAAACATGTTGTTTACTCTGTAAAAATGTGCGCAATGCAATTCACTTATGTTTCGATTTAGGTATTTTGGGAAGGGAAGTATGAACAGTTAATTCCAAGCAAATGTAGTCGAAAGGTTGAAAATATTATCAGCCAACTGCAAGGGTTATTTTGTGTTGAATGCACTATGACAAACAGAGAGACTAATGAAGATTATCCATGTTAACCTGAAAAAAAAACTGATTGGGAAAATAAGCCCATTTGATTTTCAACCCTCCACATATGAGTTAGCAATGAATTTAAGTAGGTACTGTGAAAATAAATCTTATACATGTATTTAATTACTAATTAGAATTGTCTTGATTTATGTGAGTACAACAGAAATAGGAGAATACTTACACTTAATCATATTTTGGGTCCAGCATGGTAAGCAAAAATAACATAATCAGTGAATGATTACATGTTAATACATTCAAGTAGATGTTTCCAATTACAGCAAGGACTTTATATAAAGTGACTAAAAAATTTGATTGGGTTATGGGCAGGTGGATGATAATGACTAAAAACATTTTTGAACAGACCAGTGCCTTGTACTAAAAGCCCTTAAAACTATGCAAGCAGAAAAAGCTTGAGAAAAGCATTTCCCAGAAATGATCTATGTTGTTATTAAATGTTTTGTAAACTATAAATTATGACGTTAATCTTGATCTTGCAGTTTTCAACATCATGAAACCATTGACTGTCTGTTTAAAAACAATAATTTCAAGAGAGCACAAATTTTATCACAATTATGGGTCTGAACTTTAGCAAATGGTTAATGAAACAGATTTATTGGGGTCATTTTATTAAGTTGCTTCAACATATTATTTTCCCTATACAATTACAAGGAAAACATATTTTAGAGGCATGTTAGAGCTTACCGGAATTGAAAACGGTACACCAGTTCAATTATAATGTGATAAGAATGCAAAACACTAAGAACTCACAACCAAAGTTTTTAATGTTGATTTAACAATGTAACATTCAGATTGGCATTTATTTACTTTCGTATTCCTTTAGAAACAATTTTGTATGGTTCAGAAACAATCCGGGAACTCAGAACTTTGTCCATTGTAAATGCTTACAATGCAAAGTTCAAGTTGCAAACTTTTCTTTCAGCAAATCAGAAACTACAAGTTTACAAATAAAAACTTCTTACTTTGTTTGTATTTATGACGCAAGTCATTCAAAATGACAACAATGTTATGCGGCACCGGTAGTATCAGAATTTTACAAGAATCCGGAATTACAGAATCAGATTAGGGTGAGTTTAGGTTTCTGTGTTACTTGCAATTAGATTTACCGTTTGTCTCAGCTATCAATTACTTTTTCTTTGGTCAATGTGTTTATTGTTCGAAACCTGATCTAAGTGTAATTGTATTTTATTACCAATTAAATAGGACTGATAGTGAAGATGCACGCTGAGAAAAGTTACGAGTAGGTAAAGCTATCATCACAATTTATCCAAAGCATTTGAAAGAAGTTATATGCTTCTTGTAACAATGAATTGCTACTTACCAGCGTTGATGTCCATCTCAGTTATGATTTTTTTAACTCATTTACAGCATTGGAGAAGCATATTTTGGACTCAAATTTCATACTAAATGAGCAAACACGTAAAGCATTGGCGCTTCTGCGGCCATTATACTAGTCAAACGTTTCACAGTTTTCCCGCGGTAACAAAATATAACTTGGAAATCATGGGTAAACTTGATTGATAACGATTTTGTTAATTGACTACACTTTTGTTTCTTTTAAATCAACACTTGTATTGCTAAATTCATACTAATTATCATTATAAATTAAACAAAATAACCTTTCGAATTTCTTCTATCGGATATCAATCCCTCTATGCACGTCACTATTGTTGAATGTTGGAAGTACTGTTTTGAATGAATGAATCGACTGTTCCCAAAAAAATCACGTCACCTGATATTTTCTCATAATCACCGATTTTTAGCATTTTTATTTTACTTTAAAATTTATTTGTGTAAATGTAAACTGTTTCATATAATTCTTTTAGGTACTCTCACCGATTAATTTTATACCTTTCGATTTAGTTCAAATTTTCAAAATAGCCTGTAAGAACCTTTATAACTAAATAAAATATTGACCCCGCTGTCTATGGTTTAGTGCTGGGCCACATTGCAGCTAACCGCGACTGGCTTTTTTTGGACTGACTTTTGGTGACCAAGTTAAACTGAATCGAAACTCCTCCTCACCACTTCTTTGTACTCCTCCAAAAAAGTTGACAAAATCGCTGTCTCAAATCGAAATCCGTATCCCACACGAAATAACCACCTCAGTGTGGACAGAGCTTAATAAATAACTTTGGTGTCGGTGCGCGCTGAAGACTGGTCGTAAGTTGTAATATGCTTTCTCTGTGTTCCGTGTGCACGCATGTGCAGACACCAAGCTATACATATCCAGTATAACCTGACCTCGCTTTGTATGAGTTTCCCGTACGATGAGATCAGCATAATTTGGTTTTGCATAGCTTGATTGGTCGTCGTGCGTACAGTGATGGAAATTAGTGTAATTTATTTTTCGTTTTCAAAATAATTCAAAAAGAAACATGTTATAAGCATCATTAATTCATATTTTTTTTTTACATTTTGAGCTGCAACAAGACGAATTATTGTTTAAAATAGAGAATAAATATCACATTCGAGTTCACACAGAATGCCTCGCTCAGTGTCGATCGCTAAGACTGTACAACTCATGCAACGAAACATGAGACCTGTCACACCACTTTTATACGAGATAATGGTGTAACGAAATACTTCTTTTGACATATAGGTGTACACGTCGTAAACCATCTTCCTACTTTGTCTTCTTTGTTTTACCTCGAGCCATAATCAAGATTTCACAAAGTTTCACTCGTTTCAAGTGGTTTGACAGGTCTCATCTTTCGTGGCACGGAGAGTACCTACGCGCGACAGGTGGTGCGTTCGAGTAGCTCACTTTTAGCGCTATTTAGCGCTGTCGCCCGTTCGAGAAGCTACTGTTGCGCGCTATCAACACTGCGTGACGTCACACATTACGTCATTACTTCACGCTACCAACACTATTTCTCTCGAGGTGATGTGCCGACAGCGTTAGCCTTGACACTGTCAACTAGACAGCGTAATCGAGCGGGTATCTATTATTTCCTGCAGGACACTTGTCACAACTGCTATTATATTAAGTCTTTCAGTTTGCATCATATAAAATAAAATAAAATTAGTCGAAAGCAAGACGAAAACAAACAAAACAACAATAGAGTTGTCATTCGTAATCAGCTGTCAAGTGTCACTGCAGTTCACTGTAAAAGTCGTTCGGGGAGCTTCTTTTCACTAACGCTGCTAAGGCTTCTCGAACGGGAGTTGACAGCGTTAGCGTTGATAGCGTTAATAGTGTCTACTCGAACGCACCAAGGCACGTCTCAATGTTTGAACGCTCCCGTAAGTCGTAATGACGGTCGCGTCAACTGGCCCATGACGCGACGTGTCGATCGCCGCACGTTGAACAGTGAACGCTACGCAGATCTGACATAATGACCGCACCCGCCATAGCGTTGGTCGGGAACGGAATAGCATGTAAAGGTCATGGCACACAAGTAGTGCAGCACATAGTACACAAGCACCACACCGGCACCGCTCCAACCCAGCACTTAACTTGCTATTCAAATTAGAGCGTGTGTCGTATAATATATTTTATAATGTCTATATGAAAAAGCTTACGGCGGGCGGTCAACGTGCTTGCCGTTACCATACGACTCGACTCGCAGGCACCTCGTAGACGGCGCGCGCGGCTTTCTAGCGGACAGCGTGCTTACGGCGCGCCGGCCGCCTGCTTGCTGCGCGCCGACCGCCTGCTTATTTACGTTGTTTCGCGGGCAACTCTGAGTCGGCACTCAGAGTTGCTCGCGAAACAACGTCGTAAACAAATGAAATACTCAAGTAGCGGTGGGTGCGGGTGCGGGTGGTACCGGAAGTGGTAAAAAAAATGGTTACGATTTTTGGTTATCATGGTTACCACTTCTGTAACTTCTCAATCCTCCACCCACCGCGGGTGCGTCAGTTGACGCTGGGTTCACTTATCAGTCATTCGAGATCTATTGAACAAAATGGCAAACGATCGAAGTAAAAACACAAAGTACCTAAAATGCAGCGCTACCTCCCTGACTATCCCGGCCGGTGCGCAGACTACGAGCTTGCGCCTCGCGGACGGCGCGCGGCCCGCGGGTGGACGCCGCACGGACCGCGGGTGGACGCCGCGCGGACCGCGGGTGATGGCGCGCGGACTCCGAGCTTACACCTCGCTGACGACGCGTGGTAAGCGCGGCATAGCCTAATTGCGCGTCATCAACGACCTGAAGCAGCGATACTGGGTGGTCAACCTACGCCCGACGGTGTGAGCTATCGCGCAGCGCTGCCAGCTCTACCAAGAACCTATCAAACAGTCCACACCAATAGCTGGTCCTTCATACGCGCCGAAAATACACTAATCTGAAACCATCCTTTATGTGTCGTCATCAGTGGTCGCCATCCTCATCACTATTTTTCACTTCACATGCTCTAAAAGTACGCCAATATAGCCTTACGAAGCGGGACTAAAGTGACCACTTTAGTCCCTAAGCAGTGAAAAGTAATTGGTTTTTTAATTTCCTTCATGTGACATAGTCAAACTCAAACAGCCAGTTAATATACTACTATAATCTGTGGAGTGTGGACCATCTTCATTGCGAAAATGTTAAGAGTTTTAGTTCCAGGGTTTTTCCGCAAGGAAGGTGGCGCCATGCGTTTTAAATTGTTAATCTGTGACTGGTTTAGAAGAAAAAACTGACCGCGAAACATTAAACATTCAGAATTTGTGTCGAGTGTAAATTTGTTCGGTTTTAAATAAATTTAATAAGAATGTCCAGTGACAGTGAAGAGTTTGACGTCGAGCAAAGAGCAAAAGACATAATAGATAATCTTTTGACGCCAAAATCGCGGAGGATTTACCTAAAAACTTTCGTAAGTTCTATGGACTGTAGGAATAATACATGTTTTTGAACTAAATTGACTATTTTTCTCGCACTCAAAGTGAAAACTACAGTTTGCACCTCGAGACTAAACGCCAACTTATACCCTCGGTTTCATTGACTCCTGTGTTTCCCGTCAACCGGGGACAACAGAACGTCATTAAAATTCCTTACCGTTGTCCCCCTTAAGCATATGGGCAACGGGGACAACGGACAGTTAAAATTTCACGTTTCGTTGTCCACTTTAATTTTTTATTTCTTGGATGCTCCAGGGTAGCCCGCGAAATTCAAATTTTCTTACGTATTTTGCATTTTGCAGGTCAGTGTCAGGTTGTATGTTGATTAAAATATGATTCGCGGCTGTAACACGTATGTAGTTATAGAATTATAATCATCAAAATCATCAATACAACCCTCCAAGCTCATAAAGATGCAGGAATTACTTTTTCAAGGTCAAAGTCACCTGCAAATTGCAAAAAATGTAAGAAAATTTGAATTTCGCAGGTTACCCTAGAACATCCACCTTAAATAACACTCTTTGACTTCTGTCCCCGAAGTGTCGGGCCTCCGCTGGCCTCCTTCGTCGGCCTACGGCCCGGTGCCCATCCCTTGGAAAAGGTTTTAACCTAAGAGGTGAGGTTTTAACAGAAGAGGTAACGCAGCAATAGGTATTATAACTCAACGGGGACAACGGGCATAATTTGAAAAGTTTTATAAAGGGTGTTACACACCTCTTAACGAAGCCGAAAGGCACTTGTTCTCCTCGTCATTGCGATCATTTTTTTGTTCTACACCATACCTGGAAACCTTCTAGTTACGAAAATACTGGGGGTCAAGTTCCAACTTTTTGGCAACTTTTTTTTAAATGTAATTTTTTAATGTAGGATTTTTACTTTAAACACCTCCACAACCCCCGTACTATTCAATCCATCCATCAGCACATTGTTTTGAGTGCGTTTCATTGTGTTCTACCACAAAACATGATTTTTCACTCCAAAAAAAAAAGTCATTTCCCAGCAATAATTTTTGCGTAAAGTTACTTACTTTGATGTACAGAATGCTTGGTTGACGACTTCGTGATGAGGTGGTTTACACCCTGTACATAACAATAAATTAACGGGGACAGCGTGCGGGACAATGGGAAGTAATTATAATTATTTTATTAAATTCCCGTTGTCCCCGTAGTCCATCTACGGGAATACAAGGCATTTTGTTTGTTTAATTTTATGTTTTGATGAAAACTTACCAGCAAGAAAAACATTGAATTGAAATTGAATTGAATGTTATTATTTTTTGATGGATTTCCATGGTTATTCCATCTTTATGGTATCTATTACTCCAGTTATAGGTTTCAAAGTTCCACCTTCAAAAAGTTTTGATACACAAAATAAGATAGTTGCACACAGCGTTGCCGATCTGGGGGGAATTCCCCTTTTTGGGCGGAATTTCACGTTTGTGAGGGGCAAAAAAGGGTTATATGAATAAAAGGGGAATTTAATACTCCAAATATATAATATGTAATTTAATAATGAAAATTCAGTTTGATGATGAATCCAAATATGACAGATTGGACAGAGTGTATCTAGTTGTATTAGCTACCGAAAGCTTACAAAAGTTAAAAAATAACTCACAGGTTCCTGAAACCAATGTCAATATGTTTTTAATAACTTGTCGCAGCTTTTATGTGGAGTTGGCTAAACAAATCCTACAGAGGTTTGATTTTAAGGACAGTCTGTTTAATTTTATTAGACTATAATAAATAGACTCGGTAAATCCTCCTGTTGCTCAAAGTTTCACTTTCAAATCTTTGTAGCCTGTCTTTGTAAGATTTCCAGTATTGTACGATTATGACAACATGCAAGAAGTTGACGATGAATGGTGAGAATATGCTCTACTTGATCATGAAAGCTACGACTTGCATCCTTCAGATGATGCTGAGGACAAAGGTCAAAGTTTGTTTCAAAATTTAAAAGGCATTTTAAATGCCTTGTTAGTTTTACCTTTCTCGAATGCATCCGTGGAATGTGTATTTAGTTCTCTCAAAAATATTAAAAATGATCATAGAAATAAACTAAAAACAAGCACGATAGTTGCCAAATAAAGACCAAATAAAAGATTGTGTAAAATTTGAGCCAACAATAAATATGCTCAAAGCGAACCTATACAAAAAGTGATGTATTTGTTTTAGTATTGAAATAAAGTTTTCAGTAGTAAAACATTTTTATTCTGTTTTTCCTACATCATGAACTTCGAGGGGAATTTTGCTATAAAAAGAGGAATTTTTCAACATGACGCGGGGAATTTACAAAAGTAACTGTGGCAACACTGGTTGCACAATGTCAAACCGCCAACGTGACGTGAGTGAGTTGTCACTTGTCAGTGGAAAAAGTAAATGTCATTTGTCACTTGTCAGTCAATGTGTCGTAAAAAATCTAAACTAAAACAACACAAAAAAACACATTATTTTCTATTTCTCATGAATTTAACATTCTTTACTTTGTTTTACATTCACTTAAAACAGTCAATTGCAGTGAGTTAATTAAAATGGGTAATTCTAGTATCAAACAACACTATGAAACTGCGTCGAAAACAGGTGTTTTACAATTATCTGATCACAGGCTGAGGGAAATACCAGTTGAAGCACTGAATTTAAGTGATATTTTAAGAAACTTAGACCTGTCTAAGAACAAATTGACATCGTTGCCGGATGTTATGAGTAAATTTAAGCTGCTGAAACAGTTCAACCTAGATACAAATAAAATAGAAATCATTCCAGAATTCATAGGTAATCTGAAGAAACTTGAAATGTTTAACATATCTAATAATTTAGTTACATTCCTACCAGAATCTTTTGCAAAGCTGAGTAATTTGAAACAAGTATATCTGAACAATAACAAACTAAAAGAATTTCCAAAACAACTGTTAGGACTACATTGCTTGGAAGTTGTGGAGCTGTCACACAATAAGATAACAGAGGTACCTCAAGGAATGTCAGAGCTTTATGCAGCTGAGCTAAATTTAAGTCAAAATGAAATATCAAGCATTAGTGAAGATATGCATCAGGCTCCGAGACTAAAAATTTTGAGATTGGAAGAAAATTGTTTAAGTTTGGATTCAATCAGACCAACTTTACTTAGAGACTCAAAAATGCACACCATTAACTTGGATGGTAACTTGTTTGATCCAAAACAGTTGATGTTGTTGGAAGGATACAACGAGTACACAGAGAGATACACTGCAATGAAGAAAAAAATGTTTTGATGGCTTTACAAAATTTTTTGGAACTTGATAAAACAAAACAAATTCTAAATATAGAAATGTCTTCTAAAACTAAAGTTTTAATATGCTTTTAAGGACACAGTCTTCTTATAATAAATTCTGTACCTACACCAAATCTAGTTTATATTTACTTTTAATGTTTATTATTACACCTACTTGTTATGTGATTATAGATTATGATGATGTTTTTATAATACAAAATATAATACATTTTTGTTTTTTTTTTTCAATCTGTCTAATAATATTCAAAAATGTGCCAGAGGTGCTAGGTGACTTGAAAAAAAAGCACCTAAATTCAAATAGTGCCCACTGAATTGTTTTCAAATTATAAAATATTTAAATCAATCATACTATTGATGATTGGGAACAGTACTTGGACCTCAAGAAAAAAAAGATGTCTCATTGAAAATGTAGGAAATAAAAAAGTAACATTATTTTTTAGTACTTGGTTCATTAAAATTGTATGTTGCATAATTCGACATAAAATTGTCAAAATATATATGCATCATAATTAATGCTCCAGTTGCACATAATCAGGTCTCTAGTAGCAATAATACATGCATAAAAAAGCGTATAGATATGGGGCTGGGGCATATTTAAACCTGATCACTGACAAGTTGATAGTAGGTAGGTACACAAAAGGGTGGTCACATTGCCATGATGTCATTCCCGTTAAGATAAGTATTTATATACCTAAGTATGAGTCAACTTATCGCTTGGTTGGTGACATCCCGAAATGTACGCGAGCACTACAGTGGCCCTAGTGTAACAACCCCAAGTTGCTTGAAGATTGAACTCCCAAGAAGTTTGTTAAATTTCCTCCGTTTCAAGTACGCCTTGTAGGAAGATGGGACGGGCAAGTGTGTCGTCGTTACATAATTACATTACTAGACACCAGAAGCCTATCCAACTTCGTCCAAAGCATTATGGGTATTCCGTCTGGTTACTTTCCAACGTCACATGCCATTCGTTTCTAATTTAGCAGGGGCGATTGCAAGACTGTTGTAGTCATTATTTCTGGCGTTCTATATACGTACTATCCGACTGGGCTCTTGCTGCAGGACAAGCCAGGTTGTCAGCTTCACCGCATTGACGGCGATGTGCAGCCCTGCATGGAGTCCATAGTTCAAAAAAGGTCATTCAGCTGAGCATAGCGCCTAGTGAGTTGACGGCCGGGAGTGCCTGAAACATTTTGCCGGTGCCGAATGGCGATAGCCTCGAACGAATCGACACCGGCACGAAAAAATGGAGGCAAACCGAGACTGCCGCCGTTAAGTAATTGCGTGCTTAGAGTTCATACAATTTTACTTCCATCTTAGCCGTGCTGTACCGGCCACTGGAAAACCACCCATATTGGCTGGCTCAGAATATTTTATTGATTGTGCTTCACTTCTGCTTTAGGGCTATTGAAGTTGCCGAGACATGATAAGAGCATTTTAAGCATAGTCGACCTCGTAATTGCTTTGCTCCCCTAAGGTTGAATGTCACGTGCAGCCTTTTAGTTCAAATAGAAGTTCTCCGCCTCTAAAACAAAAATGGACATTGACCTTAAACGTCCCGTATGCATGACATTGAAATTTCCACCGTCGATACAATACACCCATTGGTTTCAAACCTATTCCAGCAATGGTTATTTGCCTTCTAATGGGGTACAAAGTCTGGTACAGTCCACACTAGTTGGTAAGACGACCTTTAAGCGCTGCCGCGCTGATCTCAACGGTCAAAGGTAATGTCTGTGTGTCAACAATGCACATCGAAACGGACTGTTCACCAGAAAGCAAAAATTATTCGATAAAGCGCTACATCAGGCGATTATCAGCTTTGCTTAGCGTTGTTGTTATCCATTACTGTTCGACGCGTCCGCGTGTAACGACGCTATCGCGTCTCTAGTGCATTAATTTAAGAAGTCGAATGCCCACTTTATATAGTCAAAGTTCAGTAACACAAGTCAGTGTTGTTGTAGTATTGCCGCGGGGAGGTCGCGTGACTTATTCAGCGGCTCCAAATACATCGCGAACCCAAACATTCTAACACAAAATAATTATACAATTATTTCTCGTGGATATCGGGTTTTCTATAAAAGTTCTTACTGTATATCTGAGTAATAAACATAATTGTGAATTTCCTCAACGGGTACGGTCTTAAAGTGAGTAAAATAGTGTCTAAGTTAAGAATTAAATTGTTTTTTTTTTTTATAAAGCGTTTGGGGGGTTGGGTATCGTGCTGTTAGCATTTATCAAAAATTGGTTTCAATTTTTCCATAAGATTCACACGCTAGCTATCGTGTTGTTTGGTTTGGGTGGGAGGTGAGGGTAGTTACGAAAACCCTAACTGACCACCCTCAAAATAATTGCAAACTGAATTCTAATGTAAACATAGCAGATAAAACAATCAGTTGGTCGCCTTGGTCAAAGCCTATGCGTAATTTATGAAGTGTTTGTTTTACATACTCTTAGAATAACTTCAAGCATTTCCAATGCCCCGGATACCTAATACCTGGCCAGGATAATATCCCTGGCTAGGGCAACTGCGCTCACGCTGGCCTAGTTCCTGGCTGCGAAGCATGTTTCTTTAATAAAAATTGAGGACATGCTAGGACTGCAGACGAAATACTCTTTAGCTATTAGGCACCATAAGTTGTAAACTAAACTGCATCTAGGTCCTTGGGCCCTATCAGAATACCAGCGCTGCGGTAGGTATTTGCTTTTCATCTATCGAAGCATCATGCTGAGATTAGGAGCCTTCTGGCCTCGCACAGGTATTCTTTTTATTATTTAGTTTTTTTTTTTATTATTATTTTTGTAGTTCCTGTGCTTGTCCCAAATAAATATTTTTCTTTCTTTCTTTCTTTCTATACCTACTTACACATCTAGATTATATAAAAAAGGTGATCTGGGGTCCTATGTATTCGTATCTATTTTACTCAAATCCCTTATTTCATTATATACTTTGGATATTTCAGTAACATTATGTGGGGAACTTACCTCTCCACATGCATACGATTTGATTAGGGTGACCCTGATTGTGTTCTCTCTGTAGCCAAATTTCTGTTGTTTCTAGTGAACTCATTATTCAAGCACAAGCATTTAATTTATTTATATATGTGCTTCACTTTTGATGAATTTTGAAAATACTAGACAGTCATACTTACTCATAATAAAAATATTTTACAAATCTTATAGAGAGTAGTCGGCTACTATTAGGTACCTTATCTGTAATATACTTATATTATAAAGCTGAAGAGTTTGTTTGTTAGGTTGAACGCGCTAATCTCAGGAACTACTGGTTTGAATTGAAAAAAATTGTGTTGGATAGTCCATTTATCGAGGAAGGTCATAGGCTATATAACATCACGCTACGGCCAATAGGAGCGGAGCATACATGGAAAATGTTGCAAAAACGGGGAAAGTTTATTCCTTTTGTGAGCTTTTTCTCTCTTATTGTGACGCAGACGTAGTTGCGTGGGTCGGCTAGTACTGAGATAACGTTGTTTAAATAATGGTCTACCTATACCTCTTTGTTTTACGAGTGAAACATCACGGCGTTGCTGCCCACACTCGTCAAGCGACTGAGTGCCCATGCCATGAGCAAACTAATCAATGAACAAACAAATACTACTATCACACAGATAAGTTTCAACGTTCATTTATGACGGGACTTTGGACAAAAGCAGGGATTATTCGGAGCAATAATATAATGTAGGTACCTAAACTGGCCTGCAAAAATAAGTATCACACTTTTAAAATTGCAATAACTTTTAAGTACTTACACAAGATATACTTTCGAAACAAAAAGGACTCGAAAAATAGTTTAATTTTGTCTATAGTTTCAAAGAAAGCTGATAAAAATTGCTTTATAACGTTTTTTTATTTTAAATCTGTAACTTCTATAGTTTAGGAAAAATTGAAATTTAAAAGTGTAGTACTTATTTTTGCAGGTCAGTGTATACTATTAGGTAAGCTATCACATGCTTCAACTAGAACTTACAATAACTATCTACCTATTGAAAAGATTACAGTAATCCTTGTCTGTGGAAAAAGTGGGCAATTAATCAGTGGTGCTGTATGATCGCTGCGTGATTAGTGGTCACCAGGGTTATCAGATCTCACGTGCAATGATAACGAAACTGTCAATAATTATTTCCAATCAGCTTCATTTATGAAACCGATAATTATTTTGGTACTTACTAGAAAAGTAACAAATAAGTAGTTTTTGAATTTTAAACTGGAATGATCGGATAAATTATTTTGACGATATATTAATCAGTCAATAGAATTTATTGACTGACAAACTATATCGTCAAAATAATTTTAGAGTCGACTGCACTATTAAGGTATCTGTACAAATGTTTAATTAGAGCGTTAATGACATACGTAAGTGATAAGGAATAAGAGATTAATTAGCAAACAAATCCGGAACTGCAATCTTCGCCACGTGAGTTGCTAGCTATAACTTAGTTAATTGTGTAAAGATGATTAAATGACTCACGACGACGCTTGGTCCAACTATAAAATATACTAGCACCTCGCCCGCGATTTCGTCTGCAAAAATTTTGATAGCTCAGCTAATTTGCACGATACAAATATAATTTATGGCCTATGTTACTTCCTGATAATTAGCTTTCTGTTGGTGAAAAAATGGTTAAAATCGGTTCAGTAGTTTCGGACCGTATTCGGTACAAACAAACAAAAAAATCTTTCCTCTTGTATAGATTATCTAAGGATGGGACACTCTGTCTGCTCGATGTAGTTATTCGAGCGAGTACAGAGTGGTCAAAATTATGAAACATCACTGGCTTAAAACACGAAGCAATTGGTGAATTTACTGACTACGCTGTGGACGGTCTGGTGTAGGTACTATCAAGGACACTCCCGCCTGATCACCACTAAGCTAATTTTTGCTTGCACTTGCAATCTAGCCTCGCCCCGTTGACTTTGATAGAAATAATGAATGAAAAGATACCGATCGGCCGAACGCACTGGCGATGCACGCCAAACGAGAGTTATTGTTATTTTGCGCGCCAAAATTGATGCTTTTCTAATAGGCCTAAACTTTAAGGGGGCGTGGCTCCGCATGATTTAAGCGACAAAAAAAATAACTGATCAGGCGGAAAAGACCACGACTGTACTATGACATGGAACATTGAACGTTTTATGTCCCTATGTCCCTACACTCCCTACCATAGGAAAATAATAAATATGCATTCATGTGATAATTTCACACACAGCCACGCGTCTTAAGCTGTGGGCCAGTCAAAATTGCACCTGGTACTACCATCCTAATTGGGTGGGATACAGGGCTACTGGTTAAAAATTATCATAATTCTTTTGTGGCAGTGGCAGTGTTCAAGTCCGTAAACCTGCACCTAACCCTGAAAAGTCAAGCCGACTGTAGTTTCGAAACAACTACTATGATTGCGATTGTCAATCTGAATCAAACGTGCGACCCAAACTTGACAGCCACGCTTGCGACTGCTGAGCCTATAAGGAGATTGCGAGGCCGACCTTTTCCTGTAATGGAACAGTCCATTACAGGCAAAGGTCAGAAATTTGTGACTTGCAAATCATGCAAAATACGCGCTTTGACGCGGAGTTGCAGACACCAGCCCGTTATACAATACAATACAAAATAAGTAAGCAGCCTTGACTGTAACTATTAATAAATAGCATTTATTTTTTTGTAATAAATGGTTTAATATGTATTTATATATATTTATAGTATTTTATATATCCTTCTAATTTACCTTAGTATTAATTAAATTATTTTCAGATGTACACCTACCACTGCTTGTCTCTGCATCACCCAAAGGTTGACTGGTAGAAAATGCCTACGGCATTAAGTCCGCCTCTGTACTTTGTGCTTGAAGTGTTAAATAAATAAATATTTTAAATTATATATAGATCATACAACATAATGATAGTTATAATTTAGCGCAATCAAACTATTTGTAGTTTGATTTGCTTCGAGTTTTGAACGAAAACATAATTAGTCAGTTAGTTTTATATTACGAGTATAATGATAGTTAAACGTTATCTTGGAATCCTATTAATGTGTCGTTATGTGCCTTTGTACATTGTTTTATCTTCCTATATTTGGTAATACACGTAAATAGGTGTTACTTACTTAATTAATTTTGTTTGTGTTAGCTAATAAAATGATAATAATTCAGGACTAATAACTCCTACATATAGATAAAGGTCTAGCCAATGCCAAGCCTATATGTATAATGCTTTACTGAATAAAATTAAAAACCCGACTGCGTAAAAAGTAACTACTTAATAACTTTTAATAAAAACTGAAAATAAAAAAACAAGAACAAAATAATAAATTCTAATACGGAACGTAATATTGACTGCAACAGCCGGGAGTCGGGACCCATATTTGATGTAATGATTTTAGTAGTAATTATTTAATCATCAATATGGGTATCAAGTCGGGACCCATTACATTTTAATCGGTCCCGACTTGATACCCATATTGCAGTATCCAATTTTTATTTCACTAGCCTATGTTACCCGAGTTATCACAACGATTCTAACGATACCACGTACATCAAAATTGGTTTAGGCGTTTAGAAGTTGTGGTGGTATAAAGAAACTCACAAACAAACATACATACATCATGAACCCTGAAAACATAACACTCCTTTTTGGGGACCAGTCGTGTAAAGCTTAGGAAGGCTGTTGGTGGAGCCACAAGGGCTAATCAGATCTTCACTTCGTTTCATTTTTAGGATTCCGTAGTCCTGACAAGGAACCCTTATAGTTTCGCCATGTCCGTCTGTCTGTCTGTCCGAGGTTTTTCTAAGAGACCGTTAGTACTAGGAAGCTGTAGTTTTGTAGAAGTGTGTATATCAATAACGCCGACAAAGTAGTAAAATATTGTTTTTGGAAAATATTTTTTTTTTAGGGTAGCTCCCCTACATGTGAAGTGGGGATGGTTTTTTTTCGTCGTCTACCCCATCATTTGGGGTATCGTTGAATAGGTATTTTAAAATGACTTTTGCGGTTGCCCATACTACTTTTCGATTTAATGCTCCATTTACGAAATATTAAACTTTAAAGTGAAAATTTTTGTTCCAGTAGGGCGTCCTCCCCCCTCTAAAAGCTAAACTACGGGCTTGAAAAATCTGGAAAAATTCATGATGATAGTGCATTTTATGAACTTTAAAGGAAAACTATAGCGGTTAAGATAACTTTATTATTTTGGCAGTAATAGTCGTTGAACTAGGTTTTGGATAATTTTGACCATTTTGATAATTTTTACCAAATACAAAATCCTTAGAATAAATCCTATAAAGTGACTAAGATGAAGTAGTTGCTTGTTTATATGGGCGAAGACTTGCATTGAAAAACTAAATCTAAAATATAACGGGCTACTACGGAACCCTACACTGCGCGTGGCACGACACGCACTTAGCCGGTTTTTTTTATTAGCATTCTGGATACCTAGGTACACACATGTTGAGAAAGTAGGGCGTGTACAGTGCAGAAGTTCTTTGTCAGTCCAGCAACAATCATTTATTTTAAACCAATAATCTAGTATTTCAGGCATGTATAAAGATTTTTTTTTTGGGAGCGGCCTGGTATTCTGTGTGACAGGGTTTTCCTAGTGCAGATACCAGTCTCCCAAAAAGGATTTATCTGATGAAGTATATTCATACTTTTAAGGCGCCTTTGTGGAAGAGAAATAAAATAATTATTTATTATTATTATTATTTAGGTATAATGAATGGACTGGCTATCACTCCTCGCAGTTGTCCTAATATGTAAAATAAGGACAATTTTTGCGTCATTACGGAGTGGCCAATGACCATATCGCCGTCTGTTATCAATTAAGTGCTCAGTTGTCCCAGAGTCTTTTATCGGAGCGGGGTGGCATAGTGCTGCCGATATAATCCGCATAATATTTTGTTGTGTTTAATCAGTGGCGGGAAAATAATCTAACTATAGTGTGTGTTTTTAGGCATACCCGGGCAATACACTGCGACCATGACGGCCAACGTGGTGCTGGGGTGCGTGATGGCACTCCTCGTCATACTCTTCACAATCAGTTCGATTGCCAGATATTATATTAAGGTAACTGTTTATTCTTTACATTTTTGGTTGTTGGGCAGAGACTTACCCGAGTACGTAGGCACCTATTGTACCTATAGTTCTTACTGATAGATAAGTGATATGATGGTGATAGTGCGTGACCACTGATTAGTAGTAATTTATTGGAATATGAAATTAAAAGAGGAATTATGATTAGTTTATCTACTTGTAACTAGTTAATGTAGGTACATCAGCAATATTATCTGATGAAATGTTATATCTTTGGACTTTGGAATTTGGACCACCACGGTTTTTGAACTGTTCGATTTCTGTGTAAAATAAAACTGTTCTAAGGCTCTTATTCTGATTCGAAGTTCTTATGTACAGTCGTGGTCTTTTCCGCCTGATCAGTTTTTTTTTTTTTGCGTAAATCATGCGGAGGCGCTGAGTCACGCCCCCTTAAAGTTTAGGCCTATTAGGAAAGCGTCAACTTTGGCGCGCAAAATAACAATAACTCTCGTTTTGCGTGCGTCGTCAGTGCGCTCGGCCAATCGGTATCTTTTGATTCATTATTTCTATACAAAGTCAACGGGGTGGGGCTAGAGAGCGTTTTTATGTTGTAAGTGCAAGCAAAAATTAGCTTAGTGGTGATCAGACGGGAGTGTCCTCGATAGTACCTGAGTGTGTACACTTATGTCATAGGTATTCAAGAAAAGCATATTCGAAATTGAAACGCCTACGTCAAGGTGTCAAATAAATGAAAAAAAAAATTGAAAAAGTGTTTATAGGCAGGTACTTTCGGATCTAGGTACAATTTTAGGCTGAATGTGGAAAAGTGGTGCCTAGGTAGGTAAGTACCTATCCGATGGGTTGTTCTGATAGAAAACAAGCTCAAGCCAAATAGGTAATTCCCATAACAAAAACAATACTGTCGATAATTGCTACAATTTGTGATTTTCTTTTCAGTTTACACTGTTCGTTGTTATGTCGTTAATATTTGCTACAGCTCCAGTACCACTTATGTTGATCAAACCGTTTGACCCAAGAAATGCGCTGTAAGTACCTACTTGCATTTTTATTTATTTATTTATAAATTTAAAATGACCTTCGGATTTGATATGATGAACTTCTGGATAATTTTATTATGTAGCTTACTACGTCAAACAAATGACTTTCACTGGCCGCGAAGCAGATAATACTTAATATTGTTAATAACAACCACCGTGTATAATAGGTAATTATTATGTAGGTGATTACATAAGTAAATAAAATAAATAAATAAATAAATATTGCTGGACATTAACACACAGCACCATCTAGTGCCACACTAAGCAACGAGGCTTGTGTCGTGGACACCAGATAGTTGATATACTACATAGATACTTTTTTGTTTGTAAATACATACTTATTATACATATAAACATCCATGACTCGGAAACAAATGTCCATGCTCATCACACAAACATTTGCTCCAACCGGGATTCGAACCCGGGACCCTAGGAACGTAAGTCTAGTAAAAGTGTTGAAAATAACAGTAAGTAACTATGTAGCTTCCCTTCTGTTGTTTTAGAGATAATCTAGGTTTAAAAACACGAAAGGCCTTCAGAATATGTGTCATTCATATTTTACGCAATTTATACCTATACTTGTACAACAGTAGGTACTACATTATATCGTTGTTATTATGTAGATGACTATTGATAAGATTATATTTTTACGGTAAGAATTTCGTGGGCGTCTTTTAGGCACCGGCAAACTGGGTTTCACAATTGTTTCAGTAACAGTAACCGACTTGACAATCGAGGTCTTTACAGTTCAAAATATATTATAATTTTAAAGTATTTGTTAACAAAGGTAAGTACTTATTTATAGGCCGCGTGACCTTAGACCAAATACACTCTAAATATTTATTTATTTACTCTAAACATACAAATATCATCACAGGCTTAACCCAATATGATATTTTAGCACATTTAAAATTGAAATAGTTCATCTGTTCAATAATTTTATCTCGTCATGCCATTCATGAGAATGATACCTACCTAGTCGTCTCCAAGAAATAAACACGTCATATGCAGTGGTAACGTAATATACCTACGACAATTTAAATCATTACACTACCATCGTTAAATTGTACTTTAGATAGATATGAACCTCAGTACCTAGGTAATTTTATGTCAAGCTAGTATCTGTATTAGATTTTCAATAAAGAGAGGAACACTCATTATTTGAAATTAAGGGGCTGACAACACCTAATTGATGCTATTTAAGTAGTTTTTTTAAGAAAAACTGTTTGTTCTAGCACATCAAAAAAAAATGTTAATATTCATCATATTTCAAAGACCGTGGACGGACTCGATACATTGGACGAAATCGGCTCGATAGAAAATAATTGCAATGAGTGGTGTTAAAATCATCATTAAACGGTTCTATGTCTTTATTCTTTTGACGTATGCGTCAGCAATTAAAAACATGAAGTCAACATATTTATACCTTAACCGCTTACGAGGCATATTTCACAAATAATCCACACTTTATTTTTTATTTCAATATTTATTCATGATTTTCTTCTAAAACCTGGCCGCCCAGTAACTCTCTCGCTCTCGTTTACTCCGATACAAATAGACAGTGTGCGCGCATTTTGGTGTTGACATCCCCTTAAGTATAAGTTTTGCATTATTATGACATAAATACATACATAAACTCACGCCTTTTTCTCGTGGAGGTAGGCAGAAACCACAGAACGCCACTTGCTACGATCTTTACATACTCCTTTTCGCCTCGTCCACGTGCAAACATGGTCATATTGTTGGTATACGTTGGTTGCGAGCATTACGCATCTGACCTTTCTGAAGAACCTCACCAATAAGATCAGTGTACGTCCTCCATGTCCTCTAAATCAAAATAATTTCTAGGGTTTCGCCCCGGGCGGCGCGGCGCAGACGTTGTCATATCTGCCTTGTAAACCGTACCTTAAGTTAGTTTACATTATTAGAAACTAATAATACTAAATTAAATGAAGATTTATTAATTATAGGTATATGAGATGAAGAGGATGTTTTCTGCTATGATGACGAGTTGATGACCTATAAACCCTATAACAAGTTATGAGGTCTAATATGTCAAAGATTAATTACGTCTGAAAACAAATAACATCTCGTGTATAATCTATTGATAAAATGCCAATAAATATTATTGGCATAGTTGCGCGGGTATTTTATCGTACATTTCCTAGTAGGTACAGAAAGTTTCAATTATAGTCGTTTAATATTTATACACCTATTGTATTTTCTTTAATTTACTTCGTATATTTGATTTTAAAATGTTAATTGGCGTTTATTTAACTTAATTTATTTGTTGCTAATTTTATTTGATTTTGTTTTTAATTGAATTTTGACGTATTTGACTTTAATTTTATTTATTTTTTGTATGTCTTTAAAATTTATTTCTTATACGATTGGTTGGCAATCCCTAAGTAATTAAATATTTTGGCAATTATCTAAAAACACCACCATAACAGCATCCAATCATGTAAAAAATTACATGATATTTTACAACAGACTATATTATGAGACATAATTTACTGAATACAAAAAAAAAACACTTGGAGAGGCAGGTAGAATGATAAGTGTTTGTTTTTGTTCTGCGTAGGCATTCACACCGCGTAGAGGTTTCGTAGGCTTTTCGTAGGCCTCCGTAGCCGTAGCGTCTACGCGGCTTAGGATTCGCGTAGCCGCTACGCCCTGCGGAGAAGCGTCTTCAATGCTCTCAGAAGTTAGAACTAACGCCCGTGTTATTAATTTATTATACCTACCTAATCGTCATATTGATTGGTACCTATGTCTAATTTAAGCCAAACCAAGTAACATTTCATCGTAGGCACTTGGAAATTGAGCTGAGATTAATAAGATACGTTGTCGATTGAGCATTGAGCGGACCTTATCGTGTCATGTTACGATGTTTGAGAAGAACCTATATTTCTGCTTTATTTAATAATTAAATGATTCATATTCAACAATTCCGGTATCTAAAAATAGAACCAATCCATCGAACTATTTTATTTCGCATAGTGTCTACTGTATTATGTCCTTGTATGATGCCGACCTAGTATCTACGTATGTATGATTCATTACATATCACTATGCAATGAGGTTTCTCTTAGTTTTTGTTCTCTTAATAAGATAAAATTATTTGTTTATGATAAGATAACGCAATAAGATAAAAGGAAGTTGTCAAACTAACCGAATTAACATCGAAGGTTTTCGGAAAGATTGTTAGTACCTACTGAGATAAACAAATAATAGTTAGGTTAGGTTAGTAAATGTTTTATCTTTGACTGACGTCAAAACTAATTGAGATACATGAATTTTAAAACTCAGTGTTAGATTTTAAACAGTGAAACTAATACCTATATATTTTTTATAAACAATAAAAAAAGTAGGTGGTCCTTTATATGTACATAAAATTATATAATTAATTTATAAGGCTTGCAAAAAAATTCATTAAGTAACATGCCTGCTATAATTAAAATACTTAGTAATAGCTACCTGCCTATCTATTTACTATTTCGTATATCGTTGTTCTGATTGCGTTAAGGCCTGATGTATCCGGGTAGGTATGTTGAAACAATGCACACCTACTTCGACGTGACATGTTAGTAGAAGAGAATATAAATCTATTTGGATTACGACTGGGTGATTAGGTTCCACTAGCATAATAATATGTAGTTCAAGGCTTTCTCCTTTTTCCTCATTCAAACTTTAATTTATAACTCTTCAGCATCATTGCTTCTGCGATCGTTCAGTCTTTATAAACCACTTTTTCAGTTAGAAGATGATGTGAGTGAATTGGGTAATAATGTGAGTGAATTGGGTGGTGATGTGAGTGAATTGGGTAATGATGTGAGTGAATTGGGTAGTGATGTGAGTGAATTGGGTAATGATGTGAGTGAATTGGGTAGTGATGTGAGTGAATTGGGTAATTAATGATGATCATAAACAAACTATGAGTTTCGATCATCGTCTTCCTGCCCTTGTCCCATTTTATTTGGGGTCGACGCAACATGTTTTCTTCTTCCATTCTCCCCTGTCAGACGTCACGGCGTCATTTAGGTATTCCTTTTTCTTTCAAACTATGAGTTCGACACTAAACAGAAATCTTAAAACAGAACCCTGGATATCTTTTCAGTGCACCGAATTGCATTTTTCTTAACAGTAAGAGGGTCAAGATATACATATGCGCACGAATTTATACTCGTGGCAAACTAGTTATCAATTACCCATTATCACAAGCAATTTTTGCAAACTAACGTAGTTATCTTAACCGGAACTGAATGCAAATTGTAGCAAACATTCTCATGTCAATTAGAGAAATTAACCAACTTGAACGAGCAGCAACAAATAGTAATTAGATAAGAGCGCATGTCATAATTAGCTTATCATGGTTCGCCATTGGGTGATTGTTTAACCCTGCTTCTGCTCTCGAAGGAAAACAAATTATTGAAAAACATAACTCTCCTGTTTTCACTAATCTATTTTCCGTCGAAAAGTAAGCGACCCAAATCAATGCTGCTGCATGCATGCTGGATTGGTGGAATTCGGTCTAGACACCTGTGACAGTGAAGATCGGAGGCGGTTAACTATGGTGGAAGTACTTAAATAATAATACTTTAGTCTACTGTCAAAGGTAGCGAGTACTCAATCTACTGTCTTGTGCTAGATCTGTATCTGATCCGATACTATGTAACCAACTATTATCACTATTAATTGTCCTTGTCCCGCACACTATGAAATGCCTGGATTTCAGGTTTCCACCTCAGCAGACCAAATAGAAAACCAAGACATAGCGCTGCGAACAATAAAGTGAGGCCTGCGCCAAACTAAACTCCGCTCTGTGCGTACACGCTCACACGCACACATTTACATCAAACTACAATTAAACTAAGCTCAAAAAATGCACACATGTTTACGAAACCGGCTTCATACTTTATTGTTCGCAGCGCTGTCTTGGTTTTTTATTTGGTCTGAGGTTTCCACGTAATAACGTATTCAGATATTATCTTTTTTTATTGTTCTGGATGTAGGTACCGGGTAGTACGGAATAACATGGAACAAACAGACATTTCACCAGTCTCGTATCTATATTCAAACCTCTTTTCTTCAAAAGTGTTTTATTTGTTCCTCAGAATACCAGCATTTTTCCTGAGGTGTTTCGCGAGGATACTCGGTCTTCGATGGAAAGTCAGAGGATTGGAGAATGTGGACAATAGCCGAGGAGCGGTGGTACTATTGAACCATCAGAGTTGCCTGGATCTATACGGTATGTACTATATATTTATTGGGGCAATTTTTTGTTCAAGGAGGTTGTGGAAGTGTTCCTTGTGTGAACGGTTATAGCAAGAAAGCTTTTACAAGATGCTAATAATAACAACTGACGTTGAACCTGACGTCACAGAACCCAGTTAGATGGTGACACGGTTCGATAAGAAATTATGTAACACTATACCGTAGCTCAACAACAGGAGCTGTCGAAGGTTCACACTTTAAATGAATTCGTTCCTTCACACAAACATATTAAAAGCTAAGAGTCTGGGAAAATTGTATCCCTTTTTAACCCAGAGATTTTCATTTTTACCTGAAATTCGTTTTGATCTGTTTTATGATTTCCAATAAATTAATTAAATTTCGATGGGTTTGGATAGAACAATATTGTATTGCATTATTTTTTTTGAGTGCGCAAAACATTTTCCGTGGGTAAGGTCTTCTTTCGTAATTGCGACACACCGGCTATGTGTACCATGTTAATTGAATGCAACTCAATCAGCGTTCTCCTATACAGTATAGTCACGGTAATATTATAATACAGTACTCCAACTACATACAAACGGACGAAACGCGAGCTATACCTACGCGCCTCGATCACGGGGTGCGCTCGGGGCGCAGACAGTCACGGCTGTACCGCAGTGTCGAACGACGGTGTGTTGTTTTTTTAACAATAACCGCGCGATTTTTTCTCTAAAAATCAGTTAATATGACGAGTAGGAAATATTGTGCTGTTTTTGGTTGTATGAATTCATCAATAACGCATCCAGACATAAGTTTTTTTAAATTACCTACCTGGAAACTCTGAAAGGTAAGACTATAAAATAATTTTTCATCCCCCCATCTCGGAAAGAGTATTTTTGCTCTTCGATATCTGAGTGCAAAAGTCGTTTTTATCCTCTAGAGGATAAAGTAAATTGAATTTAGAACATCGTGTGCACTAAGTTTGTGAATTCAAAACATCATTAAACCTATTTACTTCTACCTCCATGGTGCCGAATTTAACATAGGTACAACCTTTTTTAATTTGTTAAAAACTCAGACTCGGAACCTTCTTGGTGTACTTTTATAATTTGCTTTGCGCGCGCCATTTTCTTGTCAGGTGAAAAAAACAAGTGAAAAACGTAAAATAAGTGGTTTTGGCGACCAAGAAGTTTATTTGACGCCAACAGAATTGACTGAAACTGTTAATAATGCGCAAATGAGCTTTCTCCCTCAACAATCACGCGAGAAGGATTTGTAACAGTACGATATTAAAAAAAATGAAAAAAAATAGGTAGAAAATGCCTAAGGCATTAAGTCCGCCTTTGTACAGTTTTTACTTGTGCATAAAGTTTTAATAAATAAATAAATAAATATTACACTCAACTTAACTAACTGTAGCAACGTTACTTTAAATTTTTCTTAATTGTACCTAAGTATTATTTGTTATAATTTAAAGATTATTCTGTAATACTTACCTATCATAATGTAGTAGTTAACACCTAAACTGAAATAAAAGTAAAAGTATCTTGTGATTGTAAATGTTTTTTTTTTGCATTTAGTCATTTCCTCGCTGAGGTGGGATGAAAAGTTACGTGTTGCACTCGAGTGCAAAGATTTTTCACCTCGTGCTCTTTTGATTCCCTCGCTAACGCTCAGGATTCTAATTTTTGAATCACTCGCTGCGCTCGTGACTCAATTTTAGAATACTTCGCTTGCTCGGTTATCAAAATTGAGCACGCGGTTAAAAAGCAACTTTGCACTCTTGTATAACAAATAACTATTACTTACTAGTAGGTAGGTACATAATGTGTGTCTTTTTAATGGATAAGTATTTCCTTTTATTTCGTGAGATAAAAGGAAATACTTATCCATTAAAAAAATCCGTGTTTGGATTAATAAATGAAGCGAATAGATTAACGTAAAGTTATTGAGATGAGTGAAATAGGTAGTTATATGCGGTTCTGAATGAATCATGATACGGTAGGTACCTACCTACTTACGCTTGTGTTAAAACTTCGGTGCATGTGTGTTTTGTTAGTTTGCATAATTCAAAGTAAAGACGTGGTATTAATTCTACCAATCAAAAAACAACACGCAATTTTATTGAACACTTCCTATTCAATATACAAAGTATTTCATTTATTTATATAAAAAGGACATTTACAATCACAAAACTAAATAGAAACAGAAAGTAGGCAAATGTAATTAAAATGCTGGAGACGGGCAGCCCTAACGCATGTTTACGTACCGCGCGGCTGTAGGCATTTATTTCTATCATGCGGCCGAGTTACACTACTGTATTATAATATTACCGTGGTATAGTTTACATTACAATACAACTCTGAACATAATGATTGATACTTAGTACCTAGTTATGGATATTTCGCTTGCCAGTTGTGCCAATAAAAATAAACAATGTCCATTGTCCGTGATACGCCTTCTCAATGCCATTATAAAACAGTTTTATAAGAGCTAGTTCATATTTGTCCGTTTCGTTTTATCGAATTTTTAGGTGACGAAGAAAAAATACTTTATAATTTTCAACATTGGTTGTTTTACAAGTTGTAAAAAACGTGCCTACCTACATAAATATTATAATTTTCCGGTCCTTATCTAAAGCAATTTCGTGTATTAAGTACATTAAGTATAGAAAATCGTTTGAACAATAACGAATAAGGTCCATAAGTGTAGTAATTTACATTATTGTGATCATCATAATGCCCGCATCAAAAACGATCATGGTAATGATTTCTATGCCTCTATTATCTATACATAACCACAGAAATTGAGATCGGTAGGTATTTATGAGTAGAGTACCTACCTACTATCTGTTGTTGTATATCTAGCAAAATTCTTGCCACCCTACATAAACTGCAGTGCATAAGAAATTCAGTCTTGATGTTTGAGTACGCGTGCTATCAGTGCATAGTTACTATTTGACCTAATCGTATCCATAAATGCGTACAATGTACCTATTGATACATAATATTTTGTATACATTGACAGCCATGATGAATATATCGATAAATCGTCCTCTTGCCTAAACAACTACTGTTTACACTACAGGTGACGGCCGACCGGTTCGCATGTTTACAAAAGAAATTATACAAGTTGATATAAAGAACGTGCTATACATTGTTAGGTGAAATAAATATTAAGATTGATTGACATTGAATAAGAACAACAGACTTCATTGATCAGACATCAAATATTATTTTGTTACAATTTACAACATCAATGTAGGTACAACGAGTACAGACACATAACTCGTTGCTATGCTTTCTTTAAAATAGCCTCTAGATTTTCCCAATTTAATAAATTGTTTTTCAGCCAGTACTTGTATTGGCAACGGTCAAGTGTCAATTACTGGAACGGCCATTTATAAAAATGACCGTATGACTTGTAGACGGTTTGGGATCTTAGGTGTATTATTTCCATGCTATGTACTTACTCATACCTATACATGGTGAAAACTTTCAGCGGGGCAGTAAGGGGAACTACCTTACTGCCCCGCTGAAACTTTACGCATAGGTACTTATATTAGTGTAGTCGTGTAGTAGTCCATTATAGTAAAAACAAAAAAAAAACATTCAAATAAGCCATGGCTAAGAGATGACCAGTCACAACTGACAGCGCCCGTTCACGAACATGGCGCATGGATCAGCACCATTCAACTCAACCATTTTGAATCCCGGGAGCATGACATATACTCTCAACCGCCAATGGGCACATTCAAGTCAAGAAAAGACGTAGGTTTTCAGTGAATGATAGATGGTACATACGTAATGAATTGCTAATTATTTACTAGGCTTTGGTTTAAAAGATACTAAACTTTAAACAATAGTATCATAAAATCTCAAAAATAATACTGGAGAGGAGTTAACAATGTCGATGATAAACTATAACTATCAAGATAAGTTAAAATGGTGAAGGATATCTGATTTTAACGTAAAAGACCGTACCTTTAATAGTACCTATTCAAAATAAACGACGTAAAGCAGCCGCAGACGTTACCATAAGGCCGCAGTCTCACCGTCAGCGATCAGCGAGTAGAGCTAGCAACTAAAAACGAGTTGTTTGTTGAGTTCCCGCCGGCTAGGGCAATGCAATGTGAACAGTCAGCGATCAACTATCAAAATAATATGTGTGTCTTTTACTGTCACCAGACATATAAATATGTACAATGTACATACAATCTCTTTGTTACGATTCTTGAGCGGGAAAATCTTCGACAGTTAGTCGCTACCTCGTCGGCATCGGCAGTGGGACAGACAGGTGCCTAAAATTGCCTTCATTTAAAAATGTAAATAATTTTTAAACAAACAAATTTCCTCGGTAAAATCGTACTTTAAAAAAATTTGCCGTGAATGTCCCATGAGTTGGCAAAGGCCTCGAACTAAGCAGTTTTAGTGATCATTATAATAATTTAGTATACTTAATTTCGCAATTCACTCAATTCGCAATTCTTATAATTTTCTTTTAATTTCTCTCGTAAATAAGATAGCTATTCACGCGAGCCATACTGTTTTGAGCCGGGTACAAGGTTAATTACAAAATAATGTTAATTTTCATCATGCCACCTTAATCCCTCTGTTACCTAGTTGGTATTATCTATTATTTATGAGCTGTAATCACTTCGCTATGTTTATCCCTGATAAGAGAAAGCAAGTGGAAATTCGATATTAGAAAGATAAAAGTCGATTTCGTTACTACACCTGTCCCCTTCATTATTTTTTATCATAATAAATTGTTTTTCGTTAAAAATGTTAATGACTTTTATCGTAACAGCAATTATAAGAATCCGCATAACGTTGGCTTAATAAATTCAACGTTGAATTTTACCTACCTTGTCCTTAAAAACATTGGGTATTTCGATATGGCCACGAGCAAGATCTTGTGGTTCCTTTCAGTATATTGAGCCCATACATGCATGATCCCTTGTTAAAAAGGGAATCCCTGCTCTTCTTCAAAAGGTTATGTGGCATGGCAGACTCTAGGAGTCGGGACGGATTCAGTACTGCGAGTAGTGGCGGCACTTTCATACAAGTCAGCTTAGCTTGCTCTTCATGATGTTAGGGTATCTGAAAAGTCTGCTTGCGGGGGCCTAGGCATGTCATTGGCTGCGAGAATGCACTGAATCCTGCATGGTTCACAGACACAAAGCAAAGACAATAAAAACAACGTAAAAATGTATCTATTATTTTATTTTAAATTAACGGTCTTGCTATATAGTTACGTTTTAAAATAATCGTGGAATTCTATTACCAACTGTTATCATTTCTATGAAAGGGCAATCAGCTGCAAGATATTGCCGTGACTAACTCCGAATGATATTTATACTACAACCGTTCAAGCATGTTTAACGAGAAACAAAACAATGACGTACCTACATATTTAAGTTGGTTGAAGCAAATTCTCGATTATCCAACAAGTAAGCATTGTGTCTGAAATGAATGAGTGATTTAATAGGAAGCCAATATTTATTTTCCTACCTGACTCTCTGTAAATGAAATATTTTGGGTTGTTATGCAATACCACCTTCCTATACGTGGTTCTTTCCTCATGTCTTGTCCACCCATGCTTTTGGATTCGTCATCGACCCAGACGAGTTAAAATTTTAACTTTCAGTAAGGCCGCACTGACCTAAATATTTTTGTTTTTAGCGCTGGCAATTATCTGGCCGCTCATGTCTCGGTGTACAGTGGTTTCGAAGCGATCACTGCAGTACCTTGTACCATTCGGCACTGCGACATGGCTGTGGGGCACCGTGTTCATAGACAGAGGCGCACAAACTGCACGCGATGCCCTCAACAAGCAAGTTGATGCTATTAAGAATCAAAAGGTAAAGTTGCATAAAAATGTTGCTTTCTAGAACATTTGACACAACTTTTTTAACTGGTTGATATTGTATTCGTTCGTATCTACCTAAATTTAATTAACGGCAGTCCCACGCACTCACTTCAATGCTTATACAATTTACGAGATACAGATCAAAGCAAATCATTTTTGTCGATTGTTGATCCACATGGGTACTGGTGTGTAAAGATTACCTACATCGTTAAAAAAAGGGTACCATACACCGAGATATTTTACATTAGAAAAATAGTAAAATTATGATAATTAAGAAACTATTCGTATCGCAATATGTTTGTACTATATCTAAGCCTTCCTTTCATCATAATATAGATTGATTAATTTAGATATACAGTCACCTTTCGAAATAGTGTCAAAGTCGAGTCATGTCAGTCAGTCAGTCCATATTATTATGATTGTATTCATCGTACGTGTTTTCCTGTTAGTAAATATACGAATAGGTACGTATATTAGTCCTGCACACAAGGAGACTTTGTACTTGCCTTGTTGTGCGCCGCATTTCGTCATACCGCATGATCTAATCGCTAGGAATGGGCTGGCGCGTATCTACCTTCCCGCTCAATTTTACGAGCGTGTACTTTTCTTAGCTAATGTTTGATTTGCCTAAGTAAATATCCTGGGTTGGTCTGTACCGGACGAAGCCAAGGAATTTGACAAAATTAAAAACAATATCCTTTCAATGAAAGGCTCTACTACTTCCTACTTTGATCATTTGTTTCCGACTAGGTAAACCTTCAATGAAGTAGATGCCTATTTTAAAATGCATTATGTAAAGCATATAGATTTTCATATTTCCCTAGAAAGTAGGTATTGTAATGTTTTTTCTAACTGCTGAGTCATATTCGTTCTCTTTGGAAAACGATCAATTTTATGAAATAATAAACATTGCTCACTTTCTGAACAAGAAATAAAATAGCACTTTACTGATATTTCTAGTTTCTATTTTCAATATCGCTGTTGCAATCTTGAAAAAATTGTTTAGGTACGTAATACATTCACGCTTACACTACATACATAATTATATACTCTCGATACCAATGTTAAAAAGCAGACCCAGTTTTATTGATGTCGTATTCAAAACAAGAGTTCATTGTACTAGCTTAATCTAAATCGACTGTTACGTCCATACTTACTTAAGCAAAAATAAATAGCCTTTAGAATGCTTGCGTATAGAAGCAAAATATTTACTTTGCAATTACTTGCCGATTACGTAGTATTAAGTCATACTAAGTGTGTACCTACACTAATGCTATGGTCATAATGTCGGGCATAGTCCAAGAGACTAATGAGTAGGTATATTCATTTATATATCGGCTAATTTTGTTGTACCCCGCTCTTTAGAGTTTCCCATACTAATTAACTGGCGAAACTTCAAGACGTGACGGGAATATTTTAAGAAAGATGACTATCTCATACATGAATATAACAAACAAAATAAAATGGTTTTCTAAAGTATCTCAGGAGTAAGTTTAATCCGAAAGTGGTCCACAGCCACACGGACAGCTAATGTTTTACAGGTCATCTTGTTATAATGAGAGTGATCCCGTTACTATAAGCATTTTTTGTTTGTGGAAAATAAAAATGGTATGGTAATTAAAGAAAATATGATTAGAGACCAAGATATCTTACGATTATATTCTCGTAGTTAACCGCAGTTCTGACAAAGATAAAGTACCTACATACTTATTATTATTTGGTACCTAACGACACGGTGAGGTTTTGGAAAAGCAAAAAAGGAAACCATCAATTTTCCTGCGATTTTGTGGAGCGGTAATAATTACGATAGGCCAGGACCGAAAAGGTTACCCCGTCTAGGGGTTTTAAACGGGTTATTTATTTTTTAGGGTTAAATGAAAATCCCTAGAGTTAAGGTTAACCTGTATTTATAAGGTTAATCGGTCTGTAATAACCGGTTCTCGCAGAATGAACGCAATATTATGTTGGATAGTGTACAGTCGTGGTCTTTTCCGCCTGATCAGTTAATTTTTTTTCGCTTAAATCATGCGGAGGCGCCGAGCCACCCCCCTTAAAGTTTAGGCCTATTAGGAAAGCGTTAATTTTGGCGCGCAAAATAACAATAACTCTCTTTTAGCGTGCGTCGTTAGTGCGCATGGCCTATCGGTATCTTTTCAATCATTATTTCTATACAAAGTCAACGGGGCGGGGTTAGAGAGCGTTTCTATGTTGTAAGTGCAAGCAAAAATTAGCTTA
Organism: Xestia rhomboidea; assembly: GCA_963853795.1. Classification (NCBI taxonomy): domain Eukaryota; kingdom Metazoa; phylum Arthropoda; class Insecta; order Lepidoptera; family Noctuidae; genus Xestia; species Xestia rhomboidea. Next base: position 14,427,124 of record OY970758.1, on the reverse strand, counting down.
GTGGTGATCAGGCGGGAGTGTCCTCGATAGTACAGGTTACATCCGGAGCAATTTACTATACGGACCTTGTAGAAACTAAAACAAATTTCCGTGCGTTCAAGCGTTTTTGTCATACCTATTATTGGAATCAAATATAACAGCTCACAACGTAGGACCCATTGATGATAATATTTATCGGTGGTGCTAGGCGTCCTTTTGTATCTATTGGCCTTGTTTCGTTCTGTCTTCTGCTGATATGGAGGGAAGTGGAAATTATGATTTTTCCTACTCCTCCGCAATACTTTTCTGATTAATTTCGTAGCGGGATCCAAGGCAGCTAAATTGTTTATCTGGGACTCCGTCGGGCTTCATTTTCTCGTCGCTTTACTAGGAGTTACATTGGTTTGGGAATAGTGTGGCGGGCTTGGCCCAATAAAAAATAGTGACGGCATTAGAGCGCACTCGGCACTTTGTATTTTTCATTCTGGTTAATCAGCAATGCTATAAGGGTTAACCCGTATAATGGTTATTCAAACATATGGGTTAACCAGTTAACCTGATTAATCTGTCCCTGACGGTAGGTAAGGTATTAACGGGATTGTACAAATTGCCTGTTAATTAATGAAACCGAGGCATCTATTACCAATGTAAATTATTATAGTTGTTGACAGAAAAGAAACTTACCCAAACAGTTTTGTTTGCCTACCCACATACATTGTTTGCAAATGAGTTTCAGCGGTCGTTAACATTTCAGACAAAATTAATGATATTTGAATAGGCATCATAATTTGATTACAGAACGTTAGCACTAAAAGCAAATGAATTAAAGTCGTAATAGGGTGCGGTATGGCAATCAACCTTGATCGTCAATTCGCACTATCTTGCGAACTTTTCAAGGCAAAAAATAATCAAATAGATAGGATAATGTTTACACCAAAAATATGTTTTAGTGCTTCCAACAAATTAGCGGAAGGCGTTGAACACCACTTAGGTGTTATTTGTATTTATCAATAGCTGGGTAAATCTTCTAAAGCGTCAGGTGTCAACGTTCGGGCTAGTTTGGACAAAATGCACTCGAGAGATGCATACCTACATAACATCACGCTTGTAAACCGAACGGTTAGGCAGTGGTGTACTTATTAGTACACCCCTATTTTGTCAGTTATGTATTAGGGGGCGAGCCTATTGCCATCAACCGGGCACAATTCCAGGCTCCGTGGCTGCTACTGAGAATAATATGATGCATGAATAGATGCATATACCTATTAGGTAATAAAACCAACTAGGATGGTGATATTTATGTGACAAGGATAATTTTATGTTTTCTTGACTTCGCCGAACGTACAACCTATAACGTATTTTTGCACCAAAGTCTATTTTTTTTTAGTATACCTACTATGTACCTAGGTACTTGCTTTCGTCTGGAGTTAAGAACATAAAGACAGAATCTATCTTCCAAATAAACCTTAAATAATTAATACCTATGCATTTTTGCCTCGTTTAAAAAAAAATAAAAACAACCAGTAAAATTTTGTAATCTAATATCCATTGCAAGTGGCATAGAAATCAACTGTGTGAAAGATGATATAGCTAGTTAAGGGGTGACTACTGAGATGATTCTACAGCCTTCATTTATACGAGTAAGGCAAATGAACACAATGTTGTGCCGATTCCTACGGGCGATGCTGATCATCTATTGTTTTTAGTAGAGGAAATAGGATGACAATAAAACATGTAAAAGTCCGTCAGTTACCCCCGAATACTGAAACGTCAGTCAAAATTTAATGGCTGCTTGACATTTGAGCAGCTCCTAAACTTTAAATTTCGTATGGCCAAACGTCACTTTTGAGTATCCGTTAAATATAAGTGCTACTTAAATTTTAAGTGACGTTTCAGTATTCGGCCATTAGATTATCAAAAAATATTTGACCCGTATTTTTTCTTTTGTTACGTAAACTAAAATTGACGAAGATACGACGCTTTTACAATTCTCAATACGTCACGCCGTGCTATAATTTTTAGTGCGTTCTTCTGACGTCACGAGCCTTCACTCCCGAGTTTAGATGTGTTTTATCTTTGTCAATATTCATTGATTTACAAAAACAAAAAATACGTGTCCATTATTTTCCAATACTCTAACTGACGGACTAAATAGATTTGCAATTTATTGATGGTAGAAACTAGCCTATTATATGCCGGAAATGCCACCGATCTTGGCTAAAATATGCATTATCTTCATAAACACCCATAATCTGCAAATGCATAAACAAATATGCATATGCATTAATCCCGTCTCTAGTTATTAGCAAAACATCTAAGAATGTATGGTAAACAACAGCTAAACATATCCCCTTTTTCTACTTTCCATACCAAATAAAATACAATTATTTACCGTTCCTCATTTCCTTATATCCCCAGCGAAAACTGCTGCTATTTCCTGAAGGCACGAGGCATTCTGGCGACAAGCTGCTCCCGCTCCGTAAGGGGGCGTTCCACGTGGCCATGGATGCTGGCGCGCCCATACAACCCGTCGTCGTCTCGAAGTACCACCACTTGGATGCGGACCGACACAGATTCGGTTCAGGTGAGTGACGGGACCAACTGTTTAGAACCGTTTTCACTTGCCGTGGGTGCTTTCTGTGAATATATTATGTTTGTAATTTATTAAATAATTGAGTAATTGGGATAACTCCATTCAGGGCACCGTGAGATAGTTTCTCAAATTAAATAAAAATGAAATCGTGGGTGTATACATCTCTGCCTAACCCTTCCAGGCGTGATGTTTTGCTTTGAAACATACATATTGAACATTTTTTTTTTGATTACCTACGAATTATGAATACTTATAAAGAAATCCCATTTTGTGCGTAGACAACCAATCAAGAAAATAGCTTCCCTTCCTCACCGTGAAAATCAAAGTTTTCTCAACAAAATATGGGAATTCCGATACTCTCAATAATAACGTTATTTTACCTAATTTCAGGCGAGTTCATCGTGTCGATTCTGCCAATGATCGAGACGGAAGGTATGACGAAAGAGGACATTGCGAGCCTGATAGAGAAGACACAGAAAAACATGCAGAAGGAATTTACAAAGGTCTCGATGGAGACGTTAGCGCGACGCAACCTACGCGAGGCTGATTAGATCAAGTACACTAAGGTACATTACCGACTTATTCTGTGGTACAATTATTGTGGTGGGTAGAGTCAGCCATGTCAATCATGTTATCCACTCCATTCTGACCAAGAGGTAGTCACTAGTGGTACTGTAGTCATATTGTTTTCTTATATTTACAGGTAAATTAGTTTCATATCGTCGTTTAAAAAGAGCTGTGATAAACAAACGTATAAAGAAATATAGTTACTAAAATTATAATTTGACAGTTATTTGTTGGTGTTTACAATGTTGTTCTAAAAGTGTGTATAATTTATATAATTATAATAAAGTTAAAATATTAAAAAGGAATGTTTCATTAAAAATGCATTTACCCTGTGATTTCTTTTTATTAAAAGATTTCACATACGAAAATATGTAAAAATATACATTTCATCGTCGTTTTTTTGTTCTACAGAATTGTCACACGAATACATTTTAATAACTAATAGTAGGTATTTTAGATACATCACGATATTTGCACAGATACGAGTACACTGATATACAATTAGATACAAACGTGATAAATGGCCTTAATAGTTAATATACCTTGGAAAATATCATTTAAAAGTTTTTAGTAAAATTTTGGTATTTTAGGAACAAAATTGTAAGTTTCGAAATGGTATAATAAATCTTAGGTACAAGATATTTTGCTGATTGTCGTGTTCAACAACATCAATTGTAAAATGTTCAATAAATTATTTTACATTAAAAAAAAAACAGAAGCCTATTGTGTTTTAAGAATGAGGTACCCTAAGTACTTATAAAAGTACACTTTCAGTAAAAGCCAATTTTAAATATAGGTAAGAATGAATCGAAAAGTTAAAATGGCACGAACCGCGTGTTTTTTATATGTTCGTAGTAACATTTCTACAATAAGTATTATTGTTTTAAAATTGCCGACTGTACCAATGAATGTTGTTATTCAGTTTTAAGTGCAGGCCAGGTACCTTTGAAGTCTTGCATTCTGACTAGCAACCCTGATTAATTAAAAGTAAATACATTGGCAAGTTACAATAACTACACCCGGTTTCTGAAACACTAATTAAACAAGAATAAACAACCGGGCAAAACTTGTAAGTGTAATCTAACATTTTTGTCGTTCAGTTTGACAATTTGTATGATATTTGTATGCTTGCTCCGTTTCCGCCAACCGGAGATGCGCGAGCGCCTGCGTCGAATTTAAAAGGCAATGCAGTCCTTTAGTGACATAAAAAAAATTGCGCGAGGATTTTTCAGTTTAGTGGAAACCGACCCTCTTTAGCGCTTCTTTGCAGTCGGGGAAAGATGGTCAAGAGCAGGCCCATTTTATAATAAAAAAAAAGATAATTACATAGACTGATAGAGTATAAACTTATTCTATGACGAGGTTCGACTACGGTTTGAATTCCTATGCGGATACCGCATTTTGGGCCATACAATATCATAATAATACGAAGGTGTAAGTACTCGGCGAGTACGAATTAATACTAACAATGACAATGTCAATTATTTAAAAATAAAATGTGTATTAAGTTAACAGACAAATATTGTATTTGCTTTGAGAAATTAATCAAATTGCTGTTCATAAAACTTAAGTATATATTCCCTCAAAACAAAGTAAGACAACCAAGCTGTATTCGTGGCTACGCCAGCGTTCTCTAAATTATCTTATTGCCCGTTTTCACTAACTAACACCTACTAAATTAATGCCTTGGAATTTCAACTCTCGGGACTGAGTAGAGCGTCAAAAATCGAACATTGCGATTTTTTTGTGTTCGCCTGGCAAGAAAAGTCGTGAAAATCATGCACCTGAAATTCCTGTAACTGTACTCAGAAGTATCAAAGCACGGAAGTCTGGTAGTTAACAACGTCATATGAGTAGGATACAGATAATGGTATTGCGGAAAACTACAGTTCAAAGGTCAAGGATAATAATATTTCCCGTTAACTACAGGAGCTAAACGCGAATTTTATAATGCAAAAAAGCATATGATTCACTGCAATAAGCAAAACCAGAAAAATATATGAAATTCTTCAGGATATATGCTAGTATGATAGCGTTTTGAAAACATAAACAACAAATTTTACTCGATAAAAAAATCACGAACTTATCTCTAAACATTCTTTTAACGAGTAAAAACCATACTCAAATACATGCGATCATTCTGATTTTTTGGCAAATAATTCTACAAGTAACATATTAGCATGATAGTGTTTTATTATTTTAGTCCAATCAATAGATTTTTTGTAAATCGCAAAAAACCACTCATTTCGCACTATTCGGCCCGCAGTGACTGACGTAACAACCACTTTGTAGTGCAAGCTGATTAGAACTTTATTCTAACAGTTTTTCAAACAAAGTTTGAACCACCACAATTAGAGTTACTAATTTAGCTCCTGTAGTCGCCCTAAATAACATTGTAGGAATAACATTCAAATACTGTAATATTAGACAACTCGCTGTGCCCGCGACTGGCTCTCGTAACCGCGTATTCTTTTGGCATTATTAGGGAACATTACATGGGGACGTGAAGTCGCAGTATATTCCTAACATCTCCCACAAAATAATAATAGTATGTCATCACGCAGAACAGTGGTGTTTGAAAGCCAGACTGATCTCTCTTAAAACCAAAACTAAAGCCAGCTTTAATCCATTTGATTACAATTGAAACATTAGCAACAACATTATAAAAGATAACAAAGAATTCCGATACAGCTCTGCCATCCAGGGGTTATACAATTTTTGTCTGTTTGCTTTTCAAAACTAAATTAAGTGAATATATACTAATGATTAGCATCGATCACTACAAAAGGGCTTATAGAACTTAAAATAACTATAGATAATATAAACTAACCTTGGTATCTATAGTCAAGTTAAGTTAATTACTTGAGTTCAAGTTATTACTTTTGCAACCATCCTATGCAATAGAATAGTATATTTTGATGCAAGTGGAGAAAGTTTGTTATTGCATTCGAGGCGGAATTAACTCCCGAGCCGTAGGCGAGGGTGTTTTTGAGCCGAGAACTGCAATAACAAATGTCCACGTGTATCAAACGACGTTTTTCAATACACTTTTGAAGAAATAAAATAAAATAATGAAAAAAAAACAATCACCGCTGACGATAGGCATTGCACCAATTTGTACTAAGTATAGGTATAGTTTTATTTGAGGCAATTTTCCAATACCCGCGTGCTGTGCCGCGTGCGGCTCCTGCACGCGGCACAGCACGCGGTGATGGAAAATGAAAACAATCCACGTGTGAAATACATGGCATGTTGAACCTAATCGTAGTGCGATAAGAACCCGTTTTCGAGGAAGTGTATTGAAAAAGTATTAGAATGAAGTAAGACCCGTCAAAGAAAGCACAGCTAAAAATTGCAAATTTTGACAGTTCTAACTGCAAGCAACTACTAAACAACAGAATAAAAATCGTATCTTAACATATTACCTACTTATACTCAAGGAGTCGCTTTGACTTGTTTATAGACACGGGTTTTAGCGTGCATACTGTTACAGTAGTCTAGACAGTAGATTGTAAACGGATCGCGTTGTGTGATTAAAACATGGAATAACGACGTCTAGAGCTTAACTTAAAAACTAATTCTTAATAATTATGTTTTTAAAAAAATACTTGTTCTGATTCAATTGGAGCATTATTTCATTTTTGTCTATTATTCAAAATACTTATTAAAATGTTTGTCAAAAGGATAAAATTTATTTTGAGGTTATATTCTGAAACAGTTTTAAATAGATATCTGATCTATGGTCGTAACGAGCATTTTTTTATTTACTCTATTCGGGCTTATGTTACACTCACACTAATGATTAGATACACTGGAAAAATACTACATTTTCAAAAGCTAAGTGAAAATGCATAATACATTAAAAGTACATATCATGGGTACTATAATAGGGCCTACATTAATATAGAATGGCATGATTGAAGCTTTTATTTACATTACTTATAATTATATTTAATATGGTTTTATACTTGTTTGTAAATTATTCAGAGATGACACTAATGAGAGGAAGATACGTTTTTAACTCTCGTTGGCGCTTGGTAAAACAAAGTGTGTGATTATTAAAAACAAAATCATTTTGAAAATATTGTTTTTGTGCCATCCCTAAATAAATTCCACGTGGTAATAATTATGTCATAGAACATATTTTGATACAAAGCAATTATACATTTAAATGTTATTATTATATAAATCAATAATGACAATGTAATTACGACATGTTTACAAAAATAATTACATAATATTTATTAAATGTATGTTAATATTGAGCTAAAGCAAAGTATTCGAAATCAATGTGAAGTAATATCGATTTAGCTATTATAGATGCAAACATTAACAGTAATAGTAAAAAACATTGCAACTGAAAAGTATTTTTTTTTCTTGCAATGGGACGATAAAACAATGTAAGACTTTTTGGATTTCTAAAAACTTAATATCTTTGGTGTATATATTTTATTGCTAATTATAACCAATTCATATTAAGTAATCACTCTTAATTTTCAAAAAGTTTTCAAACAAATTAAATACTTACTACATTAAATTATCACAAAAGTTTTATCATGAAAGATTTAGAAATGTCAATTGTAACTTAGATAATCTCGTTATTAACGGATTAAGATAATGCTTCATGCGTTTGGTAAGAATTAATAATTATCATTTACAATGGGTATAAAAGTGGTCCCATTATAATTTTGATATCATAAATTAGAAATAGGTTAGTGTAGAATTTAAAATGGCACCGTAATTTTAATAAAAATTACCTAATTTTCTAATGTTAGTCATCTACATAATAAAAATTCAAATGTTATCGATCAAACATCGGCAACGAATTTTGGTAACTTCACGTATTATTATTCACTTTTTAAACATCTAGAAGATTAATCGAGGAAAACGATACACTTTGATGGGATTTTAACTTTAAAACTTTTACAAACAACAACACAAAATAATAAGAATTGCAAATTTTACAAATTAGCCGTGGCATTTGGTTACATGATGATGTTATTATGCAATAAATTGCCTCGAAGGCGTGAAACTTTCCCTAGGAAGTTGTTTTTTGGGAATTTTCTCATGATGAAAATTACAGAATGATTACAACGCACACAGAATTTATATTAAGATAAAAACGTGCTTGAGTAATTTACTACAAGTGAAGTACTGATTACGATATCGTTGAGGTATGCGAAGCACATCCAATGGACTCCACAGTTAGTCGTTTACATGACTAGAAAGTAAAATTAAGGATATCGAACGATTGAGGAACACTTCCTATGACAAATTTTAACTAAATGTTGATTAGCATTCAAATAAAAGTGACGAAAGCTCATCATGTCGTACAAAGCGATAAAATGTAAATATTAAAATAAATAATACTGGTTTAACAATACACTATGAAGCTATTAATATTGCGTACACAATACATTGATCTTACACGTAAAAAGTAGTGCGGAAATCTACCTTTCACTGTGCCTAGTTAGTTTATTTCATTGTAAATATATTTAAGTAAACCGTAAGTTGATCATTAATTAATGTGGCGTAACTCACAAACGAACTAGCGTAAGAAAAAGTATTTTGACTATCTATCGTTTGTCATTTTCCTAGAGAAAAACTTGTTATTGTTATAAAAATATATTGTACCAAAATAGGCGAGACGACAAAAATAATCTAATTACTACTCCGTCACTTAGATTATCAAAAAATATTTGACCCGTGTTTTCTCTTTTGTTACGTAAACCAAAATTGACGAAGATACGACGCTTTTAAAAATGTCAATACGTCACGCCATGGTATATTTTTTATCTAGTTCTGATGTCACGAGCCCCACTCCCGAGTTTTGATGCGTTTTATCTTTGTCAATATTCATTGATTTACAAAAACAAAAAATACGTGCCCATTGATTTCCAATACTCTAACTGACGGACTAAATAGATTTGCAATTTTTTGATACTGTCGTCATGCCTATTGTTTTTTATAATTCCATGAATGGTGTATTGTTAAAAAAATGTCGCATTTCAGTATTTTCTATAGCTTTTTACATTTAAACAAAGAAATTTTGCAATGTACATATTGTGCGCTTTAAATATTTAGGACGAATGTTCAATAAAAAGAATTTCTCAACTCAACAATCCTCCGGTCAGTATACTTAACTAATAATAACTAAACAAAAAAAAAGTAGTTATTTAGTAGAACATTGTTCAAATACTGAAATGGTAATAGCTTCAGTTAACTTAATGTGCGGTGTTGCTTAACGAGTGATTAAAATTCCGTACTGCACTGATGCAGAAACAAACAGCTATACTGCAACTGTGATTTGAATACTTATAAAAAAAGGTCAACAAAGTACAAATCATTGCCGCGGCGTGCTGTCGCAACTAAATCATCTGCTGATTGCTAATTAACCTTAACTTTCTACAATACTCTACTTGATACTTAATATCTTCGACTTTTCTTAGCCTCGAGTCAATTTTACTGTAAAGACGTATTATGACAAGTTTTGGACTTGACCAACGCTTTTAAAGTGTTGATGTCAGCCAATTTAGATAAGAAAAATACAACTAATATAAAGTTTATAAAAATAATACTTCATACTTTTACTTAAATAAAACATTAGCCATAATGTGCAGCTATCAATTTAATTATTGCGTCAGTTGCTCATTTTCCTAGTCATTTCTATTTTCACTAGAATTATAAAATGAAACTATGAAAGAACTAACTTCACTAGTCGATGTGGCTGTCTATAAGTCGTAATAACACAAAAGTGTGACTAACTATTCTATTATCGATTATTGAGACAAGATATAAATCCTTATTATAAAAATCACAGAAATATTAATATTTCCTGTGATTGGAATGCTCGCTAATAGGTATATAGTACAAACATTTCATGAACCAGCATTATTCTGCCGACCTAAAAGCTTAATAATAGAATGATTATAAATTTAATACATAATAGGTGGTACCGTCGGTCGATGGCACTTGACACTTCAATCGGTCGCCAGGGGGTAGTTAGGCGGCAGGGCGCTTAGCACCTCTTTTGACAGTTCCTTGTATGCCGCATCCATAGTGTTGCGTACTTTGATTATTAATTCTGGAACATCTTCCATGGTCATTCCCACGGTTGGGACTGGCTCTAAACACTGGATGATTGCATGGCCTGGAAAGTAAAAAAGCAGTAAGTGATGTGATGCATTTATTTAAAATCGTCTTCCGTAATTGCCAACGTAATAGTTTGCAAATTTATTGTTCTAAAACTAGCTAATTGATATTTATCTATCTAGTGTTGATGAACAGTTAGCTCACACTCAGTGTCGACACTTCGTGACAGTAGGTCACGAGTGCACTTGCACTTAACTGTGCTACTATTACTTCACTCTGACGGTATTATTAGAGCGTGAGTTACGTTTCTTCACCATGTTTGTCGTTACAATTGGAAGCTATTATAAAATGTATTTACGTAAAACACATTTATTTTGAAAATGTATTCTTTTTACACCTGAGACAGTTATCACAATAATAGTTTTGCCATTCATCTCCTCAATGTCACCTGAAGGTTGATGCTTTCAGAAAAATAGCAGTCTGCAGAGGTACTTAATATGTAAACTAACTATGGGTACTTGTTGTTCTAAATTACTGTAAAGTTCCATCAAAATTAGTTCAGTGGTTTTTGTTTGAAAAAGGAACAAACAAACATATTAGCAGTAAGGTCTCGATAGTATTATGAGTTGAAAAATATATACCTTTATTAAAAATGTATTTCTTCCTGTTAATAAAATAATAGGGCGAGAACACAACAGGAATGATTGGCACTTGAGCAGCAACCGCAATGTTGAACGCGCCCTTTTTAAACGGCAGAAGTTTTGTGAAATCTTTGTTTCTTGTTCCCTCGGGGAACAGCCAGATCTTCGTCTGTAAATAAAGATACCATAATAATCAGTACACAGCCAACAACACGAAAAATAACGATAAACTGCATTGAGTTATTTGATCAGGCTAGAGAAATGTAGAGATATGGATAAAGTTTTGCAAAATTATTTTAAAACTCAGAACTTATCAGGCTTTCTGGCGTCTTCGAGAGAGCCTAGGTTTAGAAGAAAGTTAATGAACAGCTGGAACAACTATACATAATACACAGGTCTTATGTCACACCAAAATAATTCTAATATGGTAATGGCCATATTAGAATTATTTTGGTGTCAAAGAAAGAAAAAGTATTTATTAGTCCGCACAGGAAAACAAAAAAAAAATGGCCATCGACATTTTATGGAAAGTTATTATTAATTAATCACCTACCTTATTTTTAATCATGACTTCTGACGTAATTTTCAGTTGCTTGTAAGCATCTTTTGAGTTATTTCTGTCAATGAAAACAACTCCTGCAAGGTATGCAGCCAGTCCAAATGGCCATACGTAGAATATTTCTTTTCTTGCAATAGCAGCTACTTTGTCTGCTACATGCCAGATATTGAACATTCCTGAAATTACCACAATCAAGGTACTCAGAATTAATATTATACAATTGTGAGAAATCTTCAATATTATACTCTATTTATAAGCTATTTAAATTTAATTATTAAATAACAATACAAATAAAATAATCATTATTCAAATAACAAATGTAAATAAATAAATCTTAAAATTATTTATTTGATAAATATTATATATATTTTTTTAAATTATTACTATACCTTACCCTCTACATAGTTTCACATATTAGTATTAATTAATAAGTAGTTTAGTTACATAGAATATCTTACCAACATTGGTAAACAATAAATAATACAGGATAATCGGTGTAACAATGCTACGAGTATTAATATTATATTATTATGAGCACCCTCATACAAATTAAGTTGCTGCACAATGTCACATTAACCATTGCCTTTTTGATATAAACTATTCTTCTTCCTACTGTGTTGACGGCTATTTAAATAGTGTAAGCCCAGAATAATAATATAATAGCATTATTAGCACAACAAAATCTGCTTATATTATAACATTCCTACTGCTGGGACGAGGTCAGGTGCTACTCATAATCCTCCCTCGCAAAGGCCCTCCCTTAGCGAGGGAGGGGTTAACAGTGAGCATCATGAGGTCCATGTCATGCACCAAGAGGTAGCATTCAGAGAGGAGCTCGTGGCTAAATAATAACAGCCGCTCGGGTCGATCTTTGGGTTAAGCCGTGCTTGCCTAGGTTGGCCTGTGGATGGGTCCTCCGTGCCTCGGAAAGCACGTTAAGCTGATGTTCCGGCTGTCATTTGTAGATCTTTGACAGTCGTTACAGGTAGTCAGTGGCCCAAAAAGTCTGACAACCAGTCCTACCAAGGGGTATTGTATTACCCAGTACTAACTGGGTTGTGGAGGTCAGATAGGCAGTCGCTCCATGTAAAATACTGGTATTCAGCTGCATCCAGTTAGACTGGAAGCCGACCCCAACATAGTTGGGAAAAGGGTAGGCAGATGATCATGAGTAGCATCCATTAATTCCTGTAATATGCAGCTATCAGCGCTTAAAGGTTGTGAGGGTATAGAATCCCATTGTGCCTGGCACTGCACTACACTATAGCAAAAATGCAAGGAGAGGTATAGATGCAAGAGGGCTTCTATCCTATTTTTAATTCAGCACTCATTTTTCAAGTTTTGGTAATTTACTCCCATTTCTCCATGGTTTTAATAAATAAATGATTCATTCATGGTTTTACTACTAGCGTGGCTTTTGACGCTTCTGCCCCCCCTTTTTTTTCGGATTTACAGACTAAAACCCATCCATGTTCCTTCATTGCCCTTTGTGTTCCAGGGCCGCGGTATCTCTTTCCAACAGTCCCGCAGCCCTGACAGGCAAAGGCCCTTGCGGACACCTTCCTTTTGCTGACATCTCTATGAGACGCGCATGGAACACGAACGCGCCGTTGACACGGCCTGTCGTCATAAGACGGACGGACGGCGAGCTAGCCCATAGCTGGCACCGGTGGCCCCCGGCTCCCGGTGCGTCTCCCGCGGCGGCTGGGACGTGAGGTTCTCTCCCTCTCACGTTCCGCCATCTCCTTCGCTAGCATGACTGATTCGCAGAAGGAGGTGACGGCTTCCCATTCCGTCTCGCTCCGGACCATGGATTCAACCAGGGCCGGACGCGAGAGGTCGCCGTCGCCGATCGCCGCTACGAGGACACGGCGGTGCTCCGCCCACGCGGGGCAGACCTCCACCATGTGCTCCATCGTGTCCTCCGGTCGATCCTCACAGTGGTAACACCCGGGCGTTTCCTCCCGCCCGATTCGGTGCAGGAACCTCCCGAAACAACAGTGTCTGGTGAGGACCTGCGTCAGGCGGAAGGTGAGGGCGCCGCGCCGTGGCGCCTCTCAAGCCACTCCTCAAAGAGGGGACTTATTGCCACTATTGTGGCGTACCCTCACGGGGTTGCGACAGTCGCTCTCTCCATGTCGCCATGTGATCACACCGGATGTCTGTCTGCTGGACGGCGATTTGCCGCGGCAGCGGAGTTTCCCCCCGGCGCGGCGTAGAGCCTCCGCGCGCCATTCGTGCAGGCGCGCGAGGACTATCACCTCCAGATCTTATGGCGGCAATAAGGCAAGGAGGCTCGCCGCCTCACCGGAGATCGTGCGGTACCCACGAACTAGCTTTATGGCTATCACCTTTTGGGGCGCGTTCAGGTAATGGACGGCTCGCCGCCTCAATGAACGCGCCCACACCGGGGCCCTGTAAAGAGCCATGGCCTGCACGACCCCCGCATTTATACCCCTCACAATGCAAATTTATACAAATTAGTTATGGGCTTGCTATTGTAAGTAAGGCTTGAAAATTAACAAACCTGATTGTTTACATTTGCTATTGCTAATATCATTGCATTCCACATGATCTTAAAATCCATACAAAGCGATATCAGAACACTGCTCTCTTTTATCTGCATTAAAACATGATGACTACCAGGGCAACAAGTACAGCTATACTAATAACTAACACTTCGCCCGCGACTTCGTCTGCAAAAATTGTGATAGCTCGGCTAATATGCATAAATAAATATACTTCATAGCCTTTAGCATGCACGAATAGTGTATCTTTTTATCAGTGAAAAAAAAAATTAAAAATTGGATTATCAGTATTGGAGATTACCCCTTTTAAACAAACAAATATTACCATAGATAAAGCTGGAGACCGTTATCCTTTGTATGAGAATGTGTTAATCACAGTGGCTCGTATTAGCTCTGGATCAATAGAACTGGAAGTCTACTCCCCATGACTTCCAGTTCTATTGATCCAGAGCTAATACGAGCCTTTGCCCAGCAGTGGGATGATGTAAGCTAACAGTAACAGTGCTAATCTCTCAATTCTGAAGGAAGGTTTAAATAGACTATTGTCTATTAAGCAATGTAATGTTTATATAACATTAATAGACAAAGACCCGTAACTGCCATAAGATATGAGCAAAACAAAAAATGGTGGGGCACGGGTAGTTTAAAATATTATTAAGTTCATATAATAAAAAGGAATTAACTTATTATTTGTTGTTGTCAGGTTCTACTCATGTCTCAGGCTCTTGTATATGCTTTATCCACATGTTTATGTAGAAAAAAGTCTCTGCACAATATATTTTTTATATTTCAGATACATGTGCACAAGACATATAGTAGTAGCAGTAGCCTTCTTGGATATTTTAAGCAAGACAATTGCCAATTGACCCCCAGATCATTAGGTGACATCATTGTCATCATGTTGCACTAATAATAGGATAGAGATGAATTAACAAAACAATAACATGCATATTGCATACTACAACAACAATAATAAATTCTACATCACCACTAGAGCTAGTTTAATGCTAGAGGTACATTCAAGTGTGACCAGATACGTATTAATAATGTTAAATTGTCTTTATTTAGCGTCTTGTACAGACTGTATAGTACCACAACCCACACATGAATGAGCAAATTTGGCTTAAAACTAAATCACATTACCAAAACGTGGGTTTTATTATACAGGATACTAGTACTTATTGGATGAGTAAGTCTATGAGGAAGATAAAAAATAAAAAGAAAATACCTAGAATATCAATAGAAGACTGATGGTTTGACACCACCACAGCTCCACGGTCTTCAGCTAATACTCTTCCATTTCTCAACAGCCATTTCACTTCTATTACTTTGGTTACATGTTTTACTATTTGAGATCCAAATCTGTAAACAATAAACAATGGGAGATGAATTGTGAAGTCCTGAGAATAATATCAGTTTGTGTTTCCCATAGCTCTGACTTCGTGTTGTGGTAATAATCAAGGCTCAAGTGTTCTTGGTCTGCTGATGTTTGCGACAAACCCATTCAGAATTCCATAGATGAATCAACGTTCAGGATAACGAGCTGAAGCGGTGACATAAGTCTTATAATTATATCGGTTTTGACAAGAAATAAATGTATACTTACAGGGAATTCTTTACATTTTTTGGGTTGAACACAAAAAACGGCATCAATATCACTGCGGTCACAGAAGTCCAGATGTAAAACACAAGAAATTTCGATTTAAATTTCACGAAATTCGGTGTTTCCGAAAACAATTGTTTCAAAATGTACGTTACTATGATAATCACTATCATATAAATGATTTTGTCCCACATTTTCAATACAACATTAATTTATTCACTGAACAATAAAACCGTCAAGCTTCTAAAAACAAAAATAAACACAAAACTGAAAGAAATCCTAGCGCGCAACCAATCATGAGAAACGAAATGCTGTTTAACGAAACAGCGTTCCAGCGACTTCAGTAAATTCTATTGGTATTTGAGCGTTAGTTTGACGTTCAAGTTAAAAGGATTTGGAACGTTGCAAACATTGATTGCTAGAAAGAGACAAAGGCGGAATCGATTTGCAATAAAATAATTTAAACTCTTTCTTTATTAACATAATTCTTCATGAAATCGCTCGTGCTTTGTTGCAAATAAAGACCCCGAATCGCAAGGTTTAATTTAACTCTAAGGCATTGGCCTGGCCATGCCATAATCATCATGGCAATATGGCTATGGCTATAACCGATGGAACCATTGATGTTGACGAGATGGACAGACAGCAACTACATATTTTTACGGTTTCCTAATTTTTCTCTGTACATGTGCTGTAAGACATTGCTTCTCGCCAAATTTCGTGATTCTAGGTCAATGGGAACTACCTTATAGGTTTTCGACCCAAAACTTATGGTACCTACTTCCGGTTGACGAAAAATAAAAAAAAGTTGAAAATTTAGGTAAATTTTGGTACTTACCTACAAGTTTTCGCGAAAATCTAAATTTGCCCATATTTTTTTATGGTGTTGACTCAGGACCTTGATTTTTATACACCTAATAAGGATTAGAGACCTCAGTATCTGGTATAAATTTCAACTTGCTAGGTCCACCCGTTCCTGAGAAAATCGGTGGTGTCAGACGTACCTACATCAGACGGACAAGAAAGTGATCTTATAAGGGTCCGTTTTTTCCTTTTGAGGTACGGAACCCTAAAAATTTTTATTTTTTTATTAAATTAAATAGCTAGGTAGATTGCAGACTGCAGACCGTTTTCTTGATCTCAACCCCAAGCACGATTAACGAGTCTTGTTTGTGTTTGAAAATCACGTCGGTCAACGTGCTTTTGGGTATTTCTATTAGGATTTTGCGGCTCGGAGCTTAGATTTCTGGCAATTAGATAGGTACCTACTTACATTAGGTACTGACAGTGGCAAGCTTTGTGCGTGGTTTAAGTACCTATACAAAATATCTGTCTAGAACTTCAGGGGTTGTAGTTACAGACGTGGCGTAATGGAAATCTGAGGTAATTTCCGGTAACAGTCGTTTTCAGAACTTTTGCACATTCACACCTTGACGAGTAACAATAACTTCATTACCATATGTACTATCGAGGACACTCCCGCCTGATCACCACTAAGCTTATTTTTGCTTGCACTTAAAACATAGAAACGCTCTCTATCCCCGCCCCGTTGACTTTATAATAAATAATTAATGAAAAAAATACCGATCGGCGACACATGCCAAACGAGAGTTATTGTTATTTTGCGCGCCAAAGTTGACGCTTTCCTAATAGGCCTAAAGTTTAAGGTGGAGTGGCTCGGCGCCTCCGCATGATTTAAGCGAAAAAAATTTAGCTGATCAGGCGGAAGAGACCACGACTGTACCTACAATACCTAAATAAAAAAAACAATTGTGTTCGTTCGATATAAAATCGTGTTTATGAAATAAACTTTATGGTTATATAATCACAAAAAATACTTTGACACAACTCTCAGAAGGCAAACAGGGATTCCTTCCTTTTAAACAATAAGTATGTTTATCAGTAAAGCTAGGTACCAAGCAAGGTAGCTATTAGCACTTAACATTAACAGGAGTACAGTACCTGCCTACTTAATCATTTATCAACCGTGTTCTTAACAAAGTTTCGGATGTTTCCGCTATCACTCGGCTCTGGAGACTGAACTTCCTTATACAGCTGTTCGTAAGTGCGCGACATGGTCTGGTGCAGGCGCTCGGCGAGGGCTGGCACGTCGTCCAGGGTTAGTCCTGTGGTTGGCACGGGTTCCAGGCATTGCATTATTACGTGGCCTGTAATATATTTATGCCGCCATTTAGAAATTAAATACATATTTTTTAGGTAAGTAACCTTGGAAATACGGATGAATAAGGCATTCTCGTTGGTCTACACCTACAGGGTTCGCAGCAATCCAATTTGTGTAACATCCTTTCTATCACAATACGAAGGATTCTACAGAAAAAAAAAAATTTAAACCTGTCCTCGCACTAAGAGATTTCTCCTGTATCGTGGGTGAGTTTTACAAAAAAATTAACTCACATACACAAACAACCAGAACTGGAACAATTATCAGTAGACCATACCTACAAATATTATGTGTATATCGTACGGGAATCAAACCCGCGACACAGCACAGCAGTCAATCGCTCAACCACTGCGCCAACCGTGTCGTGAAGCCATTGCTTTGTATGTTGAAAAATTCGATGTCTGAATTTTCATTGTAAGTGTGTTACGCAATTAACTCACATGTGTTGTGTGCGATCCCCAAGTTGAGCAAAAATGTTATTAGGGTTTTCTAGTTTTAGCCCAAACCCGGAGTCTAGGTTTGAGCCTGTTGATGATGAAAGGCTTGGCCCTTTTAATAATAATATGGGACATGGACATAAACATTACAAGGGAAATATGGATGAATTCTGGGTTCACTTGCCCACCCATGAGGTGAATACAGGCGCGATGTTATGATCACATTTACTTACCTGTATTAAAAACATACTTGTTCTTGTCTATGAAATAGTAGGGTGAATACACAACGGGTATGATTGGCACTTGAGCTCTCACAGCTAAATTGAAAGCACCTTTCTTGAATGGTAATAATTTTCCATTCCAATTTGTGTTCCTTGTCCCTTCCGGAAATAACCATATCTTGATCTAAACAAAAAATTAAAACATAGAAGCGTCTAGAAAAATGACAATGAGAAAAGTTTCAGAGAAAAGAAAAAAAAAACGAAGCGATTTGAAAGCGATTGAAAGTTTTCCAAAGGTCATTGCACATTACACCGGCACCGCAACTGCCAGCGCCGGATTTAGGGCAGGGCAACTGGGGCACTTGCCCCGGGCCTCCACAAGGAAGGGGCCTCCTCCTTTTTTTATACATAAGAAAAAATACATTATTTGTGTCCATGACCAGGTTCATGGTCCGAGACACCACACGAGAGGTTGTACTGTACGGTTAAGAGTATGTTACACCATGTATACATATTTTTTTGTCTGTTCCCAAACAAAATTCCGCGTCCACTTTTTTATTGCCCCAGGGCCTCCACACCTTTAAATTCGGCCCTGGAACTGCACAGCTGCAGCACGGCGGCCGGCGCGGCGGCGGCGGCGGTGGCGTCGCTTCGAATTTAGGCTACGAGTAGCCGCCCGCCAGCGTGCTAACTACGCGTCGTCCGCGAGGTGTAAGCTCGCAGTCCACCTGCTGGCCGAGTGGTGCAACCTTGCTGGCACCGCGAACACAATTTTTATATAGCATTTGTGATTGACGTTGTTTTGCGTCAGTGGCGGCGCGCAGTAAGCATGTTGTCGGCGCGCTGTAAGCACGTGGTCAAGTTGTATGATAGCGGCAAGCGCGCTGACAACCCGCCCGCGCCGTTGGCTTTTTCATATTGACATTATGAAGTAATACGACACACGATTTAATGCTCTAATTTAAGTGAGAAGTTAATTGCTTGGAGCGGTGCCGTTGCGGTGTCGGTATGGTGTGCCATGACCTTAGGCCTGTCGGTCCCCAGGTTCTGCTGGAAGGCTAAATGGGCGTCACCGGTGTTCTCTGACCAGTCCACAACCACAATAATATCTTCTGGTTCACGGACTCCTTACATGCATCGACACATTTTCTTACGTTTTTTGCAATTTGCAGGCCAGTGCTAGGTTGTATGTTGATTAGAAATGACTTTTTCAAGGTCATTCCTCCACCTTTATGAACTTGGAGGAGTTAGAGGGTTGTACTGATGATTTTGATGATCATAATTCTGTTACTATCATGGGTACGTCTTACAGCCACGAATAATATTTTAATCAACATAAAACCTAGCACTGGCCTGCAAATTTCAAAAAACGTTAAAAATTAATTTCGTGGGCTACTTAGGGTGCATCCTGCATCCACCTTAACATAAGATAAGTCTCTATCTTGTGAATTTTTAGCCAGATTTTAACAAGTGTTTTTTTTTTTTTTCTGTACTGTTTACCTACGTTAGAACAATTGGAATAAAATATGTAACTGTTTTGTCAGAGATCGTGGGAACCGATTTAATCAACAAAAACACTAAAGACGTCGTTACGAAATATAAATATAAATTAACACTTAAATAAAATTAAGAGGGGTCGGTGGACTAATATTATAAAGATGTAAATTTTGTAAGTTTGGATGTAGGTATTGGGTAATCTCCGAAAATTCTCATCCGATGCCAAAATAGTACATTTTGATACAAGTGGAGAAAGTTTGTTATTGCATTCGAGGCGGAATTAACACCTGAGCCGTAGGGAGGATGTTATTGAGCCGAGAACTGCAATAACAAATGTCCACGTGTATCAAACGACGTTTTTCAATACACGTTTGAAGAAATAAATTAAAAGAACGAAAATAGTACATTTTGATACAAGTGGAGAAAGTTTGTTATTGCATTCGAGGCGGAATTAACTAAACTAATAAATAAATTAATTCATGAATTACTAAGAAACTATGATTTTCTTTTATATTTTTGAATTTAGAACACAAATAAATGTTTATTTGTTTATAAAAGTTAATTTTAATTTTAAATAATCATGTTTAGCTATGATATTCTATAAAACACAATTTGAATATTCAAAAAATATTTACGACGTAAAGACGTATATTGCTTTGCCGAAATTAAAAAAATATATATTCTCTCCGATTATAGGCCTTGAACCGATTTGAACTTGTGGTATTTTTTATTTCGGCACACGTGCGGATAAATGTAAAAAACGCACGGGTGTGAAATACATTGCATGTTGAATCTAATCGTAGTGCAATAAAACCCGTTTTCGAGGAAGTGTATTGAAAACTGTTTTACTGATGTAAAGTTTTACTATTACCTATTCTGCGACGACGGCGTACATATAAATGAAATCAATTACCGCGTTTATGAAGGATCATCACACGAGAGCGGATTTGCGGGTTCATTTTTGTTCTATATAATTTAAAAACAATGAATTTACTAACCTTCTCTTGGATCATGAGCTCTTTCGTGCTTTCCAGGATTTTGTAAGCTTCTTTCGAATTATTTCTATCAATGAATATCGATCCACAGAGATACGTGACCAGGCCTAGGGGGCCAGTGTAAAATACTTCTTTTTTCGCAATTATAAATAGCTTTCGTACGTAACACCATGCGTTGTTCAGGCCTGAAATAAGTAAGTATTACTAAGTAAACCATAATTCACCACATAGAAGTTCTGTTGGACCTGACTATGGTTGCCATCCGTCTGGTTTTCCTCGGATTTGTCGTAGTTTGGAGCACGTCGGGGCGAGGTTTATAAAATTTTGTCCGGCATCGTCAGTTTAGGTGATGGCAACCCTAGACCTGACGGCTATAGGGGTATTTAGTTCTTTATTTACTTGCTGATGATCCCATCTCGGCCATTTCGGCCACAGCAACTGCATTTGATGGCTTTCTAAGGTGGTTGTCGAGAGAGGGGTCTCATATGCTCTCAAGTAACATAAGCATATCTAACTTAAGCCGAAAAACTCCGAGCGTAAAGCGGAAATATCATTACTACTAACAAGAGAATGATAACAATATACAATGCCATCGACTTTACAATCTTCCGGTAGAGAAACAAATTTTAGGTTTCAACTCCTTGTAGATGTTCTTAAACAGTGTCTAGCTATTCACCTGCGATATCCAGGACCGATTGGTGGTTGCTTATAATAACAGCACCACGGTCCTCCGCTAAAATTTCTCCATTACGTATATGCCACTCCAATCCGTATATCTTCGTTATATGTTTCATCAGTCCCGATGTGAACCTGGAATATGGATGAAACGGACAATCGTAAAAATGGAGTCTAAAAAATGGTTCAGAGGGTCATCGTAGAAGGTGCAGCAGTATCAAAAATCAAAATCAAGACAATGCGATTTGCACTTTTACAGTGAGGCTAGCACTAGTTTTGTCCAGTGTTGTCTGGCATGCTGATCTGGGCCTATTTGGCGCAGCCTTGAGACACACAAGTACGCAACTGTCATAAAATGAATAAGTTTCTTTTTAGGGTTCCGTACCCAAAGGGTAAAAACGGGAACCTATTACTAAGACTCCACTGTCCGCCTGTCAGTCTCTTATGAACCGTGATAGCTAGACAGTTGAAATTTTCACAGATGATGTATCTGTTGCCGCTAAAAGAACAAAAACTAAAAACAAAATAAAATAAATATTTAAATAGGGCTCCTATACAACAAACGTGTTTCTTTTGCTCGATATTAATAACGGCAACAAGTAGACGCATGATATGCACCGAATATTTAGTTGTTTAATCACTTTAAAAATAATTAATTAAATTAAAATAAAATAAATATTTAAGGGATATCCATCTCCATCTCCCATACAACAAACTTGATTTTTTTGCCGTTTTGTCCAATGTTTTATAGATAATGGTACGGAACCCTTCGTGCGCGAGTCCGACTCCCACTTGGTCGGTTTTATTTTATTTTATGTGCACGCACCATGACCAGTCAAGATATACTAAACCAAATTAAGATGATCTTTCATTGTACGGGAAGCTCATACAAAGTGAGGAAAGGTTATACTGGATATGTATAGCTTGATGTGTCGCCGTGTGTACGTACGTCGTATCTAAACTTTAATATTTTCTTTTTTTGCTGTTGCGATTGGTTGTCCAAATTAGCATCGACCAATCATATGACGAGTATAAAGAAGAATACTACAAAAGGGACGAGGTCTATCCTGAGCAGTGAGTGAAAACAAAGCTGCCAATGAAGATAATGAAAAATTATTTAATGACAACGGTTTATCAACGGCAATTGGGTTTTTCAGTTATAATTATTAGATCCAAATTGTACGTATTGGCACAGGTATTGGGTACCTACTTTTTTAGTTATTTTGTACTTACAATCCATTCCTGTGATGTTTCGGTCTAAACAACAAAACCGGCAGCACTATAATCGAGGTTAATGTCAGGCACACATAGTAAAGAAACATTTTGAGATGGAATTTCAGCTTAATAAATTCACTTTTAACTACACTTTTATATCGAAGTAAAATAAAAATCACTGTTACGGACATTAAAATCTTGGACCACATTTTGCCAGTTGTCAGAAATGATTTTGTGTAAATTGAACTCGTTCTTTATTTAAATAAATGAAGGAGAGCGGAGATTGGGCGTCAAGTTAAATTGCAAACACAAATTCGATTAACGAGACTGCACCAATTTGAACGCTGGCTGAATACTGTTATTCACGCAGATATGTTAATCCTTAAATAAGTTTATAAATACGCGCTGTACTTATAACGAAAACAGGTTAAGTGTTAGAGGTGCAGCAGAACCTAGGTATACACGCACACCCACCAAACACGACTTACATAATTGATAGACATAGATTGCTGGAATGAGTGGCACTTATGTGGATACAAATATGTAGGTTAGGTGATTGTGATTAGGTGCAGGGGCGTAGCTACCGCCGTATCAGCGGTATCAATTCCACGGGGCCCGGGGCCCTCGAGTAACAAGGGCTCCTTAAATGTTGAGGAAAAATATCCCAAAATCTTCCCACAACCTCAAATTTTTCTCCTGTTTTAATTTTTCGAACTCGCTTTGCTCGCTCTTTGATGAAGACTTCACGTATCGAGGTCCAGGTGGCCTACCATGACGTCTTAAAGCAGGATCGTTTTAATCGCGTTCTAGTGTGGGTAAGAAACGGAGCTATAGAGGACGTCTAGCGCCATCTCTTTCCTACACTGGCACGAAATTAAAAAGATCCTGCTTTAAGACGTTATGGTAGGCCCGCAGGTAGTTACGATTTTACGACCTTGCTTTTCGACGAAGACTAAACTTAAACGCTTTCAGAATGTTCTGATTTGCAAGCTCTTCAATGAAAACTTAACTAATGCGAGTCATAATCGCAGTAACAGCTTTTTAACCGACTTAACAAAAAGAGGTTTCTCAATTCGACCGTATAGGTATCCATATATATTTTTTTATGTTTACTTACTTTGTCGTTTATGAACATATTTTGATGATTATTTTTTTATTTGAATGAGTATGCTCCTGAGATGGTCCCATTTAAATTTAGTGAAGATCTGATGCTGATAGACGGCAAATCTGCCGTGATTGCTGCAATCGCTTGGATGTTTATTGTTTATACAACATCAAGACGTAACATCACGCCTGTTTGCTCTAAAGGGGTTACGCAGATGTGTACAATACACCCAGATTTCGACAGTTAGGTATGTTAAGTTCCATTTATTGGGGATAAGCCTATTACCATGACATGTATTGTTAACAATGTAAAATAAATTTATAGCAAATATTTTTTGGGAACAATCAAAAATGGAAAAATAAAATACTTTTTTGCAAAACATAAAACCGACTTCATAAACCCTTCTACTACTTCAGAAGTCGGTGACAAAAAAATCAAAATCAATCAAAGGTCACCGACTTCTGAAGCTAAAGTTATTTTTCACTTTTTTGTGTTTTTAGGGTTTATGAAGTCGGTTTTATGTTTTGTCATGAATTTATTTTTGTTTCTTGAAGTCGGTTTTATTTACTTATTTATGTACACACAAAACACATATACAGGAAAAATTATACAGACAAAAGAACACAAAGGTACCGCTTATTTCAAATCTCTTTCAGCGGAAATCTCTTCTAATTCTCCTCACTTAGCTTGCTCATACGTTCTCTTAGTAAAATTAATGGCAGCCTAAGCGATACATTTTCAGGATGCTATTTTCTTTGTTTTGCAAAAATAATCTGTTTAAATCGAATGATTTTTCCTCTTTTTGGGTTTCACCGCACTCGAAATACAGGGCCCAAATAGGACTAACTACGCCACTGATTAGGTGCTTATATCTGACTACATTCACCACAAAAAAGTAATTTTAGGCAAAAGAAAACGGGAGAATGCTTCTCAATTTTATTAATTTAATGGTTGTGCCCAAAAGAAATAAAAAAAGAAATTGTAACGCATGCCGCGTTACAATTTCTTTTTTTTATTTCTTTTTACAGAGTTCCTGGCGTGTGTAGAACGACTGTGCAAAATTTCATCAAAATCGGTTGCATTTTTTTTATAAATTTTTTTTTGGAGACTTTCTCATATAAAATTTCGGCTGAAAAAAATTCAGCTGTTCCATACATTTTGGTCCAATCGGTATTGAAGTTTTGGACTGGACAGCTGGTTTTTTTTTCATGATTTTGTTGATGCTCCCGTGGAGAAACTGGTTCAGTTTAATAGTCTGAAATACACCCTGAAATATGACCACCACATCGTTCTGGCACACACTGTAAGTATATAAAATAGGTTTAATAGACGTCATAACATTTTTTGTTTTCATAAATTGGATGTTTCTTAATTTAGTATTCAGAAATAAAAATAACATGTGCCTGTTGTTTGTGTCCGGGCATGTACCTACCAACAACTCGAATTAAAATAGTTGGATTTGCCTTTTTGATAGATGCTTCGTTGGCCTAGTTAGTAATAGGGGGCGAGTTTATTGTCATCGACCGGATCCAGACTCCGGGCTGCTGTTGACAAATCCAATAACACTTTGCCTGACCTGGGAATAGAACCCAGGATCTCATGCTCAGCAGTAGCGCTTGCGGCTACTATAGTTGGTGCCAGTGATCGCAATAGCGGTCATTGACCCACCTACATTTATTAAAGTTCTTAACTTTGAAATCCAAAAATAAGCCTGTTCAAGCCTTGTATCGTCATCTATCGTGATCTTCAACATTTTTTCTAATGAAAAACGATAAATGGTTCATTTGTTTTGGTTCGTACGAAGAGATATTAGGGAAAGGGCAATGACCGCTATTGCGATCTTAATGGCACCAACTATAGACTAGTCACAACAGCAGCCCGGAGTCTGGAACTCTGGATTTGTGCCCGGTCGATGCCAATAAACTCGCCCTCTGTTACT
Organism: Xestia rhomboidea; assembly: GCA_963853795.1. Classification (NCBI taxonomy): domain Eukaryota; kingdom Metazoa; phylum Arthropoda; class Insecta; order Lepidoptera; family Noctuidae; genus Xestia; species Xestia rhomboidea. The sequence goes on along the minus strand of OY970758.1, from coordinate 14,401,296 downwards.
GGGACTTTACGTAGAGTGTATTCTATATAGGGTACCAACATAAAGTTAGCATTGCATTGCACGAGAGAACCTACCCTATATACCCTGTATTTTTTACCTACTAAGATTTTAAGATAGGATAATGTACGATTGTTGAATTGGTGGGTACTCCTAACCATTTAATCATCGTGCAGAATTGTGCAGTAGCCTCCTACTGCTACTACCTATAGAATATTTCAATAAGATTTTTACGTCCGGCGCAAGTCCGCGCAAAGGTATATTATATACCTACCTAACTTGTTGTCATGTCTCAGGAGCACGCGGCGCTCGTGGTTCAGGTGCCGCGACAGCGCCGGCGGGCGTCGTGGGCCTGCAACGTTACCAGACCCACTCGTCACAAGCACGCGCAATAGTTAGCCATTAAATACCTACGACTTACTGTGAAGTTGAATAGTAAGCAGTGCCTACCTACAAGATATTCAGAGAAACGGAACGCATTATGCGGACTATAATAATATTTACTCGTTGGCTGTCGCTGCAGTTGCTGCGTATTGTGAATAGGTCTATCTAGAGTACAAACGTTGAGTCATTGGCTACATTAGTAGGTAGGTATAGAGACTCGAAAACGTGTCAGCGCGGGATCTCCCTGCCTTCTTTGCGCTGTGATTGGTCGACGAGCAGTTTCGAATTATAAAATATAATTCGTAAAATAAATAAATTACTGACAGAAACACAATAATTATAACATTACAGTTGAAAGGCTAACTTATTTTAAGCCAAGTGAACCTCAAAAACAATTGTGGTATTGTTTCACCTAAGGAGAAAATGCATTATTATTTTTTAGTTCTACATCGCGCAATCAAAGTTTTCCTGCGCGTTAGTATATATGCGAATGTCGTTGATGTTCCTTCGGTCTTCCCCTGGGCAATCTTCACCGACCGACCCACCCGTCGCGGCTTGATCTAGCGACGTAACCTTGCAGGCCTCAGACGCCATCAGTGTACGAGACTTACCATAACATTGAAATGGTCTCTGTACACGCTATTAATCTCTCCACGGGTATAGTTAGGCGTCTGGGGCGCCGCACGGAGCTCGCTCAGGAGCCTCAAGCGACGGGTGGTGGCCTGCGGGCCGCGGGCCGCGCGGTGCTGTCGGTGCTGACAAGCCGCGCGCCACTCGCTTGGCAGGTGAAGAGCCCGGGGGAGGGACTCGGGCTGTGTGTATTCTACACAGCATGCCCACTGTAAAATCTAAAACTTTTGTTGAACTTGAGTCTTCATCTCAATATCGACGGGCTAAGCGGCGGAGCTACCCGTAGTATATAGGTTCGTCCCCTTTTTAGTGAAAAGTATGTTTATTTACCCGTTATTTTTAACGCTCTGTCTGTTGTAACATTTTGTAATTTTTTTAAATTTCGGGCTGTTTAATCGGCGCATAAAAGTGTAATAGAGTGAGTACGTAGCAGTCGGCGCTGCCGGATACGAAGAAGTAGAGGCCGGGCGCCCAGGTGGCCGAGGCGCCGGCGAGGTAGAGTCAGGCGTACCAGCGCGGCCGCTCACCGTGTAGCAGCCTCATGCTGGTAGAACACCATGTACAGCAGTGTGCTGCACAGCAGCACGGCCAGCAGGTGCCCGGCGAAGTCCGCGCTCTGGACGAATAACCTGCCACGGGAAACCGTCTTACACCTAACTTCTACTGTCTGTGATGACTCGTTATCTACTTATTATAGGTAATCCTGCTATTGCTTTTCTTTTTTCTAAAGACAAAAATCTTATGACGTACTTACTTTGCACCGTTTCGTAATGTCTGGTAATGCAGTAGGTTCTCATTATCATCCTTTGTTGCCCCAGCTTTGTATGCAGGCCAAGTTTGAAGGTACTGCTACTGTGCCCCTTCGTTTTGATTCCCGCGGATTATCCCAAGCTTTTTTTTTATCGTGTAGTGCCTAACCTGGTGTCGAGAGCTTTTATGTCGCCCATGGGCCTCTCACTTGGTTTTACAAGCCGTCTAGAAATATCTCTCATGCATGCTTGTTTCCTCAAGATGTTTTCCTTCACCTAAGCAAGTGATAATTTATAAGATACGCACATGAATTCGAAATATCAGTACCGGTCACCACACTCGGCTATCACTGCTGGCCTTATATTATTCCAATAAAATCGTGAGAGTACTCTGTTGTATAAGGTATCTTTTAGCAAAGGATTTTTAAGCCTGTCAAATGGAATGGAAATGCATAGGAAAATTAAACATAGCAGTGCAGTGGGGTCAGCAGGAATACACCATAATAAGACATAAGGAATATGATCCAGCATTCGTTAATCTGTTTGTTTTGACAAGGGGAGATGTTGAAGTTATGTATGTAGGTAGGTAATCTGTTGTCAGAGGTAACTGCGAGAGGATTGTATCACGAAGCAAATCACAGTGATTACTTCGTAGACTATAGATATACATTCTTTGACAGGTTACCTATGCCATTTTCATTTTTTATTAAAAATAAAACCGTATGCTCAAAATTGTAGATATCAAATGCTCAGACTATCGAAGCAGCTGAAGATCGACAGTTTATTATATCGAATGTCTGTTCGAATATATCGAGCTTCATTCTACATTCAGATGAAAATGCTGCCTCGGCACGTGTAGAGCGTTTTGTTTGATGCGTCGGTATCTATTACTATCTTACTAAATTAACATAGTCACCTTATTTTTAAATTGAACTTACTTAAAATAATTCTCTATTGAAAAGATTCGTCATAATGCGTCATTGCAACAACGTAATCATTTTAGTAGCTTGAAGCTTATCTTTCTAAGAATCTGTCTGAAGTCAAGATTTATATAAATACATTGTGTTTTTCTTAAGATTTGAGTTAAATAATGACTTTATACAAATTTCCTAGCAATACACAAAAGAATGAGCACAATACTCGCGAGTTATAGCCAAGGGCTACGAGAAAATACCCGGAAATGCCTTTTTGTGAAAATTAAAGGCATTGTTTCTTTTAAAAGGTACGAAATACGAGCTAAGAATATTTAATTATATAAAATACAAAGAAGATGGCTTATAATGAAGCTTGGGAACACTTCGAATACCAGAGAGGTAATAAAATATTGTTAAGTGCTGTAATAAGAACCAGTTAACTGTTCTTAAAGGAATCCGTTCATTAAAAAATAAAACTATGTTCCAATATTGATGTTCGGGGTATGTTTTTATTTATAAAGCTTTACGCATGCATTGTTAGATACCGGCTGATATTGGATACTATTTTTAGTGGTGGATTTTTATTCAGTGTTTGGCAACTGGTTAGATATCAACTAGTATTAGTAGTAGTAGTAGTATTGTAGTTGTTACATTTTATGTAGCCAACATTTACCGGTAAAATGAAGATACGTGATGTTTTCTAACTAAGCCAGGAATATTAGAGTAAATTGGCATACTAATATAATAAATGCGAAAGTTTGTGAGGATGGATGGATGAATGTTTGTTACTTTTTCACACAAAAACTCCTGAACGGATTTGGATGTAACTTTGCATACTGATAGTTTACAACCTAAATTAACATATTTGATACTTTTTATCGCGATACTATGATCCCGTGAGACAATTATCGAACTTCAAGCGCGCGAAGCCGCGTGAATAAATAAGTACAACTATATTGTTACGCGAACTATCACTTATGTATGATAACGAAACTAAATTAAAATGGAATTTAAAAGAAGTACAAATAAATATGTAGGTACATATATAAATTTTATATAAAATAACATTTATAAATTCTGCTTTGGTTTACATTTTAACATGCAAATTACACTGTAAAATGTAAACCAAATAGCTTGGTTGACCGTACAATAAAATATCAGCAATACCAATAAAACGCCTGAGAAAATGTATTTTACAAGTTTTGTCGAGTTACAAGTTTTCCAAAAGTTGTCGAACAAAATAAGACCAGAATGAGTTGAAATGTTCGTCGTAAGTTGTGCTAGTTATTGTCGTATTGTATACGACACCTAAGTTTGAACTTTCAGGGTTGATACCGTCACGCCCCGACAGCTTGCGACATTCTGTTACAATCACTATAATACCTACATGAAAGTTCAAAGTTAATACGTAATTAGTAGAAAATAGTAATCTAAAATGGTAATAAACAGAATAGGTATGCTTTATAAAATATGAAGTGTATTTTGAATAAACATGAGCACCAGTCTGTTTTGATAAAAATACATTCCGTATTCTTATAAATCCATGACAACCAGAAAGTGTATAAATTTATTTACTAAATATACTACCGTTTTTTAACAAAGGAGTTATAAAAAACCGGGCAAGTGCGAGTCGGACTCGCGCACGAAGGGTTCTTTACCATTATTGAAAAATCATGTTTGTTGTATGGGAGCTCCACTTAAATAGTCATTTTATTCGGTTTTTAGTATTTGTTGTTATAGCGGCAACAGAAATACATTATCTGTGAAAATTTCAAATGTCTAACTATCACGGTTCATGAGATACAGCCTGGATGATAGACAGACAGACGGGCAGTGAAGTCTTATAGTAATAGGGTCCCGTTTTTACCCTTCGGGTACGGAACCCTTAAAACAAAGTATACCTGCTGACGTCCTCGTGCGTACCTGCTGACGTTCTTGGTAAAGTCGTTAGTATAAATGTTTGGACCTTATCTTTACATCACAAGTTGAGTTTACAAAAAAGCTTGTGTAAAAGAATGTTATTCTTTGGCTCGTGATTAGGTACATTGACTTCTGAAAATTTTCTGAACAAATAGAAAATACGCGGTAATAGATGACTGTACCTACTACCTACAATAGCTATGGTAGAGGTTGAGGTTTATTCTACTATGCTGTTTCGCAGTTATTTTAATACTAGCGGACGTCACGCGGTTTCACCCGCGTAGATCCCGTTCCCGTGGAAGTTAGGGGCTAAAATATAGCCTATGTTCACCGGAGATAGTGTAGCTTCCCAACAGTGAAAGAATTTTACGAATCGGTCAAGTAGTTTCAGAGCCTATTCAATGCAAACAAACAAAAAAAAACAATCAAATCTTTCCTCTTTATAATATTAGTGTAGATGTAGATTAGTGTAGATACAGAGTAACTTTTTGTACGCGGGAATTACAGATTTTACAAAGGCTTGGCGATTAGGTTCGTTCTGAATCAGTTCGTTGACGGCATTGTATTCGCTTTTTCTACCCTGAAGCACAGGCAAGGTGTATTGTATTAAATCAAAGAGGGCAGACACTTCACGAAGCCGTCAAGCATTTGGTATAGGTATAGGGGATATGAAGAACAGGGTGTACAGTTCTTCATTCCTCATAGAAAAGGGAGTATCCTTCAGCCAGACGGGTGATATGGCAGGAATGCCCGACAGTTGTTGCCAGGTTTTCTATATAGTCTTAAGAGCCTTATCACACACTGCAGCGGATTCAAAGCGGAGCGTTGCGGGTGCGTAACGAATTCGCCGCGGATGCCTGAATTCCCTGCGCGTCCGCTCCGCTTTGAATCCGCTCGCAATCCGCTAGTGTGATAGGCTCTAAGTCTCGGATAACTTTTAGCGCCTTTCAGAATGAAGTTAGTTCTTCATTTATGTCATAGATGGCGCTTTTGTACTTTTATAATGCCGTTACATGAACATCAAACTAAGTAACACTGAAAAACTAAACTAACAAAGAAAAGTCGAAAACATTGATCGGAAACATGACCGTTCGCGTCATTTTAGACGATGACAATATTTTTTTAATCATTTTATTTTTAAATTTAAATATACTTATTAGGGAAATATATTGTATTTTGATCAGTAGTGAGTGTGTAAGTAAAAAAAACGTTTGCCAAAGGGTAAAAAGTGGTAGTAAATTAGTAATACCTACGTTCGGGTAGGTATTACTTCAGTATGTTAGGGCGAAATGTACCTGAAGAACATTTAGGTGTATGCCTGCCATCAACACAACAAAACTCACACCGGACTGATACTATATGAAATTCTAAATTTAATTATTTATAAAACGCTGGTGTTTAAAATGCTGCTTAATCTGAGTTTGCAAAGCACTCCACTCTTCTATTTATAGTGGAATAGGTATTCTTTTAACTAGTTATTTAGGTGAACAGTGTTTATAAGTGTTTAGGATTTCACCAATGTACTGCGTAATAGATTCAATGACAAAATTAAACAACAAAAATAATATAAATATACTGCTTCGTTATTCTAGTAGTTGAAAGCGCGGCAGCCACGGAGTCTGGATTCCAGCCTGGTTGATGGCATTCCACCATCACATAAGTGTAAGGTTCTGAAAATTGAAGATTTGTTGTCCAATTTTTGCTAATTCTGAATTGTATTCACAATTCCGACTTTTGCGTTGCCTTACATTTTTATTAATGAAGAGTAATTACAGCAGTAACATTTTAGCCGCTAGAACAATAATAATTGATATATTTAATTTAAGAAAAAAATATATTGTCCTTTCTCGGCGGCGCGGCTTTGTCACTAAAACACAAAGTCTTGGAAGGTATGAAGATAAAATGTAAGTACGTAAAGCAAAACAAAATCAATCAAAGTTTTTTTCCCTGCAAAAATCTGGCTATTGGCGTCATAAAATAAAACTAACTAATTATTTTGACCTCTTAAATGGCACATACCACAACAAGTTGTCTGGACCAAGATCCAGCTCTAGGGAGACCACCTATTCTCCTTGGTTGAAGTAAATTTTAAAAAAAACGACACGGCATAAAAGACATTGACCTATACGATTCTTCCTTATTTATTCATTTAAAAACATAAGTTAACAATACATATAACGAAGACATTGGAATCTTACATTTTAAGGCTTACTTATAATTTATATTAATCCTAATACTAATAATATACAGTCGTGGTATCTATCCTACAAGAGTGCAGGGGTAGTCTGCCGGTAAAGCGTTGAAAACCTCCTTCGACAATTCCTTATAAGCTACAGTCATTTGTTGGTGGATCTTGTTGATCAGCTCTGGCACGTCTTCCATAGTTAGACCAGTTGTAGGCACTGGCTCCAGGCACTGGATGACAATGTGTCCTGTGAAATATGAAACAGTGGTCATTCATCATCATCATCATCTTTTTAGCATTTTCCCAACTATGTTTGAGTGCAGTGCCGTAAATAGGGCGGTGCCACCGGTGCCCAGGCACAGGGCGTAGACTTTGGGGGGCGCAAGAATAGCCAGACCAGGCAGGACTATTATTGTTTCGGTTTGCTCCTTATAAGTTCCCGCTGCGCCCCTAGTGCTCGATTCCAACACATACGTAGCTACATGCCACAGTATCATCAAAAACGTTTGTTAAATTAGACAAAACATCTATAATGCTACCTTCCGTATTCAAAACTCTACCATACCAAGTACTTAAAATTAAATTAATTTACAGTTTACTGAAACTTTGCAGGGTGTTATTTTATTAAAGAAGTATGAAGACCAAAGTGGCCCAAAAATTAAATCTTAAGCATCAGGGTGGGCAACGCATTTGCACTAGTGAACTTGCGTTTGAGTTTTAGTGAATGAGACACAGTGGACCTTCGCCTATTATGTGGTATAATAGGCGAAGGGTCCACTTAAATAGCTGGTCTGCTTGTTTGCCCACATCAGTTCTAGTTCTTTAAAAAATAGATTTTTCTTCTAAAATATTAGATAATTGGTCCACCAAGGTCCTTGTGCTTAATTATCACCCTGAATGAAATAAAGTATGGGCCTACTTTACTTTACTACTTTACATAGCATTGCTCTAGATAGGGTACCTATAATATCAGCGCAGGGCGCAGTTATAGAAGTTCGCACAGGGCGCAGAAAAGGCTATTTATAACACATTTGCTCGTAAAGAGTCTCTTATTTCACCAATTTCAATATCGTAATGTATCTCATTACGTACTTGTGCTGTAAAGTAAAATGCACGGTTTATACTTTATAAAAAATATTAGCAGAGTTTTTATGTCAGAAAAGTGGTCAACATTTTATGAATAAAATTAACTTTGGGAGATGAAATATAATAAATAAACATTTAATTCTTTAGTTAAATTAATTTTGACAATAAATTACAACCATTTATCTGTAACAAAACACAAAAATATTAATTTATAACCCATTTGCTCGTAAAGGGTCTCTTATTTCACCAATTTCAATATCGTAATGTATCTCATAACTTACTTGTGCTGTAAAGTAAAATGCACGGTTTATACTTTTTTAAATCTTAGCAAAGAGTTTTTATGTCAGAAAAGTGGTCAACATTTTATGAACAAAATTAACTTTGGGAGATGAAATATAATAAATAAACATTTAATTCTTTAATTTAATTAATTTTGACAATAAATTACGACCAGTTATCTGTAAAAAAAAACACAAAAATATTAATTTACTTTATTAGTAATACTGGCTGTTTTTTGTGTCTTTGCCTTAATAAAAAAGGCTGATGCCCGCGCCTCGCTAATTTGTGAACAAGTAAAAAATATCCGGCGCGCTTTTTCTTTTCGCTGTATTGGTTTTATTTGTTTTATTTATTTCCTCGCAAATATGTTATAAAACGTCGTATGACATACGTGCGCTTTGATAATTACAGCCTCTGCTTTTTATCGCCCTCGCCTACGGCTCGGGCTAGTAATATCGCCTCGGCTGTAATTTTCAACTTACCGCACTTATATCATAATGTACTATTACGGCACTGTTTGAGTGGGCTCCCAAACTACCTGGTAACAGCTGAATACCAGCATTTAATATTGAGCGACTGCCTACCTGACCTCCACAACACAGCTACTTATTGGTAACACTACAATCCGTGGTGAGACTGGCTGTCAGACTATTCAGTAACAGTAACACTAAAATGAGTAGTATAGTTTGAGATCTTCTAAATAGAAAATGGTGCGTTGGAGAATTCGGTAGGAGCCATCTTGAATAAAACCGTAGCTCATCTCATTGTCGATCTCTTCTATTACAATTATTAGGCTTATGAATCTAGGTAAAGACTAAGGCTTGCACCCAAGCGGCTACGGGATTTCTTTGATATATACTTACAATAACCCCGAAATTACACTGTTGCACATGGTACAACTACTGAAACTATTTCAATTTTTTGGTGTTTCAGGTTTCAGCTGCAAATTGGGTAAACTCAATATAAAAGAAATAAGAAAAAGAGTTAAACATTAATGCAGCAGTCCGTACTGAGAAAAGCAAATATTGTTAGCCTGTGTGGTCTAAGGTTCTTTCAGCAAACGAATCCTTTGTGACGGAATTCAAAAAATATATTTCCGTAAATTCGTTTCTCTGAATATTTTCAGTAACACAGTGGAAGTTTTGTGTGGATTGTGATGGAGCTTCCACTGCTAAGAAGATTAAAGTCCAAATTAGAATATAGATAGGCTACTTTTTGTCCGGAGCGGAAGGGTCACGGAAATTTCAACGTTTCAGATTGAAGTTGCAAAGCAAGATAGGCTGTAAAATCCTTTTTATTATTAGACCTTAGAAATGTAATGTACGTGGACAAAATGTTCAATAGAATGTATAAGTGACTTAAATAAGGACGACTCGTTCGGAATTTTGAGCGGGTGACTCACGTGAACCTTACTCAGAGAAAAGAATACACATTTCGCGCGTAGTTAAATAAAGCGTCAATAATAATAAATAAACCATTGGGAAATATTCATAAATAGGTAATGTCAACATAAATATTTTCAGATCAGAGGGACATGAATAGTGGGCGGAGGTGCTTACCTTTATTGAAAATGTATTTCTCCTTGTTTATGAAATAGTAGGGTGAGAACACAACCGGTATGATGGGCACTTGTGCGGCCACGGCCATGTTGAACGCGCCCTTCTTGAAAGGCTTTATCTTCGTATAATCTTTGTTTCTTGTACCTTCAGGGAACAACCAAATCTTCGTCTAAAAAAAAAATTATTCGCTTTATATAAACAATTTTCATAAACGCAGCTTCAAGGTTTTTTTTTTACAGAGAATTGTCTGCTTGAATTCCCTTGGATGTTGTTTTGACAGTTTCTGATCTTTTGTGTTCGTCGTGATCAAAGCTAAACTGATTACTCATATTTATAATGTTTATGAAATATTCTCCCAACGCTTGGGGGTGAATTGTGCTTACCTAAATCGATGATTTTGTTTTTATTTTCGACATCTTATTTTCTAATCATTGTAGTTAGCATTTGCTGATCATTGAAAGTTAACCCTGAATAATGGGTACCTATATAAGGTCTACCTATTCATAGACGAAATCTCTTTAGGGGTTATTGTACTCAGACGAGATATGCGTACATATTGTAGGGAACAGCAGATATTTTTTTCGCGATTCAAGGTTTGGTCCCATAGTAAAAGTTGTTCATAATGATGTAGGTACAATCCGCCGCACATCGCCGTACAGGCCGCCGATCGCCGTTTCGAGGACACGGCGGTGCTCCGCCCAAGCGGGGACCACCTCCACAGTGTGCTCCACCGTGTCCTTCGCCCGATTCGGTGCAGGAACCTCCCGAAGCAATAGTGTCCGGTGAGGACCTGCGTCAGGCGGAAGGTGAGAACGCCGTGGCGTCTCTCAAGCCACTCCTCAAAGAGGGGACTTATCGCCACTATTGTGGCGTGCCCTGCACGGGGTTGCGACAGTCGCTCTCTCCATGTCGCCATGAGATCACGCAGTTTGTCCGCTGAGCGAGAATTTGCCGCGGCAGCGTAGTTTCCCCCCGGCGTTGCGCCTCCGCGCACCATTCATGCAGGTGCGCGAGGACTATCACCTCCAGATCCTGTGGCGGCAATCCGGCAAGGAGGCTCGCCGCCTCGCGGGTGATCGTGCGGTACCCACGGACCAGCCTTACGGCTACGTACAATGACCCCTTAACAGATTTACCTTAAGGTATGAATAGGTAGACCTTATATATTTAAAACATTCGTAGTAGTAGTAGGTACCTATTGTATCACTTGTATCTTACTCGGTAGGTAAGTACCTACCAAATAGTAGATGATAATTTTGAGTATATACCAAACAAACATTTTTTTTGCTTTATCCTATATTGTCCCACTGCTGGGCACAGGCCTCCCCATAGCCTTCCACTCTTCTCTCCGAGCGGTTGTCTCCGGCCAATCTCGTACAAACGCCTCAAAGTCATCTCGCCAAACTAACATAATGTACCTAATATTTTGCAAGCCGAAATTAAAATACCCTACATTAAAAACAAACAAACACATTCAAATGACAAAACTTTAAGAAAACAGAAATAAAAACAAAACGCTATATCTTGCAACAAGGCAATTTTATATCTGCGTTTTATCCTAGTTCGTTAGATACTGGCACATTAAGCTGAATTTATAAGTTTAATATTATCCAAGCCTGGAAGTTTCCTCTATTTAATAAATGAGAGCAGTAAGTACGATGTACGAGGTTATAATGTTCACGCCACTATGCAGGGATATAAAGGGAGGGAGATAATGTACTATTAATCCTCCCTTTTTTCCGTGTGGAATTCTAATTCCACAGCGCTGGTACCCATGACAAAAGTTTAATCTTTCATTTTGTACCAGGTTTCTTTAAAACTCTACTATTGTTTCATTTTCTGTTTAATATTCTGCAATATTAAATTAGCTATCGAAACTAATACGTGGTAAACAAGGATGTGTCGGTTGATACCGACACTTCCTTACAAAAAAACATTTATTTTCAATGAAAAAGTCACAGTTTAATTACAGGTGTCATTATGAACCTAATTGCGGTGAAATTAGAGCCATTTTATGAGCAAGTGTGTTGAAAAACGTTGTATGATACACTTGTGTATTGATGATTACCGTCCTCGGCTCTCTTAAAACCCTCACCTAACGGCTCGGGTCTCAATCCTTATCGAGGTGAATTTGTGGTGTGCATGGTTTTTATTGATACAAGTAGTTTCAAACGGTGCCATCACATCAGCTCGGTTTAGCATGTTGTTCTAAACCGCGCAAATATGTAGGTATGCGATAGAAAACTGTATCATTACGTCAACACTTCAACATTAATTTTATTATCTTTTTCCTATTAGGTACTAGGAAAATGATAAAAGAAATACAAATGTAACAGTAGTAGTACAACAGTGTAGTTTTTTTAATGCGTGCGAAAGGACAGATTTTAATGGGATTGTCACTGTCGTTTTTCTTTGGAGACCGAAAAAGCTGTATATTATCGTGTTATGCTTAAGGGAGACCGGACGATAAATTTTATTGCCCAATCCCCGAGTCTGCGTTATCGTAGCCGCAGGGAAGTACCATAGATAATTTATATTATGATACCATGGATACCAACCTTATTTTTTACCATGACCTCTGAGGTCTGCTGGAGTTGTCTGTAAGCGCCCTTCGCATTACTTCTGTCAATGAAGACGACGCCACTTAGGTAGGCCGATAGACCAAACGGCCAGATGTAGAACAACTCTTTCTTGGCGATCGCCGCCATTTTATCAACCACCTCCCATATATTGAACATTCCTGGAATAATAAATGATAAAGTATGAATAAACACGAATGGTTAACAACAGTAGCAGATAATATCAATACTTACGTATTGGCAATCAATAACGTCAAAGGTGAACGAACTCGTGGTATCTACGAGTACATTATTTGTACATGTGAAATTGAATGCTAATTGCTTTCCCGAATTGATTTGCATTGGGATTTAAAGAAATAATATTTGTTTCATTAATTGCTTTGATATACTTACTTTAAATCATGATCTGTCAAATGACCAATTTGTTCGAGACACTATTGTTTAACTATTGTGTCTACTTCGTGGACAGATCAAGGGTTAATACGTACTTTGGTTTATAAAACCCTTGCACTTATTTACTTACTGAATATAATATATAGCTCTTAATCATTGTTTATTTCATCTTACAACTTGACTGTATTGATAAGGTCTTGAAGTATTTGTTATCTAAGTATTCCATTGGTACTTCTAATCCATATAAAATCTAGCGACACGCCTACAGAGAATTTAAGATTCTTGTATTTAAACCACTGCTTCAGATTACACCGTCTATACCTATAGTTAGCGAAACTTCGGAAATGCGAGGGGTATCTAAGAAAACAATTAAAAATTTGTTCAATAGTGCCTTTTGAAGAAAACGTAAAATAACATTACGCCTGTTATCCCCGAATAGTAGGTACACCCAAATTTCGCTAGTTATGTTTAAGTCTCTTGTCATAGGGGGCGAGCCTATTGCCATCAACCGGGCACAAATCCAGACTCCCTGGCTGCTACTGAGAAATTCCTGATGGAATAACATCTCAGAAAATTATAAAAATGTTCATTGTTTTTATTTTAATGCTGTGATTCAGCAACAAATTTCCAGTATCGTAAGTAAATGTAATACCTAAAATGTCGAGAGAGCTCTGATGATTCGAGATGATGACGGCTCCTCGATCCTCGGCGAGGATATTGCCGTCTCGCAGATGCCATTCCAAGTCGTATAATTTAGTTACATGCTTCAGCATTCGCACCGCTATTCTGAAATGGGATTAATATTTTTATTTGACTATTCGCGGGATTCTTCGCAGCCTCTAGCTAGACGTAAATTTTGATACAAGTGGAGAAAATTTGTTATTGCAACCGAGGCGGAATTAACTCCCGAGCCGTAGGCGAGGGTGTTTTTGAGCCGAGAACTGCAATAACAAATGTCCACGTGTATCAAACGACGTTTTTCAATACACTTTTAAAGAAATTAAATAAAAGAACAAAATATATTTTAGTCATGAATTATTAGGAAACTATGATTTTCTTTTCTTTTTTTCTGCGCTTTGCTTTCGCCAGGTAGAAGGAGACGCAAAGGTATGAAGCCGTTAAACAGCCTAATATAAAAAAAGAGAGAGATTTTTTTGTATTTTTGAATTTAGAACACAAATAAATGTTAATTTGTTTAAAAAAGTAAATATTAGTTTTAAATAATCATGTTTATCTATGATATTCTATTTATAAACACAATTTGGAAATTCCAAAAATATTTACGCCGTAATAGTACATTATGATATAAGTGCGGTAACTTGAAAATTACAGCCGAGGCGATGTTCCTAGCCCGAGCCGTAGGCGAGGGCGATAAAAAAGCTGAGGCTGTAATTATCAAAGCGTACGTATGTCATACGACGTTTTATAACATATTTGCGAGGAAATAAATAAAACAAATAAAAACAATATAGCGAAAAGAAAAAGCGCGCGGAATAATTTTTACTTGTTCACAAATTAGTGAGGCACGCGCATCAAAAACAGCCAGTATTACTAATAAAGTAAATTAATATTTTTGTGTTTTTGTTACAGATAAATTGTAATTTATTATCAAAATTAATTAAATTAAAGAATTAAATGTTTATTTATTATATTTCATCTCCCAAAGTTAATTTTATTCATAAAATGTTGACCACTTTTCTGACATAAAAACTCTTTGCTAAGATTTAAAAAAGTATAAAGCGTGCATTTTACTTACAGCACAAGTACGTAATGAGATACATTACGATATTGAAATTGGTGAAATAAGAGACCCTTTACGAGCAAATGTGTTATAAAGATGCATTATTACTTTCCCGAAATAAAAAAAAAACATTCACCTCCGACTATAGGCACTGAACCAATTTGGACTAAGTATAGGTATAGTTGTCTGTGGCAATTTTCATTCCCAAACGCGAGTCGGAAAATGAAAAAAATCGCACGCGTGTGAAATACAGTGCATGTTGAACCTAATCATAGTGCGTTAAGTACCAGTTTTCGAGGAAGTGTATTGAAAAATAAAGTTAAAATTACCTAAATATTGCGTCCTATTAGTAAAGAATGTATTCATTCGGAGACGGTCTCTAGAGTCAAGCTAGAGCGTTTTTGGTCGTTGTAGCTCTCATTAAGAAAGATTGTCATAAAACCATGAGGAGTACAATCAATCGCATTTATTTATTGAATCCCTACATCAAATTATCTGATTATACCAGAAGGAAATCATTCATATAAATTAAGATTACAAAACTGTGGCACTGTTGAAAAAACAACTAGGTAGGAAATAGGGTTAAACTGATGGACTGGATTAATATATTTTAATTTAGACCCACACCACACTCCATTGAAACCATTTGAAACGCTCTCTATTCAGAATTGAAAAAAATGTCAGGCATAAAATTCTATTTAGTTTTGTCATCCGCCTAATATCGGGTGACGTTGTTTTTATTGGCCCTTTTTGTGCGTGAGCGGTGGTCCGTATCCTATCCAATAGTCCGATGAAGGCAGCTCCATGTGACAGTGAGACGGGTATGATCAACAGCTGTCGTTTCACACCACCCGGAGACATGCGAGATGTCTCACTCATAAAGAAGTTATCGCAGAGGGGCCCCAATAGCCAAATCTTTCGATAAGGATGTCATTAAAAGTACCGGTTTTCGAAATGTATCTACATTCTTGGATCGCAGAGAAAGTTATGATGAATTCTTAATTCATTCATTCACTTTTCCTTTTTAATGTCTAGACAATTTGATATTTAGAATATTGACATTTGCGATCATTTTGTCGTGGACGCGCCAGGGTAGCCCACGGAATTCAAATTTTCTTACGTTTTTTGCAATTTTCAGGTCAGATAGCGTGACAAAATTTTTCACTATTCCTAATACAAAACTGAATTTTCCTACCCTGCTTCGCCTAGCGCTAGTCTTATATGACCACGGACGCATGCACCAGTATGTATTTTTAATTTACTAATGGCTCCGCAGTTAAAGAGAAGATCAACAAAGTGTAGCACACAATGTTTTTTTTACCGTTTTCGTATCAGGCCATCCAATTACGTTGCATTTTATCTTTATGTCTGTTGTACATTTCAATTTTTTGTTATAAATGTAAAGTTTTATTTTCTCTGCTCTTTCCGTTGTTATTGTTGTCATCAAGTGCCTAGCCTTTTCCCAACTATGTTGGGGTCGGCTTATCTGACGTCAACAGCCCAGTTAGTACTGGGTAATACGATACCACTTGGTAACTGGTTGTCAGATTTTAGGGCCACTGTGATGATTGTCTAAAATCAACAGATCACAGCCGGAACCAACGGCTTAACGTACTTCACGAAGCACTAAGAAACTCTGTATGTAATGGATGGTCACCAATCCACAGCCGACCGTGGCAAGCGTTTCTTAACCTTATAGATCGACCCGTGTGGCTTTTATTATTTAGCCACGAGCTCCTTCTTATTGTTGTAATTGTTATTAAAGTGACAGGTCATCTAAAGTTATTGATTATATTGGCAGAACAGTGAGCCACCATCTGTTTTTGTTTATTTACTAAAATTAAAACAATAAACGTTCGTCAACTGTTTGCGTTCCGCGTTCTCTACGCAGTGACCTAAGGAATTGATTGGTTTGGACTGATGAGGGAGCTCACTAAACTACCCTCGCTTTCCCTAAGTGGCTTTTACTCCAAAACTTTAGCTTCGTTTATGTGGGGACACATTTAACTTGGGTTTATTTATCGAACTAAAGTTGTTTTGAAAAGTTCATTTGTGTGTTTAAAAGCAAGTTTGAGTCCACTTCCCAGCTGAATGAGGGTGGACCTTCATTCGTGATGTTTTTCTTAGATAGGGACTTTAAGGTAGTTAGTAATTTTAACCTTCTTTCCGTGTCTAGTCATCCTGGTTTCTTCTACATAATACTTTTAGGAAGACCTTCTTGGTATAGTGAAATACAAATAATACTGACGAAGGGCCTATTACGGACACGTCTAACGTTTAAAATTTTATGTACTGGCGTCTAAAATCAACCATTAAGTAAATATTTTATTTAATGAGTGACACCAACACATCAAAATATTACTATAAAAGTTATGCATTTAATGCTAGTTTTTGTTTCATCGAAATTGGGCCAGGATTTCCAAAGTTACAGCGTTGTAAAGTTTCACCGCTTTTTTAACTTTGCGTTCCTTCGCGAGCTATTGCGATTACGTCACGTGGCGGTGTCATGTCCGATTGCGGGTGATGCGGAATGTTAATGTTCATAAAATTTGATTTGTAAAGTGGTTTCCACTTATTATTTTTAATGTTTGTGTTTAAATATTATAGTTATTACAATTATTTTTTTTCAGTAGCCTTAAATGTCCCACTGCTGGGCAAAGTCCTCCCCCATATTCTACCAGGTACTCTTCTCCTGCGCCACCTCGGACCAGTTATTAAATTGATAAATTAAAATTATTCGCAGCGCACCACATGACGTCACACGTCAGCGCTTACTTATTTTTTAGAAATGCTGATAACAAAAACGTTAATATATCCTATGCTTAACTATGCATTAATATTTTAATTGAACTAGAAAATCTACATGTTATTTACATTCTGAGTTCATTTTTTACATCTATACCAATTAAGAAAATTGATGTGAGCTTAATAATACGGTACTTATACCAAGTAATTTTTTTTTCTGTGTCTATTTATTCCAGCTAACCTCCGAAACGGCCGGTTTTGACGAGACTTTTCATGGCAGATGGCTGATGTTTTATTATAAGAAAGAAAGAATAATTTACACAGGTTTTTGATTCGGGACTTTTCAAACTTCATTGTCTCACGTTACATATTAAAGAAAAAATAATGAAAAAGAAAAAAAAAGAAAGAAAAAAGAATAATGATTATTTATGGAGTAACTGAGCCTACTTTGTGAAAAAAAAAATTAAAAACCTTGAAATTGTTAATAAAATCCGATTCAAATATTGGGAAGTAATATTTCTAAAATAATTTCACGCGGACGATGCACGCGGACAACAGCTAGTTATTCATAAACTTAATAGCAAGCATAAAGAAACCCAATTAAATACTTTACTTTACCTTTTGCTAACATCATATTTTATGTATGTAATGTATGTACTCGTAAGTATATATTATGTACCTAGTTATCTATAGAGGATAACGATGTAAAAAAAACATGTTGATAAGTATACAGTTAAGCCACTCACTTCCTAGTAGAGAAACCCACTTATTGCTTCAGTATAGTTAAAATCATTTTCCTTTTTATTTACTTTTCCTCTTATGTAAACGGAAGTAGATCCTTATTTACTTACTTACATAAAGGTTACGTATTATGCTGATACACGATTTTAGAGATTCAATGTCAACAAACCGACCCCGAACTAGTCAGCTGATAGAATTTATTGATATTTTAATTAATGCAGAATATGTAATGTCAAATGAGTGTGTCCGGTGTGGCAATAGGTTTGTTAGAAGGCCGTTATATTGATAGTATACATTATTATCATAAAAGGCCGACGTTGGCAATTTTAATCGAGTTGCAAAAATTTTAATAACGCATGATTATTATATTTTCGATTGTGATGTTAATTAGATTTGTCTGTTTACCAACATTGCCGTTGCCGCTATAACAAAAAATAATAAATACAAATTAAAAATGAAAGGGGGCTTCCCTATTACAATGGTACGGGACCCTTCATGCGCGGGGGCCGACTCACACTTGGCCTGTTTTTTATTCTTACACCACTATCAATTGAAAAATCAAGGGAACTGCAATATTGCGTTTGCTTTAGTTTGCCATGTTTTCATTTTTCTTCACCTACTTTATTTTTTTTAACGGTTTGCATTTTTCCTTAGCCTTTGATCATTATTGGCAACATTATGGGTCGGTGTAATATTGAAAATAAAAAAAACACCCGTTTTCTGCAAAAGCGAAGCCATTAGGGCCCTTTGAAGATTTTCCCTTATTTCTCATAGTTTTAACCTTAACTCTGTTACAGAAGCCGTCTCCATATTTAAATATATATTTTATTCAACAGTTTAATAAACTTTTGTATAAATTTTTGTAGTTAGACAAAACATGCGAGAAATAGGCCATAAATTAAACTGAGGTAACATACAAATAAAGTTAATATTTATTGTACTTACTTGGCATTTCTCACGTTCTTGGGGCTCAAAAGAAAATAAGGCCAAATAACAGCTGCTAACACTGAAGTTGCAAAATAGAATAAACAGAAATTAAAATAAAACTTAATTTTATTTGGGCCCGTATCGTGTAACTTCTTGAGTATATACGTCATCACACATATTACTGTAAATATAAATATTTTGTACCACATTGTGATCGTCCCTGCCGGCACCGAGCACACATTCGAACCGCGATATGTTTATGTCCATACTGAATTAATTACTTTATCTTGCTATTAATGCTTTATATCTCTAGGATTCTGCGGAAGTAAGAAAAACCCACAATAGATTTGATGAATGGCAAGGGTGCTCTATACAGATCAACTGGTTACTCAGGTATTAACTCACACTTTAGTTAGATTAGTTAGGTAGTACTTCAGACACGGTGTATTTTTATTGCTGTGGTAAGAAATGCAAATAATGGTTTTCTCAATAGATTGTCATCACTCATGCATGTGCAGCTTGTGCAAGGTTGTGGCGATGGTACGGTGTTATATGTTAACACGTTTTCTATGATTGTTTCGATTCTACTATCACAAAAAACCAGTGATTAATTGTACTCATAGAATTTTTATTAAACATTCGCTTACACATATCAAAATACTCCGATCTTTTTTTTTTAAACTTTGCTCCACACAGAGAATTTCTCCTGTATCGTCGGCGCGTTTACAAACATTTAGACTCACATACACAAACAGCTAGACCTGGAACTACTCCCTGTAGGCCATACAAATATTTGTTCCGTGCGAGGATTGAACCCGCTCGCCACGGCAACCGTGCCGTCAACGATCAACCTAAAGTCAAGCGTAGAATTGTGGAAAAATTGTAAAAAATGGTTATATTCATTAATTCCTATACGAATGAAGTGGAGAACAAGGATAAAGAAGGGCGACCCTACCTACCCACCTACTGTCTTGTTGTTATCGGTAGTCACAGAGCAGCAGGCCTAGCCAAGTTACAAACGTTTCATATCTTTTCTCTTTCTACAATCGTAAACGCCTCGACGTAAGCGACTGTAGAAAGCGCTAAATTGGTAGCCAAGTTGACACGACTGAGTCGATCGCTCGTTCTCTAAAGTCTGTAGAAAAAACCTACACTGTAGTCTATGGTGAGCCTTCCTATCAAAGAATATAGCGATCAACATTGTAGAAACGATAACATTCTATTCTATCATTTTGAACAATGTTAACTTGGCTGCGAATTTTCTATTCGTTTGTGTTGATCACGTGATTTAACGTTGAGATGATGTCATTCTACTAGCGTTAACGATTGTAGATTGTCAACTTGGCTAAGCCTGTAGAACAGTCGGAAAGGGGAGGTGATGTGAGGTGTGTGTGTCCCCGTGTCATCTTACTACAAATACGATATACTTCCATAGAGAGATGTATTCCTCATTGCAGACGAAATAGAAGAACTTCTTCTCTTATTCGACACTCGAAAAGTTATACAGCTGATGCAGGACAGCAAGAATTTAAAGTTTAGTAAACTTAAGCGCTTGTTTGCTAATCCAGAAATCACAAGTATACATAGATTTCTGCATCAGACCAATAAATATCGGGGTCGGATTGGAGTGGTAGAGAAACGCTCTTTTATTTTGTTCAAGTAGTTATTTTGCTCGCTGTTTTTTAATTTCTTCGATTGATTAAATATGAGAGAACTTAAATCTTTATAAGGAGGAAGAGGACACACAGAAGATCCTTAGTTATGGAAATATAAGTTGTTACCGCTTGCGTTACAAATAATATGTAAAATAAAATACACTAGTAAAAATACAAACAAATGTACTGAGTTTTTTCAAGTCAGTGAATACATGTATTTTTTAAATTGAACTGTCAATTAT
Organism: Xestia rhomboidea; assembly: GCA_963853795.1. Lineage (NCBI taxonomy): Eukaryota > Metazoa > Arthropoda > Insecta > Lepidoptera > Noctuidae > Xestia > Xestia rhomboidea. The sequence goes on along the minus strand of OY970758.1, from coordinate 14,380,570 downwards.
GCTTCCGTTTTCCACGAATACTGCCGAAAATGTTCGCTACAGAAATGTACGGAACAGTTGAAAGATTGATGCGAATCGCGTCCCCGGGCCCTGCTCGATATCTAGGCAGCCCTGACGTCACGTTAGGGCTGTGATACATACCGCCATCGGTTTTGCACTTGGTTGCGCCTGCAAGATCATCAAACAAATCACCGTGTGCCACTTTTAATTGGCAAATGTTTGGAATTATAAGCTCGTTATTCCTCGTCCAAAAGGAGGGTTTTTTAACTTTATTATAACTAATACTAATTAAAATTACAAAATTTGAGTATTAGAAAACAATGCAGGAATATATAAAAAAAACGGGGAAGACCGTCAAAACCTTATTGTAAATGGCGCGTCTATCTGAGCAATAAGGTAAAGTTTTTGTTTTTAAATTTAAAATGACATTTTTACCAGATTTTTAACCTATGACGATGCTTGGAACCAGCTAGTTTCACAGTTGCCATTCTCATTGATATCAAACAAATCTGTTCCTGGATTATGTCATGTCGAATCTATTCATGTGCGAGAAGCAGCACCTATAGGAAAACGAAAAGTAAATGGTAAGTATCATTCAGCACCGCGCTACTGCCTTATAACAGCATGCGCAGAACCCACGACAAACAAAAGCAAACTAAAAATCGCAGTGTGTCACCGCCCTTACACCAAACCAAGTTACGAACGTTATATCCTCATCGCTAGATAACTGCGTTATCTACGTTATCGTGCCGCTCACCTACGCGACCATACGATACTGATTACAGATAGCATCAACCTTTGTTGACGACTATTTAACTACGTGGATTTTTGATTAGCGTTGTTTATAAGGAATTAAGTACGTATCTGTTGTGATGGTACTTATGGCATAGATTACAGAGATTTTCTTATAATAAGGCGATAAGGGTTATAATTGAAGCAGAAACTTCTTTCATTATTGTAATAATTTTCATTTTTCGCAAACCAAGGGAGTTAATATTATTTATTGTTATAGCGGCAACACAAATAAAAAAATCTAAATGGTTTATTGTTACAATTATTTTTATTATCGTTTATTTCAGGCATTAACCCATATAACTCAGTTTACATAATTATTACATATATTGCATTAAAAAAATTAAATCACATTCCATTACATTATTAAACATTTAAATACAATTCACCATTAAAATCTAAAATTAAAATTAAAATTAAAATCAAAAACATAATTAAAATCAGAATTAAAGTCAAAAATTAAAATCAAATCACAATCAAAATTAACATTAAAAACAAAGTCAAATTAAAATTAAGTTACATTAAATTAAAATTGCTTTTTTAAAATGGGTATCAATAAAATTAGTTATTAAACACAATCACATGAAATACAGATTCTGTGAAAATTTCAACTGTCTACCTATTTCGGATCATGAGATACAGCCCGCTGACAGACAGACGGACGGACGAACAGCGGAGGCTTAGTACTTAGGCGTTGGGTACGGAATTCTGAAAAAAGTCAACCTTACGATCAGCGAATTTGCTTACAATTGTAATGTCAATCGAATTGGTGATATTGTTGGAATGTAAGAATGCAGTTGTGATAATTTCCATAATGCAATAATTTCGGAAATTATCAAAACTTGTGTTCTAGTGAGTTCAACGCCGCAAGGTGTCTGTGGATAAAATAGACGAAGTTTACTATATTAGTTTAGGCAGGAAGTTTCTAGAAAATGTTAAATATTTATTTGATTATTCAATGTTAATGCTTGGTTATGATTAGCAAAATTTACTACTATGCCTATGGTGCGTAAATTATTACATAATTTAGCGTCGTTTTTTAAGCGAAGGTTAGCGTGACCTACAACTTGATAGTAAATAACACAAAGTTTAGTTCTAAGCGTGGCTAATGTCACAAAGTGTGGGCATAAAAGTTTTATGTATCGCGACGCCTAGTCGTAAACCAGACGTTACGGGGAACTAACCTACTTTCAAGGCGCGAAAAGCACACATTTCGAGGTTAACAATAAGTATCTATTTCGCTATTTTTATGAACGTGAGTATTTTGTGAAGAATATCACTCAAAAAAATGAGAATCATTAAAAAAACAGTCAATCAATAAGAAATAACAACAAAAAAAACCCAGCCAGGTTGGACTTGCGCACCGAGGGTTCCGCATAAACTTTTAGGTATTTTGTTATTGAACTACGTGGTTATGGTTTTTAGTTTTTTTCTTTTATATGTGCAATTAGACACTGCTTCTTGCCAAATTTCATGATTCTAGGTCAACGGGAAATATAGGTTTTGATTCCCTTGTGAAATGGCAAAATATGTGACATAAACGGTCATATCTTTTGATCGCGTTGATTCATAAAATTGTTTTTTTCACTGCTTTAAGGGGTAACAGATTTGAGTATTTGATATTAATTTCAGGTTGATACCTCCACGTGTTCCTGTGAAAAAGGGTCTTGACAGACGGACAGACGGACAACAAAGTGATCCTATTTTGCCGACTGATGTACGGAACCCTAAAAACGCTTTTCTGGTTAATTAATTACAGGATTTTTGGCTTAAGAAGCGAATTAATTGACTAATAAGCAGTTTAATGTTAATGGGAAAACACATAAAATACCTAATTACAATTAGGTAAGAACCGACATCAATTAAAATTTCCGTTGTTGGTGTTGCTGTGACTCTTGTAATAAATAATGTCGTCTTATAAATCCATAACGTTATCCTGTATGATAGCTATTTCAGTGTATCTGTGTGGTGTAGAGGCAAAGAAAATGACAAACCCCCCAAAGCCGATGGATCCTGATTACCAATATCCTATATCGTTCAGGGACCATGTCTACTACTCCTTGTCTGAAAACGGTCAGAAATTATTTTTCCCTGTGGGCATACGTATGTATCTTTTATTTAATAAATGCTGAAGTTCCATTAAATCGTTATTAGTAGTTAGGTACTTACTTTGATATTTGTACTTGAGCTACATACTCGTAGTATGAACCCAGTACTTAAGGTGGATGCTCCAGGGTAGCCCGCGAAATTCAAATTAATGATTATAATTCTGTAACGACAAATACGTCTTACAGCCGCGAATCATATTTTAATCAACATACAACCTGCGGGCCTACCATGACGTCTTAAAGCAGGATCGTTTTAATTGCGTGCCAGTGAGGGAAAGAGATGGCGCTAGACGTCCTCTATAGCTCCGTCTCTTACCCACACTGGAACGCGATTAAAACGATCCTGCTTTAAGACGTCATGGTAGGCCACCAGACACTGATCTGCAAATTGCAAAAAACGTAAGAAAATTTAAATTTCGCGAACTACCGTGGAGCTTCCACCTTAATAAAATATGCTTAGAAAACTGATATTTTATAACAGTATATTACTTCCTGAAAGGCAAAAGTCTGACAACCAGTTTTACCAATGGGTTGTGGAAGTCAGATAGGTCCATGTAAAATACTGGTAATCAGCTGCATCCGGTTAGACTGAAAGCCGACCCCAAAACAGTTGGGAAAAGCCTAGGCACATGATGATGATATTACTTCTCCTTACGTTTTGGAAATTGTCAGATTTTCATGATTAATGCAAGTCAAGCAAAAACGGCTTTTTCGCTCATATTACCTCCTTTTTTTAGATCCGTCGTGCAAGGCGAAAAGAGGTACATGTATCAAGAGGGAAAAGTGCATAGGAAAGAAAATGTTATACATTTCGCGTATATGTTATAATCACGATTTCGTTTGCTGCTACGTGGATTTCGAGGGATACCCCTTCGTCGAACATAGCACCAAGTACCCACAAGTTGTACCAAATTTTGATTAAAGTATAAAGATCCTTCCGAATCACATATTAATATATCCTTTCCTAGAAATAAAACGTATAAAATTCCTCGATGTTAATTCTTTTACCTCCGTAATTTAAGGAATATCGAAGGCTGGCAAAGTGCTGCAAGTCTTTTTAGGGTTCCGTAGTCCTGACAAAGAACCCTTATAGTTTCGTCATATCCGTCTGTCCGAGGTTTTACTCAGATACTGTTAGTACTAGAAAGCTGTAATTAGAATTAATGGAGAGGAATGTGTATCAATTACGCCGACAAAATATAAAATAAAATTTTGGAAAATATTTTTTTTAGGGTAGCTCTCCTACATCTGAAGTGGGGAAGAATTTTTTTTTCGTCGTCTATACCATCGTATGGGGTATCGTTGAATAGGTCTTTTAAAATGAATTAGATCTAATGCTCCATTTACGAAATATTAAAATTTTTGTTCCAGCAGGGCGCCCTCCCCCCTCTAAAAGCTAAACTGCTAATTTGAAAAATCTGGAAAAATTCATGATGATAGTGCATTTCATGAACTTTAAAAAAATATTTTAGCGGTTAAGATGACTTTATTAGTTTAGCAGTAATAGTCGTTAAACTTGGGTGTTGGAATATTTTGCACCAAATACAAAATCCTGAGAATAAATCGTTCTTTAATTTGATAACGGGCTACTACGGAACCCTGTACTGCACGTGGCCCGACACGAATTTGGCCGGTTTTTTCAAATGATATGTTTAAAATAAAGGCGTGTATCCTCCATTTGCTAATCTTGATGATAATACAAGTCAAAAAAATTGTTTACGTAAAGAAAACTCAATCAATCTGTGTTTTTTTTACAAATAAATAGTATTTCGTTTACATTGTAATTTTTGCACAAGCTATGGAAAATCAGTCCAAATAGATGAAAGGAAATAAAAAAGCGTAATCCTAGCACACATTTCACCAGTTATATTTAAGTCCCATGTAATAGGGGCGAGCCTATTGCCATCAACCAGGCACAAATCCAGATTCCGTGGCTTTAAAATCCAATCGTGATGAATAAGCAACACGATAACATAACTAGACAATGAGGCAATTGTTTTACAACGTTTAGAAAAACAATGTTAAGCCCCTGAAGCACGACAGTGGGACTGTGAAACAATCGCAACCGATGTAAACAACCAATGGATGATATTTATGGTATTGTTGTGACGATCACGACGCTGCGATATTTTTCCCTCGCGCCTAAATTTTGGTCACGCGCGGGACCCTCTCTCGAACCCTAACAAATGCTGTAATACGAAACTGTTATCCAACAAAAGGCCAAGTGAAATTAAGTTATCGGCACAAATTACGTTTTAGAGAAAGATAAATAGAAGACATCTTATTGGCCTACTCCTACCTATCTATCCATTAGATGTCCCTACAACAATTTCCAGCCGTGCGACGTGGGTTAGTACTACACAGGAATTACTAATGTTTCGACCTTTAGAATGTAAAGAGACGGTAATTAATGTTGACAGCCCTGTAGCGGGGAATTTGTCTAGACATTGCAAAAGTTTATACTTAGGTGCGCAAAAACCGCGGGCCTCCCCAAACAAATGCTAATTTCACGCTATGAGGGCAACGCGCGGCCGCTGAAGTTATGAAATATGTGAGAAGTATGTAAGTGACGAGACGGCACCATTCATTTCAATGTATTCTAACTTGGTAATGAATTACTCGAGCGCGAGCTAATGAAAGTGCTAGCTCTCGGTCTATACTATCTACATAATTATTGGTTCGGGGTCAATAGTCAATATTAAATATAAACTCGGAGAGTAGATCTTCCTTTTGTTTCCTAGTTCATGACACTTATCTGGACCAAAGTACAATGTTAAAAACATTAATATTGTGACGTCATGTGGCGATAGCGGCCGAGGGCGTGGCGGGTTTGTTTACTGTATGTTGTAGATAATAATTTAACGTAATGTAAACCAACTTATAAACGAAATATTGCTTTACGTTAACACCAATAATATAGATAGAGGGATAAAATCATCTTCAAATAGGAATCATTCCCCTACTTCTATGAAGACATAGACACGTTTTGGCAGAAACTTGAATATTTTAGTTAAAATGAAAAGCTAAAACAAGAAGTAAACAAAAAATGGCCGCTTTCAAACAAGAGAGATTGACGGTGGACGGCAGTATTAGCATACAAGAGGCTTGATGTTTATTTTCGTAGTAACTTTACAGGAAAGCTGCGTATTGTTTGAAACAACATGTGCAGCATTTTTCCAATTTATTTCTGGATCACCTGACCTTTGTTTTTTCATATCGCCGGTGCAGGCAAAGAGAGACTGTTGGTGATAGGTAATGGTTCAAGGTATCTCCGGGCGAAATAAATTTTATTCAACAAAGTAAGCACTCAAACTTGAGTAGATAGAGAGTTTATTTTATTTGACTGATCAAATAATAAAAAAAACAAATGCTTATAGCCCACATAACCGCGAGTGCCGAACGTACCAACTTGACGCGAAAGCCTAGTTTAAGATAAACGTAAATTAACGTCTATTTGGCTTGGTTACATTAATTCCGAACTAACGTCACGCCGTAAAGCAATAACCCAAACGACTCCGAAGTCGTTTGGTACAACAATATTGTAACCTGTATACCTGTAACCCGTGTAAGTACCTATCACTAAGTCGGTTCCCGTATAAATTATACAAATAATTGAGCGCAGATGACAAACATGTGTACCTTCATCGCAATTTAATGATTAGTAGAAAGAGCATGGTGTTGCTCTACCAAGTAATATATAGTACCTATGTGCATCCTGATCATCATTTTCCCTCAGGAATTTCTCAGTAGCAGCCACGGAGTCCGGATTTGTGTCCCAGTGATGACAATAGGCTCGCCCCCTTTTACAATGGACTTAAGGTGAATGCGCCAGGGTGGCCCGCGAAATTGCGCTGTAAGTTGAACAAAATATGATTCGCGGCCGTAACAAATATGGCCTTACAGAGTTATAATCATTAAAATCATCAATACAACCCTCTAAGTTCATGTAACTGTATTCGATGACTATTTCTTGAAAAGGTCGTTCAATACAGTTACATGAACTTATAGGGTTGTATTGATGATAATGATTATAAATCTGTAACTACATACGTGTTACAGCCGCGAATCATATTTTAATGAACATACAACCTGACACTGATCTGCAAATTGCAAAATACGTAAGAAAATTTTAATTTCGGGGGCTACCGTGGAGCTACCACCTTAAACATAACTGGCGAAATGGGACTGTACTATAGTTCATTTGGTACATCCTACTGCCATACTCTTCAGGAATTACAGGCGTGATGCTATGTTATTGTTTAAATGTTTTTTTTTTGTTGTTGTTGATGTAGGTACTCAATGACAGAAGCTATTACTTCTTCTGACCTCTCTAATGGTATTTAAACTCAGAACGTCCAGCATGCCAGTATTGGTTGTCGAGTACTTCGATCGTCGAGTAGATCTCGATGTTATGTGGTTTGGAACGCTTTTCCATAGGCTTTCAGGTAAAACCACAGAGTAGTGTATGCCGTTTGTAAGACCACTAAAATGTCAACGTGTAACATGAAAAGTACGTAAGCATAAACCGCAAACCAGTACATTCGTCCAGTAAATCCGGCTCGAGTTTTCAGCTGAAATCTGCAGAGCGCAAAGCGCTTCCCTCACATCTCGTTTAATTCTAAATATAATAATGCTGGTAACATTTAATTTTTGGTTTACCATTACATAATTTAAAACGTGCCAACTTGCCCACATGAGTTGATTTGCAAAAGAAGTTGTTTGTGAATTTGCAGTCTCTGAAAATGTGAATTATTTCGCGTCTGTCACACAAGATTAAGTATAACTATTACCTATTTACTTAGTGATCTTATTATTCTTGTCGTTGTGGCGTTTTGTTATGTAGCTATGGCTATTTGGCGAGAGGCCATGACGTCGTAAAATCATCTAGATTTAGTCATCAAGGTTGATCGTAGACCAAGGAGTTTTCCCTGATTTCATGAAATACAGTAAAGTCATACCTCTTTTCAAATCCGGGGATAGTAAGATATTAATAATTATAGGCCTGTATCCGTGTTGCCAGTTTTTAGCAAGGTGTTCGAAAAGGTAATGCTTAATCAAATGCTCCATCATTTTAACACCAACAGAATCTTACACGATCAACAGTATGGTTTCACTAAGGGACGTTGTACAACTGACGCTGGTGTAACTTTATTAAAGCACATACTTGCGGCGTGGGAAGAGTCCCAAGACGCTGTAGGAATATTTTGTGACCTCTCCAAAGCATTTGATTGTGTAATCGATTGTGTATATTTGAATGACACATTACTTTTGAAACTTGAGCATTACGGACTAGGTAAACTTGCACTTAGTTTGGTAAAATCTTATTTGAGTGATAGACAACAATATGTTCAAATAAATGGTGTTAATTCACAGGGTTTAAAAGTCAAAATGGGGGTTCCGCAAGGCTCAATATTGGGTCCTTTCCTCTTCTTAGTATATATAAATGATCTACCGTATTTACTGAAAAACCAACCTCAAAATATGGTGTTATTTGCCGATGACACTTCCCTAATTTTTAAGATAAATAGACGAGCCCAAAATCTAGACGACGTGAATAATGCCCTACTTCAAGTCCATAATTGGTTCACAGCAAACAATTTGGTACTCAATGAAAAAAGAACGAAATGCATAAGATTTGCTTTACCGAATGTCAAAAGTAGCGATTGTGATATAGTATTGAATAAAGAGAAACTTGAATTCGTAGATAAAACGGTTTTCCTGGTGATTACGCTTGATTCAAGGCTTCAATGGGGTTCTCATTTAACATCTGGCGGGGCGGCTAAGTTCAGCAGCATATGCTATTAGAAAAATCCGTCAATTTACTGATGTAGATACTGCTAGATTGGTCTATTTTAGTTACTTTCATAGTATAATGTCTTATGGTATTTTATTATGGGGACGGGCTGCAGACATTGAATCTATATTTATTCTGCAAAAAAGAGCCATCAGAGCCATATACAATCTTCGTAACTGAACTTCGGAACTGTTTAAGGAAATTAACATCATGACGGTACATTGTCAATACATCTACGAAAACCTAATGTACGTGAGGAAAAATCTACATCTTTTTGGTAAAAGAGGTGACATACACAATTACAGTACTAGAAATAGGGACCAATTAGTTCAGCCAGGCTTCAGACTCGCTAAAGTAGACTCTTCTTTCATGGGGTACTGTTTGAGATGCTATAATAAAATTCCATAAAGCATTCTTGAACTGAATGAAACAAAATTTAAAACATGCATTAAACGCACATTAAGTAAGCAAGCATATTACAAATTGGACGATTATATCGCTCATAAAAACGCTTGGCTCAATGCCGGTCCTGCTCCACAAGGACAGGGGCGCATAAATGGATAGCACTAATTGTATTGTTGGAGCTGCTGATGATTGTACATCACTATCTTTGCATTTTATAGATTCAATCTCTTTAGTATTATATAATCGCAAAGCCCATATTGTGTGAGTGCTATGTACTAGAATGCTATCAGTCGCTGGAAACCTACGTCTTTTCTTGACTTGAATGTGCCCTGGCGGTTGAGAATATGTCATGCTCACTCAAAAGTCTCGCTGATGGTGGCGCATGTGTCGGTGCATTTAGTTCCCTTCAAAATGGTTGAGTTGAATGGTGCTGATCTATGCGTCATGTCCGTGAACGGGCGCTGTCAGTTGTGACTGGTCATCTCTCAGTTGCCATGGCTTATTTTAATGAATTATTTTTTGAATTGTTTTTTTTTTCTGTTTTGTTTTACTGTGGACACTTTTAACGTGCACATCTTGCTACATTTTCTCACATAATATACCATCTCAACATGAATGATGTAACCAAGATTTTGTAACAATATTCTGATTTAAAAGAGTGTCCATGGAGTTTCTTGCCCGTTCTTCTCCATAGAGATCTACGCTAGGGAATGGGCAACTACAGTACTTTCACAGTTTTTATGTCTTGTGACTGGGACTGTAGCTACATTTAATTGTTTCGACAATTCAAAAGTGCCTGTAACTGGCCTACTTAAATAAATGCTTTGATTTGATTTGATTTGATTTGATTGCGGGGCTCATTGCTCAGGTTACCCTAGGGGTGTTTTTTAGCCTTCATTATATGTAAAATGATGATGTCAGTGAGTCCTGTGGCGCTTGAGGTCATCGATCTAGCCAGAAAAAAGTTAATGTATTTGGGAAAACATGTTCATGTACCTGCCCATTTTGCCTGAGTGAGGCCATGGAAGTCAATTCCACAGAATTATTATTTTTCTATATTAACAGGTAACTGAGGGCAATTTAAAAGATATTGTTCTATGTTGCTGTTACTCACAATTTTAAATTCCGGTACTTCCAAAAAGCAATTCATTCTGAAAGCGATATAATAAAGTATAAGTACGGTCTATAAACGTCACCCCTACACTATAAAGTTAATTTAGACTCTTTGTAAACTCATTATACGCAATTTAAACGTATGTAAAATAGGTTTTCATTACGTCTGTGTACATTAGTCGCCTATTGTATTAACCCGCTGACCTTAGAGTCAGCTTAATTGCAAAGAATTTACGAGTATTGAAGCGCCCCAGGCTAGCCAAATGGAACCCCGCCCATTGACATCGTAAAGTCGCAGGCACATTTGTGTAGGCTGTGGCCGCAGCTAAATAAATCTCTAAAAATACCACAATCAGCATCACTACCCGAACAAAAAAGTATTATTTATCAAATAATTTTGAAAAATGTAGTAATGCCTAAGGGAATATCAAAGTCGCAATGTAATTTTCAAAACTGACGTCCAAATATGGATAAGTTCTGGGTAAAAAATTGTCAGTATTATTTTGGGAATCACTTTTAGAAGCAAAACAGAGTATTCCATTACCGAAATCACAATAATAGTACATTTTGATACAAGTGGAGAAAGATTGTTATTGCATCCGAGGCGGAATTAACTCCCGAGCCGTAGGCGAGGGTGTTTTTGAGCTGAGAACTGCAATAACAAATGTCCACGTGTATCAAACGACGTTTTTCAATACACTTTTGAAGAAATAAAATAAAATAACGAAACACATTTTTGTCATAAATTAATAAGAAACTATGATTTTAATTTTCTTTTTTTTCCGCGCTTTGCTTTCGCCAGGTTGAAGGAGAAGCAAAGGTATGAAGCCGCTAAACAGCCTAATATAAAAATTAGTTTTTTTTTTATATTTTTGAATTTAGAACACAAATAAATGTTAAATTGTTTATAAAAGTAAATATTAGTTTTAAATAATCATATTTATCTATGATTTTCTATTCATAAACACAATTTGAATATTTAAAAAATATTTACGCGGTAAAGTCGCATTATTGCATTGCCAAAATTAAAAAAAAAACACCTCGACTTAATGCATTGAACCAATTTGGACTAAGTATAGGCAGTATAGGTATAGTTATCTGTGGCAATTATCATGCCTGCATGAAAATGAAAAAAATCGCACGCGTGTGAAATACATTGCATGTTGAACCTAATCGTAGTGCGTTATGAACCAGTTTTCGAGGAAGTGTATTGAAAAGAATATATCAGAAACATAAATCTGTTTCATATTTATAGGTTTACACATTCACACATCCATACACATTCCACGTGGAACACGGAATCAAAAATGGTATAAAAAGAATTTGTTCCTAAATTATATGCAAAGTGATCTCGAGGGGAGCGGTCGGTACGTGAGGGTTTTTCATTCTCTATCTAATTAAAACTTGGAATGAAAAATGAACGCTGTGTGTACTGATTACAAAATCAAAAATTAAAAACCTCCTGCCCGTCTTGAGTAAACACATGAATAAGTAGATTCCCGTCACTTAGGTTAAAAGCGTTCTTGGCTCCAGATGGTATTCGCCACATCTGGTTTTTAAACGAGAAAGCTTTCAAGAGAATTCTGGTTGAAAGTGGGCATCTATTAATATTATTACAATTTATGAATGCCTAGAGAAATGCTGTCTTCTCATCTTCGAATAGGAAGAGACAAGATTTGAGTCTTAAATTCAAAAGTCATGATCAGATATTATAATTATTGGAATTTTTAACCAAGATGTCATTCTTACTGTATGTTTACACGTTTTTTAGACAATAATGACCATATCTATAGCCAATAGAGGCTGATTTTGTGTTAGTTCTCTTTTTTTTTGTACACGGTTTGTACAATGTAGAGAAGAGTGTATGCTTGTTTAATAAGTATAATAAAATATTCCAAATATTTCCATACACTCGTCATGCAGATGAAGAGAATATAATCTCAAACCTATTGTTATTCAGAGTAATAACTAAA